>CM070677.1:42366246-42966246 GCA_036346265.1 Melocanna baccifera
TATCTCTCTTCCCCTTCTCATCTTCCCTCCCACCTCCTAAAAAAATTTGCACACCGACGTCTATGCAGAAACCACCTCCCACTACTCCCCCACGATCTCTCCCGATTAAAATAGAACCCACAAACCCTCTGCTCGATGGCTGCCTCTGCCTTCATCTCGCCCGCCTCCTCCCCCCCGCCGCCATGACCACCGTGCGGACTCCCCCCACCCCGCGCCGCCACCGCCTCCTCCTCCTCCCCACCCCGCGCCGCCACCTCCTCCTCCCCCCCCCTCCGCTCCGCTGCCGCCTCCTCCCCCCACCCCGCGTCGCCACCACCACCTCCTCCTCCCCACCCCGCACCGCCGCCTTCTCCCCTCCTCCCCACCCCGCGCCGCCGCCTTCTCCCCTCCTCCCCACCCCGCGCCGCCGCCGCCTCCTCTCTCTCTCACCCCGCCGCGCCTCCTCCTCCCCACCCCTCCGCGCCGCCTCCTCACCGACACACGCGCCTCGAGCCTCGGGACAACGGCAAGGCGGTGGGAGGAGGGCACCTTCTCTCTGGGGCACCGACCGGGAGGACGCCGGCGGCGGCAAAGTGGCGGCGCGCGAGACGGGCATGAGCTGCCGGGCGGAGAAGGATTCAGACGCTGCAGCCCCGCGCCTGTCTCCTCGCGCCATCGACCACGCCGCCGCGCGCAAGAAGCCGCCGCTTAACGCCTTCAAGCCCCACCCCGAGCACAAGTGCGTACCGATCTGCCCCCCTTCTGCTGCTAATCTTCTATTCTGTGTTGCTGCGTGATGCGCATCCAACGCATCTTGTCCCGAATTTGTTTAGGAGCGTATGGATCATTCTGCTGCGTGCTGGAGGGTTTGATCGGCTATCCCTTAATGCTCTTCTGAGGGATTATGGGGTTCTAATCAGTTATATGTGGAGAAGCTGGTTGTATAGAAGAGTGAGGTTACATCTAAGCACTCAAAAAATATAAACTTGATAACACTATAAGAGAGGAAAAAGTCATGTTCACATGGTTAGTCCCGATGGTCATTGTTTTAATCACCTAGAAGTAGAACAAAGGAATTGCAACACTATCCTTCTGGAGAATAACACTCCACAATCTGTAATCTATCCTTGAGAATAAGCACATCTCACCATTTCATTTTTTGGCTCCATTTTTTTTTTGGTAATCAGGATTCTGGATGCAATCTCCATTCATATTTCAGTAATTATTTACGCAAGGTACTTTCTAATACTGTTGTCACATTTTATGGAGCTAACAAAATTCAATATCCTCAACAGCAGCCTGGAAATATCTTCACCCTCTTGAAAGATGTACACTTTATGGATTTTGGTTATACTCTTCTGTTATCTATTCATCAATTCTATTATCTACTTACTGTCTACTGCTGGCCAATCCATTACATGTGGGACTTCCTTCAAATTTATCCTACCATTAGTCAATTAGAGATAACAGGTTTTGAGTTTTGTTCAGCTAAAAATCTATTCAAATTCAGTTATATATGTCATTTATACCAAGTACCAATCGTACACGAACTTGAAGTATCAACGCTTTATTTTCATCTTGGACATGTTTTTGCATGATGCAATGTGGATCACAATAAGTATGCTGTCTTGAGCTATTGATGCCGATGCTAATTTACTTGTTCTTCTCGCAACACTTGGATTTGGTATCTACTTCTTCAAACTATATTCAAGATACGTGCATTGCATTCATTTTTTTCTTTGCTAATAACTGAATAAGTATAGGAGTTTTGACAACAAGTTACATCTTTTGCAGCTATTTTGAATACCTTCAGGGTAATTTCATTGCTTGATATATCCTTCAGCAAAAAGAAATATGATGTTTGATTTATTTACGAGTATGAACATGTATGTTTTGTTTTATACATGATGATGTAAGAAAAAGTTGATATTTATTATTCATTTGAAATCATATGAGCAAAGTGGTTCGTTGTGAAAGTTTTGTAAAGTTTGATTTATTTTCCTTACCCACTCTGTTAGTTCCAATCATGTGTCTCATCATTGTAATGTAAGAAGTTTTTGGACTCAGACACCATACATGAAATCAATTATACAGAGAAATGAATTAGTTAATCCGAATCCTTATAGAATATACAACAAAGGAACCCCCAGGCCTAGCTGTGTTGGTAAATATGAGATTTATCTCTGTCCTGCTCTTATTTTGCTATGTGTGCTTCATTGGTTTGTCCTCTGTTCCTCTTTGTTCCTTGTTGTGACTCCCTGTGCCTCGATATCGTCTATGTATACCTACATTCACTGTGCATTGTTCAGATCACTATCATGGATCTTTTTCGTTCTGCACCAATTACTGCCCATTCCTTTTTAGCGTATGAATAGTTGTTGTCATTTTTAGTTGTTATGTTGTACCTTCCTTTCCTTTACATCGATGTATCGCAAATTCATGGACTTTATATCGTGCTCCCGATGATACCACTACCAACTGATTAGTGTCCTTTGTACACCCACCAGTTGTTTGCGACCATTGTGCGTAGAGCTCTTTTTATAGCACTATTTCTGTTTCTTACCATTATTTGTTCGTTATATATGCTGTGTTTACATTCGTTTAGCTACTCGGGTTGCCCTTCTAAAATGTTAGGCTTACAATCTTTTTACATTTGCGGACCGATTACTGTCCATCCTTTTCAGCGTATGAATGGTTGTCATGTCATTTTTAGTCATTATATTGTAGTTTCCTTTCCTTTTACATCAATGTATCGCAAATTGATGGACCATTTAATCTTTCTTCTTCATGACTGCAGATGCTCCCAAAAAGAATTTGTCACAAAACGGCCGCTCCCTCTGACCAAGAAGAACTCGATGCTCCCAAGACAATACAAGGTTATGATACTACTACATTCGGACATCCACACCGTTATATCCGATTCCAAAGAAACATTACCTCATGGTTTCTATTACAATGGTTGCTACGAGTGCTCCTCTGGAGAGGCCTCCTGTCAAGAGGCGACTGTTCCGAGACAGCCCACCCAAGTAGCCTTCAACAAGGTTTATCTGATTCGCTTATCGTTTCTCAGTCTAATACCTCGCATAACTTCTGTCACGAAGAGAGATGAACTCACAACGCTCGGAGACAACATCATCCTTACTGTCTTTTGTATGCTTACCGCATGACAAAGCCTCAGAATCACACCACCTCACATCCTAATGCCAGCGTAGTTTGTTGGTTTCTATGCTTCCCAATAACAGGGAAGCCCTTTTGATGTATACTCAATTTTAACGGTATGTAATGTCAGACATACACTCTTTATTAGCTGTGAAATCTGCAAGTTATCTATGTACGTTAACTCTGCTGAAATTCGGAACAGTATGGAAATGCGAAGACATTCCTATCTAATGTCTAATATGATACAACTTGTGACATCTTACTCATTTCCAGCTGTTTGCCTTAACTACCACCCAAAAAAATTATGCACGCCGTAAAATTGGCTCGAGTCAAGTTGACTTTGGTCACAAATTCTTTGTGACCTATCAAAATTTTAGATGTGATCATGGTGATGTTGCATCCATGCTTTGGATATCTTCTCAGTGGACAGATTTAGTTAAGACCGTAAGAGAACTTAATTATTTTACATTATCTCTCCAATCTTCAGAAAAATCAGCAAAGGCACTGACCCACTTCTGTATCTTTGATGTGTTGCATCTTTGTGGTGACACCTTTCGGATGACGAAGACGATGATAAGTTGGGTGATCCAGAGGGTGATACTGAGAGTGAGAAGCTGAGCCAGCCCATTGACAAGCCTGTTGCACCTAGCTGCCGAAGTTCATCTAGGATTTTGTGGAACTTTGCAGATTCTAACTGGATTTTGTCTATTAGATGGATTTTGACTACAGTACACATAGATATAGTTGTTTAGTTGGTCTGTATATTATGAGTTATGACACCAATGCTTGAGATATGTTTCCTTATGGAGTTTTACAGTGTACAATGTCTTGAATTTTCTGCCTTGGTTGATGTTGTTGTATTGAAAAGCCCAAATACGCAGAGCAGGCTACTGTTGTGATTTTGTTTCGTTTGCAATATCTAATGTTCTAGGTGATATATGGATGTGTACTTTATTGATGAGACACTATGCGGTTCATTGTTAATTTAATTCTGCTGCAAGTGTTTTGGTCACTTTATTCTACTGCATGCTCTTATTGCTCTGTTTATGAGATACTATGCAGTTTATTCTTTTATCTAGCGTATGCGCTGATTTTTCTGAGCTTTTACAAGTCCTAATGGAGTGGGCTAAAACTGGTTTGCTTGTTTACCAGTCACTTAGCTATATACCAAAAAAGTAAATTTGTTGAAAAGATGCTTTATAGTATGCATCAATTTTATTTAGTTTTTCGTTGCAACGCACGGGCATTTTACTAGTGCAAAAGAGTAATTCAATATATATGGGAGCATATCTAGTGCAAAAGAGTAATTCAATATATATGGGAGCATATCTAGTGCAAAAGAGTAATTCAATGCAAAAACTTCTAAGAGCCATCTGATCTGGCCTGTACGGCTCAGATCAAGGAAGGTGGAACCCCCACCCCATAAAACTTAATCTATGCAGGGGGTTTTGTGAAAGATTGATTAAATGGTTCCACCTTCCTTGATCTGAGCCGTACAATGCAGATCCGATGGCTGTAGAGAAGTTTTTGCACTTTTGCACTGAATTACCCTTTTGCACTAGATATGCTCCCATATATATATATATATATATATATACACACACACACACACACACACATACATATACATATATATATAGATATATTGATAACTGACATGATTAAAAACAATCATTTACCATTGATAACTGACATATTTAACTAACCATTTATCCACTAGTAACTGCCTGTCATCAAACCCAATAAAGCCTAAAATTCAAACGTTTGAATCTCATTCAAACAGAGAGAGAGAGAGAGAGTGATGCACTATTCTGCAAAAAATATAGGTAGACTTGGTCTGCCAAGTGGCACACCACGTCACGGTACGGTCGTGCATCACAAGTCACGCAATTTTTACGCGAAAATACGTGAATACCCGCACGCGTGCGTGTGAGATTAGCCAAAACCCTCCGCATGCCATCCTATCCATAATTCAAGGAGTGATATGGGCTGTATTTTATAAATTAATCTTCCTCACCTTGCTTTAGTAATATGATACTAAACCATAAATACTTTAAAATTAAGAAAATGGACCTCCTAGGCCTATTTTTAACAATCTTCCACCAATTTCAAAGCAAGAAACAAAAAGATGTCAAAGATATTATACTGAAGTACTGTTTATATACCAGACTTTTAGTATAAGTCCTATACGGATTGCACTTGCACCTAGAATGACAAGATTTATCTTTCTCACAGCTGATGAATAGACTATGCCATAGATTCATAACCTTTCGTGATCGATTTCACTTGAAATCTAAATTGGTACTAGGCTACCAATAAACCACGCTTTAACGGAGCGTTATATGGTCATACTCCCTATCTGCTCATGAGCTTACTAGAGAATGCCTTGTTCTCGTGTACTGCGACCACACAGTTAAACTCAAGTAGATATATTCTTTCTAGGTATCCTATAAGCTAATACCTTTTCCTCATTTAGACAACAGAATATATTAAGCCTTTATGCCAACCTTCTATATAGTCGAAAGTACTTTGTTTATTAGGACACACGTATAATGAATATATACTCTCTTGTTACAATATTAACTTATTTTTCCTGTTGCTTAAGTCGCAGGATCTCCAATTAAAAGGTATGTGTTACCATTGTGATGTAACTCAGATAGGCCTCATTCCTATGTTCATAGAAGCAACAGAAAGGGTCTGCCAATTTTTTTCAGTGTTAATATAATTCACAGCTATCACACCGGAATTTATCAGTTTTCTGATAGATTTAAGCATACGCTTCATATGTCTAGATGACTTCATGTTATTCTTTATACTTGTGACTTTAGCCAACGTAATTTGATTATCACAGTACATCAGTACTTGTCACAAATCATGCGAATATGTGCGCGCGTATGATTAGCCAAATCTCTCTTCATGCTATTATATTCCTAATTCAAAGAGTGGCATGAATTTCATCTTATAAATTAGTCTTCTTCATCTTACCTTAGTAATATGTATTAAACCATAAATATTTTAGAATTAAAAATAGACCTTCTAGACCCATTTCTAACAGGCAGTTGACCTCGGCGGTGCGCTGCCCGTCGCAAGTTTAGCGTTGGCCCCAGCGCGCGGGATCAGGAGAGAGCAGAGGCGTTGGAAAATCACAGGGCGCCCGTGGGATCCATGCGCAACAAGCCATGTGGAGATAAACAAATCGTGTGAGCGGGTGTGGCGGAGCTATCAGTGCCGCCGGATATATAGATGGATGGGAGGACGTACGCAAGCTAAGCCATCCCTTGGCCTTTCCGATCGATAGCTAGCAGCTGGCTGGTGGTGAGGACTAGTGCTTCTGCTCTATAATTTTCTTGGCGCGATCGTTCTTTCGGGCACAGGACGTACGCATGCAAGAGCGCGTGACATATATAGGAGTGTACACTAGGGCCTTTCTTTCCTTGTCGGTGACGACGGCCGAGGGATTTCAGTGTGTCGCTAGATCTGTGAAGTTTGGTTCAGAGACCAGACCAAGGACTTCTTATCTTTCCAAAAACTAAATTACATAAATCTCGAAGCAACAATGTCAGTACTAGCATGCGGTCGCAGATCAGACCTTCAACGCGATTTAATAGATTCTTCATGATCTCCACTTTTCGGGAAAGCATCGAAGCAGCTCTTAAAACTCACATGAATTTAGTACGGAAAGTGTATTTCCTGCATGATTCCTAGTTACAAACCGGTAGGATCGTTCGAAATAGCGATGGTTTCTAGATTTTGATTGAAATTTCACTGCAGCTGACTTTTTTTACTGTAATTAAGTTAGTTTATTAGGCATAATTAAATTTAAAAAATAGAAAAATAGAAAAAAAAATATGTTAGCCCATCACAGACAATGCCAACGAATACAGGAAAAAAAGAAAATACAAAAAACCCAAAATATCTAAAACATCAGAAAAAATGAATTAGTGAATAGTGAAAAAAGCTAAAACTAGAAGTTAACTGAAACGAGCGGGACCTTAAGATCTATGTATTAGCGCGCCACAACAATGTCCACATGCTTTCAGCAAACAGAGGGCAATGACAAGACACGTTAGAAATCACGGACTCAGAGCTCCAACAAATAGCCCGATATACGGGCCAACGTAATGAACTGGGCCAGCAAAAGATTCAGGCCATCAAACTTCCGAGAGGGCCGGCCTAAAACAAGAGAGGTTAAGCCTAATACTCCTAGCTCTAGCTGCATTTACAGTCCCTAGTGTCGTCCACGCACGGAGAACCCTAGCCGCCGGCCACAACTCCGTCGATCTGCCGTTGGCCCCTCTACCCTCTTCACTGGCAATCTCGTCGATGTTGAGTGGATAAGGGACCTGTTGATTTCCACGAGTGATATTTTTCTTTAGAATTCTTCTTTTTTTTCCCTCTAGATTAAGTTGTTTTAGTTTGTTCTTCTCCGACGAATTCATAGGATTTTTATTTGTCCATAGTGGGTTTTATCGGAGCAACTCATCTTGAAAACAACAACGACGTCTACATCAGATATCGATACTACCCTGAGTTTAGTATAAATAAATCTCCTCTGATAAACAATACACTATCGACATGTAGGTCTTACACATCAATGAAGATCATTGATATTCTACCTTCTGCTAGCATGATTATCAGTAATCATGATATTGTTGCAAGGTCCAGAGTCTTTGGCGAGGGATATATAAAAAAAAGTCCGGCACATACATCAACTCAATGACTTAATAGTGATATGTTATTTATCTATAATCTTCAATATAAAAGTTGAGTCCTTGTGTACTTATCCATGAGTTATTAATATAAATAAAAGATCTTTCTAAAAAATATATATATATGTATTTGAGCATATTTTTAATGCGATTTTGCTACATGCAGAATTGCCTAACATTTTGAGCAAATCATGAGCTTATGTTTGGACACTGTAGTATGCATAACAATTGCAAAAGGTGACAAGAAATTCACACATGCCCATATCTAAAAGAGGGAACATCGGGTTAGACTTCCATGACCAAGATATAGCATTTGACTCGTTCGTGCAAAACACGAACAAATAAAGTGAACTAACGTATTTGCATATCCGAAACAACAATGAATATACCATTGTTCCTCCTCGACATCAAGGCCCCACTCATTTAGGTTTGATCTTTAGATTTCTAGTTATTTTTTACTATTCATAATTTTTATTTTTTTTCTGACTTTTTGAGCTTTTTATTGGTTTTTTATATTCGTTTGTATTATATGTGATGGGTTAACTTGTTTTTTATTTTTAAATTTTTAAAATTAATTATGTCAAATAAGCTATCATCAGATATAGTATAATTTCAATTAATTACAGTATAATTTTAATCATAAATCATCAAATTTCAACCCAATCGAGCGACCTCCAAATCTAATCTAACACGATCTTCAAGAATCCTGAGTTATTTGGTTCAGGGATTGAACTGTGCGGTACTGACAGGCAGCTAGCTGGTACACACCCAATACAGGGTAATTCATGCACTAGACAGAATGATTCGGAATGAACACTGTACGCTACAGAAATGAGAAGAAAAACCAAAATCAAAACGACGAAGTCCTTACGTGCCTTATCGTTTTAGCGATGGCTTCTGATTTTTAGCTGAAATTTCACTGTAGCTATTTTTTTTACTGTAACTGATTTAGCTTTTTGGGTATAATTAAATTTAAAAAATGTAAAAATAGAAAAAATATGTTAGCCCGTCACGGACAATGCAAAGGAACACGAGAAAAAAAAAGACTCCGCTCGTTTCAGTTTCAGCTTTTTTTTCACTATTCGGTAATTCGTCTCTTTCTGAATTTTTTTAGATATTTTGGGCTTTTTTGCATTTTTATTTTTTTCCCGTGTTCCTTTGCATTGTCCGTGATGGGTTAACATATTTTTTTCTATTTTTACATTTTTTTAATTTAATTATGCCCAAAAAACCAAATCAGCTACAGTAAAAAAAGCCAGCTACAGTGAAATTTCAGCCAAAAGTCAGAAGCCATCGTTAAAACGATCACCCCCTTAGAAGCCTACGGTGCCACTAGACCACCTACTGTTGGCCGTCGATGATGCGACGCTCGTCCGGTGCGCCCCGAACGATACCGACATTGCCCGCTGGTTGGCGTTGCTCATGTATTGGCACCATGTAACATCTTATATACTAATATAAAATATTACTATAAAATATCATCATCAAAGTAAATAATAAAAATAATCGTAGAAATTGTAAGAAAATTAAAACTTTTAAAAGTACTTTATTAGAGAATTTACGAAAGCTGAAATAAAGGTTTGAAACATAGGATCTGTCTACTTCTAACCAAAAAAGAACAAATGAAATAACTAAATAGCTGCAAGTCATGGTGCTGAAAACTCGGGTGCCCCCACCTATGCATGATACTATCACTCCACTGCCCTTTTACCTAAGAATTAAAAGAGCAAGTGTGATATTTAAAAATATCAGCAAATACCTAACAATGATCGTAATATGGTAAGTAAAGGACAAGTAATGTAAGCAAGTAATCCACACAGATCAAGCCAAGGAAACTAGGTCACCAAAAACACTGATAAGGATCGGAAATAGAGATAACAGAAATGGTGGGACTAAAGACGATTGTTATTTAGCAAGTTACAACAATAATAGTTGTGATATAACAAGTTACGGCAATAGTAATTGTGATATAGTAAGTTATGGCCACGACACTGGCGATTATCTCCTACATATCCAGTTCTATGTGAATAGTCAGGTACATCACTGTCCTCGACTGTATAACTACCGACAGGGTGTTATATCATGAGTAACGAAAGCGTACAACCCCCCATACATTATTAGGTTGGTGGCAATCTCCCCTATATGTGAACAACCCTAGGCCAAGTAAACATATTATTGTCAGCAGGTCATATGGTTAAAAGATTAAGGCAACAAAATAGAATGCTGGAATAAGATTACGACAAGTGAAAAGATTTGCTAATGTTAGGACGGAAAAGCGTAATACCTGATAGGAGCGATGAGAAGTGATAATATGGTGATGAGGTAACGTTACATTATAGGTAGGTTATAATAACATGAATTTAATGCAATTAAGAGATGGCAAAGATAAAGCTATGATAAATAGAAGGAATTGCTAAGACTGGAAATAGACAAAGTAGCTCCCACTAAGAGGGCGGTATGGAATGATACTAAGGTGGTAGAGATTTAGGAATTATTTTAAAAGAGATATTATAATATAGCATATACAAGGGTTGACAACCAACTAAGTTTTATTATGTGATAAGTGATTATTAGTCAACGTAACAATTATTAATATAAATAAATCAGTCATAACTCATATAAGAAATCATATCAGTAATACATCATGATATCTGAAAGGTAAACATAGAAACATGGTATTAAAAGATTGTTAGTGATTTTATCCTAAGTCTACAATATGATCATTTGTTATCCCCATTAACGATTTAAGCATGAATTTTGAAACATTATTAACTGAGTATTCTAATAAACCTAAAAGTATGTGAAATCAGATAACCTATAATATTATAGTATAAATACAATATTATAAATCTAGAACCAGGCAAACATTAGTAATATGCTAATAAACAGGTAAGATTTATTGATATGATAATAGACATGTAAGATTTAATCATATGACAATAACCATGTGAGATTTAGTGATATGAGAATAGTCAGATGAGATTTAGTAATATAATAATAGCCAGATAAGATTTAGTGATATGATAATAATCATGTGAGATTTAGTGATATGATAATAACTAGGTTTGATTTAGTGATATGATAATAGCCAGGTAAGATTTAGGGATATTGTAATAGCCATGCAAGCTTAAGTGATATGATAACTGTACCTAATGGCAAAAGTGATAAGTAATCTAAAAACATATGGTATGTGAAACAAAAAAGATTATGGACGTGAGGTACTTACCTTAAGCACTCTTGATAGACACGCTACACAAAGGACCTGAAATGCGCAACTGCACGGACGCTTCTTCAACAACTGCGTAAGAACCTACATGGTGGAACAAGGGTGATTCAAATGAGGGTTATGATAAAATTATGAAGAGGATAGAAGGAGGTTCTCTAGCCAGAAAAAGCTGCGTTCGATAAGATTTCACTACATGAATCACTGTTCGCCCATGCGATCCACCATTCGGTCGAACGAACCAGACACATTACACATCCCAAGAAAGCACTATGCGCAACGCCGTTCGCCCGTGCAATTTGTTGTTCGGCCATGTGAACCACGCCCACAACATGTTCCCACAAAACGGTGTGCGAAATGTGATTTGGCCATGGCTCTCGCCAACCGAATCCCACGGTCATGAAAACGTTTCCGGCCACTCCAGCCATCGCCGTCGGCCATAGCACCTCGGCCCCGCCGCCAACTAGTCACGCCTCCACGGCCGTCACGCTGCCATAGCCTGCACCCACCGGCCACCGCTACCTCTGGCTAAGTACCGTCCCAGTCGTTGTGCCTCTTCCGGTCATGCGCGCCGCCCTATGCGCGCCGCCAACAAGTACTATCCCTTGCACACTGGGTTTTCCTATAGCACGACTACGACACCACATCAAAGTATATTTTCAGTACAAATTTTTAAATATAGCAAATAAGCTCATAACATTATAATATTTTATGTGAAGCCTGCGGATATAACGTAATTTTTGTGTAATTTTTTTATAATTTCATCCTTTTTGAATTTTTCTCAAAAATTTATTTAACTATACTATTTGTAGAAATTTTATGAAAAAATCAGAATAGATAAAATTATAAAATATTACAAAAGTAAGTACACTATGTCCACAGGCTCCACAAAAAAATTATAATTTTTAAGCTCATTTACTATATTTAAAAATTTCTGCAAAAATTATACTTAAATTTTCCTTACATAGTTTCCAATGCACCTGTCGTGCCCGCCATATGGAGCAGGTCACCTGCCCTCGCCACCACAGGGGGCTGGTCACCTGCCACGTCTGTAGGGCTATAAATGAGCCGAGCTCGAGCGAGCTTACCCTGGCTCGGCTCGGGCTCGGTAGAAACTCGAGCCGAGCTCGAGCGAGTTTAAAATTGCCGTCGAGTTTCAAGCTGGGCTCGAGTTCAGCTTGGACAAGCTCGCGAGGCTCGTGTAGGCTCGACTAGACGGGGAGAAGAGGGGAGTGGCGACGGACACAGGGAGTACTTGCCGCGAGGCGCTGGGAGCCGTGGCCGAGCCGGATCCGGTCGAGAGGCGCCGGCGGCGGGAGAGGCGCGGGTGGGCCGCGGTCGAGAGGCGGCGTGGGGGGCCGAGGAGGCGCGTCGGAGGCGAGAGAGGCGGCGGGGAGAGGAAGGGGACGGGGAGGAGGTGGCGGGGGAGGCGGCGCCACCGCGGCGGGGGGGGTGGCGGGGGAGGGGACGGGGTGGAGGGGCGGTGGGGGGCCGAGGAGGCGCGGCGCCGGAGGCGAGAGAGGCGCGGGGAGAGGGGGGACGGGGAGGAGGGTGGCGGGGAGGGTGGCGCCACCGCGGGGCGCGGCGGGAGGGGACGGAGGTGGAGGGCGCGCGGCCGCGGCGGGGAGAGGAAGGGGGGGGAGGAGGGGCGGCGGGGTGAGAGAGAGGGAGGGTAACGGGGCGCCGGGGGCGAGGAGGGGCGGCGGGAGAGAGAGCGAGGTGGGGCGGTTGGGGAGAGGAGGAGGGGCGGCGGCGAGGGCGCCGGGCGGGGCGGGCTAGGGTTAGGATTTGGGCGCGGGGTGGGGCGCGGCCGCGCTGAGATTTGGCGCAGCGCGCGAGAGGAGGCGCGGGCGGGCCGGGGGTTTTGGGCCGCGGGTGGAGATATTTTGAGAGAGGAGGCGGGAGGGGTAAACAAATTGAAAGCTCACGAATATCCGAGCTCGGCTCGTTAAAGCTCGCGAATTTAAGATGAAGCTCGAATTCGGTTCGTTTGAAGCTCGAGCTAAGCTCAAATCGAGTCTAGAGTGAGCCGAACTTGAGTAGTTCGCGAGCTTCGAGCTTTTTTTACAGTCCTACACGTCTGGTACTTACAGTTGGAGCACTGTGTAGAGGCTACTTTTGCAAATATAGTTGGAAGGGGCTAATATTGTACAATATAGTTTTTAGTCGGCCATAAATGCGAAAAATTCTTAATTACGTTCGTATGCGCGTGCCTATACGTACGAGGATCTCAGCGATGACGCGCAGTTGGCGGAATGGTTTGAGGAGGAGGAGGAAGCGGGTGGTGACGATAACGACCACCTGGAGGATGAAGAGCGGGAGGGAGAACTCGAGCGGGTTGACGCCCTACCAGATGCTGTCGGTGGTGATCATCATGGGGGAGTAGCACACCACCATGCTGGAGGCCTTGGGGCGCGTCGCGTTGCGGATCTGCGCCGTCACGTTCATCGGCCATCACGGGGGTATGGTGGAGGCCATCTTGGCGCATGGCACGGGCCGGAGCCCCTCACTGATCACTGACTTCCCTGCTCGCGATCTCCTGATCACTTACCATGTTGTATGATTTGTGACCAGTCGCGTGGCGACTTTGGGGTTGCGGAGGAAGAGCTTTTTGAGAAGATCTTAGATGAGATTTTTTTCTTATCCACTGTTGATTTAGTGGAGCTTTTTGTGTCGTACACGGTCCAGTAGTGTGTATGTTATTCTTGGGTTGAAGATTTAGGGGGCGTTCGGAATAGCGATGACTTTTAGTTTTTACTGAAATTTTACTGTAGCTGACTGATTTTTTACTGTAGCTGAGTTGAATTTTTGGACATAATTAAATTTTAAAAAAATATAAAAATAAAAGCGACATGCTAATCTAGAGCGAATGATGCAAAGGAATACGAGAAAAAAAACATAAAAATACGAAAAAACAAAAAAATGAGTAACGCCAAAATTGCTACAATCGCTAACTACAGTGCTACAATCGCCGAACGCGGCTTCTCGTCGCTACTCTGAGCGGGACCTTAAAAGTGGAGTAATAGCCTAGATTAGCCCGGAAGGAACTTAACTCAGACTAGAGCCCCATTTGGAACAACGGACTTTTTCTTGATTCTTTCGGAAATTGATTTGTTACATATGAAATTCATTCACGTGTTCCATATATGCCCTAGAAGTTCCATGTCCTAAGTCCTGACTAGAGTTTGAGCTTCAAATTTCGGCCCTCTTAAATCCCAATGGGCTTTCTCGAAAAAACAAAATCCTAATGGACCTCAGCCCTCGGGAGACAGTGAAGGCCCTCAAAAGGTGTCTCGCGGCCGCACAGTCAGCCCGCCACTAACTGCAAAGTAAGCCGGCGGCCCCGCGGGTCGGCGCCCGCCCTTCTGGCTGCTTGCCATGGCCTTGGGCTTTCAGCCGCAGAGCACGCACTCCGCTGCGTATGCCGTCCGCGACCAAACCGCGTTCCGCGCGCTATTGCGTGACCGCCGTCCGCGGTTTAGATCGTGCCGCCGTCGAAGCGCACGGCAATCTGCGGCCCGCAGGCCTTGGACGGACCGATGCAGCTCGTACGTACGTACACCTCACGCCGTTCCACGCAAAAGCGCGGGCGCCGCCCCACGCCGACGTAGTACACCTGTATGGCTGGTTCGAACACCAAAGCGGAGACCTAGCACACTTTTGGCACCGCTCATTTGGCCTTTCTTTTTTAACCTAATCTTTTGATTTATTTTATAATGTAGTAGTTTTTTCACTGTAACTATTAATAGTTTTTAGTATAATTACATTTAAAAATAAAAAGTATATCATCATAAATAATATAAAAACATAAGAAAAAATACAAAAAATTCAGAAAACTAGATAAAATAAAATAAAAAATATAGAAGTCAGAAGCTAAACCTCTAACGGGCATCACCAGGCGTTCCGTTCTTACACTTCGTTCTTGGCCCCCCATCTCTTGTCCCTCAGGATTGCAGGTTCTCTCTTTTTTAGAAACCCAAGTGCAGTGCACCAGTTTGTAAATCACGCGTAGCCAAGCTAAGCGCGCACCAGCTTGTACAATGATTTTTGTGTATTATTATCCTCTCTCTCATATTGCTATCCATATTCACTACTATGCTAATCTAAAGTATGATAAACTAGCTCTTAAATTCATCAAAGAAAATCAGATCATATTATTATAAAGGATATCAATAATTAAGGCGCTAATTATTTCAACAGAATTATTCAAAAGTAATTGATAACAAATAGCACTAAAAAATAAATAATGTGAAAATGAACCCATACATAATATAACCTAACTAATAAGAATTCAATATAATCAAGGAATATGACTTGCATTGCGACTCATAGTCGGTGTTCACTCCTTCGTAGGTTTTAGGGTTATTATTTCTTGTCCTAGTTCTATCGAGGGCTTCTTCTCCATAATCTAGCATACGCACACATAAGAATAAAGCCAAATAAGCCCATTGCAGATCTACAAAATAAAAAGGAAAAACTAAGCTGAAAAGTGAACAAGAAGGAAAATTGGTGAAGAATTGGTTTTAGAAAGCTTGGATTTGGACATGAAGGGTGCACAGCGATGTTTGGATGGTCCACTAAGGTTTAGGTGTTGTATTTGGTCAGACATTTTCTCTTCCTTCGTGCTAATCTAAATTGGTGCAACAAGTAAGTTGAGTTATTGCGGCTAGTATTTTATCATGTTACAATACCTTTTCTAAGCTATTGCAGTTGTTCTAATGAGTGTTTCATTTATTGCAACAATATCTTCTTTTTGTTAGTGTAGTTTTCTTGTATTGTTGTATAAATAATTCGTATTTGTTCTGGTAATTTTTAGTCATGTTTCGTGTTTGTTACAAGAACATTTTATTTTTGTTGTAATTTTCTTATATTGTTGCACAGATAATTCCTGTTTGTTGAAAAATTTTGGGTCATGTTTTGTATTTGTTGTGCGTGAGGCAAGTTTTTGTTGTAAGCCGAGTAATTTATTATTGGGTTTCATAAATTTTTGTTATATCAGATTGAACGATTAAGATTAATCATTTTAAGTGAAATCTAATGGTGACTAAAGCGTACAGTGAGAGCGCTCTCATTGTACGTCCGAGAGCTACCACTCCCTTCTTTATTTCAGGATTCTTGTCCATATTTCTCAACCCTCTTCGGCCTATGCAAATAAACATTCACACTATCTTGCCTCAGTTCATTCATAATAGGGGCATTGTTCCTCGCAAAAAAAAAAAGAGTACTGTAATTTCTTTCGCCATAACATCTTTAATCCTTTTTTGTCAAAAAACTACATACATTTATAACAGAATAAAAGTAATAATTAAAGCACGCGTAGTCCAAGCAGCTTCCAAATATATGAAATATCAACAGCACAGTATCCTGCCGGCTCTGTGCACACGAAGCTACCCAGAGCCAGAAGCACAGCCACAGAACATGGCAACGCCATGTAAAAGAGGAAAGAAAAAGGAACCCCGCACCTCCAAAATTATTAAATGCAAGCAAACCTCACGCGATCGAGGCCTCTGCCTCTTCTCCTTCCCGGGCATCGCTTCCCTTCCGTCCTCTCCATACTTCCCGCTCCTTCCCACCTCCCCCTTATCTCCCTACCCCTCCCTCCCTTGCACGCACCCGCACGCGTACACGCGCAGACCGATGTCAATGTGGCGCTTCTCCCGCTCCCTCCTCCGCGCCGCCACCGCGGCCTCCGCCTCGCCGTGTGGCGCCCTCCAGCGCTGCCGCTACGCGTCGCTGCCGGCGGCGGCGAAGGCGGCCATGGGGAAGGACGGGGAGGCGGAGGTGACGGCGGAGGAGGCGAGGCGACTGATGCGGCTGACGAACGTGGAGGCGCTGAAGCGGCGGCTGGGGGACGGCGAGGTGATCCCGTATGCGGAGCTGCTGCGCGCGTGCGAGGAGGCCGGCGCCGCCCGGACGCGCGCCGACGCCGCCGCGCTCGCCGCCGCGCTCGACGAGGCCGGCGTCGTACTCATCTTCCGCGACAAGGTCTACCTCCAACCCGACAAGGTCAGCTCACTTGCTCACCCACCTCGCATTGCGACTCTTTTAATCCCTAAATTTTCTCTTCTGCTTTGGTTTGCTGCGTTCGCGGCTCGGTTCCTCTCGGCGATTCGTGGGGATTTCCCGATTCTAACCTTTCGTCGGTCATTTCTTCTCCCTTGTGGCCCGGTTCCATGCGAGCCGGCACCGAAATTCTTAGGAAGGCGTTCTCGATGAAACCAAGAAAGATATTGAATAATATCATTGCGCACCCCCCAATTCGGCCCCGGAGCTAAGCATGGTCCGCATCGATTAGGCCATTGGGCGCCTAACGGCTCAAGTACAGACAGATTTGTGCACCCCTTGGCCCTTGTTCCGATTGTGACCTGCAGGTGTTCGGTAGATTTCCTACAAGTTCGCTTGACCAAGCGGTGGTCCAATGTTGCACACGCCTTTTTTTTGGGCTTCAAGGATATCCAAATCCCACCAATGGCCGTCCATGGATTCACTCATCCAAATTGCACGTGCCGTTCGATTGCAAACCAATGGCTAGGTGAAATATAAGCACACACTTGAATTCATCGTCCACTTCGATGTACACTGTTCAATTGCTGATTGGAACCGACCTAGCATTGTGGTGCAGGAGTGCGCCCGCCCTTGGCCCTACTGTCTAGACATAAGACCAAAAGCAATCCACTTGTCGGTGACACTTCTCTGGAAAAAGCCGTCTCGCTTCTTCAGGAATGAGGAGACTGGACGCAGCGGGTCTGTTTGATATGGCTGTGGCTTATGGTTTTTGATTGAAATTTTTGAATTTTAGCTGTTTGTAACAAAGATTACGGACAGAGAGATAATCGCTTGCGATTTTGGATTGTATAGATGTTGGGCTTTTAATGTGTACTATAATTAACTTGTAGACCTCGTTTTGAAAAAAATACATCGTTTAAAAGTTATGTACTATAGCAAAAGCCAAAAAACACTTTTAGAAGCCGAAAAGAACATACCCACATGTATTTCTTTGCATTGTTTGTAACGAGAAGCTATTTTTTTCTATTTTTATTTTTTTAAAAAATAATTATGTCAAAAAAAACTTACATTAGTTACAGTAAAAAACTTAGGACCAAAAAATTCAAAAACCGAAAGCATAAGCAACTTGAGCACTACCTAAAGGTGCTCATAAAGCACCTAATAGATACCTTTTCTTGTCTACCTTTCTTTGCACTGACCTTTCGGTTTCATACAGGATGGGTTGTTGCTGTGGAGAGGCCAGTGGCTCTTTACACTGTTTTTTGCCTTTTTACCATCTTAGATGAGTAACTTCTGGTGCAGGGTGCCCAGACCATTACCTAACAGTCGTTTTGCGTATTGAACTACCGGTCCACCATGCATGAAGTTTGTGGTTTGATAGCAAAATCCTTTGGTCGGTGACGAAGAAATGCGATTTGCTTAAAAGTTGGTTGTTTTTACAATGCCCATTTTACATTGTTTGTTTAATTAATCTCGTAATAGCATTGCTTGCATTATTTATATTCACTTTAGACATGCTTTCCTTGATCAAACCTCGTTGTGTCACGTGTTGAACATATTTGAGCCTTGTGGCTGAGTGGGCAAAAAGGCACAATGTCTCCTCTCATTTTCATTGGGTGGATGGTGGTGCATGTTTAAATCAGTTATTAAATGTATGAGACCAAAGCATGTATTTACACAAATGAACTTGTAATATTCTTCTAAAGCATGTTTAGTTTCCATTGGATTACATATTTTCTGTGTTTGAAATGTTTGTCCGTGCATCACTTGTGTATTATGTTGGATTGTGTTGTTATTATTTTAGAATTTGCATTGGGTACTTAATGTTGTCAGAGGCTGAGGGTGGGTTCTTTTTAGCTGCTGCTGATGCCTTTTGGCTTTAGCGTGAGTGCTTGTGCGAGGGAAGTAAAAGCCAATAAGTAGTTTCAAAAAAGCTGTCCCAATAAATCACTTCAAAATGGCGATAGAGAAACTGTCCCTTTTGTTTGTTCGGAAGAAATTATAAGCTGAAAAGAACAGGCCTGAATCTTTTTGTTCCATATAGATTGTGGATCTTGTAAGAAAAGTTATGCCCCTAGCACTGACACCTGAGGATGATCCAAGAAAGGAAGAGCTCAAGCAGCTCCATACACAGTTGGAAGATATCAACAAGCTCGCACACAAGCAAGTCCGGCGAATCCTCTGGTCTGGGCTAGGGTTCTTGATCACGCAGGTCGGGCTCTTCTTCAGGCTCACCTTCTGGGAGTTCTCGTGGGATGTCATGGAGCCCATCACATTCTTCACAACTACGACAGGCCTGGTTGTAGGGTACGCCTACTTCCTCATTACATCAAGGGACCCGACGTACAGAGACTTCATGGAGAGGATGTTCCAGTCTCGGCAGAGGAAGTTGATCCAGAGGCAGAACTTCAACCTGGAGAGGTACCTGGAACTTCAGAGGTGCTGCAAAGATCCTTTTGAGAAGACGTGCGGCACAAACCATTCTTCCAATGCTGACATCGCTCGTCTCCACGAGGTGTCCGTTCACAAGTGACAACTTTCGCTACTATTGCTTCTTTTCTTCTTTCATTCTCTTGGAGTAATGATCAAGAAATTAGTAGAAAAGCTGATATTTCTTGCACCGCTGAGGTAGACCTATTTCATTTACAACCTTTTTCATGGTCTTCCCCTGTGCAGACGTATAGGTCAGTAACGTAGTATTATCTTTTTGTAACAGTGCTGAAGCACGAGCACCTGATACTCGGAAGAAAACTCATTTGTATGACCAGAAGCTTACCAAGAGCTGTGCAACTCTGCAGCCTATGCTAATCTACCGTGTTCTGTGATTCATTATCTCCTTTTGGTTGATATGAAAGCTCTTATATTTGGCGAAAAATTAGATAAAATTATCTCAGCTGAATCTTTATGCCTATAGGAGTATTGATTTGTCATCTTTGATCTGCTAGTATGTGATGGCGTTGACTGTTCAGCAATGGACAGAATATCGCTAGGGCCTTTCATGACGTGCCTGCAAAGGTGGTTATTTTTGAAAGGGAACTTAAGGGCTGATGGCTCAATTTGTGATGTAATTACGACGTGCTCAGACGCGTACACACTGGAGTTGATTCCTCCCATGAGTTGCAACTTGCAAATGAGTGATCCTAAGCGTTGATTCCTGATCAATGCAACCTCGCAAATGAGTGATCTTAAGTGGTTGATTTCTGATCAAACGGCACACGAGGGGAAGCGCACTCGCAGTTCGTACTGTTTGGGTTGTTACTACTGTTTCGATAAGTAACCTCGCACAATCCAGTCTAAATCCATAAGCCGCAAAAAGTCGCAATCAGGCGCTGAGATCATGTAGCTCGTAACCTGTTCTTTTCTGAAGAACCTGTAGTTTGCAACTGATGATTCATTGTGAATTTTTTTTTTTTTAAAAAAAGGAGGTCCAAAACCACGCAGGGTCGTCGAATACCTGATGCCCGAGACCGGCGTGTCCGGCAGAGGATGCGCTCTGCCACCCACAGTTCTTGAACGTTATGCAGGCGAGGCGACGGCCAGCAAAACGTTCGTCTCTAATGCCGGGTGGAAGTTACTGCGCCGGCGCGGTCAATTTATTCATCGGTGCTCCCTGTCAGGATGCTGCTGCTACGGCTAAGCGGCCGTCACTTTCTTGGAATCCAGATTCCACAGATCGTTGTGCTGTTTCTGCGAGGGTTGCCGTTCTCGATGTCCTGTCGGTTTGCCGTAGCAGCTTGGATTTGTCGGACAATCATCTTCGCGTTCGACTCTGTTTGACCGGGAAGCTGAACTTGACACCTTGTGCCTTCTGTCCTGAACCAACGGCAACTGGTTTCAGTGAATGTGATGTCAGAGTCACACCTCTCTTCTGCAATTTGTATACTTTTTTTTTGAAGGTGTCGAAGAATCATACACCTTATGAATAGTAGATAAATCCGAACCTCACAGAAGGATGAATATAGAAATTTGTCTTTATTACTATATTGAGATTACAACTTGCTCTAAATGAGCAATTACAGAGGAAAATGCTACATGTCTGAATGCAGAATGGTCTTGCTATTGTTCTCTTCTCTCTCCTGGGTAAGTCTTAAATATCGCGGAAGAGACATCAGTTGTTTGCACGAACAGACGTCTTGTCGATTCCTTCCATCCGTACATGTAAGTGATTGATGACAAGGAGAGAGGCCTGGCAATAACCGTCAATCGGTTGTTATCAGTGAGGAAGTGCCCCAGGAAACAACTTCACGACGGTTGTTGTTAAAGATACTGGACCGAATATGGAGTGGTTGTGGAAATGAGAATGGACGTGATGCTCCTTCACCGTACAAAGCATCGCCTCAGAGGAGGCCCAAATGTCATATTATAATGCTTCCGAGTAGTAGCTGGTTGAGTAAATGAACAATAATTCTCTTACGAGAGGATACTCCGTACTTGTTATAGCATAAGCTATTACGTGTAGAGATTTTGATTACGTATTAAAGAGACTCTTTAATAGATTATTTAATCCTCATAAGAAGCAACTGCAATTTGTGTACTTAAGAACAGAAGTAAACGGGGACTGCTGTTAGCCTGTTGCCTCTAAAGAATTCTGCACTGTGGAGTGTACACACTTACACAGCATGAGGAATTCCATAATCATGACAAATGCCCAACTGGACCAAGCGACCTTCACTTGGATCTCAACCATGTTGGAGCCTCTGTTCTTGTGGTTTCTTGAGATAATACCGAGAGGGAGAGGGGTACTAACCGTCCGACGTAGAGGAGCAGGAGTTGGCCATCGCGGTTCGTCGGTGAAGCTCTGCGCACGGGCAGCGACGGTCGGGGAAGAATGGACGGCGACGGCGGCGGCACGGTGGAGCTTCCCGTCGCTGGAGCGCCCCCTCTTAGATCGGGTCTAGGGTTTTGTCGGTGGGGTTTGTGGCGGCACGGTGAACCTCGTCGTGCGTGTCGCCCACCCCACCTCTATTTATTGTGGCGCTAGCGACAGGCCCACCACCTATTAGTGGGCGCCCGATCGTATGCGAACAAGGGCCCGTTTGGCGTTGGGCCAAACGGTTTGAGATCGCCTAACATTCTCCCCTTGATCTCAATCTATGCTTTAACTTTAATTACTTTCGACTTTACTCATTCCATTACAGATTAGTGCATAGAACATGTCTCATCGTCACGGTCAATCGCCGATAGATTCAATAGTTACAATGCACCTCTCTTCAAATAGTTACTTTAAACTTTTGGGCCATCTTTTAGTCCAGAATCATAGGCTTTCCTTAAACCCATGCCGCTACATGTTCTCTCAACACGTTGGGTGGTAAGCCTTTAGTAAGCGGATCCGCTAACATTTTTGCCGTACTTATATGCTCAAGACTTATAATTTGATCCCGAACTTTACCTTTCACAACATAATACTTTATGTCAATGTGTTTGGCAGCACCACTTGACTTATTGTTGTGGGCATACATTATGCGGGTTCATTATCGCGGTACAACTTAAGTGGTCTTTTGATGTCGTCAACCACTTTTAAACCGGTATGAACTTCTTTGCCGCCCACCGCCCGTAGCCTCATAACATGCCGCAAACTCGGCATACATTGTGGACGATGTAGTGACGGTTTGTTTTGAGTTTTTCCACGATATAGCTCCTCCAATGAGTGAATACATATCCGGATGTTGACTTTCTATCATCTCCGCATAATCGTAATCAGATACCCCACTATATGGAGTAAATCGATCTTCAGATGTCATCATGAGGCCTTTTGTTCCTTGCAAATAACGCAAGACTTTTTACCAATTTCAATGCTCTATTCGAGATTGCTCGAATCGCCAAGTAACCCGGTAACAAACGCTAAGTCGGGCGTGTACACACTTGAGCATATCGTAAGCTTCCGATACCAAGCATATGAAACCGATTTCATTTGATCGAGCTCGCATCGGTTCTGGGGCATTGAAAATCTCCATATCTGCGTCCTTGACTATAGGTGCAGTGAAGGACTACTTTTATGCATACCAAATTTCTTTAAGACTTTCTCTATGTATGCCTTTTGTGATAGTCCCAATGTCCCTTTGTTTCTATCCCTGAATTTGATCCCTAGAACGAACGAAGCTTCACCAAGATCTTTTATATCAAAGTTTGAGGACAAAACCTTTTTGTCTCCAAGAGTGCATCGACATCACTACTAGCTAGTAGGATATCATCCACATACTGGATTAGGAAGATAAATTTCCATCTTTAAACTTTGCATAAACACGCTTGTCCTCTACATTCTCTTTAAACCCAAATTTTCTTATTGTCTTGTCAAACTTCAAGTACCATTGTCTTGAAGCTTGCTTTAACCCATAAATCGATTTCTTTAGGCGGCATCCCATTCTTTCATTTCCTTCCACGACAAAACTTTTCGGTTGTGCCATGTAAACATTTTCCTCCAAATCCCCATTAAGAAATGCCGTCTTTACATCCATCTGATGTAACTCTAAATCATAATGTGCTACTAATGCCATTATGATTCTGAAGGAGTCTTTACATGAGACCGGAGAAAAGTCTCATTGTAATCAATCCCTTCTCTTTGTGTAAAGCCTTTTGCCACAAGTCGCGCTTTGTATCTTTCTATATTCCCTTGGGAGTCAAGTTTTGTCTTGTAGACCCATTTACAGCCTACTGTTTTGGCTCTTTTAGGAATAATTTCCAAGTCCCAGACTTTATTAGTCTTCATGGACCTCATTTCCTCTTCCATGGCTTCAAGCCATTTTGAAGAGTTTTCGCTTCATGGCTTCTTCAAATGAGGTGGGATCATCCTCCATTTGAAATTTCTCTCGTATGATAAATCTGATAATCATCGAGATAGCCGATCTTCTTACTCTTTGAGACCTCCTCGGGGCCTCCACATTTGGTATATCTTCTGTTTGGGGCTGCTGTTGCTCCCCCTCATCTGTGGCAATGGGTTCTGTAGGATCCTGAAGAACAGGTTCCTCATTCTCATTCATTGTTGCCACAGGAGGAACAATAACAGTTGCTGGCACCACGGTGTCTTGCACTGCTTGTGCAAATGACAAAGAGCAATCGCGAAGAATGGCTCTTGAATCATCGGAGTGGGCGCATACACCCGCTTCTCTTCAAGGTCAAACCCTCGAGTTACCATGCTTCCCCTCATCATTTCATCCTCTAAGAAGACAGCGTGTCTCGTTTCTACAAACTTTGTATATCGGTGCGACAAGAGAAACGAAACCTTTTGACTTTTCAGTAGCCAATGAAATGGCACCATCTGCTTTGGGATCAAGCTTCCCAAGATTTGGGTTAAATACTTTAGCCTCAGCAGGACTCCCCCACACACGTAAGTGGTGTAGTGAGGGAACTCTTCCTGTCCACAACTCGTACGGTGTTTTGGGCACCGACTTACTAGGCACTCTGTTGAGAATATGAATGGCGGTTTTCAACGCCTCCATCCATAAACTCAATGGCAGTGTGGAGTAGCTCATCATACTTCGCACCATATCCATCAGGGTACGGTTGCGTCTTTCAGCTACTCCATTTTGCTGAGGTTCGCCCGGTGTAGAATACTGGGCCACTATACCATTTTCCTGTAAAAACCTTGCAAAAGGTCCAGGAACTTGTCCATATGGGGTATGTCGACCGTAGTACTCCCCCCACGATCAGATCGGACTATCTTAATCTTTAAATCATGTTGGTTTTCAACTTCAGCCTTAAATATCTTGAATTTATCCAAGGCTTCATTTCTTTCTTTGATTGGATAAATATATCCATAACGGGAGTAATCATCCGTGAATGTTATGAACGAGTCATATCCATCCACACTTTTCACAGGAAAAGGACCACAAATATCTGTGTGAATAATTTGCAGAACTCCTGTGCTTCTTTTGGCGTCTTTCTTAATTTTCTTTACATATTTTCCTTTAATGCATTCTCTGCATTGTTCTAAGTCTGAGAACTCTAATGGAGGAAGAATATCATTCTTAACTAGTCTTTCTATTCTCCCCCTCGAAATATGGCCTAAACGACAGTGCCATAATTTCGACGACGCATCTAGAGTTCTCTTTCATTTTCTGTTTGCATTCGTAGACGAGGATCCATTTACTTTCTCGCACGCAACGTTCCCATTATCGCATACGACATTCACATCATCACATAATGATAATAAATAAAGCTCATTTTGCAAGATGGCAAGGCCAACACATGCTTTATTAAACATTATTTCACATTTGCCATTTCCAAAATGACAATCATAACCATCATTGTCCAAACATGAAACACTAATCAAATTTCTCTCAGAAGAGGAACATAAAGAACATCTCTAAGTAAAAGAGTGAAGCCATCAGCTAGCTCTAATGAAAGATCGCCAACGGCTTCAACTTCAGCTTGACTCCATTTGCGACTTTAATGCATCTTTCTTTTCTTTGCGTAGTCCTCGTCGAACGGAATCCTCAGAAGAATTAGCAACATGAGCAGTTGTTCTCGAGTCAATCCACCAAGTGGATTTGAATATTGCACATACAGGATTCATTTATATAGGTAATAATGTTCTCACCTTTCTTTGCCATTATCATCTTTAAATAATCGTGATGTTCTTCTTGTAGTGTCCTCGTCTTCTTCTGATGAAGACACCGATCTTTGTCTCAAAGAAACTTATTCTGTTGAGGCCGATGGACGAGGTTTTTCCTTGTTCTTTGAGAAGGAGTGATTGTTGAAGTTCCTTTTCTTGTTATCCTTCACATAGTTGATAGAACCACCACCATGTGAGGATTTAATTCTTTCCTCCTCTTGCACACACATAGCTATGCACTTTTCCAAATCCCATTTCTCAGTCGCATATTGTAATTGACAACAAAAGTGTCAAACTTTTTCGGCAAGGAAGCAAAAACTAAGTGAATAAGGAACTCATCCTTGAGAGCCAAATCCATTGGTTTAAGCTTGGATGCCATGTTACTCATCCTCGATGTGCTCTCTTATGCCACCGCCACCACCGAGTACCTCTGTCACACAAGTCGCTTAATTAGTTTGTAGCATAAGTCTTTGAAGAGCCATGAACCGACTTTTTATTCTCTCAAGGTACTCGTGACAAGTCACACTCGCGATTGAGCCCACAATAGCAAGGTTCAATCGTGTTCTTTATCACGACCATACATTTTTGTTGGTCAGTGGTCCATTTCTTATGCTCAAGGTCATAAGACATGCATAAGGGAGCATGATCCTCTCGTCTTTTCTCGCAAGCAAGATCATCCTCATTTGGATCCTCACTAGTGCCATAGGCTCATGGGACGTCTTTAGTGAGGACCCACCCACTTCACCAAGATAAATGCTAAGTCTATCTTTTCTTCCACTCTCATAATTATCTCCTTTAAGAGTGGGATCTCTCCGATACAACTCATCAAGTTGTATCCGCTTTGAAAATATTTCACATAAAGTGAGAACATAACAGGAAAATTATATGCCTTATTTCCAACGTTGGTCAAAAATACGACATGCAATTAAAACAATTTTATCTTTACATTAAATCTACATCACCGTTGGGCAAAAATAGAAATAATGCATAAAAAACATTAATAAAAATTATAATACTGTTATTATCAACGTTAGTCAGAAAATAACAATATTATAATTCACAACAATGCTCAAAAAATTAAATTCTCCCGTTGGTTCGAATTTAATTTAAAGAGTAATCACCATTTAACTTTTGCAGCGGAAACATCAATTAAAAATTATATCTATTTTTCCAAAATTAAATTCTCCCGTTGGTTCGAATTTAATAATGAAAAATTATATCTTTTCTTTTAGATATATCAAATATATCTAAAAGTATGCATACCATAAAAAATATATGTATATACATACAATTAAAAGTAATGAAAGTATTAAGACATATCTTTTGACCGGTCAAATCTTCATCTTCCCAAGAAAAAATCTTACACGATTGCTATTGACCTCAAAACATGCTGGACCACACAAACAAGTAGCTGACCGGTCAAAAAAAATATCTGCCTTCTTTACTCATCCACCCTCCCACCATTATTGCTCCTGAAAAGAGGATCCGCAGTTTGCTTGGGCTGTGCCGATCCACTTTTTGTGGGGAGGTGGGAGCATCTTGCGCCGCGTCACGCAGGCTCGGCGCGCGCCGGGCCGCTCGCCAGCGCGCGTGGCGCTTGCAGTGGGCGGCCGGACGAGCGGTGGCGGCGCGCGGCAGGCGCCGCGCGCAGCGCGCGCGCGGTCTTGCGGCGCAAGGCGGCCGGACGGCAGCGCGCAGCCAGCGGCGCGCGCGCCGCCGGGAGCGCGCCGATAGGCGCCAGCCGGGGGTTGCGCTTCGGGCGCGGGGTTCCATGGCAAAGACGCGAGGAGGGCAGCGCGCCGGGGCGAGCGCGGCCGGGAGGGCCGGCGGCGGCGGCCGTCGCACCGCAGCAGGGGCGGCGCGCGACAGCGCGGGCGCATGCGCGAGGCTGCTGCGCAGCGCGGCGGCGCGCTGGCTCTGCTGCGCCAGCCGCAGCCTCCACGAGCGCCGGCAGGCCCGCGGCAGCGCAGGAGCGCAGGCGGGCTGCAGCGAGCAAGCGGGCGGGAGGCCGCCCGGCCGTGCGTGGCAGAGGTCCCGTGGGCGGGCCGGCCGGCGCAGGTGCCTCCCCTTTTTGCCCGATCTGAAAAAAAAAATTTTTTTTTGGTTGCTTTTCCGATCTGAGACTTCTCTGTTCTTTGCCCGCTCTGATACCATTGTTGGAGCCTCTGTTCTTGTGGTTTCTTGAGATAATACCGAGAGGGAGAGGGGTACTAACCGTCCGACGTAGAGGAGGAGGAGTTGGCCATCGCGGTTCGTCGGTGAAGCTCTGCGCACGGGCAGCGACGGTCGGGGAAGAACGGACGGCGACGGCGGCGGCACGGTGGAGCTTCCCGTCGCTGGAGCGCCCCCTCTTAGATCGGGTCTAGGGTTTTGTCGGTGGGGTTTGTGGCGGCACGGTGAACCTCGTCATGCGTGTCGCCCCAGCCCCCCACCTCTATTTATTGTGGCGCTAGCGACAGGGCCCACCACCTATTAATGGGCGCCCCGATCGAATGCGCGAACAGGCCCGTTTGGCCGTTGGGCCAAACGGTTTGAGATCAGTATAACAAACCAGACCCATGTCGTGTAATTGTGTTCCAAGTTCCAACAGCAACAAGCAAAACATCGAACAAGTACACAAACAGCAGAAACTTTTGTGGATGGCAATTCAATTTTGAAAAGAGCCTGGTGTGCAAAAGAAAACGGTTACTACCTCGGCCTACTGGTCTTTTTACTATTTTGGGTGGCCCAATTACTCGGCCTGCCAGACACAAAGCCTAGACGACTTAATGAATGCCATGGCTGCCCGAGCAGAGGAAGGAGACGGCGGCAGCAATTGCACGTTAGCGAGGGCTACTAGCGCCGAGCGGTGGCACAACAAGGGTAAGTGAGGTTTGAGCAACCTATTTTGGATATACGCACGGTCGAGGAGCACCGAAGAAGACTAGTGGCGATGATGACTTGCCTGAGTAGAGCCATGGCATAGCGGCACTGGTTCCAGCGAGTTTGAGGATCAAGAAACACTACATCCCTCATTCAGGAAATAGGAAACCAAGCTAATTAATTAAGAAAGTTCCAACGCTATCTCCATCGTAGACATCTGAAATCGTTAAAGTCGTTAAGGAACACCACAAGTAGAATAAGTTCAGTTTCATCAGAGAACGCGCCATGATTCAGAATATGTATGAAGTTGAAAAGGACAATTGAAGCTTCTTAAAGGGAGAAGGATGAGAGCAACATTTCCTTACTGATACTTTAGAGTTTATCGTCGTGAGCAACTGCAATATGTTCTGCACTTCTGCCCATTTAATTTGTCAAGATCATTGATAGCATTCAATCTATACATCCATGCACACAAATTATAACATTATATATGTTGTATGTATGTCATCCGAGCATATGCTTTAATTGAGCTAACAGAGCGGCACAGCACCAATCACTCATGTATAATCAAGAAATGGCAAATCTCTAGCCAATTCAAAAAGTTGCTGTAAATTGGCATATGCTAATCATCATACAAAGTTTCCTTAAAAATCAAATGGAACTCCGGATCTCATGTTGTGATGATTACCATATCTATTGAAACAGCAACTTACAAATTAAGGTAAACTGAACCAAAAATAAAATCGAACGAAAAAAACATCGAATAAAATCAGGAGATGCTCATGTACATATACTACAGACACAGAAGAACCAATTTTGCCTGAAGGATTTATTGGATAAACGATCAGACAGAATTAACTCATATTACGACGATTCGAGAGGGCATCTCGAGCTTGTATGCATTCGCATGCATCCGACCAATATTTCTTCTTGCTTACATCCTGATAGGTAGTGCCCACATGAAGTCATCCTGAGCCCCCTTTTATTCCTCGAAAGAGAAAGTAAATCTGGCAAGAAGAATAAACGGGGGACGTACGAAAAAAGAAACGAAAAAACTCGTGCTCTTGTCGTTGTTGTGCATACAGCGCCATGCGTGCGCGCTCATGGACCATGCTCCGATCTTGAACGGATGGACTTATGCGGGGAGGTAGGACGGCGGCAGCGGCAGGCCGACGACATTGCCGCAGCGGAGGCCGTTCTCGGGCATGTTGTACTCGTCCCTGAGCGACCTCGCCGGCGAGATGACGCTCACGTAGAGCTGCTCGCCCAGGTAGTGTCTCTCCCACAAGTTGGACCTGATGTTCCACATGCCGGCGTTGTCGAACGTCAGCATGATCGCCGTCCACGACCTCGGGTACACCTGGATCGTGTGCCGGCTCACCGTGTCGAGGAGGTTGTACGTCATCCTGCTCTGCGGCGTCCATGTCCCCGGTCCCATGCTGCACGTACGTGTGCATATATCGGTCAGAATTAAGCAAGCTTACCGCTAATGCAATGGCGTATATCAAGGTGTATTTCTACCGATCGAGCCAAGAGGTTTAGGTAGTTAACGCACCCCGCAGCGAAGAAGGCGTAGCCGTTGAGGTGGAAGGAGTCGATGCTCTTCTCGGGGTTCTCGAAGACGACCTCGATGAATGTGCGGAACTCGGCGGTGATGACGTTGGGGGAGAGCTTGATGGGGGTGCTCGCGGCGGGGGGCACGTCGCCAATGATGTTGTACTGGAACAACCCGGCGGTGGCGTTGAAGTACTCGGCGAGCTTGAGGGGCGTCTCGGTGTCGACGTGCGACACGCCGTTGAGGGCGTACCGGACCTTGCCGTCGACCTTGGCGCGGCTGGTGGAGAGCTTGATGGTGCGGGTGATGTTGATCTGGCCGTAGTGGTAGGAGCCCTGCGGGTTGGGCCTGGCGGCGCTGGCCGTCAGGTTCCAGCGGAAGGACCTCCACTGGTTGATGGACCAGGCCCAGCCGCTGGGGCCCTCCGGCAGCTTGGGCGACGCCGGGGTGTTTGAGCCGTTGTAGCGGATGATGGCGGTGATGGTGCTGGCCTCCTTCATGAAGCGGGTGGAGGCGACGAGGAAGTAGTCACCGGGCTTCTGGTCGGCGGTGACGAGGAAGGAGAGGCACTGGCCGACGTGGACGTCGAGCGAGTCGTAGGTGTTCTGCACGGTGTGGGAACCCTCCATCTCGACGAGCTTAAGGATGTGGCTCTGGATGCGGACGTTGAGCGAGGACTTGATGCCGACGTTGCAGACGCGGTAGCGGTAGACCTTGCCGGCCTCCATGGTGTACATGGGCGGGTTGGAGGCGTCCTTCTCGTTCTTGCCGTTGATGAGGAGGCCGGCGGGGCGGCCGAGGGTCTTGCCGGCGTCGAGGTTGCGCGCCAGGACTGTGTGGTCCTTGGTGTACCAGTCGCCGACGAGGACGGAGTAGTCGCCGGCCGGTTCGTCGAAGGGCACGGGGATGAGCAGGCGGCTGTGCACGCTGATGAGCCCGTAGCCCCCCGCCGCGCGCTGCATGCCAATGCTGGGGAAGTAGAAGAAGCTGCCGATCTGGTCCTTGGGCTGCCAGTGGTACGTGAAGTTGGTGCCCGGCTGGATCGGGCACATGGTGCCCGGCATGCCGTCCTGCCACGAGTTCTTCCTCTGCTGGATCCCGTGCCTGCGTTGCATGGCATGGCATTGCACATCCATCGGTTGGCAAATGATCGATCGATGCAAACAGAATCAGCTCATGCAGCAAAATGATCGGATCGTACCAGGTGAAGAGGAGCGGCTGGTCGAGCTGGTTGAAGACGTTGATGACGATGTTGTTATTGGAGCTGCAGTTGATGGTGGGGCCGGGGAACATGTCGTTGATGAGGATGACCTTCTGGGGCACGCCCATCGGGGACCTGGTCCCGTACGTCACCTTCCACTCGAAGAAGTGGTACGGGTCCTCGGCGTGCCCCACGGCGAGGAGCGCCGCCACCACGAGCAGTGCGGCGGCGGAGGCGCGCATCGTTGTCATCGGACGATACCTCGTGGCGCGCGGAGGTTCGATCTCCTCGGTCCTATGCTCTCCCCGTCTGGTTGGTGGATCGATCAGTGCAGCAACAATGGTCGTCGATCCGTCAGGTACCAATCGATGGAGATGGGCGGAGAGCCAGCCAGGGGAGGAGTGGCTAGGCGTGAGTGGGGAGGGGGAGGCAGGAGGACGCGAGCCTTATATGGGTGGAGGAGCCGTGGGAAGGAGCGGTGCGCGCGTGTCCGCGGCGGGGGCGCGTACGTGCGTGGTTGGTTTCCTCCAACGACCGCGCGTCCGCTCGCCTCGGCACCGCCGATCTGGGCTGCGGTGCGGGGGGTCGCTCGTTCCCATTCTTGACGTGTTCTTACATGCATCGATCGTGCATGGCATGGCGCGCGCGCGGTCCGTCTGCAACTAGCTTTGACAGGATCCAAAAGGATATTTGTGGACTCGACATCTCTGGATAACAGGTGGATGGGCGAGTTCATAAAGGTATGCTAGTCCCCTGGCTGAGCCAAGAGCAATCCTGAGCCTCTTCTTCCAGTCCAGGTAAATTCCTCTTGCTGCATGATACGTAGATTGCAAGCAGTGACAAGGGAAAACAAACAGAGAGAGACTTTTTTTTGAAACATAACTATATGTTCTGTGTACAAACATTGCAAGTTCTCTCGCAATCAGTGACGCACCTAGGATTAAATTTGAGCTATAACAGGAACATTCACGTGGACCAAGAAAATTGCCCAAAAGCAAAGGATTTCATATACTAACCATATTGCAATCACAGCAATAAGGTGGATCATAGAAGAATGCCTCGCTAATGAAGCTTACACAATAATTTATTACCGAGTTATCAAACATAATAGTTTGAACAAAAGGTGAGACATAAAAGAAACAACATGTAAAAGGTAGATGGATGACAGATTAGTAGTGTCATGATTATTGATCATAAATCATAAAACATGCAGCAAAAAAATAAATCAAAAGACATACCATTAAAGAACTAATTACCAAGATCATGATATATTATTATTATACAAATCCTTAAGCCAATCATCGGATATATTATTATACAAATCGGTCTTAATGATATTAATAGCCGAAAAGACTCTTTCAACTGATGATGTTACCAGTAGTAGTAGTAGTACCAACTCGATGAGACGATAGACTAATGAAAATACAATACATCTTTTAGTTTTAACCATCTTCGCAGGCAGACTTCCAAGATCATGACAAATAATAAAATTATCAATTCTTTGCACATGAAGAATGAAGGTTTCAAGTTGATCCTTTATAGACACATGATTAGCAATGGAGAAATCTTTATCATAAAATTCCTCAAGTTGAGCAATCTTATCCACATCAAACTTACAGTAGGAATCTCTTGGATCAATACAAGAAAAACATACAAGTAACTTCGAAAATACCTCATTAAAGTGATGATCAACAAACTGTGACAGAAACAATTACCAAGTGCAAATGCTGAGCAAATCAATGGGCATAAAAAGCATATGGATTCTCATCACAAATTCTATCTTTGAAGGCCATTGAATTTGCCTTATGTATTTGAAGCTCTATCAAAACTCTGCCCTTGAAGTCTAGCAATAGATAAACTATGCTTAGTTATAAGCATCCCAACCAATGCTGCCTTCAATGCATATGATGTTACCTTTGCGATATGTTTGAGACCCAAAAATCTTTCCATAACCTTCAAGTCCAATTGCGCTTGTACGACTGCCCTTCCTTTTGCATCGATGCTTGTGCTTGAAACTATGCTAAAATACCTTTTCAAAATCATTTATACCAAACCAAACAAGCAATCAATGAGTAATGAGCAATCAACTTAGGAGGCAACATACAGCCCAGGTGCACAATCTCATCAACCAGTAGCAAGAGGTCATGAGTTTATCTAACTGTAGACTTAGCTTCATCCATACTAAAGTCAAAAAATTGCTTATACATGTAATGCCAGCGACCTACCTCTGCCTTTGCATATTTGTGTTCTAGTGCATCCCACAACTATATGGCGGACTTACAGTCTATGTACACTTCATAGAGCTGATCTACCATGGTCAGAATGCATCCAAGAATGGTGTTGTTTGCATTTTCGAATTGCATAAACTAGTCAATCATAAATAGATACTATGAATGGATAACCCATCATAGCCCCAAAGACATGAGCCAACACTTAGCTTTAGTCTGACATCTACGAAAGTTTTGACCAAAAAATCTCTCAGGCTTCATATCATCAGAAGCACCAGTATCGTTGTATTGCAACAAAGTTTATAATAAGATTTCTGGAATATTGAAAATTTAGGTAATATTTTAATTTCAGATTTTACTAGAAGTCAAATATTGCAAATAACTAATGATACATAAATCAGTACTAACAGTAGACAACTCATTGTACTTTGAAATATATGTAGAAATAGATTGTAAACAAGTTGATTGATCACGCGAACGGCTTACAATTGGGTTTGATGAAGAACAGGAAGTAGCGTAGGCTCGATATAATCGCGGAAGCAGTCGACGTCGAGAAAGAAGCCAAGCGATCTCGCAGGTTGTGCTGTCCAGAAATCTTATTGCCACTTGTGTAGATTCTCTTTGCGACAATGGTACGGAGATCCCGCTCTCTCTCTCGTCGGTGCACATTGAGAAGAAAAGTCGACGTGGTTGAATAGCTTGATACCACAACACAGCTATCCAGAGAGGGGATAGAAGAATGGAGGTGGAATTCTTTGTATTTTTCTAGATGTCTCCAGGCCCTTTTACGAGCGCTACAATCACTCGCTAGTAATTATCGCGATTAAATAGAGTTAACTCACTAGTAACTGCCTCATAAAACTACATAATGATATTTATGCTATGGTTATCAGCTCTAGGATAGTTCAAAAGGAAGAGAGATGATGCACGGTTAAGCAAAAATAAGATGAACTTGGTCTACCAAGTGGCGTGCGATTTTTCACGCGAAAAATATGAAAATACGTGCGTGTGTATGTTCAACCAAAGCTCTTCTCATGCTATCTCCATCCATGTATCACATGATTCAATGAGTGGCAATGACTCCACCTTAAAAAAATGGTATTCTCCTATTTGCCTTAACAATATAGTAATAAATCATGTATATTTTGGAATTATAGGAAATATACCTTACTCATATGGACCTATTTCTATCAGGAATTGATTAAGAGAAACTTCACTTGTAAAGTTCTGGGACGCTCTTGTAATGAGGTGTTAAAAAACCACCAATTTCTATATTGTAGGACAAATCCCTGCAGTTTGTTTTATTAGTGATTATGCTTTCCAATATATCTTGTTTTGTGCAACTTCACCACTCACTATTTTCTTACTACTAACCTTAGTAGAACAAAAACTGTTTTTATGTTGAAGGATGAAAAATGGAAGCTAATGGAGATGAAATATGCGGCATATTAGGCAAATGTTTAATTTTTTTTATAGGTCAATATACATAAAGTGTTCAGAGTTAGATTCCTATGCTGCGATGAACTATATTTCAGATCAGCAATTGAGAGACTAATTCAGAGGTATAGGTAGCAGTAGCAGCACATGTAAGTTGTATGTGCCTTGGGGCAGAAATAGTGCAATGATTGAACAAGTACATGAGGAATGATTTCTAAGCAATTGGATGTCTGATGTATTGAATTTAGCTAAAGTGACTTCTAGATGGGAGTTGCAAACAAACAAAATGGGCACTTACAAGGATGTCAATTCTGCTAGGTTACCTATATCATTGCTAAGTGAGATAGCAATGTTCATGGATGACAGATGCCTACAGACAAACATTTCGTTAGAGAAAGGGGGTGGAGGAGGGAGAATTTTGCCGTGTTGACTACTTACAGCCATTTAACATGTCGATCACTACAGGATCATGAGAACTGTTCCAACTTGGTGGTTCATGTCGCCAGTTACTCGTTAGAGACCATAGTGCTGCAACTGCAAAAAGTTCACTACATGCATTAACCAGGTATACCGCTCTCTATGTTGTTTTAATCAAGTTCCATGACTTTTATCGTTGAAGAATCTTCCTGTTATGCATTTGTAGAATTGGTTAAAGCAATGCACAGTCATACAGTCTATAAAACAATACAAACGAGTCAGAAGACGGCCTACCGTCTTGAGGATTAGCGGGGCTAAGATCTTCAAAAAGGCGTAGCCTTGAGAACATCATCAGAATACACCAGATTGCCCACATGCTTCTGGAACCATGAGCACGCAAAATTGGTCCGCAAACTGCAATGGCAAACATTGCAACCATGGAGATCTCAATCATCCAATGGCAGGGAAAGCTAGATGGTGCTGCCCATGGAAGATGGAATGGAACATTTGCTTCTGGTCAATGCTTCCCTAGGAGCAGGACAACCAACATAACACTACAACAGAATCATATTCAGGGTGCTTTACCATCTCATCGACTCGCATGCAAGATGCTATTGCGTGAACCTGAATTTTAGATTGGCAATTGGCAAATGACTAGTGTAGATGATAATCTTATTTTGCACGATGCATCAGTGTGAGAGTGCCCGGTTAAGTTGATGTCATTTCTATTTGTTGTGCGATATATACTTAAGCATTCTTCAGAATATATGTCGTGTCCTTTTTTTTATTGGGCTTCCACCGTGAATACTTCAGATGCTTTGAGACATGCGTTTTTTTCGTCTTGCATCAATATGTGAGAAAGATCTAGCCAGTAGGCGACTAGAAACAAGCTTTCAGCTATTTGGGAAAAAAGTTGGAATGCCTTGTGATTTGTGAGACTTCAGTACTGTTGGTTGCGAACTCATAGAACCGATTCCAAACAGGTACTACATCATGTAAAGTGTACACTCCTACGAACATGGCAGGTTGGAGACGATATTATCATTAGAATACCGTTACACTTCTTATTGATTAAACAGCGACAGCGTGTTCACGGGAGACACTGGACGTATATGATAAAGAGAATTATAAATGCAATCTTGTATGGGTGCTCGTACAACACTAATTTGCCATGTGGGGCATATATTGTACGACTTGGATTGAATGTGTGATACCCAAACCATGTGTTCACGAGAGAATTTATGCTTTGTTGGGTAGTAGAGTAATTCATGGCATATGACTACTTTTTACAAAATGGGTCAGTGCGTTATAGGAGCCTCAATCCACGTGAAAAACCATCGTGATGCCGTCGGAAGTTGTTGGACTGAAACTCAGCCTTGCATTGTGTTCCAAATAGACTCTTAGCTTCTACAAGAAACATAGAAATTCCCACGGAGTTCTCACGAAATTCCCATGTCACTAACCGAGAAGAAATTCTTATATTCCAAATAGGCTCTACATGTCTAGCAAGTTTCCATTTAATCTCTACCACAACACCTTTTACCAGCAAAATTAACCATCAAATTACTCCCGTAGCTCCGCATTGCCGAGAAGCAAGCTAGCATTCCGCCAAAATGGACACCGGACAAGCCATACCCTAGAAACCTCCCATTCTACAATGTTGATGCTCCAGCGATTTAGGTCCCATTCCAAACAACATGATTTTTAGCTTATAAAAGTTAGGAACCAAAAACGTTGAAATGCATCGACTTCTTAGCGTGTTTTCCTATTTTTTCCCTTTACATTATCCGTGAAAATATGATTGTGTTTTTTCATTTTTTTCTTTAATTGAATACCACCAAAAAAAAGCTAACAGCCACTACCTTATCATTTCAACCAAAAATTAAAAGCTAAAAGGCAAAAGACACACCACTACTCATGTGTGCATATATTCCTTTCCCGTACTGAGCATACTTGTCAATCATTAAGGGTGGATTCTTTTGGACTGTGCCTTATAATGTATTGTTTAAAATTTTAAATTTTGCTTGTTCGCAAGAAGCAATACGTAGAGAAAAATAGTCGCATATAATTTTGACCAGTACAGCTGAACTCAGTACACTTTTTACTATATTTTTTATTGACACCATCTTGAAAAAATACACCGTTTAGAAGCTAGTTACTATTAGACTCCTGAGGATAAATTGGTAATTTCCTAATTTGATAAATAAAAATAAAAATGAGGATCCCACCCGTCGGTGTGACAAAAAGAAGGATAGAGCTAAAGTCCTCACAAACATGCCTGGTGCGGGAGAGTTAGGACTGTCCGAACTTACAGAGGCAAAGTTCGAACCATCCGAACATTTTGGACAAAGAGATAAGGGGAAGGAGACTCAGTCTCCTCCCCAAGCGGCGCCTTGCTCGGATCTAGACTTAGTCTTGACTTTTCTTCGGCGGGCGATTTGGGCGGCAAGTGGGGAGGCGGCGTTTAGAGAGGTGGCGGTGGAGGCGCGGGTTGGCCCGGGCTCCTCGAGCCACCTACTCACATCCACCATGCCGCAGCCCCCTGCCTCTATTTAAAGCCACTATCTCTTTCTCCGTGACCATCTCATCTTTAGATTTGGCATCTCTTTCTCTTCAGTTTTCTTCCTTGTAGTCTTAGAGTTTGGAGAGTATTAGGGGCTTTTGTACCATCTCCTCTTGGAGGTCTCTCTTTTTGGATTCTCGAGTGCTCTAAGTCTAGTGGGGTGAAAGGGAAAATCCGAAGAATTTACCCAAGAAAGGAAGAAGGCAGTGGTGGTCCTTTGTTGCTCTTGAGTGCACTCGACCAGGGTCCTGTGCGGCATCTTTGACCCTCGACTTCACTTTTCGATTTGTCGAGGTGTGAAGGCCGGTATTGTATCTCCAATTGCCATCATCTCCTTGCTCGGCGTAGTAGGGTGCTTGGTTTTCTAGGATAGTGCTCTGAGGCGTGCCTTACTCTGATTTCTTCTCAATTGTTTTGAATACCACTGGCCCTCTGAGTTTTCATTGTTTACTCTTTACAAATTCATGATATATTTTATATATCTGTGAGTTTTCACTAATTAGAAATTGCAAAGTACTGTGTTGTTGGGTTAATTGCTCAATGATAAAATGACTTTAACACTGAAATTATATATGATCTAGAGTATAGAATGGATCTTGAGCTTTCAGTTGAATTGCTATTTGCCATACTCTAATAATTGATATTACTATAATTAATTGCTGCGCATTGTGTTATCTCGGTGCTTTGTGATCTTTGTTTAGCCACTGTAGTTGATATCCTAGCTTTGTTATGCTGAAATAATCAAAATGCTAGATTGATTATTGTTGACTTAATAGATGTCCAGTAAGAGATATTTATAATCAGTTTATTTCTTTAATAGCAAAGCTTAATTTAAGCTCAAGATCAAATCTATAAACTGACATGTATAATTCTGATTGCATTTTATCATGGCGGAGACGGTCAAGAGTAAATCTTTTGCAACTAGTCTTCTGAGAGCAATATGTAACATTAAAAATATTGATAATATGTCAAATTTGGTCATACATGTTATATTCATTTTGTTATCAGTATTCATTTGGTATGACGTAATTTGTCTACATGTGTATATGCTGATTTTAGACTCTTACATGATATATTTGTTGGGCATATGTTTTAATTTGGATGGATTAAAAGTTCATATGCTTATATGGTAGTCAAATCATTTATATGCCTTTTATATTATGATTATGTTTTTAGTGAATACGCTAGAATTAAATCTAAATATTTACAATAGTTATTTTAGCATAAGCCATAAGCCACAAGCAATATAAGTGAAAATGAAGAGAACCTAAGATGAACATTTTTTACGACCTGGAGATTTGTTGTCCTCCCATGCTCATTTGAGGTTTTTTATGGTTTAAGATTTATTTTTCACTGTTTGGCATTGTAATTGTTAGTGTTTTTGGTGTAATTAAATTTTAAAAAAATTTAAAAATAAAAAAATAAATTAGCTTATCATAGATAATACAAAATAATACGAAAAAGTAAAAAAATAAAAAGTTAGAAAAAGACAAAATTAAAAAAACTAGAAGCTAAGAACCAACTCTACTCTACCTCTACAGGTGGGATATACTACTCAGCTATTCTATTCGTGCCGCATTCGACTCAACTCTACTCTACCGGTGGGATATGCTGCGGAAAGCAACGGTGCCAAAAAAAAAAAGGGTGCCTGATCGGTTTTGGTTCCTGGCTACTGCTTGAAGCAAAGTCAATAGGCTTTACGGCAGCCACGAAAAGAGCAAATGATGGTATCCAACCACTCGCCCTGCCCCTTCAACACATGCCACAGTTAAGGACTGCAGCTTGCTTCAGCGATTCTCCATCTTTTGAGATGCTAAAGCTTGAGTCACACAGGTCATTGCGAAATCTCTTGGATCTCGCATTGTTGGATGCCAAGCATTTCCGCTCTCCTCTCCTCCCTACCATGAATGGCCATCTTTAAGGGGGGCAGTGCAAACTGCAAAGTGCAAACGATCACACCCGATCCAGAACGTGAGGCGCTAGCACTTTGAACTTTGCCTTTTGCTTTCTTTCTTTCCTGCAGCACACGTTCTGGGTTCCGAAATCTAAGCCACTATGTGAACAAGTGACGAGTACGGTGCTGTATAATTTTCTATCAAGACCAGAGAGACCAAAAGGTAACAACGATATACGAACGAACTTGGCAGGCAAACGACGCCTGGCGCTGTTGATGTGGACTGACAAACGCGTAACAGAAATAAATCAGAGGGTCGGTAGTTGCTTTGTCATGTACGCTGCCTCAACTCTCTACATCCAAGACAATGATTCAGGCTTCAGAAACCAACACAAACTAAATCAGAAACACAGTACAGCTGCAGTTCTGTTTATCTATGAACACCGAAGTACAGAACGCTTATAACGTTCTGAATTTCTGATGAATGTTTTGCGGCTTAAAAGCCAACACCACTCTGGCTGTCCGGCAGATCGAGCTATGTAAAAGCGTTGCATGTGGTTGCTGGTCGGTAACCGCAAGGGGCTCGTCACCGTACCCAGCAGTATGGTTGTCTTTTCCTTTAAGTAATTAACTGACGCGGGCGCCTGCCTAGAATCCCAACATTTGTTGTCCCTTGGAACTGACATGGACCACTAGGAACATGCGAGGGCTGGTAACTTGAAAACAGAGTTACCACTGGAGATCGGAATCTGAATGACGTGATCGATACAGGCTGCTAGTTCTTAGGAAAAGAGTTTGCAGTTTCTATACGCGTCGTTGCTTTCTGTGTTACTGTTGTGTTCATCCAAGCGAACTTGTTGGTTCGTTTGTAACAATTGAGCTTAAAGCATCTCCAACGTGCTCTCCAATTTGCTTACAAGAACAGAAAGAAAGAGTTTAGGGGGTGTTTGAGTGGTGCCACAATTTACCACGTATGAGTTGGCTATATTTGAATTTGTTAGGCTAATGTTTGGTTCTTTTTCCAAACTTATGGCACGCCAAACTTTTTTAGCACTATACCTACATGTCATAGAGAGAACTTTTTGTCAAATCTTGCCACATTTACGGCCAACAATTTACTAGCCTCAAAGAGTTGTTTGGCACAAACTTTTGGCAAAACATGGTAAGCAACCAGACACTCCTTTATTTTCTACAGTTGTCTCTAGAGTCGAGACTACACACAATTGAGGAGTTCAAATAATGTTTGGTTTATGCCCTATCTAGCCCTACCAAACTTTGGCAAAAATTGGCTAGCCAATTTTTTGGCGAGAGAATGCTGCACCCTCGGTTTGGCCAAAACTTGGGCAGAAATTGTGAGGGGATGACGAAAATACTCCTAGGCAGCTAAAATTTTGGTAATAAACCAATCAAAATTCAAATATATTGCCATGACCAATATTTTGATGGGGTATATTAGGGCAACAAACCAAACACATCTAAGTGAGGATTCGACTCCAAGGGAATAACTAAAATTAAATAGATAATCTGTTGGATCGTAAGAGCTTTCTCACCCCAAAGGCTAGCCAATGAGGTGAGGGACTCCCACTTTTAAGTTAGGTCTCTTGCCTTTCCACAATCAATTTAGGACTATTCCAACAATCTCTCTTTTACACATTGGTGTCTCTCAGCCATTCACTGCCTCTTCACTGTACATCGACAATCCCTCAAGGTGCTCTTTCATCGTACACCGACGATCCCTTAGGATCATAGTCCATCAGGCGTTCACACACTTAGTATCTATTGAGCTAGAGATGTTAGAATCGGGCTCTGATACTACTTGTTGAATCGTAAAGGGTCTTCTCACCCAAAAAACTAGCCAATGAGGTGAGAGACTCCTCACTTTTAAGTTAGGTCTCTTGCCTTTCCATAACCAATGTGAGACTATTCTAACATAATCTTGTTTGTGGGGATGCCATTGACACCGAGACAAAAATGGAGGATACCATCAGTAGTGGGGAATTGTTCTGGACATGATTTTTTCGCCTCGTTTGGTAGGGATTCCATACATGTGTGCGTTTGAAGGTTACTTTGTAGGCAATATCAACGGTTGAGTTAAGAGAGAGGCCAAGAAAGAATTGAGCGGAGAACGGCTACACAAGAGACAAAGTAGAGAAGCTAAAAATGACTAACCCCGCTCCAAGTGGCTTTACCTTCTGGTTTATTTTGGTTTTTAATTTATTTAAGCCAAAAGCCATTTAGAGCGTATCGCTTCTAATTTTGGTTTATTTTCTGTTTATTTTTGTTTTTTGACTTTTCTTTTTCCGCTTATTCATTTGCTTTGGCCGTGACGATATAACATGTCTTTTCTTTATTTTCCTTATTTTTTCTCTGAAAAAGCTAATAACTACTATAACATAATTTTAGCCATAAACCAAAAGCCATAGTCAGAAGTTTAAGCCATGAGCCAGTTGGAGTGGAACCTTAAAGAGAAAAATGATAAGCTCCAAGTTGGCCTTAAGTCTTGGTGGGTGCTAAGGCCCGTTTTGACCACACAAAATTTCAAAAGAAATAACTCAAATCCTATAAGAATTTAAAAGATTCCACATTCCAAATGGGGCCTAAACATTATAGATACCCTTATGATAACTATCTATACAAAGCACATATGAGTTTAGTTAGGACCATTCATATTGGCTTTTGTTGATAGCTTTTGACTGTAATCGATGAATAGTAGTGGTTGATAGAAGCTGTGGCATTCGTATTGGTTTATAGTTTATGGTTTTTTGTTGAGTACATTATGTAAGAAAGATGGTGCACTAAAAAATACTACAACATTCAAATCATTATACGACTTATAGAATTGTGATATAATAAAATATAAAGTATGTTACAATATGTGAAAAACAAAGTAGTGATTAATAGAAACGACTTATAGAAACCGAAGCATTCATATTGGCTTTGACTTCTTTAAGCATAAGCTAGAAATCAAAGCCAATACAAATGGACCCTCAGTATCTTTGATACAGTTGAATTCCAACTATAGACACTTCTCTTTAGTACAATTTGTATGCATTCATCCTATAGGTATTTCTTCCGTTGAGGCGTTTGGAATGGAGGAAAGCATCAGCAAAAATTCGACAAGAAAAGAAAGAATCTTGTACGAAACGGAGGAAATAAAATATGAGGGAAAAGCTCAATGGAATTTTCCTGTAGTTCGCGTAATGCTCGTATGCTGGCCCTCTCCACCACCGAAAAAGGTGACAAAACTATTACTGTAGACTAATTAAAACAGAGAGGAGATAAATTAATGCGGTTTAGGTACCTAAAAAATCCGATTTAAGTGAAGAGATTAATTACAAAATGGGCTTAAAATATAATGATTTTGTTGGTAAATGAGATTATTATTTACTCTGGTGTCTTTTCCATTTTTGTGTTCCAAACGTCTATTTATAAAAATTTGTTTTGTTTTTCCAATCCTCTGTTTTTGTATATGCTTTTCTTTCGTATTCCTCTGTTTTTAACCATTCCTCTGTTTTCTATTCATACGTTTCAAACATGTCCTTAGCTCTTGTTTTCTTTCCTACAAAAGTACAGGTAGCATTTTCTTTCCAAAGGAATTCAAGAAGGGTATTCGGTGCAGGAGGGGGCAAAACATAGGAAAGCAAATCCTTCGAAATTCCTACATGAATCCTTTGATCCAAACGGGTCCTGAACATATGGCATGCCGATGTTGGGAAAAAAAGAGGAAAACTCACCCCATCACCCTTCAGCTGTATAAACAAGAGATCACTACCGTACACGTGTCACTATGTCCGTCCCGTCTTCCCCGGAAATTCAAAATCTTTCAAAAACCCCCGACCGGATGGACACCGTCCCAGTCCGTCGCCTCGCAAATGGGCGCTCACTGCGAATAGCCCTTCCACCGCGGCGCGGGCCCAATGGTGGGCCCACTCGAAAGTGACTGTATGGGCGTACCTTTTCGTACGCGTAGCCCGCGACCCCGACCAGGAACCTACCGGCTCTCCCGTGCGAACCCGAACGAACGAAAAAATGACGCTCCGCTCCTGACCTGAACTCCCTCCTCGCTATTTCACCTCCATTTCCCACCTTCGAACAATCAATTTTCCCTTTTTATTTTCCCTTCCCTTCTCTCCTCACCCTCCGATCAAACTCCCCACGAACGCCACCGCCCCAATTTGAAACCCTAGGCCGCCGCATCGATCCGGGGCGGTGGTTGCTGTAGAGGTCGCTGGGCTGTAGCGTTTCGTCGAGCGGAGGAGACGGCGGCGGCGGCGGTGGCCGGCCATGTCGACGGAGGACGAGAAGCTCCTCAAGGAGGCGAAGAAGCTGCCGTGGGACGAGCGGCTGCAGCATAAAAACTGGAAGGTGCGGAACGACGCCAACATCGACCTCGCCGCCCTCTGCGATTCCATCACCGACCCCAAGGATGCTCGCCTCCGCGAGTTCGGTGAGACGCGCTCCCAGCGCCTCCTGATCCGCTCCATTTCGCGCTCGGATCTGCGTTATGCTTGATTCGTGCTGTTTCATCTCGAGATTTTTGCGGGACTTTTTGGCGTTAGATCTGAACGGAGGTGTTTTTTTTTCTGCGGTGGTGGTTAGGGCCGTTGTTTAAGAAGACGGTTGCGGATTCGAACGCGCCGGTGCAGGAGAGGGCGTTGGATGCCCTGCTCGCTTTCCAGCGAGCGGCTGATGCTGATGCATCGAGGTGTGTGTGTACATGATACTACGCCATTTGCTGTTGTGCTCCTGATTGTTTTTTTCGAATGATTTATGGAGTTGGTTCGTCCCAGGTACGCCAAGGAGGTGTGCGATGTGATCGTTGCCAAGTGCCTCACTGGCCGGCCTAAGACTGTTGAGAAGGCTCAAGCTGCATTCCTCCTTTGGGTGGAGCTGGAGGCGGCGGAGGTCTTCCTTGTAAGTTGAACTGCAATTGGTGATTTCTTTGGCTATGTATTATGATGATAATCTTATGCATTCAGCACATTATGATTATGTGGTGCATGAACCCATGAATGAATGCCTGAAACAGCAAACACCAATTTCCTTCATTTGCCCATCAGTCTTCTACTTTGATTGTGGTAATGTGGTCTACTTTGATTGTGGTAATGTGGTATAGATGTATAGTAGACTGCAAAAGTGTGCAAATAGTTTAGCTATTCTATTCTTTCTTTCATTTGTTAATAGGGAAAATTTTCTGTTATTTTTTACAAGCATCCCTGGAGTGTGCTTCCTGAGCTTGCATTGCTGGGAAGCACTTATTTGTTTGATTGACGGTGATGACAAACTCTTTACATTTGTTCTCATTCCCATCCATTATCCATATTCATACTTGAGTATTTTGTTATCACCATTTGTAAACAAGCCCTGCTCACCTAAGTACTACGAAACCGGACTTTTTTTTTGTTGAACTGAGATGCATTATGATGACGGTGGTGGTGCTCTAGGGGTATACCGATCTAATTTGAGAAGCATTTGGACGGAGATGGCATATGCATTCATGCAATTACATGTTAATATCAGTGTTCAGATGTATACATTTTAAGATCAAAGTTCCCTTTTAATAGAACTATTGATGTCAGCATATACATAATAAAATTAGCTCCCACTCATTGATACATAGAAGCTTCATATGATATCCCTGTTATCATTTCTTTGCCAATACCTGCTTGACTGCTTCATCCTTTGAGGTGCTTGCTGTTTAATCTCAGTTTGTGAGAGAAGGATTTATTCTGGTCATATCTTGCTACAAGGCATTGATGACTAGCCTTTGTCTAAGATTTTCTTCTTAAAATTGCTTACGCTGTGATCAGTTTGGCTTCTACCCATCGCTAGCGATGGGCTTTTGGCTTCAAAAACACTCAGTGCTACTGTAGCACTACAGTAAAAAACAATTTTTTTGTTTTGTTTTTTTCCCGTATTCCTTTGCATTGTCCGCTCTAGATTAGCGTGCCGTTTTTATTTTTATATTTTTTAAATTTAATTATACTCAATAAACCAACTCAGCTACAGTGTTTTTTCAGCCAGCTATAGTGTTTTTTCAGCAAAAGCCAAAAGCTATCGCTATTCCGATCACCACCTTACACAACCCATCTAAAAGTTTTCTCACCTCTTTCTACTACCACATGTTCCATCTTTTAATTAATATTTATAGCATTCTAACATGCTCAAACGTACTTCATATGATTGTGCTTCCAGGAATCTATGGAGAAGGCCGTGAAAAACAAAGTGGCTAAAGCTGTTGTACCTGCTATTGATGTGATGTTTCAAGCACTTAGGTAAGTTCCTAGCTTATATTTTGGCTCCCTGTTGTGACAAGTTTTTATTGAACTCCCTTAACATTTTTTTCTTACTAGTGAATTTGGTGCTAAGGTAGTAGCACCTAAAAAAATTCTAAAGATGCTTCCGGAGCTTTTTGATCATCCAGACCAGAATGTTCGGGCTTCTTCCAAGGGTTTGACTCTGGAGCTTTGTCGGTGGATTGGCAAAGAGCCTGTAAAGGCAATTTTATTTGAGAAGATGAGAGATACAATGGTGGGATTATTCGTACCAGTGCAATACTTATATTGATCATGTGTATTACAACTTACAAGTCAATGGTATAACCATGCTTCTTTCTGTTTGTAGAAAAAAGAGTTGGAAGGAGAGCTAGCAAATGTCTCGGGAATTGCTAAACCAACTCGCAAGATAAGGTGATTTTCCTTTTTAGAGAAAAGCGCTATCTGATATTTTTGGCTGTGGTGAAATTTCTGACCTAACCTTTGCAAATGGATATCTAAATTCTTGGTTCATGCTGTATTATGATTCTACACGAACTATGATAAAATGCCACATAATATGTTTTGAGTGCTTTTATGTTTGAGTTTTTCTGATTGTTTTGTTAGAGTAGATTCTCATGCTATGATAAAAATGCCACAGAACTATGATATATTAGCCAAAGTACTTCTCATGCTTGCTGCATAGACCAAACCAAATGTAGAATCTGCTATGCTTTACTCTTTGGTTGCACCTAAGTGCTGTTTGTTTTGTTAGCTCTCTTTCTCGTGCAGTAATAATGATTGTAAGTGTAGAGAATCAACTACATATTTGTAATATGCTACTTCTACTGATTTGAATTGGAATATCGTAGGATGGTTCAGCGGGGGGCAAATCATGTGGTACATCCACAACTTGGTTAATACCTTCTTCTGAGTGTTCTCTAGGGGTGCTGCAAAAAAATGTTGGTTTCTAGTCCCCAAGAAATGTAATGATGTTTTCGCTTGTTCGATATGTTTTTGTGCCCCAAGAGATGTATTGATTTTTTGATGACTTGTGTATGTTGTTACAATCTACTGTGAGATTGTTTTGTTTTACCATGTTCATGTAGTGGCATGTACCATAGGTTTATATTTCTTCTACTTTGCTGATTATATATTGAAAGTGGATATGGTTTAAACATTATTTACTAGATCCGAACAAGAAAAGGAGCTTGAGGAGGAAGTTGTGCCAGAGACAACAGGCCTTAACACTTCTGAAGAGGCAGCGCCAGATGGTGTGTTGTTTTGAGGAACAATTTTATTGTTATTTTCATTTCTATTATTGACAAGCTTACTGCCTTTTACATTTACCATGAGAGTGCTGACAGTCTGACACAATTGTACTTCCAGCCCCTATGGAGATCGACGAATATGATCTTGTTGATCCTGTAGATATTTTAACTCCACTTGAAAAGTCTGGATTTTGGGATGGCGTGGTATGTGATCTGACTTGCATACACGCACTGTTGTTTGCACCATCATAGCAAAAGATTGGTATTGTTATATCAATTTTTGATGCCATCGTGTTCTATGTAATACCAGAAAGCAACTAAATGGTCCGAGAGAAGGGATGCTGTGGTGGAGCTAACTAAGCTTGCTTCAACAAAAAAAATTGCCCCTGGTGATTTCCATGAAGTTTGTCGAACACTTAAAAAGGTTAATCTTGGCTTAAAGTATTTATCATATTTTCGTACATCCAAATTTGTGTCCATCGTGCACACAAATTTTACTCGTTCTTGGTTAGGATGGCATGGTATCTGATTTTGTTTCAAAGTTGCTTTCTTGATGCAATTATGTTTTCCTTTCTTTCTCATAGGAGGAACAAAAATTAAAAGTTTGCTGTGAATTGTGATTCATCTAGTCATCTCTATCTTTCTCTGTTTCATTGTATTTTATAAGAAAATTCCTCCACAGGAAACATTCTTTGGGATGTTGTATTATGTTGTTTTAGAAGTCTTTTGACTTCTTGTGGAATCATTTTGTGATAGAATTATCCTTTGATTTATTTTCTCATACTTCCGTTTTCTTGCCCATCTATTGTTGCTAGTTTGATCTACCAGAGGTTTTCAGGAGCCTGGGTTCTATCGTGGGGTTGTTGGTTCTAATCATGTTTGTTAATTCTGATTCACTTGCTTTTCTGTGTTTTTTTGGCTGTTGCAGCTTGTTACAGATGTTAATTTGGCTGTTTCAGTGGAAGCTACTCAAGCAATAGGGAATTTAGCTAAGGGTTTAAGAACTCATTTTTCTGGAAATTCACGGATTCTGCTCCCTGTTTTACTTGTAAGTAGAATTATCCTTTTTTTTTAATAACCATAAATTGCCAGCTAAATCATTTCGTTGCTTATGGTATCTTCTAACTTATAGAATAGGTGTCTGACCTGCTTTAGATGGTTTCTGTGTTTTTGTAAGAGTTTTCCTTTGCCCTTCACTTTGGCCATAGGACTGATTCGTGCTGTCAAACTTGCTTGTGAATATGTGTTCCACATGAACTGTGAATTGTCTTAGTAGGGATAAAGAAAAAAACTCTCATAGGTGGGATTTGTATGACTTATCAGGGAGAGAGAGGGAGAGGGTCCTAAACCCTAGCCGCAGGTATTGCTGTCGCTGATCAGCTGGGTGTAGCATATGGAAGGGACTAGGGAAGAGGTGGGGTGGGTTCTTTTGGGCTGTGGCTTATGGCTTTTGAATTCTGGCTGTTCACGCGAGAGTACGAAGAGAGAGGCAAGTTGTATGCGACTTTGGTCTTTATAGCTGAAGTCGGTACAGTGTCTACTACAATCGATTTGTAGACCACGCCTTGAAAACACCCACCGTTTGAAACCTAGTAATTGTAGCAAAGGCCAAAAGCTATAGGCATGAAGCGCAAAGAATTCAACCGTGGAAGTTTGAGAAAGGAACTTGGGAAGAGGGTCATCTTGATGGGAGAGTGGTAGGCTGGTAGCGCACGGTAAGGGAGCATGCAGAGTTGGAAAAGTCATACTAGTATTTTTATTTAGTATTTTACTATTTCTTTTGCAGAAAAGTGGTGTTGTGCTGTTCTGCTTCATCCACTTTTCTCTCCAAGTGTGACCCGGGATCATCTGTGATCGAGGGAAATACAAGGTTCGATATGAAAAAGAAGATCAATTGGGATCTTCTCTGGTTGAAATTTATGGCCTTGTTAAATCGAAGTTATACTCTTGTTATTATATTAAAATATTTATTTTATACAATATATAATCTATTGCCTTATTGTCGAGCCTTGGTGTTCAGGTAGTATCGAGGCACCGCGATAACCTTGGGTATAAACCTGCTCATCTAGATTCAATGCTTTATGATAGTAATAATGTAAATGTTAGATGGATTTATTGTGTATTTCCAATAGTCCAAGGGTCACATATGCAAGGTACAATAAGGAAGAAACACCTTATACAATTCATGTCTAATACCCCTAAACTCGTAGTGGATCAGAAACACTGAGTTTGGAGAGGTAGAAGCTGTGATGAGCTTTTGTCTGTGCTTTCATGAAAAATCTGCTAGCTGAAGCTCTGAAAGCACATACTGAAGAGCAACCAGCTGTGTCTGCACATACTGAAGAGCAGGATAGTCCTAGTCTAGTCTCTTGTTTTGGGGTTGTCTTTTGGCTCTTTTAGTTTAGAAGTGCATGTGCCTTTTGGGCTCATGTTTTCTGTAATTTTTGTAAGAAGGTGTGGCTGGAATCTTTGTATTGCATTGATTAGGGGCAACAGTACAAGGCATATATATATAGGCAAGGATGTCTAGGGTTAGGTTAATAGAATCATGGGCCAACCAGAGAGATCCTTGCCTATACTAAGCACACATGGGCCCAAGGCCATAAGCCCAAACACTGCCTAATACCCCGCAATCAGCGTTCACGAAGACGGACGTTTAGGACGGATCGAAATTCACTGAAGACTGAGGAAGGAAGGCCCTTGGTGAAGATGTCGGCATACTGAGAAGAGGTTGGGACATGCAGTACACGAATATCGCCAAGAGCCACCTGCTCGCGAACAAAGTGAAGATCAATCTCAATGTGCTTGGCGCGATCTTTGGGTGGATTGGAGGACATGTAGACTGAGCTGATGTTGTCGCAATACACCAAGGTAGCCTGCTGAAGTGGAGTGTGCAGTTCCAACAGAAGGTGGCGTAACCAGGAGGCCTCGGCAACAGCATTGGCCACACCGCGATACTCAGCCTCTGCGCTGGAGCGTGACACCGTGTTCTGACGCTTGGAGGACCAGGAAACAAGGTTGTCTCCGAGAAACACGGCATAGCCCGAGGTGGACTTGCGTGTGTCCGGGCAACCAGCCCAGTCAGCATCAGAGTAAACCACGAGATTAGACTGCGAGGATGGCTGAATAAGTAGGCCCAGATGGAGAGTGCCACGAATATACCGAAGAATCCGTTTGAGAGCGGCAAGGTGGGGCTCACGAGGGTTGTGCATATGAAGGCATACCTGCTGAACTGCATAAGAGATGTCTGGTCTGGTGAATGTGAGATACTGCAGGGCCCCGGCTAAGTTGCGGAAATCACTGGGATCACTAACAGGGTCACCGGCTGAGGCTGACACCTTTGGATTGGTGTCAACAGGGGTGGTGCAGGGCTTGCAATCCGCCATGCCTGCACGCTCCAGGATGTCCATCATGTACTGTCGTTGTGAGAGGAGAAGACCATCACGACACTTCTGCACATGCATGCCCAAAAAATGATGAAGCTCACCAAGATCCTTCATAGAGAACTCCTGCTGCAATGCTGAGATGATACGACGGAGGAGCTCGGCAGATGAGGCGGTGAGAACGATGTCATCAACATAAAGAAGCAGGTAGACTATCTCAGCGCCGCGGTGGTACACAAATAGGGAGGTGTCTGACTTGGCCTCAATGAACCCAAGAGATAACAGATAGGAAGCAAACCGGCTGTACCAAGCACGAGGAGCTTGCTTGAGACCATATAGTGATTTGTTCAGGCGGCAGACAAACTCCGGATGAGTAGAGTCCTCAAATCCTGAAGGCTGTGAACAATAAACTGTCTCAGACAAGGTCCCGTGAAGGAAGGCGTTCTTCACATCAAGCTGATGGATCGGCCACTTCCTGGAGAGGGCAAGAGCCAGCACTGTTCGCACGGTTGCAGGTTTCACAACGGGACTAAAAGTCTCGGCGAAATCCACTCCCGGACGCTGTGTAAAACCACGGAGCACCCAACGGGCTTTATAGCGCTCGAGAGAACCATCTGCCTTGAGCTTGTGCTTGAAGATCCATTTACCAGATACGACATTTGCTTTGTGCGGTCGAGGAACCAAGTCTCAGGTGCGGTTTTGCAAGAGGGCCGCATACTCTTCTTCCATAGCAGTTCGCCAATTGGGTTCGACGAGGGCGGTGCGGTATGTCCGAGGGACAGGTGACAACGGCGTGACGTGGTGGAGAGCGGGTAGCCGAAAACCAGACTTGCCACGTGTCGTCATCGGTCTTGATTGAGCACGGGAGGCACCGCACGGCCCCGAGGAAGAGGCGCGGGAGACGCCAGCTACCGGGCGAGAGGCACCGAGGAATGCACTGGGGCGGAGGATGGAGGGTCCACCTTCATACGCCGTGTGTAGACATGGCGAATGGTGCGTCCGTGAGGCGCATGTGGCAATGCGGGTGAAGAGGTTACAGTTACACGCAGCGTCTTGGAGAGTGAGTGCGACACCGCGTCGACCTCCACCGGGAAGCGTGGCAGGGTCGGAGGTGCAGTGTCGTCGACGGCCGCGCATGGTAGAGTGACGGGCGCGGCATCGTCCGGGGCCACACGCGACACATGCGTGGAGACGTCGGCACGTGCGTCGACCAGGTGCGCGGGAGGAGTCGCTGTGGGAAGACCTGCAGGCAAAAAGGTGCACAACGGTCCAATGGGAGTCGGCACCGGATCAGTGTAGTCATCCAGAAACTCAAAGTCAGCCGTGGAAGGGGTGGAAGGAAGACCAGCAAAGGGAAAGGAAGTTTCATCAAAGATGACATGACGGGAGAGGTAGACCCGATGGGAGGCCATGTCAAGACATCGATATCCTTTATGGTGGGCGGAGTAGCCAAGGAAGGTACATAAAGCGGAGCGAGGAGCGAGTTTGTGGGAGGCAGTGGAGGCAAGGTTTGGGTAGCATGTGCATCCAAAGACGCGAAGATGAGCATACGAGGGTGAAGACCCAAAGAGTGCATGGTGAGGTGTGGAGAAGTTCAGCGTCTTGGTGGGAAGGATGTTCAGGAGGTAGGTGGCAGTGGTCAATGCCTCAACCCAGTAGGATGGTGGCATAGACGCCTGAAACAGAAGTGAGCGAATAACATTGTTGATGGAACGAATGATACGCTCAGCTTTACCATTCTGTTGAGAGGTGTAGGGGCAGGACATGCGGAGGTGGACACCACGGGTGAGGAAGAACGTGCGGGCGCTGGAGTTGTCAAACTCGTGGCCATTGTCGCACTGAACTGCCTTAATGGTGACGCCGAACTGAGTGGAAGTAAGCGAGAAAAAGTTAGCGAGAGTCGAAAAAGTGTCAGACTTGAACCGAAGAGGAAAAGTCCACAGATGATGCGAGTAGTCGTCAAGAATGACCAAATAATACTTGTAACCAGAGACACTATCAACAGGTGATGTCCAGAGATCACAATGTATAAGATCAAACTTTTGGGAAGCACGGGACGCTGATACATGAAAGGGAAGGCGAACATGACGACCCAGTTGACAGGCATGACAAATGTAAGGACCTGTGGTTTTATTACATTGAGGAATGACAGAAGAACTCGCTAACTTAGACAAAACTTCCATGACCGGGATGACCAAGACGGCGATGCCAAAGTGGAGTGGAGGAGCGCGCGAGGAGAGACTCGCGGTAGGAAGATGCAAGGGGTAGAGCGGCCCGGAGCTATTGCACCTAATAATCACGTTAGAGACCGAAGATCCTTCACAGAACAACCGGTGGGATCAAATTCAACGAGCGCTTATTATCGGATGTAAATCGGCGAATGAAAATGAGGTTTTTAATAAGAGTGGGAGAAACAAGAACATTATTAAGGCGAAGAGAACCGTGAAGGTCGATCGTAGGTGGAAGTAACAGAAGTAAAGAGCCATCACCAACAACGATGGAGGAAGGAGTGGAATGCCGAAGAGCTGAGGAGTGAGAAAGAATACCAGGGTCGGAGGCCATGTGGGAGGTAGCTCCGGAGTCGAAGTACCACTCGCGTTGAGGGGGTGGGGTGAGCGTCATGGTGGAGAAGGCACCGCAAGGTCGTGTCTTGGTCCCGTGATGGGATGGCGGAGTGCCCAGTGGCTTGGCCGGCAGGAGGACCTCCGGAGAAACCGCAACTGGCCGAAAGGGCCACCGGTTACAGGCGGTCAGAGAGCATGCGTGGCTTTGGCCGAAGTGCCAGCTGGTGCAGGCGGCCGAGAGAGCGTGAGGTTGAGTGGGAGCTCGAGAGACACGGCCGCCCGAGACACGTCCCTGCGGAAGTGGAGTAAGAGGAGGACGGGGGCCAGGCCACATTTGTATAGTACCTGACCAGGGGTTGTAAAAGCTGGGCCAGCCACCGGGTTTGGGAGCGCTTGGAGTGCCGGTGCCGCCCGCGCCGCCGTACTGGCCAGCACGGTCGGAGCGCTTGCCGCGCCGACCTCGAGAGTGGGAGGAGCCGCCGCCCCCGCCGCTGCCTCCATTGGTTCCTCCGGAGCCGCTGAGAGCAGAGGAGGAGCGGTTGGTGGGTGTCGAGGCAGAATGAGCGCCGGAGGAGAGCAGAGCGGTGGCCGGAAGAGTCTTGCGGTTGGCCATGTGGAGTTCTTCCAGAAGGAGATCAGCTCGGGCCTCAAGGAAGGAGGGGAAAGGTCTGCTCCGTTGAAGGTGCAGGCCGATGGCGGTGAACTTCTCGTTGAGGCCGCGAATGACATGGAGAACAAGAGTCCGGCCGGCGACGACTTCCCGAGATCGATGAGCGTCGGCCATGCTCTTGAATCGGCGGCGAATCGCACAATAGAGGTCTCCTTGGATGAAAGTGCGGAACTCGGTGTCGAGGTAGAGGACGCGTGATTCCCGGTTGCCGAGGAATTGAGTCTCGACGGCGAGCTAGGTGACGCGCGGTGGCGGCGCTCGGCCGCCCGATCTCGGCGAGGTCGGTGGAGAGGTGCGAGAATCCAGATTTGACGACGCGATCCATGCGAATCCAATCGAGAGGCAGTTGGGAGCATCGGCGAGCACATGATCCTCGAGGGAGTATTTCCCAAGGGCGAGGAGGAAGAGCTCGCGCCACCGTGTGTAGTGGCCGGAGGTGAGGTCGAGGCGAGTAACCACGGCCGGATGTTACGGACCCCGACGGCCTGAGCATGAAAATTGGCGATGGCGGCGGCTTCATGAAGGAGAAGAGCGTCGTGAAGGGGAGGAGGTGCCTCGTGGACGGACTCGGCGTCGAGTCGTCTCTTCCCAGGCGCGGCGCTCGCGGCGGCATATATATATAGGCAAGGATGTCTAGGGTTAGGTTAATAGAATCATGGGCCAACCAGAGATCCTTGCGATCTCATGTAGGGCCCAAGGCCATAAGCATGCTAATATGTTTGGTTTTTAGCTCATGCTTCATGTTCGGATCGTGAGCACTTGCGATCTCATGAGGGCGCATAACTACTCATGCTTCACCGGATCGTGACAAGAGAGAGGAGTCGGTGCAGAGACATCAACACCAAAATCCGCAAGGAGCCACAGTAATCAAGTGATCTCAGCAGTCAGCGACACCATAGCCCTCAACTCAGCACTCGAACGAAAAGCTGTAGTTTGCTTCTTGGTCTTCCAGATAATTAAAGAGGAACCAAGAAATACACAGTAGGCAGAAAGAGACCGACGATCAGAATGATCACAGGCCTAGGTCGCATCAGAGTTCTCCTGAAGATGTAAAGAGCTAGAACTAGGAAAGAAAAGAGAGGTGGCCCCGCAAAGATATCGCAGAACACGAAGAATGTGGCTATAGTAAGACTGAGTGGGAGCCAAAACGAACTGACTTAAAATGTGAACAGAGTGAGGAAATGTCAGGTCTAGTGATCTGAAGGTAGACAAGACTGCCAACAAAGTGACAATACCGAGTGGGGTACTGAAGGGGCTCAGCATGGACTCCAAGTTCCATAGGAGTGTCCATAGTGTGATGATCAATGAGACAAGCACGAGCAAGAGGATCCTGAATGTACTCTTGGGAGAGATAGTAGCTCTTAGGCGTAGAAGAAAGCTCAATCTTAAGAAAGTAACAAAGGAGATCCAGATCAGACATCAAGAAATGCTCACTAAGACGCCTCTTCATGAAAGCAATATACTGTGGATCATCTCCAGTAGTGATCATTGTTATGAATATTATGTATATATTCATGAGGGCCTAAAGGGGCAACATATATAGGGAATACAAGGGGATAGAGAAATATGCCACATACAAATAAGGAAACCAAGACATATAAGGAAACAAATAACACAATCCTATTATATCCTTAACACCCCTCCTCAAACTCATGGTAGATCACACACACTAAGTTTGGAGAGAAAATACAAATGTTGTGCCTTTGTCTGCGGCTTCGTGAAGAAGTCAGTAAGCCGTAATTCTGAAAGAACAAACTGTAGAGCAAGTACTCCCTCCTGCACTTGTGAGCGAGTTATGAAGCATCCACACCAATATGTTTGGTGAACTCATGCATCATTGGATCACGAGCAATGCTGATAGCACTTGTACCGTCAGACATTAGTGTTGTAGTCCCCTCACAGGTACTTCAAGGTCTGCAAGTAGCCACCTCAATCAAGTAATCTTTGTTGTCATTGTTGCCATAGCTCTAACCCAGCCTTTGCACTTGAACGAGAAACTGCAGTATGCTTCTTTGTCTTCCAGGCAATCAAGGAGGAACCCAGAAAAACACACTAAGCAGAAGGAGAACGACGATCAGAAGGATCGCTAGTCCAGATTGCATCGGAGTACGTCTGAAGTTGTAGTGAGGTGGAACTAGAGAAAACAAGCGATGAGAGATGGTTTCATGCAAGTAGCGAAGATCACGTAGAAGGTGGTTGTAGTGAATATGAGTAGGGCTAGCCATGAACTTACTCAAGACATGGACAACATGAGCAATGTCAGAATGAGTGCTCACAAGGTACATCAAACTCCCAACAAGATGACAATATCGGGTAGAATCCTCAAAAAGATCACCATCAGTAGAGCGAAGCTTAAGAGAAAGCACCATGGGAGTCTCGACAGTGTGAATATCAGTTAGACCAGACACATCAAGCAGATCCTGAACATATTTCTGCTGGGAGAGGTAGTAGCTCTCATACGTGAAAGAAACCTCTATCCCAAGGAAGTACGTAAGTAAACCAAGATTAGTCATCAGAAACTGCTCACTTAGATGTTTTTTCACATATGTGATAAATGAGGAATCATCACCAGTGATGAGCATATCATCCACATAGAAAAGGTGTCTTACCTCGAGATGAGACATGAACAAAAAGTGCAGGATTGTGGTCACTAACAGTGAAACCGACAGCGGTAATCACTGAGGTAAAACACAAATCAGGCACAATGAGTCTGTTTGAGACCATAAAGAGCACGATGAAGATGATAGACGTGTCCATCTGGAACAGAATATCCAGATGGTTGTTGCATGTAAACCTCATGCAAAACACCATTAAAAAGCGTTCTTAACATCTAGCTGAGAGGTAGACTACCGGTGAACAGAAGCAACAACAGCAAGAGTGTGAACAGTGGTCATATGAGCAACAGGGGCAAATGCCTCATCATAATCACGATCGTACTCCTGCTGAAAGTCAAGGCGGCCGGTAGCGGAAGGCAAGTCGAACATGGCCTCTTGCCAATAAGATGGCCCCAGAGGCGTTGGCTCCTCATGTGGATCTTAGAAACTGGGACAACAATAGAGCCACTACCGACGGCCATCAAGTCTGGAAGAAGATGGGGTAGTAGGAGCAGCTACGTTAGAGAGAAGTGGTATGTCGGTGATGTGGTTTAGGCGGCGGCACGCCTTAGATGTCGGCGGTGGGCTGAACGGCGGCAGCCCGACTTGAGGGGTGGCGGCTGGTTGGCCATGTGCGGTGGCTCGACCTAGGCAATGGCCCGACCTGGGGGGTGGCGGCGAGGGCCCATCTTGGGCAGCGCTGGGGTGAGTCGAGCGGCGAAGCCCTGATCCAGGCATGGGCGGCGTGACTTGGACGGCGGCAGCGGGATCCGGGTAAGGGGTGGAAGCTCGGTGGCGGAGGCTGCGGCGGACTAGGGTTAGGGTTGGTGGGAAACCCTATCCCCCCTCACCTGGGCTGGTACCATGTTAAATGGACTGATTGTGTATTTCCAGTGGGCCAAGTGCCACATATACAAGGTACAATAAGCAAGAAAGACCCTTACAATTCATCTCTAACAGTAAACACACTTGGAGAAAAAAAAACTGTGTAGGATTATATAGTGATATACTGGTTCATGCGATATTCAAACCGTAATTTAGTGTAAAAACATATTTGGTGATTGAACTGTGATAATATAAGTTTTTGAAATTATTCTCTGAGTCGATTGTGTTCATCTTTGTTTCTGACTTTCAGTTAATAACACAACACCCACTGCCTTGTGTTCCAATTGAAAAGATTACTTGGTTAACCATAATCTTATATAAAATAACCTCTGGCATGGCATCTGAGGATGTTTGCTACTCTTCTTATTGATTGATGGAATTCTTATGCTGCACTAACTTAAAATGCCGATCAAGTAAAGTTGAATGTTTTCCCCCTATTTGTCCTTATTGTGGTATACAGGAAAAACTGAAAGAGAAAAAACCAACTATGACAGAAGCACTGAGTCAAACGCTTCAAACAATGCATAAGTCTGGCTGTATCACTCTTCTTGATGTGATCGAAGGTTAGTGTTTTCTTTTGGGTAGAAGCTGAAATATTTGAAGTCAGCGTCTGTCACATTCTTTTTAATATTGTGATGGCTAGTGTGTGGTCTGAAAATTGTGACATGCTTGTTTAGTCTGCATACTTTGTTTAATTGTTTTGAAGCCAGTATGTAATTGGCAGCATACTTTGTTTAAAAGTAATGGAGACATACCTGAAAAAGTGAAAGCGAAATTGTTTTAAAGTAACGTCTTTTTGTGCTTGGAAATCCTGAACTCAATCTTTATATTTGGCTCAATCTTAATAAGAAAATGTTTTTTTTTGTGTTATTGCAGATGTTCGGGTTGCTGTAAAAAACAAGGTCCCTCTTGTTCGATCCTTAACATTGAACTGGGTTACATTCTGCATTGAGACAAGCAATAAGGCAAATGTCCTAAAGTTGCACAAGGATTATGTGCCTATCTGCATGGAGGTGAATAACCATTTTTCTGTTTACTGCCTGGGATTTCTTTTTGTTGTATTTACTGTTATGTATCTGAACTTATATTTATTTTCTATTGTTAGTGCTTGAATGATGGCACCCCAGAAGTGCGGGATGCTTCATTTTCCGTTTTGGCTGCCATAGCTAAGGTTTGTTTCTTGCGAGCACGTTTTTCTCTTGACATCTTCAAATCCTTAAATTGTATTTTACAGTCTATTGATTTTTTGGTATTTTTGCTGTCTGTATAGATGGTTGGTATGAAACCCTTGGAACGATCCCTGGAGAAATTAGATGATGTGAGGAAAAAGAAACTGTCAGATATGATTGGTTCTGCCAGTGATACTGCTTTAAGTTCAGGGGCAGGTTAGAGCTGCTATTACTCTCATAGTTTTCCATCTTTTGAAATGTGATCTATATGCCTCTGTTTTGTACTGATTTCTATACAAACTATACCATTTCAGTGCCTACCTCAAATTCAGGAATTGTCACATCTGCTCGTGAGGTACCTTGTCTATCTTTTGATTTTACTATTATCTGGCCGAGTCCCATGTGTTGCAACGGATCTCAAATAGTTGATACCATCAGTTCTAAAATCTAAAAAAACAAAATAATATGAGTCTAAGACCATGATTTGGTTGCCATGTGACTAGAATTTTTCACTAAATCATCATACCAAAACAACCATATGAAATCCATCGTGCAGAAATAATTAGCCTTAAATTTGGAAATTACATAAAAATCCCCACCCTATAAGCAAGTCAATTCATACCACGAGTCACATGCATAGGCATACATGGATCCATCCACAAAAGATCCTCAAGGTGCAGCCACCAACCTACCATCATCATAGGAGTGAAGATACTACTACAAGTTTACAACTCATTACAACCTGTAGTCTGTAGAGCTTCTTTTGGCCCAGTCTGCTGTTGTGTTGTGCTGCGCTATGGAATCTAGTTTGTTACAAACAATTACCAATTCCAGTAAGATTCTGCTGTTATGGCACAAAAAAGCTTTCAGGTTATTATTCTGTTTTGGCCCAGAAAATAAAAGTGCTTTGAAAAACCACCACAGTACCCCATGAAGCTTAAGGATTGCAAGATTTTACAAGCCACATTTATCATAATAACATCTTTCCATGACCAATGCTTAAAATACCCGTACCAGTGTTCCATGATATAGCAATTGACAAACCAACCATGATTATTCTGTGTTTGTGTAGGTTACAGATCGCTCATCAATGAAGAGATCTGCTGCAAGCATGCTTAGCGGAAAGAAGCCTGTCCAGGCAGTGGTTAGTATTGTTTTACCTGCTGATGGATGTGCATACCATGTCTGAGTTTCTGATAATTGAATTTGGCCACCATGTTCGTATAATGATGGTTTCTTTTTCTTGTTTTAAGGCTGCTACTAAGAAATCTGGACCAGCTAAATCTACTGCTGCAAAAAAGACAGATGGTGGACCACAGTCAAAGCCCTCTGCTGCTCCTGACATCGAAAATGTTGAGGTGATTTGCTTATTGGAATTGAATCCATTTCCTTCTTACAAGCAAAGCCTTTCATGATTTGTATGTTTATGCAATCTTTAAGATGTTTTAGTTGCTAGTTTAGAGCACATGTTTGCATATTTCTCAATTGTCACACCAATTTTTCTAGAGAATTTGTAAATAGTCTAAACTCGAAGTATAATGTCCAGACTCCAGTATTTAATTTACCATAAGGATACTGAAACCATATATATTTAACTGAAGATGTTTCCATAATGCCCTAATGATGTGTGACAATTATGAGTTTTTTTTCTAACAAAGTAATAATAGCTCGTCATGTGCTGAAATCATTGTGCATGTGTACGGTTCATACACATGAACAGTACAGCGTTACTGTAGCAAATGTGTATGATTAGATGAATTAGGATAGAGATAAGAATAATTAGTTTCTTATTAGATGAGTTTACTACCTTATATATATATACATGGTTATTAAGTCATCAACTAGTCGACAAGTCGGCGGCGAGGGAACGACTTTCGCCGGCGACTCGACTTGCGCCGGCAAGTCGGGCGCTTGGTTGACTAGTCGTTGACTTGCCCATTGACTAGTCGACCAGGCGACGCCAAGTCGAGCTCCTTGGGAGGAGGCAGTGAAGCATTGAGCTAGAGCAGGATATCTATCGAGTACCGAGTGCGGGCGAAGCTAGTGAAGCGAGCCAGTGAAGCGACTACGCGAGCGAAGAGCCGAAGAGACCCGAGTGCGGGCGGACGGCGGAGGAGGCGCTCGAGCTCGCTCCGCCATCCAGCTGCGATCTGCCGCCGGACGCCGCTAGATCCGAACTGTAAGCCCTCCGCCGCCTCCTCTTCCTAGCAAACTCGCTCGACCTCCTTCCTCGGCCTCCTCCTCACACGCGCGCTTGATTGGCCGGCCGTCGGCCGCCTCCCCGCACTCGCCGTCCCCGCCTCCTGCCGCCGAGGGGGGAGGCAAGTGGGAGCCACCGGCTCAGAGAGGGGAACCGGCGGTGAGGGAGTAAGGGGAGGAAGAGAGAGGGAGAGAGGCCGGCGGTGAGGGAGTAAGGGGAGGAAGAGAGGGAGATAGGCGTGAGAAGCAAGGAAAGACGAGGAGCCGGAGGGGGGGTGTGACGCGTGAGGAAATAAAGAAAGAGAAGAGGAGACCGGGCCGGCTTAAGAAAAAGAGGAAGGAGGGAAGAAAAGAAAAAGAGAAAGAAAAGAGAAAAAAAGGAAAGAAGAAAAGAAAAGGAAGAGAGGAAAAAAGAGAGAAAAAGGGGGATATATATACTTTTCAATCACTGCAAATTTGTAATACAGGATATATAATATATACATATGTATATGCCTATATGATATACTAATATAGTATATACATATCACTATCATATAAACAGTACATGTCGACTAGTCAGCGACTAGTCGGCCGACTAGTCTAGTCGGTCATTAGAAGGGTAGTGTCGATTTATCGACTTAATAACCATGTGTATATATACATATTTCATTTATTAGAGATGAATTTTTTTAGAGATAGAGATTATTTCTTGAAGCTCAAGTTGAATTATCCTTATGAAACGGCTAGCATATATCTATTATCAAACATGCAATGAAGATAGATTAATCTAGTCTCTTCAAGTTCTATTAGCACAGTCTGTTGTTAAATCTCTCATCCCACCAAGTCGATGCCGTCCGGCCTTCCTCCCGGCGGTATTTACCTGCAGGGGTGCCATTGCAGCAGTGCGAGGCACCAGCATGGTAGTATTGACGTTGAGGAAATCGAAGTTGGTGCGAGAGAGAGAGGTGAAGATCGGTCACTACTAGCAAACGGGAAGATGCTCTCATCAAAGACAACATGGCGGGAGATGATGACTCGTTTGCTGGTGAGATCAAGACAAGTGGTACCCTTTATGGTGAGAAGGATAGCCGAAGAAGACACAGGCCGTGGAACGTGGAGCAAGTTTATGAGCAGAAGTGGTAGAAAAGTTCGGAAAACAAAGACAATCAAAACCCGGAGATGACTATACTGCGGTGGGGAGCGATGAAGGAGGGCATAGAGAATGTCACCACTCATAGAAGAGGATGGGCAACGGTTGAGGAGATAGGTTGTAGTTGCGAGCGCCTCGGCCCAATACTTGAGAGGCATAGTGCCGTCGAGCAGGAGCGTGCGAACTGCATTGTTAAGGGTGCGAATGATGCGCTCGGCTTTGCCATTCTGCGGGGAGGTGTATGGGCAAGAGAGGCGTAGGGTAATGCCGCGGGAAGAAAAGAAGGATGTGTTGGTGTGGTTCACAAATTCGGTGCCGTTGTCAGCCTGTATAGATTTTAGAGGAAGACCGAATTGTGTGCTAGCATGGGCCGTAAAATCTGATATGTGCTGGGGAACATCTCATTTCTTTTAAGAGGAAAGGTCCAACAATAATGAGAGAAATCATCAACTATCATAAAATAGTATAGAGAACCTGATATGTTAGGAACTGAAGATGTCCACACATCACAATGAACTCGCTCATATGGCGCAGAAGTGCGCGAGGAAGAGGTAACAAAGGGGAGGCGCGTATGTTTGCCAAGTTGATAGGACTGGCAAAGAGAGCGGTCTACTTTATTACATGAGATAAGCGAGTTTTTATTGAGGGTGTCGAGACAGGTGACGCCGGGATGACCAAGACGCTGATGCCATAATTGGGAGGAGATGGCGAGGTGGGTGCTGGGTGGAGCTGAGGTGGTGACTGGAGGTATGGTGTAGAGGTCGCCTGCACTATCGCAGCGAAGCATCATACGCTGCGTCCGGGAATCATTAATAGAAAAACCAAATCGTCACGAGTGGATGGTCGATGACATCGCGGCGGGGCTGTAGTCGGAGGAGCCGCCGGAGGTGAGCAGGGCCGTTGCGGTGGCGATCTTGGCCTCATTGCCGAGGCGAGTCTCCTTGAGAGCGAGCATGGAACACGCCCTAGCGAAGGAAGGGAAAGGTACATAGTTGGTGATGTCGTCGGCGGTGGTGGAGAAGCGCGGGTTGAGCCTACCCAGCAGGTTGAGGATGAGCTGCGTGTCATTGACGAGGTAGCCGATGTCGCGTAACTCGTCGGCGAGGACCTTCACCTGCTGGATGTAGTCGGTGATGGACAGATCGCCTTGGACGAGCGAGTGAAATTGGCTGTTGAGGAAGATCGCGCGGGACTCCTTGTTGTCGCGGAACAACACCTCAATCGCGACCCAAAGGTCACGTGCGGTCTCTTGATCAGTCATCGCTGAGTCGAGGACGTCGTCGGAGACGGAGCCATACAACCAGCTGAGGACGGCGGAGTTGGTGAGGGCCCAGTTGGCTTCGCCGCGATGTGCCGTGTCGGTGCCGTCAGTGTGGGAGAGGAGGCGGAACTTCGCGCACGTGGTCCAAAAGAATTTGGACCATCGGGAGTAGTTCGGTTTCTTCAGATCGAGAGTGGTCGGTACATGGGACTTGACGACGACCGTGTAGTACGGGTTGAGGACGATCGGAGGGGCGACAGGCGCGATCTCGCCGGTGGCGGCGGCGGCAGTAGCTGGATCGGCGGGAGGGGCCGCCATGGTCGGAGTGGTTACGGCCTGGGGGAAGGCGCGGACAAGATCGGATCTAGATCTGCTCTCTCTCTCTCTCTCTCTTTATACCTATAAAGGTGCTTTAGATCTGGATCTGGCCGGCTCAAGCTTCGGTCGGCACAGGAATAGACCAGCGGCGACCGGATTGGGGAGGGAGCGGCAGGTGGAGGCGGCGGCGTTCGGGAAGAGAGGCGTTGGCAGCGGCCTGAAGGAGAGGCGGGGAGGCGTCGGCCTGGGGAAGGTGGGGTGTCGGCCAGTGGAGCAGCGGAAGAGGCTCAGGTATGCTCTGATACCATATAGAAAGGTAGAGAGGATTGGCGACACCACACAGCAAAGGGCCGTGGTGGCTTTGTATATATATTGCCTGATGCAAGTATACAAGGTAAGTATATACATGGAAGGTGTATACAAGGTAAGCGTATATATGGAATGTGTATACAAGGTAAGCGTATATATGAAAAGTATATATAAGGAAATACTATACAATGAATCTAATACCACTAAGCCGACGCCGCTGGCCTTTCTCCCAGCAGTGTTTACCCCAATGAACTAAGGCTCATTACATAGTTGAAAATCTTTAGCCGAGGAATTTAGATGCAAACTCACATGTTTATTTGTTTGATGTCTTGCAGCCAGCAGAAATGAGTTTGGAAGAAATAGAAGAGAGGTTAAATTCTGTTGTAAAAACAGAGACAATTTCCCAGTTAAAGAGCACTGTCTGGAAAGAGCGCCTTGAAGGTTACCAAATATCCTGTCTTGCCTGTTTTATTCGTTATTTTGTATGGATTGGAAGAATAAACTGAGTTGTGTCTTTTACATCCCATGTGTTGATGCTATACTCCAACAAGGAAATATTATCATGACAGTGTTTGATCCTATCACCATTTCTGTTTCGTTCCTTTATATGCTATACTTTATCCAGGGATTAAGGTTGTTCTAATAATTTCTTCTAAATCTTAAGGATTCTCTGGTCTACAGTCAGACCCTAATATTGTACTATTTGGCAGCAATTGGCTTGCTAAAGCAGGATGTGGAAAATCTTACAGAACTTGACAAATCTGCTGAACTCTTAGTTCGTTTATTATGTGCTGTGCCTGGATGGAGTGAAAAGAATGTGCAGGTAATTACTAATAATTTTGCGTTAAGTGGAAAAAAAGCTTCCCTTTCCTTATGGAAGTAATGCCATGTATATTTTCAATGAAACAGGTTCAACTGCAAGTTATCGAGGTCATCACCTGCATTGCCTCAACTGTAAACAAATTTCCAAAGCGATGTATCGTTCTATGCCTTCTTGGTATGAGATCCGCTTACTTCAGTTTGTACTTTTGCTTTGATGTTGGTTCACCTTTGAAATGGGCATTAGCTTGTCTCAATTAGGCTTGGCAACATGTCAAACAGCATCAGTGAGTTTTGAGCTTGAGACAAGCTCAAACTTGTATTGAGCCCGGTAACACTTGCATCACTATTTAACAACAAACATTATATATGAGGCTTGGGTACTGGCTCCTAGGTTTGCATTATTACAGTGCAGTATATTCATAAATATACTGGGCTAAATAGCTAATCAAGTTGACCTCAAGCTTGGCTTGATGAGGAGTTTGAGCTTTATTATTGTTATTTCAAGCTCGGTCAATTTGCGCCTAACCCAAGTTCGAATTGCTTGTTGTGTGAGTTTTTGTCCAGCTGTACTTCTGAGCGTAAGTCCCTGTTTATGAAGGCTGAGCTTCTCTGCTTTGTCTTCTCAATAAAAATGGGCCTAAGCTTCTGTGATAGTCCTGAGAAGGATCCCCCGAACAGTGCTTAAAATTTAAGCTGCCCATGTCTAAGGATTAACTGAAACTCGTTTTAACTACCTACTTGCACCTTATGCCAACAAAGGTATACGTAGTTAGTTTGCACTGGTGCAAAATATTTTTGAGCAAATTTGGCAACAAGGAAAATCTCTGAAAGAATTTATATTGACCTTAGACATATTTCAGCATATGTTAGTTTTTAAACCAATAATTGTCAAACATTTTTATCCAAATCTAATGTAGTTTCTTCCCAGAACCTCGTTTATGTCCAGAATTTTATTCTATTGGTCTTTACATTTGGAGATTTCTGAATTTGTTCTGCATAGCATATATGGTACATTATCTGAGATTACATCTAGCCTTCTATCGATCATACACTGTACCTTTTCATATCCTATTATTGCTTATGTCTTATAAAACACTGATTATTGCAAAATTGCTATTTTCTCTCAGGCATAAGTGAAAGGGTTGCTGATATAAAAACTCGGGCCCATGCAATGAAATGTCTCACCGCCTTTTGTGAGGCAGTAGGTCCAGGATTTGTGTTTGAAAGGGTACGAGATAACATAACAATAAAGCCGTTATCTCAATTTTTTATGTCCTGTTATGCGTGCTCACACTTTCAGCATGATCCCCATTTTTTCAATTTTGTTTAATGCTTTTGCAAGGAACATTTAGTTAAATGGACAGTAAAGATCTGTGTGTTATGATATTGAATATTACGACAAACAATAGTTTACGTATCATTTTCAGTTGCTCCTGATCGGATATTCAACAACATCCATAATTATGCCTATCATTTTTGTAGCTATATAAAATAATGAAAGAGCACAAGAATCCAAAGGTTCTTAGTGAGGGTATTCTTTGGATGGTCTCTGCTGTAGAAGACTTCGGGATCTCCAATTTAAAGCTAAAGGTGTACTTTGCTCTTTATGTTTTGATTATACTTATAAGGTCACTGCACTCTTGTTCTTAGTCTTTATCGTTCCAGGATATGATTGATTTTTGCAAAGACATTGGTCTGCAATCTAGTGCTGCTGCAACAAGAAACGCAACTATCAAACTGATTGGGATGCTGCATAAGTTTGTAGGACCAGGTTGTTTGCTCGTTTTTAATGTAAGTATGGCTTGATGAATGCACCAATTATATGTTTTTGAAATAAATCTTCCTGCAGATATCAAGGGCTTCTTAAGTGATGTTAAACCGGCCCTTCTCAGTGCTCTGGATGTTGAATATGAAAAGAATCCATTTGAGGTATGCCGTGTCTCAGTCATTGTTTGGAAACTGTGTTCATTTCATGTTTTTGTTTTTAAATTTTGATTAACATTAATTTGGTTCAATTAACAGGGTGCTGCTGTTGCTCCGAAGAGAACAGTAAGAGCTTTGGATACTGCATCTCTTACATCTGCCGCCTCATCTGATGGGTTGCCGAGGGAAGACATAAGTGCTAAGATAACACCTACCTTACTGAAAAATTTGGGGAGTCCAGACTGGAAGGTACTAGACAGTTATTTGGTTTCCCTTTAACCTCTTGGGCTGATTCTGTAAGTTTGCCTGCATTTTATTTTGATATCATGCTTATGTGAAATGGCAGGTACGGCTTGAGTCCATAGATGCGGTCAATAAAATTGTGGAGGAGGCCCATAAACGCATTCAGCCAGCTGGCACAGGTTCATTGTTTTTTCCAACAACTGTTAAATGTGTTTTGTTGGGTTATATTCATCTAAGTTATACCATATTATCTTGGTCATCTTGGAACTGCAGTGGACCTGTTCACAGCGTTAAGAGGCCGTCTTTATGACAGCAACAAAAATTTAGTGATGGCGACCTTGTCGACGATTGGTGGTCTTGCATCTGCAATCGGCCCTTCTGTTGAAAAATCAAGCAAGGTTTGGAATCAACTCTACTTCTATGTTTATATTTTCTTACTTTTGCTCTTTTGCACCTATAATAACCATAGTTTAAAAAAACTGTACTGGACCGTGGGGAAAAACCGGAACCGGCGGCTGGCCCGGTTTTTTGAGAGAAGCAGACCTGATTATAAAAATGACTGAATAATATGAATCTTCGGGACCCAAGGCCCAAACAAATGGCCCACAAGGCCCACAGTGAATATTACATCAAATAATTGTGGAAAGGAGGGCAGCAGGGGTTCGAGCCCTGGTTCGCTGCATCAACTTTGGCTCTATTGACCAACTCGGCAGTCAAGTTGTTATGATTTGTGAGAGATAACTAACGTAAATAAGGCTTCATTGAACCGCGGTTCAACTGACTGAGCCGCCGGTCAGACCGTCAGACCAGTGAAGCGGGAGCACGGATGGTTCGGTGACCGGTCTGGTTTTTAAAACTGTGATAATAAGTGGCAACTTTATATTATGCAGGGTATTTTGGCAGATGTGCTGAAGTGTCTTGGTGACAATAAGAAGCACATGCGAGAGTGCACATTGACTGCTCTAGATTCATGGGTTGCTGCTGCTCAACTTGATAAGATGGTTCCATATATTACAGTGACTTTGGGTGATCAGAAAACAGGTTCAGAAGGGCGAAAAGATCTTTTTGATTGGTTGTCTAAGTGGGTTTCAAAAATGAGTGATCCATCTGAAGCTTTGCCTTTATTGAAACCGTCTGCATCTTCTTTGATGGTATTAGCTATATGATTGAATTATTTTGTTGGTATTCATTTATTTATAGCCATATTGCAGCTCATTTGAATTCTAATGACGTCTATATCCTTGTATTCAAAAGGATAAATCTTCTGAAGTCCGCAAATCTGCTGAATCCTTTATGAATGAAATACTCAAGATTTGTGGCCAAGAAGTGGTATGGTATAATCCTATAGATTCTTTTTATTCACTTGTCCTTTTTTTGAAACATTTCCCCTGTGATTGAATACATTGTTTGTTGTAGGTTGCAAAGAACTTGAAAGATTTGCCATCACCTACTTTGGTCATTGTAGCAGAGCGGTTGAAACTGTCCACTGTACACGAAGGTGTTTACTGAATGCTGTTTGCAATGTAGTTTTTCTCAACTCTTGTTGATATGTCTACTTATTTGGTATTACTGCATCATTTAAACAGGAATTTCTGATTCTATGAAGATTGTGACAACAAGCATGAACTTAGCATCAAAAGGGGGTTTGAAGAATGGCAAACATGGTCCGAATGATCGTGGGTCTAATGTTGGCAAAGCTGTATCTCAAGTGCGTGACTTTGCTGTCTGTGTCATTGTCGAAAATGATTCCCTTTTTCTGACTGTTATTTTTCTTTATCAGAGAGGGGTTCCGGCAAGGGCCTCTGTTACTATGATTTCTGCTCAAGACTCGTTACAATCTCAGGCATTATTTAACATTAAAGACTCAAACAAGGTAGGCAATCATCAAGACCTGCAACCTCACAAGGTTGTGCATTGAATTCTTATATTTATATTTAATTGTTCAGGAAGAGCGGGAGAGACGTGTTTTGGTACGGAAATTCAAGTTTGAAGAACCACGCCGTGAGCAGATCGATGAACTGAAGGTTTATGTTGTGAAAAGAGAGCTGTTTTAAGTTTGTTGCATTTTCATCCAGATATATTTCTTTACTTGGGTGTTCTCTCATGACATTTATTGTGCTGGCATTCGTTTGTTGCAACTTGAACTGGTTAATAAGCAAAACCATACGCTTAGCCGAACCTTATACCTAGCAGATGTACTGGTTATTTGGTATAGCATATTAATAAAAAGCAGACCTTATACCTAGCAGATGTGCTGGTATCCAAAGCTGGTATATTAACTGTTGTTGACTTCGGAGCAACGAATGTTGGCTTGGAATTTATCTTAGAATCTGTTCTCACTAATGTTATTTTAGATTCAATCATGGAATCTATTCACTGTTATCTCAAGCACTTTACCCTCCTTTTGTGAAGTTCTGTTGATCCAGAAATATGCACATGGTCCTGCTGATATAGTTTTTGTAAATAATATCTCCTGCTGTGATGCAGTGTAGAAGAATATAGTGTTTCAATATGTGTTATATGTTTCTTAGACATGTCGATCTGATGTTTCCTGTATTTTTCATTTTCCCCACTTGTGGGCACTGGGTAGTTCGTTTTGCCTAAGGTGGTATTTACCATCATGAGAACAACTGGTCTGATTTCTTTCAAATAAAATTTCTTCTGCAGGTTGATTTATTTAAGCATTTCCGAGAAGATGTAAGCTTGCGATTATGGAACTCAGACTTTAAGAGGCAAATAGATGGCATTGAGTTGCTACAGAAGGTTGGAAATTGATGGCAATCTTGAAACTTTATCTCTCTGCAACTTGCTATGCAACCCAGCTCATGTGAGTGTTTTGTTGTGATGCTATCCAATTGTGCAGGCACTGCCTTCAAGTGGGAAAGAAGTGATTGAGCTTCTTGATATATTATTAAGGTGGTTTGTCTTGCGCTTTTGTGAATCTAACACAACATGTTTGTTGAAGGTAAACAGTTATTGTGCTAGCTAAGAATTCGTATGAGCCTTATTTTCTTTTGTTGGAGCACTATAACTTAATCGTTTGCTGTGTATTTTGTGTTATTTTAACCTTTAGGTGCTTGACTTTCTTCCTGAGCTCTTCGATGTTCTGAAAGATCAGTCTTACGTGTTAACAGAAGCAGAATCTGCAATCTTCCTTCCTTGCCTTATAGAGAAGGTACTATTGAAAGTTCAGCTGCACAAAAAAATGATTAGTTTTAATATTGTATCTTCACATTTGAAACACGGGCTGGATATATTTTCTCCTGATCACTTTACATGTGTGATTGCAGTTTTTAAATACTAAACAACTATTTTATTACAGTCTGGTCACAACATTGAAAAGGTCAGGGAAAAAATGGGGGATCTGATAAAGCAAATGGTCAACATCTATTCTCTTCCAAAACTTCTACCCTATATTTTGGAGGGACTGCGCTCCAAGAATAACCGAACTAGGATAGAGTGTGTTGATGTTGTTGGATATTTCATGGACCATCATGGGACTGAGGTTTGGATCACGATCTTTTTTCCCCTCTGTGGTAGTTGGTAGATGGTCTTGCTTACTTGTAGGTATCGCTTTCTTGCAGGTTAGTGGGTTGTTGAAAAATTTGTCTTCTGTTGCGGCGTTAACAGCAGAGCGCGATGGTGAAATCCGGAAAGCTGTTCTTAATACACTTGCCATTGCTTATAAGAACCTTGGTACGTCCTTTCATCCTTTTCTTCAGTAGAAGATATTTCATGCTGCATTCTAACTGATCTTTTTTGGTACTTATCTGATCAATATTTGGAATAGATTGAAACCCTTAACCCTATTGCAAAATTAGATGTTCCCCTATTTACTAACAGATGATGGAAAATTTCACAAGCTCTTATGCCATTACTCCTGGTAATTGTATTTGATTTGTGGAACATGCATGCTTGCATATATGCACAAGTGTCAAAGCACTGCATGTTCACATTGCCCATATTAGCTGTAACTACGTGTTTGTAAAATGTTGTGATATTGATTTGCAAGAGCCTCTTAGTCTACTGTTTTGTTCAAACAGGGGACGATGTATGGCGATATGTTGGAAAACTTTCAGATGCTCAAAGAAGTATGCTCGATGATAGGTTTAAATGGAAGGTGACCATCTATCCCCTCAGAAGACCTTTCTAGTATTTTAAGTGTAAAATTACACAATCCCCAGATAGTCAGATACAGTCAAAGGGATGTATAATCATGTTGTTTGATGGTATAATTGTCAGGCTCGAGAAATGGACAAGAGGAGAGAAGGAAGGCCTGGTGATGCTCGAGCAGCTTTGAGGCGTTCAGTTAGAGAGAACGGGTTAGTTCTTTATTTTTGAATCATGCCATTTGTTTTCCCCTGGTGTAATATATTGTTTATTGCTTCCTTTCCCAACTTTGAGGACTGAAAATGCAAGATGGAAAATTTTGAGCAAAAACATAACCGTTAATTTCTTGCTTCTTTTGTGATGACATTGTGTTTGTAGTTATTCATATTCTTCCATTTTTCGGATATAGGTCTGATGTAGCAGAACAAAGTGGGGAAGTAGTTTCCCGTTCAATGGCAGGATCAATGATCTCTAGGTGGAGTAGTTATTTTATTTCTCTGTTCATCATTCTTTCTGTATTTCAGAGCATATTCTTCCATTTTATTTCTCTGTTCATCATTCATTCTGTATTTCAGACCATAACTCTACTTGTGTATGCTTCTCTATCAATAGGGACAACTGTGGGTATGCTGATGCCCATATGGATAGGCATATGGTACCTAGGCAGATGGCAATAGCAACAACTGGTCCTTCAGACTGGCGTGAAGCTCTTGATACTGTTGCATTAGGTTTGCCTGAGCAGGTCGTGCTGTTGCTCACTTCCCATAGTTCTCCCACGCCTTTATATTTTTGCAATGCTATATTGTGGTATCTAGCTGTAACAGCCTACTTGCTTCACCATATTTTTACATTCACTATTTAAGCGCAAACATTAGTCTGAGATGTTTTATTTTATGTAGTCTGTTGAAGGAATGAAAGTCATATGCAATGAGCTAACTCAGGCGGTAGATCCTGAAAGCTCTGTGCTTGAAGATCTCATCAAAGAAGCTGACAGATTAGTTTCATGCTTGGCTGTTATGGTAAGTCTTCGTTGTTTTCTTAAAGTCACCTTTGATGTTTGCTAACTCTGATGACGAATCTTTCAGGTTCCAAAAACCTTTAACTTCAGCCTATCTGGCGCTTCCTCAAGGTCTTGCAAATATGTTTTAAATACTCTCATGCAGGTTTGTTGATATGTTTGTATTCGCCCTTATTTTTTTTGTTTGGTTAAATGTTGTTTATAGATTCTTGGTTGTTTGACAGACTTTCCAGATCAAACGTCTTGCTCATGCTGTGAAGGAGGGTACCCTAGATAACCTTATCACAGAGCTACTACTTTGGCTTTTAGATGAAAGGGTTCCTCTTATGGATGATGGCAGTCAACTACTTAAGGCTCTTAATGTCTTAATGCTTAAAATCCTGGTCAGTATATTCCTTTTCATGCTCAGTTTTGCTTGCTGCCTGCTTGTTGTATAATGATCCTATTTTGAGCAGGATAACGCCGAGAGAACATCCTCATTCGTTGTGCTAATTAGTTTACTGAGGCCTTTAGACCCGTCAAGATGGCCATCCCCTACTCCATCAGAGTCCCTTGCTGTAAAAAATCAGAAGTTTTCAGATTTAGTTGTTAAATGTTTAATTAAGTTGACAAAGGTATGTGATTATTTGCTATCAGTTGTTGTGAATCTCTACGGGATATTACTTCTGATGGCATATGTTACATTTCAGGTTCTTCAGAGTACAATATATGAAGTTGACCTTGATCGCATTCTTCAAAGCATTCATATTTATTTACAAGAACTAGGAATGGAAGAGATACGGAGAAGGTTCATGCTGTTCTATTGGAGTTGAATACTTAGCGGTTTAATTGATTTCTTTTTGGGTTTTAGATACATAGAGATGCTTTGCATATTCTGTAGGGCTGGAGCTGATGACAAGCCACTAAGAATGGTCAAAACTGTGTTGCATGAACTTGTAAAGCTTCGAGGTACAGCAATAAAAGGTCATCTTTCAATGATTCCTATAGATGCTGAACCTCAGCCAATCATTCTGGCATACATTGATCTTAATCTTCAGGTAAAACTTGCGATATCACATATCGTTTACTGTTCCATCAAAAGCTTTTATATTCACACCTTTTTTTCTAAGGGAAAATTTGAGAACTCCCTTTCTAAACAGTATTATTGGCCATCCTAGACCCTTGCAGCAGCTAGAATGTTGACGCCATCTGGGCCGATGGGCCAAACTCACTGGGGTGATGCGGCATCAAACAGTCCAAATCCATCCACTCATTCAGCTGACGCGCAATTAAAGGTACAATCGCTTCCTTGTTCTTTTACTACCCCTTGTTTGTGAAATGACTACATTTTACTGCAGTAATTTGACACACTTTTTTACCTTTCTCTTGGGTATGAATCGTATGATCAGCAAGAGCTTGCTGCAGTATTCAAGAAAATTGGTGACAAACAAACATGTACGATTGGTCTTTATGAACTCTACCGGATAACCCAGCTGTACCCGAAGGTATTACTCCTTGTCAAGTACTGTCTGATACTGTCCGGCTTTGGCTTCGCGGGTCAAGCAAATTCTAAAAGCTTCATGAACGTAGCTGTTGATTTAAGAAATTCTGTTGACTTAACCCTTGTTCAAAATTGTAATTGATGTTTAGTTCTACACTAGAACAGGTTGCATACATTTTAATTCTTTGGAAAAGTAAATCTGAAACACTCTAGGTTTATGTTGTTAATTTGCCATGTGTTTTTCCCTTCAAAGTTTGTCATATTTCGAGCTGTCTGTTTTTATTTTAGTGCCTGATTCAACAATATTCTTTTCGCAGATTGACATATTTGCTCAGCTTCAGAATGCAAGCGAAGCATTTAGAACCTACATCAGAGATGGGCTAGCTCAGGTTCGTAAACTCACTCCTGGAGGGGTTTAAGGTTGTTTTTGGTAATTTTGACTGAGACAAGAAATTATATTTTTGGTGCATGCAGGTGGAGAAGAATGCTGCAACTGGAAGAACACCCTCTAGTCTTCCATTATCCACGCCACCTCCAATAGCTTCAATACCCTCTCCAAAATTTGCGCCTTCTCCTGTTCACACAAAATCATTAGATAGCAAAACAGATTCTAGTGAAGATGATGCCGGTGGTGACACACACCCCTTCAGAGGCCAAGGAGACAATGATTCTAGGTTACAATCTACTGACCAACAGACGGAGAGATACCAATCCTCAGGTCTCCCTCCCGCGCTACCTCTTTGTAACTGTATATGGGTATCAACATTCATATGTTGTCATTTGATTTTTGGAATTATTGTTTTATGCCAGCAGGGACCTTGGATGCTCTTAGGGAAAGGATGAAAAGCATTCAAGCTGCAGCTGTAGGAGGCCACTTCGATGTAGCTCAGGCTCGACCGTTGGCAAGTATGAACGGTAATATGCTCCACGGGGGAACACGATTGGATGGTGAACCCCAAACACAAAGTAATATTCCACCCATGGATGAGAGAGCATTGTCTGGTTTGCAAGCACGAATGGAGAGGCTAAAGAGTGGGTCTATGGAACCACTCTAAATACAGTAACAGAACTATGAGAAATACCAACAATTGTAATTCACTGTAAATTAGCGGCATAGTCATGCTATTTGTAGATAGGTATGTCAGACGCACTACACTAACCCATTGCAGGGTTTTTCGGTGCGGTTTTAGAGAAGCTAGCGATGCTTTGCTTGCAGCTTGCCTCGTGAGGTCCTGATTAGTATTTTGACACATTTTTCCATCCAGTGTTGAGTTTTCCTATGTTGTACAGCAATCGAATTGAGCATAACTGCCATTGTTATTTGTGAAATCTTAATCATTCATGTGCACCATGGACTCTGCGAGGGACCATGTTTGAGCTTTGATGTGATTTATATTTTTATAAATATCTGCGACGTCTAAACCTAGGGCCCGTGATGATTAATCTGCCGGCCCTGAGCAATAATGTTGGTAATAATGTTTTGATGATTCTGAATATCTCTTGCTCTTTAGTTAATCACAGGATCATGTCTGCTCGGTTCAGTTTTGTTCATGTAATTCTGTGGTGGTCATATCCGGGCTGACTGAAAGTGGAGTGATTTTCAGATTTAAGATAGCAATATCCTGAAACCAACGCCTTAGTCGATGACGAAGCAGGAAAAACATTGGTAGGGGACTGTTTCTTACGTTTGGAGGAGGTTAACACAACAGACACGTGCTCGGACATGAAAAGGAAAGAAACAAAATTCCCCGTGGTCCCATCCGTTAACACGACTGAGGGCACGCTACCTCAGCTATCCAGCCAGATTCGTCTTGGCAAAATTTTAGGAGCATTTTTTTGAAGGAAAAAATTAGTAGCATTTGTTCTAGTCTTCCAGCCAGCCGAGCAATGTCTTGGCCCATTCAAAGCCAAGCGATGTCGCGAATCAAACGGTTTATTAATCTATGTCGACCATATGTTATAGCGACTCAAGCAGGACGAATGGTGGGAGTTAGGACGAGATGGCGAAGGGAAGAGCCCGATATATCAGGCTTGATCCTCTCCCCGCTGCTCCCGTCCGCCAGCCATCGCGATCCGCGTCTCCTCACGCTCTGCTGTTGCCGGCACGCCCACCCCCTCCGGTGTCCGGTCCTCGCAGGCTCCCAGCGCGCGAGGCGTGGCTGCGCGGTGCCCCACTGGCCTACCTACCACTCCGTCTCTGGCCCCAGTTTTGAACCGACTTCGGCTTAATTATCATGGTTTTCATTTTCGCTGTCGCCATTAGCACCGCACGAGAGATGGCGGAGGTCCAGTGGAGGTAAAACTGCATGATATGGGTGATGATGATCGTTTACTACCGATCAGTGGGCTCTCCTACACGAGCATGGCGGACAGTCTCGTGCTATTTTACCGTTGATTCCGCACGGCGCTGTCCTACGGCATGGTGGAAGACTGGGGGTAGGATGGCGGTGAAAGGCTGTGAGCGTGTGGTTTTACTGACGATTGCATGGGGGCGCTTGAGATTGCGCGCAGGTGAGTTGTGGTCGAACGCGTGGGGCATGGTCAGGCACAACTCTAGTTACGGTCGGAGCATAGAATAAGATATTCTATACTTAGGTGCAAAATAGTATTATCGTGTATGTGATATACACACACTATTCTACATTGAGCGTAGAATAAGCTATTTTACTCTTCACCACCTTCCGTGGGTCAAAATACGCATCTCACCTTGGTCAAAGACTAGTTAAAGAAAACCTTCATATCTCACCTCTGTCAACCCTGTGTCGCTCTCCACCCACTTTTACCATACTTAGACGATGCGGTAATTGACTATCTTAGGTACAATAAATCCAAACTTTTGATCATAGATCTCTTTTGGTAAGTTATTTTTATATAGTTAAAACATATTCATCATAGATATATATATATATATATATATATATATATATATATATATATATATATATATATATATATATATATATATATATATATATATATATATTTCATATGGTATGTACTTTGAAAAAAGCTTGAATCCAAAGATTTTGAATGAATTTTGATCACATAATTTGTTGTTTTTTTGTATTAAATCAGCACATACCTACACTCAAACTATCATAAATAGACAATTCTAGTTTGAATTTTAGTTCAAATAAATTTGAACTAGTTAATAAATAAGTTAAACTCAATATCCAAAACAAACTAGAAAACTTTTCGCGCATTTTTAAGTAGTTAGTAAATAAGTTAAACTCGACATTCAAAAAATTCCAAAAATTTTTTGCACGCTATCTATTTTAGATCATGTACCGAGGCACCATCATATCCTAGTTAATTATACTATATCCTAGTTAATTACACTATACTCTCACTTCTAAAATACTACTTAAATGAATATGTTATACCCTATATCACTTTCATTATACTTATATACTTATTCTAAGTTACTTCAATATAACTTGTTGAAAAATTCATCAAAACTCTTTATTTTTGTTATATACCATTTTTTATTTAAAGAAGTATATACATAAATTATACTATAAAAAGTAGACTTTAATAAAATTTTTCATAGAACTCACTTTGGTACATCTTATAATCACTATTAGAGTATGCTAAAAAAGATAAAGAGATGTAACAACATCATTTAAATGATATACGAGAAGTGGAAGTATGCACTCCCAAAAAAATACGAAACCATTTTTCTCTTCTTTTTCTAATTGAAGTTTACATGGTTTGAATTCCACTTCTGGTCTCTTTCATCGACCGTTTCTCCAAGGGTCATGGCCCATGGCAAACCGATATCAAATAGTAATTTTTTGTATCAGTGGAAGAGAGCTTAATCAAATCACACAAATTATACTCTCTAGCGGGATATACCGTGATCGATCACCAGCTGTGGGATACACCATAACTATCTGTCAATTAAGGAAAAAAATCCAACCAAAGGCTACCGCCATTTTTTTCCCCGAGGAAGCAGACAAGCATCCTGGCCAATCGCTTTCCCACCTCATTTTCCCCCTCGGAGCTCTCTGCCTCTGTCCTTTTCGGCTGCAATTTCATGCTATAGTCTACCACCGGAGGAATGAAAACATCGGCCGTCGACAAGGCGCTATCCATCCATCGCCTACCAACAACCAGAGGATTTGTCCGCCACCGTTGCCGCTCGCGCGCACTCAGGCAAGGTTCAGTGCATGTAGATAGCATCCAGGCAGGCACGTGCAGAATTCATGGGAGAAAAAAAAAGGATTTTTACAGGTAAGCTAGAGGAGATGCAGATACATACTGGTTCTTCAGTATGAACGGTCCAAGCTTGGAGATTATCCCCTTTCTGAATTTCTTGAATAGTATTCCAAGCATATCCTTGTGTCGATGGAGACAGAAGCGCTAGTACGTGCATCCCTGTGGAAACAGTTCGATGCTGACACACCATGGATTGTTGAAGAGAGAACACGCGGCTTGTATTAGTTCAAATATCGAAAGCTGTCCATCGGAAAATTAGATACTTTAATATCACGTTTAGGCAGTCTTCGATTTAAAGAATATCACGTTTAGGCAGAAAACTAAAACATTGACAGCTTTGAGGCATCGACGAGCGCGATCCCAAGTGTCAATGCAAGCGCTTTCCTTTTCTTCGATAGACTCGTGTTCCTTGGCGAAAGTTCCTCCGCAAGAAAAATCCAAAGCACTGTAGGTATCGCCAAATATTTTGTCCACAAAAGTACCTTTTGGGTTCCAATGGACTTATCATCCCAAACGGTAACTTATGAGACAAGAGACTAATTCATTTTTAAATTTAGTCTCTTATTTTTCCATAATTAAAGTGTGATTATTCCAATTATCTCCTCCTTCATATATTGATGTCTCACAACCGTTTATCGTCCTCTTTGTCATATACCGACAGTCCTTCAAGGTCATGATCCAACAGAGTTTCACACTAGTATCTATTGGAGTAAAGATGTTAAAATTAGACTCTGATACCACTCGTTGATGTAAGAGCCTTCTCATCTCTGCAAGCTAGTGTGTGTGAGGTGAGCTTGCCTTTCTATAATTAATGTACGACTATTCTAACAGTATCTGCGAAATCCCCATGTGCCCAAACTACAACGCAGGACGTTCATATATGCATGGGCGAAACCAAGTAACGGGCCCGATGTCACAGGACACCGGGTTCAAAATTTTGTTTAGTAAGTATCAGCATCTCTAGATTATGTGTGAATCTCTCAACCTAAACTCAATGCACCTGGTTCCTTCTTTGAAACCCAATGAAGAAATTAAAAATTACTAGATATATTACTATTTATCATAATATTATTTAAAAATTATATATATATATATATATATATATATATATATATATATATATAAATAAGAAAGTGATAAACCCTGGTTATTCTTATTTTAGTTCTGCCCTTGCATACATGACTGTCACAAACAAAACAGGCACATGTCCACACGTGCTGCAATTAACACCATTGACGATTAAGACATCCGAGTCTGCTGAACAATCGGGAGAAGCAGTGGCCACCAAGCAAATCAATCGCACGCCATGCAAAACAGTCAGAAACAGAGAGTCGTCACGGCGACCTGCACGCACGCAGACGCATCGCCATTCGCCAAGGTCGCGAGATTATATTTTCTGCACGGAAAATCTCTCGACTCCCGCCAATTTTTGACTCGTCTGCCTGTTGATTGATCTATTCCCGCAGCCGGCGCCGGAGCGGCTAAGCCTAGCAGGTCAAATTATTTTCCACGCGCGAACCTTCGCCGTAGCCTCGGCCGCCCCACCCGACGCCCACGAGGGGGGACACGCGCGGGCCCACCCGTGGCCCACGCCCCGCAGAGCCCATATATACCGGCCCCGAGCGCCCACCCGACTAGGTCGCCTTGGAAACAGAACCAACAAGGCTCGAGGCATCTCTCGCGGCAGCCAGCCGCCTTTCGAACCCGGACACGAGCGAGAGGTTTTCTCTGGAAGCTGGTCGAGAGCTCTCGGCCGTCCGTCGATCGGTACGTCCGTCCGTTGGGCAGGGCAGGTCGCTTTGGGGGGATGGCAATGGTGGCAGCTGAGGGGAGCGGGAGGAGGGACGCGGAAGCGGAGCTGAACCTGCCGCCGGGGTTCCGGTTCCACCCGACGGACGAGGAGCTGGTGGTGCACTACCTCTGCCGGAGGGTGGCGCGGCAGCCGCTGCCGGTGCCCATCATCGCCGAGGTCGATCTGTACAAGTTCGATCCGTGGGATCTGCCTGGTGCGTGCCTGCCTGCCTGCCTCCCCTGCTTCTTGCTTCACCTGCCTCTGTTTTTCTTTTTCTCGTGGCTTCATGATCTGTTCTTGGTTTGGTCATTGTTCGTGACTCCGTGGATCGATGTTGGGAGAGAATCGTGAACCAAATGTGTTGACTTTGGCCGCGCGCGTTGTGTTTATGCAGAGAAGGCGTTGTTCGGGCGCAAGGAGTGGTACTTCTTCACGCCGCGCGACCGCAAGTACCCGAACGGCTCGCGCCCCAACCGCGCCGCCGGCAGGGGGTACTGGAAGGCGACGGGTGCCGACAAGCAGGTCGCGCCCAAGGGGAGCGGCAGGACGGTGGGCATCAAGAAGGCGCTCGTCTTCTACTCCGGCAAGGCGCCGAAGGGCGTCAAGACCGACTGGATCATGCACGAGTACCGCCTCGCCGAATCCGACCGCGCCCCGGGCAAGAAGGGATCCCAGAAGGTAGGCGAGCGTTCTGACGGACGACCCTGTGTGCGCTGCATAATCTGCATTGATACTGATGTTCTTGTTTGCTCTGTGCTTGCAGTTGGATGAGTGGGTGCTGTGCCGGCTGTACAACAAGAAGAACAACTGGGAGAAGGCCATGGATGCCCTGGCCATTGCGGCGCCGCACCAGCAGCAGCAGAACGGGGAGGTCATGGATGCCCTGACCGACACCATGTCCGACAGCTTCGAGACGCACGACTCGGAGATCGACAACTTGTCCGGCCTGCAGCACAACTTCAGGGACATGGCGCAGAGGCAGGCGAGGAACGGCATCGTGACGGTGAAGGAGGACAACGACTGGTTCATGGACATGAATCTGGATGACCTGCAGGGGTCTTACATGAACCTGGGGCAGATGGTGAATCCGACAGCGCCTGTGCAGGACAGCAACTACTTGCAGTCGATCAGCTCACCGCAGATGAAGATGTGGCAGACAATCTTGCCACCATTCTGAGATGGAAGAAAGAGATGGTGTAAATAAGGGTGGAATGGCAGTGACTGCATAATACTAGAAAGAAAAAAAAAGAACAGAAATTTGGCAAGCATGATTCTGCAAATGTGGCGATAGGCTTGTAGTATGTGTATTCTTTTGTTAGATCTGTGCAATTGTGTAATCTGCAAAACATCTCCTTTTGTTCTGAAGTCCAAACTCCAAACTTATTGTTATCCTTGTTCAGTCTAAAATGTATGTTTTATGATTTTCTCAGTTGTAACTTCTTTTCCTCCCCTTCATTTTTTTCACAAAATATTTGGTATTTATGCGAATTGTGGCACGGTGATTTCAAATATTGATGGAATGGTAACATTAAGTGCATAGATGAACAGAGTGCGACCATGCAACTATTGGTTAAGGGGAGACGTGGTTAGGGGTGGCAACGGGCTGGGGTTCCTAGGGGAGGCCCTTGTGGCCTCGCCCGATCCCACCAACTCATCTCAGCCCTGTTAGCCCTTCCGGGGGATTTGGCCCTCCGTCCCCGGTCCCTGTGGGGATTCAACCTTACAGGATCCCCGTAGGGATTAAAAATATAGAAATACTAAGGAGCGCTATACAATTCCCCTTCAAACCAACAAGGTAGACATCAACCGTTGTATCTGATTGTGGCAGTATGTCTGTGAAGCACTAGAAACAAACTCGACTCTCTACGTACATCTCTAGGAGGCAAGTTGATTTCATTTCCAACTCTATCAGTCAAAGTTATGGCCTGTTGCCCACCGCCCACGCGATCTCTCTCCCCCACTCCCTCTCCAATCCCCATTTCCTCCCCAAATTCAACAACACATAGTCGATTAGACAAGAGCAACAACGGATCAAGCCGTTGGTTGGCCTAATCCGTACCACGAGCTCACGTTTGTTCATGCCCTCTTTAGTTTTCTCACTCGATTTTGGTTGCTCGACAATGGTGATGGCATGCATGGGCACAACTCACCTGTGAAGGTAAGAGGGGCACACAGGAAGCAGACGCAACGAGATGGCTGCGGGCTATCTTGGCGGCGCAAATGAAGGCGGCGGTCGTGGTAGCAACATAGGTGCGGGCCCTCGTGCAAACGCGGCACTCGCGTAGCCACTGGCGTCATCGTCATGGCTAAGTTCCCGATGGCTCGGACGGCTTCCTGTGGAAGTTGTCAAGATGTTAGTAATCCCTCCAAATTTTATGAATTTTCGCTGGTTTTTTTTTTGTGAAACTTCATTGAAACTTGTCTGTTTTGTTGGAAATCTTATTTCTTTTGTTGTGAAACTTTGGTGAAATTCTCTAGATGCTCGCTCGAATTCTCTTGAAATTCGCTGATTCATGAAGTTGAACTCCAAGTTTCATGAGGTCTCATAACGTTTCAGTAAATTTAATAAGGTTTCATTGATAAGTTTCATGGTGTTTTATTAAGTTTTATAAAGCTTCAGGAGGTTTTATGCCTAGATTGATTAAGTTTTCTAAGATTTTATATCTAAATTTTATGGTATTTCATGAGGTTTTATAAAGTCTCAGGAGATTTCATGTCTAAGTTGACTAAGTTTTATAAAGCATATTCAAAACTCTCCGAAACATTGTGAAACACATGAAACTTAGATGAAATCTTGTGAAACTTATCTATACCATTAGAATTCTTTCTAACGGTATACTGTATGCTAGCATAACTTTAAAAAATAGGTCAAAATATTTTTTTAAAATAATAATATGACTTTGTTTATTAATTTATAATTATTTATGCATACTTTTTTTTTACAAAATATAACTTCAAAATAAATATTCAAACATATAGATTCAAGTTTTAGTCTAAATATATAGAAAAAGAATACAATCTCTCGTATTAAAAACAATAATATATTATTTAAAAAATTATTCAAACATCTATTATTATTTCAATAATATATTGCCACTCCTAGCCATGGTCATGCTCTATGTTAGTCGCATCATGACTCATATGAGTTAGCGACACTTGAAAGTAGATAGATACCATGAAAATGACACTGAACATAAGTATCACAATTGAATCCCCAACCCCAGAAATGTACCCGAATCTGTCATCGTCTGATCTGTGACTTACAATGGGATTTGAGAAGTCCAACGACTCCAATAGTGGAGATGCCAATATATAGATAACCACATAGGCTACATGGGCTCTATAGAATATGGACCTTGATATACTTAACACCCCCCTTCAAACTCAAGGTGGAAGTGGAGGTTCTGCAACATTGAGTTTGAGCAAGTGAAGCCGATGTTGCTCTCGAGTTTGTGCTTTAGTGAAAAAAATCTGCCACTTGTAGTTCTGAGGGCACATACTGAAGAGCAATTGTTTTCTGCTGACAATGAGACCGAGTAAAGAAGGCATCAACGCCAATATGCTTTGTAAGTTCATGCTTCACAGGATCGTTGGCAATCTGTATAGCTCCAGTATTGTCACATAGAAGAGGTGTAGGGGCATCACAATAAATACCAAAATCTGCTAACAACCATCGAAGCCATACAATCTCTGAAGTGGTAGTGGCAAGTGCTCGAAGTTCTACCTCTGTACTAGAACGAGATACAGCCGCCTGCTTCTTAGACTTCCATGCAAGAGGAGAAGAACCAAGAAGAATGCAAAAACCTGTGATGGAACGACGATCTGTTGGATCACTCGCCCAAGTTGAGTCCGAGTAAGCATGAAGCTGAAGCGGACTTTCACGAGCATAGAACAAACACTAAGAAGATGTCCCCCTTAAGTACCGTAGTACACGAAGCAAATGTCTAAAATGAATGGAAGTAGGAGCACTCACAAACTGACTCAGAATATGAACCGCATGAGCAATATCAGGTCTAGTAACAGTGAGATAAACAAGACTGCCCACAATATGTCGATATCGAGAAGGATCCTCAAGAGGTGTACCATCACTAGGACGAAGTTGTAAATGAAGATCCATAAGTGTCGCAGCCGTACGACTATCTGTAATGCCAGAATGAGCAATAAGGTCTTGTATGTATTTGGACTGAGAGAGATAGTAGCCCTTTGCAGAATGCAACACCTCAATGCCTAAGAAATAACTGAGAGGACCCAAATCAGACATCTGAAATTGCTCACCAAGTTGCTTCTTCACATGAGAAATGTGTTCCACATCATCTCCCGTAATCAACATATCATCAACATATAGAAGAAGCAAAGTACGTCCACGTGGAGATAGATGAATAAATAGAGCAAGGTTATGATCACTAGGTGAAAACCCAGCAACCTGTATCACAGATACGAAACGCTCAAACCAAGCACGAGGAGCCTGTTTAAGACCATACAGAGCATGACAAAGGCGACAAACATGACCAGGAGGAGCATCAACACCTGGGGGTGGTTGCATATAAACTTCTTCATGCAAATCACCATGAAGAAAAGCATTCTTAACATCCATTTGAGATATGGTCCAAGAAGAAGTAGCAACCACTGCAATGAGAGTACGAACAGTAGTCATATGAGCAACTGGTGCAAAGGTCTCATCATAATCTCGACCCTGAGTTTGCTGAAAGCCTCTAGCAACAAGACGAGCTTTATATCTTTCGATAGAACCATCAGACTTGGTCTTAATTTTGAATACCCATTTAGATGTAATAGGCACTGCATGTAACGGTAATGGAACAAGATCCCAAGTGCCTGTACGATCAAGGGCAGCAAGCTCCTCGGACATAGCAAGCTGCCATTCCGGAATATTGGAAGCTTCCTGGTAAGTGGATGGCTCATCAACAACGGCATTCACACGTGGAAAACCATACTTGTCAGCTGGACCAATAGCTGTACGATCTTGTAGGTTATATCTTGGTCCAACCTGTAAGTCATCAAGAACAGTATGAAACTCATCAATATTATTAGAAGCATCAACAGCGGTCGTATCAGGACTGACCGTGGTGGTAGAACTGGATGGAGGCACTGTGAGGTTTGTGGGACAACGATGGAAAACACGTGTGATAGGTGGTTTAGAATGAAAAGGAGGTGGTGCAGGAGGGGTGTAGTCTCCTGTGAAGGTGGCATGATGGAAATAGAAGGAGCAGGAATGGGCGTAATATATGGAGGTGTAGTGACATCAGTATTGGGTGAAATAGGAGGAAGACACAGGAACGATGTGGGTTCTGTGGAAGAATATGAGGGCTGAGTAGAGGGGTTATAAAAGAAAGGACGGTCCTCAACAAATGTCACATCACGAGAGATACGTATGCGACGAGAAGAAGGGTCATAACACCGATAACCTTTATGCTCAGAACTATACCCCAGAAAAACACACTCAACAGATTGAGCAGTCAACCTAGTTCGCTCACGAGTGCAAGCAAAACATAGCAAGTACATCCAAAGACTCGAGAGATGAGCATAGCTAGGAGAAGTACCAAAAAGAACTTCACCAGGACATTTTCCAGACAGTTTGGAAGAGGGCTGTCTATTGATGAGATAGACAGCAGTAGAAACAGGTTCACCCCAAAAATGAGAAGGAATAAAAGATGGAATCAAAAGTGTGCGAGCAGTCTCTATAAGGTGGCGATGTTTGCGTTCAGCAACACCATTCTGAGCATGAGCGCCAGGACAAGAGAGCTGAGCAAGAGTACCCTAAGAGGACAAAAACTGGCGAAAAGCATCAGGCAAATACTCACCACCAGAGTCAGAGCGAAAAACTCTAATAGGAGTAGAAAACTGTGTGTGAATCATGCGAACAAAAGACTGGTAAATGGAACACAACTGAGAGCGATGTTTCATGAAATAAATCCATGTATATCGAGAATGATCATCAATAAAAATGACATAATACTTGTGACCACCCTTTGTAGCAAAAGGTGCAGGACCCCATACATCTGAATGAATAAGATCAAAAGGTCTAGCGGAATGAGAAACACTAGATGAATATGGTAGTTGTATTTGTTTTCCAAGCTTGCAACCCTTACAATGAAAACTAGACTCAATAGGTGTATGACCTAAACAACCTTTATTTATTAATGTGGACAACCGGGACCTACAAAGATGACCAAGACGATGATGCCACTGTGCGAAGGAAGAGGCGGAATATGAAGCAGCGGATGACACATGAGCTAGAGGCTCAATGGAAGAAGGAAGACGCAAGGTGTCTAGGATGTAGAGGCTAGGAGCACCTTTACGGCGATGGCCAGTCCCAATCACTTTCCCGCTTCGACGGTCCTGAATAAAACAAGATGAGTCATCAAATCCAACAAAGCAATTTAGGTCGGTAACTTGACCAACCGAAAGAAGATTCATGGACAACTGAGGTACAAAAGAAACATCAGGTACAGAAAAATGAGTATTGTAAAGTGAACCCTGGTGAGTGATATGACAAGATGTACCATCAACTGTCCGAACGGAAGCTCCATCAGTGACCGGCTTGCAAGCAATTAACTGGGACTGATCAGATGTCACATGAAAAGAAGCCCCTGAATCAAGCACCCAAGACGACGAAGGAGCATTAACAGGCGACGCAGCAGCAATAGACACTGAACCTCTAGGAGTGGAACCAGTACCACGAGCAACACGACGTGCACGATAGGCAGCCAACTTCTCTGGATGATGAGAAAAACAATTCTCTGAAAAATGACTAGTCTTGCCACAATGCTTACAGTGCTCTGAAGAGAAACTTTTTGGTGCACTAGTCCTCTGAGAAGCTGCTAACACACTATGAGGTACAAATGCAGAAGAAGACATGGACTTGAGACGTGTTTCTTCTGCAAGTAAATCAGATAATGCTTGGGCCATGGTGAGAGCAGAAGAATTGTGAAGCAATCGTGTACGAATGGAATCATACTCAGCCCGGACTCCCATGACAAATCTGTAAGTAAAAAACTTTTCAATAAACTTATGTGCTGGAAAGGAGACAGCTGTACACTCAGGTATCATGGAAGTCAATGATCCCATCAGATGATCAAAAACAGAGTAGTACTCATCAATGGACATATCATTCTGCTCAATCACATGAGTTTGCTGCATGAGATTATGCAAAAGAGCACCACTATCCTGAACATAGCGCTCCTTCAAGTTGCTCCATATACCCTTGGCTGTTTTGAACTTAGAAAGACTCATAATCATGGATTGCTTAGTACTATTGACCATGGCGGCCATCACTTTCCCATCATTAATATGCCATTCTTTTACTGCAGCAACATTACTACCATCATCCTTAAGCACAGGTGGAGTTTCAGTTAAATGAAAGAGTAAACCATAGTCCCTCAATGTAGTCTTTACACAGAAAGCCCACTTTGGATAATTGTGACCATCTAGGGTGAGATTGATAACTATTGCATTTATCTGAGACATATTGAGAAGTGCAAGAACTTAACCAACAGTGGCAGTAGAACAGAAACCAGAGAGCTATTACCACAGTACGTCAAATGGGTTTGCCAATAGTGTGCAGAAGCTTAACTGTGCTGGACTGTGATGGTTTTCTTGAGATAATGCTCCACTGTGCTGGACTGTGATGGTTTTCTTGAGATAATGCTCCACCAACTCCTTGCCTCCTTAAATGCTTCACCAACACCCAACTCCCTTGGACAACCTGGCCAGCAAAAAAAAACACGAGTGATGAGGAGTCACTCGGCTCCCCAAGCGAGCCTCCAGTGGCGGTGGCGGCCGAACAGCGAGCGGTGGGCGGCGACACGGCGGCGGCGGCGATCAAACAGCTCCCAGCGCCTAATGCCGGTGACCGACGACCGGCGGCGGTGGGCGGCGGCCGATCCACCGCGGCGGCTCCCGAGCGCCAACGAGGCGGTCGGCCGGGGTCCTCTCGATCCGGACGGGGCGGGCGCGACAGCCGGAGGAAGCGGAGCGGGCGCGGCGGCGGCGGCCGGCGGCGGACGGCGCGGCGCGCGAGCAACGCGGCGCCTCTCCCCTACGGCAGGCCCGAGGCGGCGGCGACGCCCGGCGGATGACGCGCGCCGCCGTCGAGAGACGAGTGGCGACGGGTCTGCGGTGGAGCGGGACGACCGTCTCCCTCGGCGGAATCTCCGAGGCTGGCGGCGGATCTGAGGCAACGGGCCCCGGGCGGACCTGACGAGGAAGACGGCCGACTGGCCGCAACCCAAGAAAAACGCGCGATGCGCGTGACGGTTTGGATCGTGGGTGGACTATAACCCTGACCTAACCCTAATCCTTTAGCTCTGATACCATGTGACTTACAATGGGATTTGAGAAGTCCAACGACTCCAATAGTGGAGATGCCAATATATAGATAACCACATGGACTCTATAGAATATGGGCCTTGATATACTTAACATGATCGACAAAATTTAAGGCAACTTGCATCTTGTTGCAAGATAACACCATCTTCTGGAGTGCATATCAAAGAGTTCAGGGGTGGGAGAAGATATATGTAGTGACAACTGACAAAACAAGCCACTTGCAATTAGCATGGGATATCCTATAGAATATTATAGATAGGTCTTCAGATCGTGCAAGGATAAGCTGTTTGACTCGTACCACATTATCATTAGTATGATCGAAGCCACTAGCTACTGCCTAGTGGGCATTATTGAAGCCACAGGATGGCAGAGAAAAGAGCAACATATTAGATTTATCTCAAGTTCAGGTAAGCTCTCACCTCAGAATAAACTGATGCATTAATTACTAGCAGACTGGCGGCAACCCGTCCCAGCTTCAAATCCAATGTGCTCTTGCAGTCGGATTCTTCATATACACACGCACTAAAATAATACTATCAGAATGGTGGTGATTCATCGGGTGTTGCTAATGAATCAGTGGTCACACAACTGCATATTCTGCAATGGGATCAGTGGTCACTAAATGATTATTGGGAATATGCCAGTAGACTGTGTACATAATGGAATGCTGAATTCGAAAACATGCTAATATTGAACATAGCTACATAAAGTAACAATATTGAGTTTCAAACCATATGGAATGAGAGGAAGTAGGAATATGGTGGAAACTGATTATACTTTGTGCACCAATAATTGAACATGTAGTCGGTACAAACTACAAGCTACAAAAGGAGTACAGCAAGTGATCCCTGCCTAAGTTCAAACAGGTTAAACATAGGTTGCACTTTCTAATTCCTATAGATAACTGGGCCAAACAAACAGTAATCAGCCACTTTTTTCTGAATAACAAAAAATATTTCTCCTCAAATTTTCTAGCAGTTCTTCGTGAAGAACAAAAAACGCATTTCTTTTTTCATAGATCACTTTTAAGGGCAACCTCAAATTTATCGCTTTCTAGGACTTAGTCTGAGAGACACCGAACCACTCCTTGAACCTACAGAAACTGACTGTTTGGCGAGCTCTCTGCCTGAGAGCCACGCCTGTATCATTGATTCTGTCTTCAGCTCCGGTGAAAAGCCTTTGGCTTTCATCTCTCCATAATACTTTGCCGCCTCCTCCAGCCTCCCGTTCAAGAACAATCCATGTATCAACACAATGTACGCACTCCGATCAGGGCTCAGCCCATTCGAAGGCATTGCGCTCCACAGTTTCTCCACACTGTCGTGCTGCCTCCACCGGCAGAACTTCCTAATCAACATAATGTAAGTGTCCATCTCTGGCTCACAGCGCAGTGCTTTCATCTTATCCAGCAGATCAAACACCTCACCGGCACTCCTAGCCCCATCGAAAAATGCATGGAATGTCCTCACTGATGGCAGCAGCCCCCTCCCTAACATCTCATCAAACATTTCCCTTGCCTCCTCAACGTGACGAGCCTTGCAAAGAGGTCTAACGAGGGAGTTGTAAGTGGCTGTGTCCGGGGCAACCCCCTTCTCCTCCATACTCCGGACAAGCGCCTTTGCCTCGTCCACACACCGTCCCTTGGCGAGTGCATACACAACTGCATTGTACCCTTTCCGGTCTGGCACAATGCCAGCCTCTTTCATGCGGTTGAAAAGCTTCATAACTGTGTCCAAGCTCCCGGCTTTCGAGAAGCACGAAATCATGCTCCCATATGATACAACGTCCTTCTCGATACCCTTAACCTCCATCGCATTCCAAAACCTCTTCGCCTCCCGCACGCTGCAGACCATGTTGCACCACCCGTTGAGCACAATGTTAAAGCTCTTGGTCTCGAAAGGGAACTCCTCCTCGCTGGACAGCAGCAGGTGCTCCGCGTCCTGCACGTTCTTGTACCGGCAAAGCGCGCTCAGGAGGCCGTGGAACTCGGCGATGCCAGGCCGGAAACCAAAGCTCGGGAGCGCGCGGAACGCGGCGACGGCACCCGCGACGTCGCGCGCGGCGCAGTGGCGCTGGACGAGGAGGAGCACGGCGGCCGGGGACGCGAGCGACGCGCGGCGCATTTCGCCGAGCAGCGCGCGGGCGTCGTCGAAGCGGCGGTGCTTGGCGAGGATGGCGAGCATGGAGTGGCACGCGCGCCGCCCGGGCGCATACCCTGGCTGCGCCGCGGCCCACCGGAACGCGGCGTGCGCGGCCGCGCAGCTGTTGCGGAGGCGCGCGAGCGCGGCCACCACGAGCGGCTCGGAGGCCGCAGCGCCGCACCGCTCCAGGAGGCCCCTGGCCCGCGCGGCGTCCGCGTGGGAGCCCTCGGCCGCCGCCACGACGGCGTCCACGCCACGTGCTACATCGGGTGGAAGCCGCTGGTGGTCCGGGAAGGAGAAGGGGTCATCCTCGCCGTCGCCGTCCCCGCCAACGCCGTCCGGTTCTCGCGAAGTGGAGAGAGGCGAGGCATTGATGCGGAAAGGACCCGGCGGTTTGGGGAATCCGGAGGTGGAGAAGAGTGGGATTGCTCTCGCGAGGACTCTGCTCAACATGGAGATTGGAGGAGGGAGGGATCGGGTGGCTTTCGTTTCGTCTTGGACGCTGGGGAAAGGAAGCTAAGGACGCACAACCGCTGCGATCAGCTGCAAGGCAAGGTGTGCAAACTATGGGCTCTCCTCTCTCTCTCCACTATTGCTTCATATTGCACTATCAGGTATTCAGGTGTCAACTACTATATAGTTAGTAGGGAGTAGAGTAGAGGAGAGCGAAGGGGGTTGTAGCCTTGTAGGTTATCTCTCCATGGCACGGCTCTCGCTTCACTTCTTGAGGGCAAGAAGCCCACCCTTCCATGCCGCCACCACTCCTCACCTCCGCATCCTGGTCGCCCTCCTCCTGAAGCACCAGGACAAGAGGCGCCCGCTCCTCCAGATCCACTCCCAGCTCGTTGCCCACCAGGTGTTCGACCGACGTCCCACGCCGTGGCACGCCCTCCTCAAGGCCTACTCCCACGGCCCTCTCCCCCAGGAGGCCCTGCACCTCTTCAAGGACGTGCGTTGGCACATGGCCGACGACACGTACGCCTTCATGTTCGCCCTTGGGGCATGAGCGGGCTTGGCGTGGCCGCGGGCCGGTGCGCAGCTCCACGGGCTTGTGGATCGGAAGGGGGTTTGAGTTCCACGCCTACGTGCATACTGCCCTTGTCAATGCGTATGTTGCGTGTGGGCGCTTGTTGGATGCCTGAACAGCGTTCCGTGAAATGCCGGTGAAGAATGCGGTTTCTTGGAATGTGGTGATCACTGGCTTTACTGGATGGGGGGAGGTTGAGTATGCGAGGCTTCTCTTTGAGCGAATGCCTTGTAGGAATGTCGTCTCTTGGACCGGACTAATAGATGGATATACATGTTCCTGTCATTCTGTGGAGGCTGTTGCTCTTTTCTGGGGCATGATAGCAGAAGGCATTTGCCCAAGCGAATAACTGTGTTAGCAGTTGTTCCTGCAATATCTAATGTTGGATGAATCCCTATGGCCGAGAGGCTGCATCGCTATTGGACTCGTACGTCCAGGCTGGTGGAGCAAGGAGTAGCATTTTTCAAAAGCATGGTTTGTGAATACTGTTGTGGTTACAGACCAAACAGCCGAAATTTTTCTATTTTAACCCTTTTTTTGAAAAATATTCACATTTAGACCCCTAACAGTTTTAATTCCGTTTTTGGACCAAAAAGTCGGCGCCGTGGGACACGGCGCCGAGATAAAATGTCTCGGCGCCGTGGACTACCCGCTCCAGCGTGCCGGCATGCGTGGCGCCGTGGTGGCACCACCTCGGCGCCGTGTGTCGTGGCGCCGACCTCGGCGCCGTGTGTCGTGGCGCCGACCTCGGCGCCGAGTGTCGTGGCGCCGAGGTTGGCGCCGTGGGTCTTGGCGCCGAGTCTTTGAAACCTAAAAGGGCAAAAATCCCCCTTGGGATCTTTGGATGGTTCGGACGCACGTGAACTAATTTTTGTATACACATTCAAGATTTTGGTTTCTTGCTATAGGTCTCAATGATCTAATGCATTGAGATTTTAAACTTATAAAAACACATATTTGATTGACATCCCGGTGAAGACGTTTGGCTTCGGCAAGATTCGAAGGCCTTCTTGACGTAAAGGTTTACTGATGTGAATCGATACTTCATTAGCGGCCATTCTGTTGAGCATCTTTGTTTTGCCATGGAACTCAGATCTTGTAATGTTCGAATTCCACCACTAGTCCTAACATGCATGCCTTAGGAAAATAACTTGCTGGGTCTATTACATTTTGTCTCTTGGGTGTAGCGTGGTTGTTTCCCCTTTTGTCGCGCCACGAAGATGGCTCACTACATCCTTCTTCCCGTCACTCTTGGTCTTGAGAGCGCCTCACGAGCTTGAAGCTCTTCCTCCCGACGCTTGATGGTGCTTCACGTAGACTTAATCGCTCCCGCCTCCTTTGCAACTCATCCTCCTTGCCCTTGAGACGGTTTGGTCCACCCTCACGCGGCGCTCTTGCTCAAGCCGCATCATGCTGTTCCACCTCGCGAGCTGAGTCATCTTGACAAAGTATTGTCCTTTGTTTTCCACCGCCCGGTTACAGGCCATGCCGCGACACCCGATCCACCCATTCGATGAGCGTGCAAGCCTACGTGTGGCGTGGTAGATGTCATGGATAAAGTTGAAAACGATAACCGAAACAAATGATTTAGTTGTCGTCGTTACCACGAAGTCGCCATCCGTGTCCGACACTTGAAGAACCTACGGCCGTATTTGGCTCGTTGTACTCGATCCGTCGGGCGCACAACATCGTCCAAAGCCGCAATGGCACTTCGGACGCTCATGCCACTCCGCACTCCAAATGGGTCGGACCTCGAGAAGACATTGATGTATAGTAGTATTGAGATGTCTTGAGGAGGAGATGTGGTATGGAAGACATAGGATGCCTTAATGTAGGCGGGTTATCCAGTGCGATGGGCATAGTCTATGGAGGCATGAAGGCATAGTCCATGGGCGGCGGTAGGGCCCCGTTACTATCCGAGGTCGTGAACACGTGATAATTGCGTCATGAAGGCATCCAAAAGCAATAAATGGCTCTATGTAGGCTTTTCGAGACTAGTCTCGTAATAAAAGCGGCCCGTCTCGTCTTGTCTCTGCGTAAAGCGAGCCACTCTTCCCCTCATTTGCACAAAGCGCCGAGTCTTGTCTTGACAACTGCGTAATGACATGATGACACCTCCTCGGGCCTTTTCCATCCGCGTGCGCGATAGGGGCCCCGTTACTATCCGAGGTCGTGACCACGTGTCATTTGCGTCATGAAGGCATCGGCGAAGCAATAAATGGCTCTATGTAGGCTTTTGAGACTATAGTCTCGTAATAAAAGCGGCCCCATCTCGTCTTGTCTCTGCGTAAAGCGTGCCACTCGTCACCCTCGCCGCACAAAGTCGCCGAGTCTTGTCTTGACATCGCATAATGACATGATGACACCTCCTCGGGCCTTTTCCATCTGCGCGTACGGTAGGGGCCCCGTTACTATCCGGAGGTCGTGAACACGTGTCACCGCGTCATTTTCTTGGTCCCAGGCCCCTACGTGAGAACTCTTTAAATCGAACGAAGCCCGACCCCTTCTCCGTCGTGCGTAAACATACCATGTCGGAAGTCGAGGTCGATCGGAGTTGGGTCCCGAAGAAGACCTCCCATTGGAAAGGAGGAGAACTTGATTCACGATCTGCTGATACCAAGCCGGCGTGCTCAACTTTGCATGGCGAAAATGCGACACAATACGGACGCGGTTATGCAGGTCTTGGATGGCCCGATCGATGGCGGGCGGCGTTTCTTCCGATGCCCACACTCGAGGGTAGAAATTGCTAATAGTTCAATTTTCATTACTACTTATGGATCCTCCTTGTTAACCGTTCTTTCTCACGGATGGCGAAATCGACTTCTCACGCTGGATCGACCGCCTCACGAACGGCATGTTGTCATGTACGTGACTACATTATGGGAGCGAATATTTGAGTTGGAGGAGCGAATCGAGACTCTCAACGAGGAGAACAACGACCTCCGCCACAGATGCAACGCGAGAGGGGCAACGAGGAGGTCGTGAACATAGGAAGCTCGTGACGATCACGGATGTTGCTTTGCGCGAACCCTAATCGCATATGTGCGTGCCACTACAACGACGGCCACCACGTCAGAGGCGTCCACCTCGGAATACTCCATGTGGGTGCCACGAGGCTCGTTTGGTTTGTAGGCAACGAGGTGTATGGTTGATCTCGCCTATGTTGCTAATGTTTTATACTATGTTGTACCATGTGTTTGTTGTTATCGTGTCGCTCTCATCTTTGGAGAGTTCATGTATGTGCATGTAATGCAATGAAAGTACTTGTCATATTAAAATGATGCCTTTATTGTAGTTAAAATAATTTCACAAGCGCATGACAAGATTTAACACAACAATTGCATAAATGATTGCGCTAAACCATGCGACGTTACAACATCTCAATTACAAAAAGCATTCAATATATTATATCGTGTTAGTCGAAATTTAGGAGCCATTTGTAAACACAAATAACACATGAATATAACATATACTCGTATGTACAACAAGTAGCTCGTTACAAAACCCGTCACGCCTCCTAGCCTTACCCTTACCAAGTGCATCGCTGCGGAGTGTAACGGCTAGGCTCATGGCGGCGTCTGCGTGCCACGCCGAGTCGAAGGCGCGTCAACGAGCCGAGACGGACCTATCTCATCGTAAGTACGCTCCACCTCGCCCTCGTCGTGCCGTGGTGACCGCCTGGCCGGGAAAGTGTCACTCGCCGTGGGGACGAGCTCAACCGTGGACCCTGCCGTCGGATGCGCAGAAGTGCGTCGGAGGCACGAGTACGCCCTCGCCGCGCGCGTCTCGCAACCACAACGACCACCGCATGCGCGCGTGGCCGACTGCTAGCCTCTGTCGTCCAACATTTTGTTAACCAACAAGATACGAAGAATATAGGTGAACAATTTTGTGAGTGGCTTTGCCGAAGCTTACCTCTAGGAAGCTACGCGTCCCGACGTCGCCGGTATCTGGAGAAACTCTCTATGTCCTGTCACGGATCGCTTGGCAGTGTTGCCCTGCAAACAAGCACAAGAATGGATATTTGGCTATATGTAGAGGTTTTTATGTCTATTGGAATATAAGCAATGAGATTGAACATTACCACTCGGTCCAGGATCGGTGCCGTCTCTACCTGCGTCCCAAGTCGAGTAGACTGATCGTAGGCGGTGTCTTCATCGCCGGAGGACTCAATGTCGGCATAGTCATCTTGAGTCCATTGTCCCTTAAGCTTGGTCCGCGTCGAAGCCTGGTACCAAACTTGGCCGAAACGGGTAGATCAAGATCCGGATCGATCCTCCCCCTTTTCTTTCCTCCTTCTCCTTTCTCTCCTCCTCCTACAATGCACGGGTGAAAAAAAACTACTAACTGGTTGCTATGATGTAGAAGATATCTTTACTATTATAAAAGAAGCGATTGGTGGTTGGTCCGTCGTCTTCTACATCTCTTATTAACCATTTGATCTAAACAATAAAATCTTAGCTGTCCCCTCTCCCCCCGCTCTCCCTCTCACGATCTAACTATCGCGATTCCTCCGCGCCGCCTCCCCTCCCCCTGCTCTCTCTCTCTCTCTCGCGCGATCTAACTCTCGCGATTCCTCCGCGCCGCCTCCTCCTCCCCACTTCTCCGCTCCGCGCGCCTCCTCCCGCTCCTTCGCTCGTCGCGCGCCTCCTCCCGCTCCTCGCGCCACCGCCTCCTCCTCCCCACCCTCCGCTCGGCGCCGTCTCATTTCTCCATCGCTCCCCCTCCCTCCTCCTCCGCCGCCGCCTTGCCTCCTCCTCCTCCTCCGCCCTCACCACCTCCACCCCGCGACGCCCCACCTCTCGCCACCCCACGCTCCCACCTCACCCCTCCGCCCCCTTGCGCCACCGCCACTCCTCGCCACCCCCGCCGCCGCATCCTCCTCCCCGAACCGCCTCCTCCCTAGCCGGCGCCGCCGCCTCCCCTAGGCGCCTCCTCCCCTACCCCAACCCCGAAGCCGCCTCCTCTCTCCTTCCCACGCCTCACGCCATTCCCTCCTTTCCCACGCCTTCCTCTCCCTACCCGCCCACGCCTTCCCCACCCCCGGGCCGCCACGCCATCTCGCCCATGGCCCACGCGCTTTCTCCCGCTCCTCCGTGATGGCGGAGACCTCTCCCGCCGCCACCACCTTCCGATCCGCCTCGCCACCCTCCCCACCGTCGCACTTCAACGACCTCCTCATGCGCCTCAGCCCTACCATTGCCGCCCTATTCTTCAGCCACGGCGCCACGGAGGACGTGAAGTGCGTCGGTTCCTCGAGGATTCCAAAAAAAAAAAAGCGAGGCTACTGGTGAGGCCACCGATGGGCGCCCTTCGCCGCGCAATGTCGCCGTCGTGTCCTCTGAAACGCGCGGCGGAGTGGAAGGGTGGCGGCGGCACGCTTCATGGGCGCCTTCTCGAGATCGATGGCGACGCCCGGCCGGCGACGATGGCGGCCTCGCCACATGCCGCGAGGTTTCCTCATGCGAAGGTAGCTCAATTCTACCCAATCCATCTTGTAAGCGAACTCCGGGCCGTTTGGATGTTCGGACGGGAAGTGATGTGATTTTTATTGGGGTTTGGTGCTAAATTTGTTTCCTTTTGGTTCTCAAACATGCGAGCTCACTTGTGAGGATGGAGGGAATGATATTTATTGTGCATCGTCTGTTGTCAGTTAATTTTGAGCATGTGAATGTGATTTTGTATGAGCTATAACACCCCACAAGTTTTCATGTGTTTATGCTTACTGCATTGTTATCTCGATATTCTGCAGGCAGTTAGAAAGGCTATTGTTGCTGGTTCATTTGCTAATGCATGTCATCTGGAGGTATCTGCACAATTTCTGTAATATGTTTTCATATTACATTACAGGGCATTTAATGTTCTCATAAATAGACAGAGCTTAGTTTCCCCATAAAAGCCTAATATTTTGTGGTGTTTATGTTTATTTGTATTACTTGCTACCTAAATTTTGGAAGGGTATGAAAGACATTGTTATATTTTCAGAGCACAGCCTACAAATGCATAATGGGTGTGTTTGCATTTCTTTCCAATGTTGGCGTGCTTGCATTTTTTTGCAAACTACTTCATTGTGTCACTTGGAATTGTTAAGTAACTGACCTGTCGATTTAAATATCTTTTTCTTTTTTTGAGGATTTGCAGAATTGGAGGAACAATTTAGACACCCAAGTGAAGAAATACAAATTTGTGAGTTTCTGTGCACTTCACTTGATGTCTGTATGTTTATTTGTATTATGCAAATAGGAAAGCCCTGATTCTACCTATTTTCTTTCTCTTTTGGTGGCCACAAGCTTATTGTATCCACACTTGGTTTTCTAAATCAAAATAATTGTTGTATTTTGATGATTTAAGTATTCGCTTACTTTTTTCCAATCGGGTTGGGTTTGGTAGATGATTCTGTAATTTTGAATAACAACTTGAAGCTCAGTAGAGATCTGTTAGTACAATTGAGTTATATGTTCTTGTATCTAGGAGTCCTTCAATAGGGAGAATGAAGGAAATAATACCTACAGTGATCAAGTTTCTACCTTGATAATTCCATTTAGTTCTACAATTAGTTGTAAATACTAAGTACATGTGTTGCAAAGACATGGTTCACCTTGAGCAAGGGCAAACTAATTCTATGCTAGCACCCATGCTATAGCCCAGTTCTTGCGATTTGTATATACCACTTATTTATCATTCTATCATCTGCGCAGAACTCTCGATATCAAAAGTGCACTCGGTAGTGAAATAGAACAATGAGATCGTAAGGATATGTTCCGATGTTCTGCAATGACTTTCAAATATTCATCTCCGATTTTTGCTCTTTTTACAAACTGTTTCCTCTGCTTTCCCCTTCTAGGATTTCCAAGAACTGAGGACCACCCTTAAGAAGCAACAGGAAGATGTGTCAATTAGCTTGAAGAATTTGGGGGTAATTACCCTTCTACATTCATGATGGTGCAATTTACATGTTGAATCACTGCTGTGAACCTTTATGTTCAATTGTATCTAAACATTTTTCTTTCAGCTACAAGATGCTACAGAAACTGATGGGAACAAAGGAAGCGGGGAGGAGAATACAAGTGAGGTGTGTCACTAACTTAGGGAACCTGAAAGTAAGTATCTTCCTAGCTTAATTTACCTTCTCAAAAATTGGCTAGCTCATGATAGAAATTTTTGGATATATAGGTAGTTGCAAGTTGCAATCATATGATAGTCAAGTGACTTGTGTTCTATAATCTACATTTTTTTACATGCTATGATCTGCACTGAATTAAATGTCAATTTTGTAAAAAAAAGTTCATTAACTGTGCCATTCCCACCCATTTCAGTTGGATGACAATGCGGAAAATCATGAAGAAAGCAGAAGTGTCAAGGAGGAAAAGAATGTAAGTAATTATGTATTGGATAGCTAGAGCAGATTGGCAATGATTGCTCTTGTTTCTATTTTGGATTTCTAGAACTGTCAAACACTGATCTTTGAATACTTTCCTGAACAATTGAGAATATTGAATTTCTGAAATTTAGCATGGCAGCTGCTATTTGTTCTCCAAATGTAGCATGATCCCTATTATCTTGGATTCCTAAATGTCCTTGATAACATAAGATTTGATTGTCCTTGTATCAGTTTAGGCTAATGGTTACGATATGAAAAATTCTGAATGTTCAAATGTGTCCTGCACTTCTATCATGCTTCACTAATATGATGCTTGATTTATTTACGAGTATTAACATGTATGTTTTGTTTGATACATGATGATGTAAGAAAAAGTTGATATTTATTATTCAGTTTGAGAACATATTTGATAGTATGCATCATTTTTATTTGATTTTCCGTTGCAACGCACGGGCATCTTACTAGTAAAATACTAAACATGAATAGCAAGTATTCCCACAAACAGCAAGTCTTTCACAAGATACTAGTAACCATGCACAGCAAGTATGAATGGCAACCTACCATTGATCAAATGTAGTCATTGTTCCATCTAATAGTCATCGAGCATGTGGTACAAGAACTTCTACTAATTGACAAGTATCTAACATAACAAGAACATCCACATAACAAGAACTTCTACTACTAAGCATGAATAGCAAGTATTCTCACAAACATCGCGGTACAATAGCAAGTATCAAATGTAGTCATTGTTCCATCTAGTCATCGAGCATGTGGTACAAGAACATCTACAATCGCACTATCGAGTTAACATGCAATGTCCTGTGCTCACGTGTATATCGCCGACGTGGTAGTCGTGCAACACGGACGTGGGAGGGGAGGGGAGGAGGCGGCGGGAGAGGCCGGGAGGAGGGAGGCGGCGGGGGAGGACAGGAGGAGGGGGGGTGGGGAGGTCGGGTGGGGGGGGAGGCCAGGGTGGGAGGGAGGGTGGGCGGAGGACGGGGGGGGGGGGGGGAGGCGGGTGGGGAGGGAGAGGGGCGGCGGGTGGGAGGCCGGGTGGGGAGGGAGGGTGGGCGGCGGGTGGGAGGCCGGGGGGGGAGGAGGCGGGCGGCGGGGGGCGGGGGGGGAGGGAGGGGGGCGGCGGGGAGGCCGGGTGGGAGGAGGAGGCGGCAGGGGCGGCGGGGGGCCGGCGGGAGGGAGGCGCGGGAGGCCGAGAGGGAGGGGGCGCGGAGGGAGGCCGGGAGGGAGGGTTGGGCGGAGGCGGCGGGGGACGCGGGGGGAGGAGGCGGCTGGGGGACGCCGGAGGAGGAGGAGGCGGCGGGGAGGCGGGAGGCGGCGGGGGGACGCAGGGAGGGGAGGGAGGCGGCGGGGAGGTCGGGAGGAGAGGGGTGGGCGGAGGCGGCGGGAGATCGGGGCGGGGATTTTTGCTATTTTTAGGTTTAGCTAGCTCGGCGCCAAGATCCACGGCGCGCCGAGGTCGCGCCACGACACACGGCGCCGAGGTCGGCGCCACGACCAACGCCAGCCGAGGTGGTACCACCTCGCCGCCACAGCAACACGCACTGAGCGGAGTGCAGCGACCTCGGCGCCGTGTCCCACGGCGCCGAGACGTTTATCTCGGCCCGTGGGAGACGGCGCACCTTTGGGTCCAAAAATGGAATTAAAACTGCCAGGGGTCTAAATATGAATATTTTTCAAAAAAAGGGCTAAAATAGAAAAATTTCGGGACCAAACAGTAAGTAAAGGATGCCACGAAGAGGCCGGCGAAGGACTCCCCGAGGCCTTACACACTGTAGAGATGGAATATGGGAATCTGTGTATGTGTTGGAAGTTGATACTACCTGTATCTATCTGAAAAGCGGTACTCTCTCTTCCCCATGGCGCACTCAGATATGTATTTATAGTCATGTGTGTTTGTTACATAAATACCTACATCTATGCCTATTTTTATAAGGGTACACACGCCATTTCTTGTACTTGGAGTTACATAAATATCTCTATCTATGTCTACTCTTACAGGGGTACACATGTCATTTTCCTAGCTTTGTAAGCTTCTATGAAGCTGCCGGCTGTCTTGCTGGCGCCATGGGCCATTTGGGCCAAGGTGGGGTCACTCCCCCCAACAAATACAATATAAATCCAGAGGTCAAGCATTTTGGGTATCATAGACATGCTAGGTAGGGCTGGATGGTTGCGTGAGGCTGTGCAAATAATAGGTGGTTTGCCTATGGAGGTTAATGTAGTCATATGGAGGACACTGTTGGGTTGTTGCAGTAAGTATGGAGAAATGGAGATGGGGGAGAGGGCGATAAAGAAGATATTAGACTTAGAAAGAGAATCTGGAGGTGATCTTGTGGTGCTATCCAATATGCTTACGGAGCTTGGTAGGTTTAGTGATGCTGAAAGAGCACGAAAGCTAGTAGATGATAGGAATGCCGTTAAGGTTCCTGGGCTTGCTTTGGTTGGTGAGTTAGTAGTGAACATTTGTTGGTTCTGTGTGACAAGAATAATATCTTGGGCAGGGGCTCTCTCGATTTTAAGAGTTTTTATTGCAACATTAGAGTTCTCTCCCTGTATTATACCGGCTACGATAAGATATCCCAACTACAATGTGGGTTCATTAATGCATTCTTTTACGTTTTATCTTCCATACAAACTTAACATAATTAAGAACTCAGTTTATTTGTTCCTGGCTGCTACATTGATTGTCATGAATGATATGACCTCGTTTCAAAACGAAAAAAAAGAGAATGATATGACCTCTATACTTAAACCCCAGCATCTCCTTATGCACTATCATCCTAGCTTCTTTCCGTACATTGTTAATAAGCCTCAACAGTATGATGTGTTCTCCATTTGTTCCACCTTCAAAAGGACTAATTCACAGTATTTTTTTTGTTTCTTCTTTACTTATATTGTTAATCCCTTGCAGGAAGCAGATGTTTTGAATGACACATGCAGTCCTTGCTCCTCCCTCACTGGCTCACGGTTCATGGAAAAATTATGTTTTCTTTCAACACTCTAATGATGGAAGCCATAAAGAAGCTTCATGCCCATCTCATCGTTTCTGGGCTGCACAATTGCCAATATGCAATGTCTAAGATTCTCAAATCTTATGCTATTCTACAACCGGATTTGGTTTTTGCTCATAAAGTATTTGAGCAGATTGAAGTACCAACAATTTTTCTTTGGAATATCATACTCAGGGGGCTTGCTCAAAGTGATGCACCAGAAGATGCCATTGCTTTCTACAAGAAGGCTCAAGGAAAAGGTATGAAGCCAGACAACTTAACATTTCCGTTCGTACTTTAAGGCTTGCGCAAGAATTAGTGCTCTCAAGAAAGGGGAACAGGTGCACAACCATGTATTGAAACTTGGGCTTCTTCCGGATATCTTCGTTTCCAGTTCACTGACTCATCTATATGCTGCTTGTGGTGATTTGTGCTGTGCAAGATCTGTTTTTGATGAGATGCTAGTTAAGGATGTGGTATCCTGGAATTCGTTGATCTGTGGATACAGCCAGTGCAATAGATTAAAAGAGGTTTTGACATTATTCAAGTTGATGCAGAATGAAGGAGTGAAAGCTGATAATGTTACTATGGTCAAGGTTGTTTCTGCATGCACTCATCTAGGAGATTGGAGCATGGCAGATTGCTTGGTTAGGTACATAGGGGAGTACTGCATTGAGGTGGATATTTACTTGGGCAGTACTTTGATAGATTATTATGGCAGAGGTGGGCAGGCGCAATCAGCTGAAAAAGTGTTCTTTAACATGAAGGATAGGAACACTGTGACACTGAATGCAATGATCACCACACATGCAAAAGGAGAAGATCTGGTTTCAGCAAGGAAAATATTCGATCAAATCCCTAACAAAGATTTGATTTCATGGAGTTCTATGATATCTGGATATTCACAGGCTAGTCACTTCTCTGATGCTTTGGAGCTCTTCAGGCAGATGCAGAGAGGCAAGGTGAAACCAGATGGCATTGTCATTGCCAGTGTATTTTCTGCTTGCGCACACTTGGGCTCACTTGATCTTGGTAAGTAGATTCATGACTATGTGAGGAGAAACAAGATCAAAGCTGACACCATTATGGACAATTCTCTGATCAACATGTATGCGAAATGTGGAAGCACCAAAGAAGCATTACAAGTGTTCAAAGAAATGAAGGAGAAGGACACCTTGTCATGGAACTCAATCATAATAGGACTAGCAAACAATGGCTTTGAACAGGATGCTCTGAATATTTTTCATGCTATTCTCGCTGAAGGTTTCAGACCGAGTGGAGTTACTTTCCTTGGTGTACTGATTGCCTGTGCTAACGTGAAACTTGTCGAGGAAGGGCTTGACTACTTCGAAAGCATGAAACCAGTTCACAACTTGGAACCGCAAATGATGCATTACGGTTGCGGTGTTGATGTCCTCGGTCGTGCTGGTCAGCTGCTGAAGGCATTGAGGTTCATCACTGAGACGCCCATAACTCCTGACCCTGTTGTTTATAGGATACCACTGGGAGCATGCAAGACACATGGTAATGTAGCTATTGCCGAGGTGGTCACCAAGAAGCTTAGTGAGTTGACCCCAGTAACAGCGGGAACTACACGCTGTTAAGCAATACATATGCGAGTGCCGACAGATGGAGCGATGTCATGAAGGTCAGGCAGTGGATGGCTGATACTGATGTGAGGAAATTACCCGCTTGCAGTGTTGTTGAGTGCTGACCCAGCTAGCTCGAGTAATTACTTAGGTCGATGACCGAGAAAGATACCATCAGGGTTCAAAATCCCGGCGGTTACCGGCCGGTAACCACCGGTTACCGTTTTTACCGGTGGAGACCGGTAACCCAAAAAACCGACCGGTATCAATTTTTGAATTTTGAATTTTGGCCGGGTTTTTCCGGTTTTTCTAGTAATCGGCCGGTTTTTCCGGTTACTAGCCGGTTTTTCCGGTTACCAGTTTCAAAACATCTCAAAGTTCAAATTTTGATTTCCAAATTTTGACCGGTTTTTCTGGTAACCGACCGGTAATCGTCCAGTTACCGTTACCGGCCGCCGACCGGGATTTCTTCCGGTTCCGGTATTTGGAACCTTGGATACCATTACATCATTATGTCATATCGATGTGAATAATAGTTTACATTATCAGGCCCAGTTTTGTCAATTTTGCCGACAGGATTTATGAAATGATCGTAACGATGTCCACAGACCACAATGCACGTTATCAGGCCGAATTTTGTCAGTGCTTGATATTTCGTGATTGTCGTCCTTAGTACTGGTTTAAGGATTTATTATTTCAGGAGGAATGCAGCACAGATATATGATCCGAAAGAGCATGGTCTCTATTGATTCGTCGAGAGAGACGAAACATACGTCTACGTTCTGCCTAACAAATGCTTGGCATCTGATCCAGTACGTGCTGATTGGAGTACCACGCAGTTTCCGTCGTCCTGTATCAGAGATGTCGCCATATAGGCATGGATACCATTGCCATACAATAATGTTCCGATGACATCTTTGATCGAACTGCCATAGTAAATACCTTTGAATGGTGTTACAAGATGCTACCAACATGAGAACACCTTGATCGGTTGAACCAAGAAAAGCGCATGGCAAATCAATTTGCTTCTCATAAACAAAACGAGCTGCTTTGCCTACATTTGGGCAATCCATCCCTTCGGGCAATGGTCATGATAAAACTTGCTAATTGATAACTGAAAACATAGGTACCATTGTACATCCAACACGAGAAATAATCCAAAACATTTTAAGACACTCAACCTCACAGAAAAGGTGAAAATTCAAGACGGCAGGCTAACTTGACAAAGGTCTATGGTAGGATCCGAAAGAAAGCTAGCCAGCAAAAGAACTCTTCCTCTATGATGCAAGGAACTTTCAGCGCTTCCCACCACCGCCGCCAAGCTTTGGGGCTTTAGGACCCTTATGTGCAGCACCCTTGGTTTGTGTCTTCTGAGATTTCGCCACCTCTGCCTTCTTTGCCTTTTTCTCATCCTTGGTTTTCTTTATGCGCTCCTTGATCTCACTGCAAATGTAAACACGTCAAAGACAGTTCTTAGTTTGAACATATTCAGAATCATTCAATATCGGCCAATATAAAAGAAGCAACAGCTACTAGTAGAAGATTGACAATTTTCTGCAACAACTATACCAATACAAATAATTCCAAGTTGTAAAAATAAAAAAAATCTATAAGCAAAAGCCATGCTGATACAGGCAGCTACAGCTCTATAGAAAGGTGAAAAATGTACCGAAGTGCCGCTTCTCTAGCAGCATCACGGACTTCAGGCTTCTCACTTCTCTTTTTTGGATAACTTCCAGAGTGGCACCAACAATTGAGCGTGAGTATGGCTTCTTGGTGGTGCGATGCCTCTTCTTGACAGCTTCAGCATGTATGTCCTGCATTCACACATTGAAAAACAGCCCAGTAAGAAATATTACAAGACATGATAGAAATGAATCGATAATGGAAACAAAAAATATATTCTACTCAGTTGCTGCACCAAACTCAGCCGACTGCATATCATCGGCTCAAGAATACAAGAGGGGTATGTGTGTGCAGATAGGTAGGTAGGTAGATGCATGCTAGCAGAGGCATTGTATGCCTCAACCACCCATTATACTTTATAAAGAACCAAACTTCACATCTCCACCCACTAGCAAACAGATTGTTGATCTCATTTTGGCCATTAAATACAAATGTATACTAGTAACTATATCGAAACATGGGGGGAAATTGTCCTACAATAAATGCCAAAGGTATCTCGAAATACTAATCATGCGGCCTATGTAACATAGTTATTGCACTTGAAGCACCGCAACAAACTGAGTTCATGCAATCCATCTGAACTCAACTAACATGTTAACAACGTTTTAGGAGTACAAAATAGGATAATCCAGTGAATGCATGAGTGGAGAATGCTACATGCATGAATGAAGAATTTAGCAATAAAAATGTGATACCTTCTTGTGCTGCTTCCTGTACATAGCTGTCCAGGTAAGCTTTGCAGGCTTCAGGCGGTTGTGGAAGTAGCGCTTGCATTTTGAGTTGGCGAAAAGGAAAACCTGGAGGAGGAAATATCAAAATTCATTAGGAAAAACGTCTAAGCTTACTCATATTAATGACCTTCAACACATGAAAAAGGTTACCTGCGAATCAGCACGAATGAACCTGATACCTTTCCCTGGATATATCTTCTGGCCACTAAAACGGCAAAGTTCAGTCCTGTAAAACCAAGGAAACAATGCTTTGAACTTTGAAGACTATGGTGGTGAAATTGTACTTACGGTATTATTAATATCAACTTAAAGTACAAAATAGAGGTGGCTATCAACAACACATTGCAACAACTTGAGATTGACTTACTTCAGAACCATCTTGTCAACCTTAGAAAACTTTCACAAGCTCCTGCCTGGATTCCACAAGACAACAGAATAAACATGAGGAACTCTTAATGCCTAAAGGCAAGGAAGTGAAACCCAAAAGCACAATAAAAAATATGAACGCATAAAAGGAGTCAAGACCAAAGAGCAACCAACTTGAAATAAAAATATAGGGCCTTTACAGGCAGCAGAAACACAAAATAGTTTGCGCTGCAAAGCGGATACTCAGTTCTATTTTGCACGTTATAAGTTAGGCTACTATCCAATCGCAAAGACCATAGCACCTGGGTACCTGTGCTCGAATTGTTGGAAAGCACAGATGACAAAAACAAAGGTGGCAAATTGCAGTGACAACTGACAAGTTAAACTGAACCATTATCCCAAGTCAGGCCAGAAATGGGTGATATCGGGCGACTACTGGCAGCAGAAAGATGAGTGAAATCTCTGCTGCAAAGCGGGTTCCCATGTCTCTCTTGCACACCAAAATAATAGGCTACTATGCAACCAAAACAGCCTAGTGCCTCAGTACTTGTGCTCTGATTCAAATGAACCTAAAACAACTAAAACGAAAAAAACAGTTTGTCATCGACTGAAACACTGGAACACTAACCACATTAAGCCCAAAATTGGGTGATTATACGGTAACTACTGGCAGAAGAAACACAAAGAAGTCACTGCTGCAAACTGCGTACCCATGTATATCTTGCACAGTCATGGTTAGGCCACCACACAGCTACAGCTACGTATGGTGCATCAGTGCTTGTGCAAGAGATCATGTACAGCAGACAGCCAGTTACGTTTCCTATAACAAATTCTTGCGTTTGAGGTCATGGACACATCCAAACCAGGGAATGACAAAGCATGCCCTCCTCGTACGTTAAGCAAGCCTCTTGGGCTTGAATGACCACATCCATATCATAGAGAACGGCAGAAGCAACGATCTAGCTAAGGCGAGTTACCTCACCTACGATTCAAGAAACACAGTTGCTTAGCCTCGGAGCAAAACCAACCAGAACTCACAAAACAAACGGACGAACTGGTAAAATTATCGTGCGGTATGAGGAGGACCGACCGCCGAACGGATTAATCAACGAGGACACGAGAGATCGGCAGAGCGAGAGGGAGAATGACGGATACCTTGAAGGGTGGAAGAGGCGGCGGCGGCGGCGGCTGAGAGTGGGGGGAGAACGTGTTGCCGCTCGGGGTAGGGTTTTGATGACCTCGCAGGTGGGAGGGACGCCGGACGCGGAGTTTTGGGCCGAATGGGCCGTACTCGTCGGGTAACGGTTGAGGTCCAGTGTTACTGGATCGGCTTCTCCTTTTGTTTTTCTTTTTTGGAGGTCTCCCCCCTTTCTCGCGTTTTGGTTTTGTGGCAAAGCTTCTTCGAGGCCGTCTCCTGTAAAAAAAATTACTGAACGAGATAAAAAAAAGCCAACTCAACTTTTTTTTTTAAACTAGTAAGGTGCCCGTGCGTTGCAACGGAAAATCAAATAAAAGTGATGCATACTATCAAATATGATCTCAAACTGAATAATAAATATTAACTTTTTCTTACGTCATCATGTATCAAACAAAACATACATGTTCATACTTGTAAATAAATCAATCATCATATTAGTGAAGTATGATAGAACAAACACCACATACAACAATATATACAGATATGATAGTAAACAATATTTTTCATAGTATTCTTAATATATAAATAACTGTCAGACTATCTTGAATAATACGATGCAGAACACTTCCCAATATCAAAGAAAAGGGTATTCTTTGACAAAGCGAGCACCAAATTTCCCTCACATTTACAGATTGTTCTTTTGGGTACAATTTATCACAGGTTACATGCAAGTCTATGGAGTACAAGAGAATTAATTAAAATAATATGGGTTTCTGTCTCATCCAAGTATTTCCTGATTGCTGGTAAATAATATATTACTTTTGCAACCTCAAATTCTAGCATCACAAAACCTAGGCGGATAAAGCAATGGTGGGAAGTTCAGAGCATATTGACCTAATGTGCTGGGAAATTAGAAGTGCCCCCTTGTTAGGGGGTGCCGTGTGTGATTTTGAGGAAAGGGGGGATTTGTTAATCCAGAATAGAACATACCTGCGGCAGTTATGAATTCGTTGGACTTGCACACGTTCACCTTCAATGTGATGTAACGCGCAAACAAATGCACCATTGTTAAGCAATCATCCAAGTCTCGAAGAGCATCAACAAAAGTTGGATATCTGTTCAACAAAAAACAAAATGATGTTACATTGAGAGAATACAGTTTGGATAAACCCCAAAAGAATGATTTTAAACTCACTTCACCTTTCAAGGATAAGCATATCAAGTCCGTAAGTTGGTGGCGAATCAACAATGCATCGCAAGATCCTTGTTTTTCTTAGCAATAGCCTTTTAACTTTCTTTCTGTGGACCTTGATTTCCTAAAATCAAACATGAAGGAAATAGCATTAAGATTAGGAAATCATTAAATGTCAAGAAATCAAGTACTAATTATATCATAAAATGAGAACCCGAGAATAGCATGGTCTTATAGACTCATCCTGTATTTACTACACTATAAGTCGTAACAACCTTGTTAATCATACGAGACATACGCCAAGATTTCCATCACCAACAATCAAGTAACTACAAGTCATTAGTTCGTCTCACAATTATCAAAATATCATTAATACAACACTATGCGAAAGAGTTCACATTGAATAGCTAATTGCTCTTTGATTAGCTACACTATCTTTGGTTGATTTTTTTCCGAATGGCCTATAGCCCTCTAGTAGAAATACGATTTTCCAATTAAGATCAATATGTTCTCTGCATGGCTCATTCACAAGGACAAGTGACAAATCTTGCAATGAATAAATCGAACACTAAGAACACAACCTCATTCGAAAGCTCCATAAAAACATATTAAATACTTCCAGTCACCAAACCACAATACAAACAGATCCGTAATCATTGGCACTATTAAGAGATTTTGAGATCACCCATCACCGTGACTTTAGTTCCCATTGCTCAAGTGATTCCTTCTAAAGTCATATAGAGGTAGCGATATTTTTGCGAAGTTAATTTCCTTGTAATCCCGATACATCCTTGCATTTTTAGAATAATTAGGTACTAAATAGCTAATGACAAAGATGATTAGGTTTATGTCCGTTTCAATGGCTACTTGGGTGATGCTTGACTCGAACGAAAAGGTCCCAATGTCCCCTAATCGCTACTAATCGCACCACTATTCCGGACTGTTCAGAAATTCCATGGCTAGACTCCAATTTCACCATTTTCGATTTAGACCCTAACATTCTTTGGATTCACGAAATGGTCTTGTCCATTCCTTCACGACTTTCTGTTCGCTCCTTGAGTTCCCACGTGTAGCGATGAAGCGTGTCATGCGACTCATGCCAACACCGTTGTAAATACATCTCTTTCCATAAAACCCGCTAATAAAAGACCAAAACTTTTAACAAAATCTCCATTAAAAAAATAAACAAATCATCTTATCCAGACTAATTAATTTCTTGCACCGAGTTGGCGGTGCAAACTATAGTTGACATACGCAAATCCAAATCATATACAGGGCTATGATAAATAAAGAGGCAATAAAACCACTTACCTGCCGGTTTCTTGCAACACAAAACCTTCAGTTTGGCACCACGGATTGGATGATCCGTGTTCGCGCGAATCGAGACCAAGACCACGTAACGCGTCGGCTTCTCGCCGTGATCCCGAAAGCGGCAGGCGGGGTAAACAAATCCAAAGCGAACAAATATAAGAAATACACATGAACTCAAGTTCATATTCATCAAGGTGCCACAAATAACTCATTCGAATGTAGGTGCTAGTGACTTTACAACATCGAACAAAGACAAATCAACTGGAGGTTCCAAGCTAAAGTTAAGCTTAATGTAGCGAAGGAACAAAAATTGCGATATTTGATCCAAGACTCAACCCAAAGATTTCCAAACAAGGCCAATGACTCCCAAGGGCAATTGCGATAAAAACCAACAACCATCATGTTCATTTGCTATACAAGTTCAAAATCTACATAAAGATCAAGGCTTGTTCATTCACTATACCGTGCAAAATCCAAATAACTTAATTTTCTTCTGCTCAATCTCAAGTCTCAACACACTGCAACTTTTCTCCCAAAGGACTACTGGTCAACCAAAACCTGTTCACCCCATAAATCATAAAATCACAAAAACCAGATCTGCAAACCGTGAGCCATTCAATAGACAACAATCTTCCCACACAACCAACGACCCAAACATAAGGGTTCTTCCTTCTTGCTCCTACTCCAAATACAACCAACTACGATCGTGATACTTCTCCTACAAGAGTTCCATAACATAAACATCTAAACGGATTTAATATCAACATAGTTGGTTCTCCCACTACATGTATCAACAAAATTCACAGTAGTAACATTTCACGAGATCCATGGCATCCCCTCAACTCTAATCCATTGGTGGTTCAGCATTTCTCAAAGCGCAAATATAGACCGAAAACTAAGCGCATGTGTCAATTATAGCACCATGGCTCAAAACTCAGAGGCATTACACTCCACAAACCCCAATTAGATCCTTTTCTCAACTCTAAGCACCCTACGGACCCGACTCCACATACTCATCAAACCACACGCAAATCGCGCATACACTCACACCACCCATCCGCCATCCCATCGCACCGCCATCCGACCCAACCATGCAGGAGAAAGCGAACCTAACTCGAAACACGGCGACAAAATTCACAAGTACAAAGCGTAACACGGGTCGAATGGGGCGGGAAGGGAAGAAGAAGGGGACAAGCGATGGGGAGGAGCGGGTCGGCGTCACCTCGAGCTTGTGGGCGGCGGCGGCCTCGTCGGTGCCGATGATGCCGACGGCAGGTGTCGATCACCTCTGCGGCGGACGCGCCATGGCGGTAGGGCGGCGGCGGCCTGGGCTCTCGCGGCGGCGCGACAACGAGGAGGTTGGGAGTCGGAGGAGGAGGAGGAGGGGGGCGGAGGGGAGGGAGGCGACTGGGCGGGGTGGGGTGGAGGAGAGGAGGCGGCGCTTGGGAGGAGGAGAGGAGGCGGCGGCGGCGGGGTGGGAGGGAGGAGGAGGCGGCGCGGCGAGGCGGGGTGGGAGGAGGCGGCTGCGGCGCGGTGGGGAGGGGGAGGCGGGGCGCGGGAGGCGGGGAGAGCGGGGCGGGGAGAGCGAGGGGAGGCGGGGGAGAGCGGGGGGGGGCGGGGGGAGAGCGAGGGGGATGCGGGGGGAGAGCGGTTCGGATTTTAGGGTTCAGGAGGCGGCGTGCGGGGTGGGAGGGGAGGAGTGAACAGACGGTTTGGATTTTATTTTATATTTAGATCGAATGGTTGAGAAGAGAAGAGTGACGACGGGTCAACCACCAACTCTTTCTTTTATAATAGTAAAGAAAAAAAAAGGAGCGCGTACAATAAACTTGAGGTCTGAACTCTGAAGCATATTCTGATTTTTTTTTTCCAAAACAGAAGGGCGTTCATTACCAGTATATGAAATTCAATCCGACGAGCAATTTCTTTGAAAAAGTACACGTGTATATGAAAGACAAGTCTTAACTTTGATAATGTGATGCCTGGTTTCAGTGTAGATGGTTTCAAGTACAACACATGCTACATGTAACAAATGATATCCTGCAAACCCCCTTGTGGTTGAGAACAAAATTTTACCATACAAAAAACTATCCTTGGGTGTTTTGCTATTTTCACTATGTGAATTATCGGAATGACAATCTGGAGTGAACTATCCTTGGGTGTTTTGCTGGCTTATTATCACGATCTGGAGTGAAGAATACCCTGGTGTAAGCTCTCGCTGTTGCACTGGAATGACAATCATGTATCGGTTTTCATCTGGTGTCTTTGTCCGGTTCAGAACTTACGATTGGTAGGGTCCTTCTGTACTGAGGAGAAGTTAATCATATTTAATTAGTATTAATTGTAATTAATTAGCACTAACTGTATTTAATTAGTACTAATTAAAACACTAAATTAATCCATTTTTAGTTATCACTTTGATTAGTGTTAATTACATTTAATTAGTGCTAATTATATTTAATTAATACTAATTGTAATTAATTAATGTTAATCATGAGATTAATTAAGCGCTAAACATCATGAGATTACACGACACATATCAACGAGAGATGAGTAGAGAATAAAGAAGGCCATATCAAGCTGTCATTGTACAAGGTATATTCTCCCTTAAAGACTAATTAGATATAGACATTGTTCGTATTAGTTTCTACTTTTGACTTCTGCTTAGAAAAGCTAAAAATCAATATGAATATCTAGCTTTTCAAAATAGATTCTTTACTTCTTTCGCTTCCATCACACATACGCATCTCCCTCTCACTTTTTCCACTGCTCACCCCTCCTTCTAAAAATCATTTCTTCCAGTCATTATTATTTATTTTCACCAAAAGATATAATCTACAGTCAAAAGCCAATATGAACACCCCCATAATATGGCTAGAATTAGAGTTAAGTTGATATAGGTTATAACTTGTTGGAACAAATCATCAAGTAGAGAGTTTTTTCTAACGCTAGTCATGAATTCAATGGATCAAAGTGCATGTAGCTGGTCAATGAGACACGCTACCTTATCCTAGTACAAAGATTTGTTTAACCGTTGTGTTGGTTAGTACTTTCTCGGTGCAAAGCTACTAATTGAATATTCAGAGGCAAGCGTATGCATATATTAAACTGCTAATGATTCCAATATTTTTAAAATACATTATTATTATTATTACCAACCTTCACTAGATATTGTTGTAAGACAAATATAGGTTTGATACTTGGAAGCCTAAGGATGATAAAACAAAATATAACAATTGGGATTTTTTATAATAGCCAAAATAACATGGCTTGTATGACTGAATCTTATCAATAATATTAAGCTCATGAATTAGCTCTAATTAATTGTTATTAGTATAATTAAATATGATTAGCACAAATTGAAGTATTAAATAAAATAGAATCAATTTCATATTTGATTAGTGCTAATTAAATATGATTAGTACTAATTAAATATAATTAGCGCTTGTCAACCAACTGCTACCACACACGGGGGCTCGGTAGGTGGCATGCCAAGCCCCTAGCTTGGTAAGCGTCTGTCGAGCTCGGTAGGTCTATGGAGGGGGTTAGATTTGTAAAAACAGACGTTTGAGAGATAAATTTTTTTAAAAAATGCTATAGTGGCATTTGTGTGAATAGTTTGACACCTCACCCTCATCGGTCAATGTCACCAAGCTCCGAGACAGACTACACGAGACGTAAAAAATTAGGAGAGCAAAAGGCGTAGGTAGTGGTGTCCAAATGTGACTACGGGGCCGGCCCACAACCTGGTACCATAGACACAACCTATGGCACGGCACGAGGGGCATCGGACCAGCTAACATGGCACAATAGGGTGGGCTGTGCCTGGGCCACCACCTGGCAGTGTGCCAACACGGCATGGGAACGAACCGGCACGACACGGCCCATAAAGGCACGGCGGCCCGGTAAGCACGTGTGCCCTGTGAGCACGGCCTATTTGGCACGAAAATGTGACTGTTAGGCACATTTGGCCCGAGCATGGCACGGTGGGCACGACTTGTTTAGCATGAGTAACAGTCAATTTTTTCAATTTGTAGCGGATTGTGAGTTTCAAAATATGAAAAAAAAAAAAAAATCTTAATTTTTCTATAAATAGGAAGCATACCCCCTCATTAAACCACACTCAAACAAGCAATCTCTTCTTCTCATTCTCTTTTGAAAATTTCGAAACACTTTTGTGATAATTTAGAAAATTCAAAATAATTTTGCCAAAAAACCAAAAATTTCAAATCCAGCCTATAGTCAAGGAAAGAGATAACAATACTAATTTTCATATACCTATAATGTTCTTATTTTTCTTTATTGTGATGTAAAATAGGTAACAGTTTAATTTTCTATTTGTATTATGCAATTTTTCGCATTTCTCCATGGAAAATTTTGACATTTTTTTGTGAGTGAATGCATAATTGATTTAGAAAAGCTTTCATCATTCGCGAATGAAATGTGTCCACCTCCACTTCAAATGGTCGATTAGACTCTAGTTGTACCATCGTCAGCCTCTATTAGTGCCTCTGTGTCAGTAAACACTGAAGTAATGAGGTCTAGACCTAGCACATCGGACATGTATGCAGATTTTCACAAGGTCATGAAGTGAGACATGTCCGAAGATCTGGTAAGAGTTGTTGTTTGCAAACCATGTCACCATAAATTGTCTACAAAGTCTTCAGGTGGAACTGGGCACTTGCACAAACATACCTAAAGATGTAAAAAAAGACATCGCCATAAGGCAGACATAGTTACAATACAACCCCGATGGTATGATACATAAATGGGATTATAATCACAAGGTAGCTCAAGAATCTTTAGCCCGTTTAATTGATCTACCTTTAAACTTTGGTGCATCATATGCATTTAAAAAGTACAATAGAATTGCACATAATTCTAGATTTACTCGTGTTTCTAGATGGACAATGACTAGAGATTCAGTTAAATACTACAATAATGATTATGATAAAATTAAAGAACTCTTTGTAACCTGTACGATATAGGTGGCCTTGACCTCGAACAAATGAAGTGGTCAGTCTAAAGAGGATTATCTTAGTGTAGTCATTCATTATACAAATTATGGTTGGGTATTGGAAAAGAGAATCATAGGCTTCAAACTAATTGATGTAGCACATACGGGTGAGAATATAGCAAAATGTATTATCAAAGTCGTGGAAGATTTTGGTCTTACAAACAATTTTTTTGCAATTACCTTAGATAATGTTGTAGCAAACTCTAGTTCAATAAATATTCTCATTTTCTTATTTGGTACATATGCCGAATCCTTATTGCTACATCAGTGATGCACCTATCATATTATTAATCTTATAACTAAATGTGGTTTGAAGAGATTGGATCCATATCTTCAAGTTTTTCGCAATGCAATTTCTTTTGTAAATAATTCTAACCAATGAATTATGGCATATAAGACGTACTGCATTGCGATGGGTGTACATCCACGAAAAATCGCTGTTGACATATCAGTAAGGTAGAACTCAACTTATCTCATTCTACAAAATCTTTTATCCTATAAGTCCACATTTTTCTGTTTTTATCCACACGTACTATCACAACCAAACCAGCAACATACCACTGATTGAGCAACATTGGTATATTATTGAGAAGTTACTAGCACTTCTAGAATTCTTTTACGAATCCACTATCGCTTTATTTGAAGTGTACTATCCAACATCTTCAATAATTGTGCATCATATTCTTGCGATTGTCATTCACTTAAAAGCTAATGAAAATGATATAGTGTTATGAGAAGCTGTGTGCGATGTAAAAGCTAAATATTTAAAATATTAGAATGAGATTCCATACTAATACGTATTTGCATTTTTTCTAGATCCAAGAGCTAAAATTGTAGTATTCATTAATATTCTTTCAATTAGAGGTGAGTCATAAGGATAGATTATTCTAACTATTTTACAGTTGTTCATTCGGAATTGTCTGAAGTTTATCAGAAGTACAAGAATAAGTCTCAGGGAGTTCGCATGCAGCGAGCTCCACCAGTAACCACCACAAATAAGGATACAAGTATTTGGGGCAAAATATCTTCAAGGGCTAGAGCAATCCATACTAGGTCCCACGGGGAACTATCAGTCTTTGTAGACAGCGATCTCGTGGCTCACCATACAAAGAACTTCAATATTTTGGACTGGTGGTGTGAGCATAAGCTAACATATCTAGTGTTATCCATATTAGCACGAGATGTGTTAACTATTCTTGTCTCAACGATTTTTTCTAAGTCTACTTTCAGTCTTTCTAGAAGAATATTGGAGAATAGAAGAACAAGACTCACAAGTGAGATAGTGAAAGTACTTCTCGTAATGAAAGACTAGGAACAAACTGATGCGTGAGCTCAACACTGTGTGGTAGATACAGAGTTGGAACACGTGTTCAACAATATCTATCTAGATGACGGCAAATGTAGTCAAGACAAAGATGACACTAACGATTCTTAGAGTATCTATGTATACTGATGTGATCACGTCACAAACGTATATGACCATAGTTCCCAAGATTGAACAAAAGGTGAATTCATTTCTTCGGCTTTAATTTATTTTAAATGAGAATATGATGATGATGAAAATGTATATTTGTGCAGCTATATAAGGAAGATTGCATCAACACTACGCGTTTGTGATTGGGGTCCACCTAAAGGGAAGTCAACCAACACATCAAGATCATGTCAACACCTTCCTCAACTCTTCGTCAAGGTTTTCATGTCACTTTGCATACAATTTAAGCAAGAGTTCAAATTGAACACGTTGTGGAATCTAATTCGGCCTCTAAAGATAGTACTGATTTCAAACATGCATAGAATTCACATACGGACTCTGTTTGAGATATATGTGTATAGCATAGAAAGCTTATGTCATTCTCTTTCCAATAGATCTAGCTCCACCTCCAAATTCCTTCTAAGCATGCCGCAATCACCAAAATAAGTCGGGATTGATTCTGAATCCGAGTTCAAGGTACTGCGCCACCTCCAGTTGGGTCCATGGGCCTTATACCTCCTAGAGGTGTGTGTCCACCCCCTGGCATCCATCCCCTACCCTCTCTCACATAAATATCCATGTGTGTGCCATTTTTAGGGTTATGTTTTGTTTAGATCAGTTTAGCCCCTTGTGTGCAAGCTCCACATTGTTTCTTATGTTGATTAGACAAATAGATCCATGTTATAAAACCTCAACTATTTTTTGTGACCTATATGTATAACAATTTTTAGATTACTCTTTACTTGAATTCTTGCTTGTTCTTCGATTGCTTACAGCAATTAATCTTTGTAATTAGGTCAACCGTTATTCTTGATGAGGTTGATAATGATAAGAGTGTGGTGTATCGATTGTTGAATGGCTCGATCATATTTTGGTCAAGTAGGTTCGTCATCAACGTCATTCTCTACCAATTGAATCATCATCCACCAGAAGATTGGGACCAATCTTACATCATATACATTGTACTTTTTCTTTTTTTTTACCTTTAATGCTGAGCTACATGCTATACTATTTTTTCTTTGCTAATGTTTTCTCAAATTGAGTTTTTACTTGGTAAAATTTTTAACAAGACATACATTTTAATATTAATAAACTCATTGTTATATTTCTATAATTTATTATGTCTTTTTGACAATTTTTATATTTTATTGTGTCTTTTTTTTAACAATTTTTACAATTCATTGTGTATTTTTTAATTCTACATATTTTTTGAACTATTGCTTTTTCAGAATTTTCGAGCTGAATAGGCATGCTGGCTCATCGGGCTAAATGGACACATGCTAGTTCGGCATGGCATGGACCCCTTCTGGGCCGTGTCTAGGCCACTGCCTCAGCCCATGGGCCGGCACAGCACGGCCCGTTCAGGCTGGTGCGCTAAATGGCCCGTGCCTAATGGGGGGTGTGCCAAATCGGGCCCATGTCGTGCCGCCCATTTTGGCATATCTGGGCAAAGGACGAGACGCACACAAGTGCACACGTAGACATCCATTCCATTCTCCCTTTGTGAGTAAAGCAGAACAATGTGCGTGAATTTTACTTTTGGAGAGAGGGATGGAGAGAAATAGATCAGAGTGTCTCCATATAAAATCCCCCACCAGTGGATAGAGGGAGGGAGATAAACAAATCTTCATCGCTCTCTACAGCTATTCACCCTCCCTCGAGATCAACAATAAGAGGGGTAAATGACTTCAACACTTTTTCTCATTCGGTATTTAACAATCTTATCACTTTAATAGCTATAGAGTGATATGAAGATCAAGATTGACCATGCAACTAGCAAAAACAAACATGAGCAACCAAAAACCAATAAGAACAACAACTTCTCTACCTGGTCGCTGGTTGGTCTAATCGCAGATCGACGTGTGGTTTGACTAGCAGGTTGCCCATGCTTCGTCATCCTCCATGTAGCCCCAAAGACTTCTTGCTAAGCCTCTCACGCGTTTGAACCATCCTCACTTGCAAATGGACACTAGTCACTTGATACACCATGACCTTGATCACTTATGCCTTATATGCTCCTTGTCCATCTTGCACCTTGGTTGAGTCTAACCATATCACCTAACTTCAATGACCACACTGGACCTTGGTTCTTCTAACTAAGTGTTGGTCCTGTTTACCGTTGATCATAGTTGATTCTAAGCCACCTACAAAACAATAGACTAAGCAAACCATTTCTAGGCACAACTTCCTTTCAACTTGAACCAAGTTAGTCCATAAAATACATCATGCAATACACATAAATTCTTAACACAACCATAAACCTAGACCAAAACAGCTCACAACATTCAGCATCAAAATCACTAAAGTCGGTCTAATCGCCATTGAGAGATTGATCAAACCACCCAAGGTTGATCGACAGCATGTTCCATGCTGATCAAACTGCACTATTGCTGTTTGATTGCCATGCAACTCTCGATCAAACCGGTCCCCATGAACCGAAACACCCCAAAAATATCTTTTCTGGATTTTCATTTCTATCCACTTTCGGTTCGATGCTCAAATTGTCGTGGAACTTGTACCAACATACTCACAATACATCAGGGAATAATCCATTTTTTTCCTTTCACACTCTTCCCTTTGCCGATTTGACTGCACTCAAAAAACCGGTCAGATTGCCTCTGCTGGTCAGACCGCATGCCTTATACTAGTCTAACCGATTAAGATTGGACCCAAGTCTCATTTACTGAACTTAAATTTTGTCTACTCAAACTCCTTTCAAACTGTCTGAACAGTGTCATGCTCATCACAACATTGAAGGAACCTTCACATGGTCTTGCACACTCTTTGTCCATAGGTGGTGCTAATATAAGTCAAGGATATGCAGCTGAATACCCAAAATTTTTGATAAAAATCCACTATATATAAGGTATAATATATATATATATACTAGTAATTAGGCCAAATCCATTCTATTCATATCCAGTCGGCCTAAATTGGTGTCGGATCTTTTTGGCCTATTTCCCTCTCCTAAGCCCAAATTGACACCGGACACTGGCCTATTGTTGTGATTAGGGTTATAAACGAGCCGAGCTCGAGCGAACCTGGCTTTTCAGGCTCGAGCTCAAGTTGGGACCCGAGCTTGAACCTGGGCTCAAGCTCAGCTCGTTGAAGATCGATAATAATTAAAATAATTTATTATGCACTAATTTTTAATAATAAGAAAAGTTTGAGTTCGAGCTCGGCTCGAGTGAGCTTGATAACGGTCAAAATAATTCAAATATGCACTAATTTTCAACAATAAAAAAGTTCGAGCTCGAGTTTGGCTCTGATAACCTCAATAAGAGTTAATATATATTACTATTTAAGCTCGAATCGAGGTTCGCAAACTATTCAAGCTCAGCTCGGTGAAGCTCGCGAGCTCGAGACTAAGCTCGAATTTGGCTCATTTAAAGCTCGAATCGAACTCAAATCGAGTCTAGAATGAGCCGAGCTTGAGTAGCTCGCGAGCCTCGAGCTTTTTACTGACCTTAATTGTGATTCACACGACACAAGGTAAAAACTCTAAGTCTCCCTCAGCCTCTCCTCTCACTCAAGTATATCCTCTTTGGCTCTCTCCGTCTAGTAGCGCATGAGGTTTCTGGTCTTTTGGATTCTGAATTTCTGGAGGTAGGACTCAGAAGGCTACGTAGAAGCGCTGGAGCAGCCATCTCGCAAGTTGTCTCGCTGTCGTTGCTCGTCGACGCTGCACAGCCACATAGGTTCGTCCTCCCCGACCAAGCGACCCCATGATGGCATGACCCCATATCTCTAATCTGGTAATCTCTCTATTTTAGCTTGCTTCCAGGGTATGAAGCATCGTCGTGTTAATTTTTTTATTATTTTGTAATTTCTTTATATTATTTAATATGTTGACTCTAGTATGAATAATTGTGCTTTAATTTTTGCTATTGTAGACCTTTATGTTTTCTATTAAATAATATTTTTATAACTTCGAATATCCATTCTAAAATTCTGGATCCGCTATTGTGTTTGTCGCTACTTGTATGTTTTGGAAGTGTTTGTAACATGTTATCTAATATAAAAGGTATGCACAATTATTTTTTATTATCTATTTCTTAGGTTTAGTGTTTCTGTGATCTGTGCGTATTTTTAGGCGTGGACAAATATTGTGAGACGGCGGAGTAACTCGTAGCGGTCGAGCTCAATGTGGATAATAATGCGGTGAAGCTGCGAAGAATTCTCGCTCGCTGGCCACTTCACAAGTGCCGCAGTGCGGTCGTGCCCAATCGTTCTCTTTCCCCCCGCGTCTCGATCTCATCTCCATCTGCGACGGCACGTTCCGGCGACGAACTGGTCCTTGGCCTGGACCAAATCGCCCAGTGCGTTACCAGAAAAACCCGCGACAGTTAGGCCCTCAACCACATCCACGGCGGCTCATGGCTGGCGTGCAAGACGGGACCTCGCATGTGTCAAACCTGCGAGTTAAGTCAAACAAGAAACTGAAACTGATTCGGTGGTGATGTTTTAGTGATAGTTTTTGATTTTTTTATTGTAGTTGATTTTTTTACTGTAGCTGAGTTAGTAGATAGTGTAGTGAATAATGAAAAAAAACTGAAACTAGAAATTGAAGCCGAAATGATCACCACTGAGTCGTCAGTACCAGATTAGAGCCCTATTTGTCTACCCATGTGAGCTCACATGGCCATGAATAGGATCGTAGAAAGCAGAAACGAAGTCCCCTGTACTGCTGTGCCCCTTCAGACACGCATGGCCATGGATTATTGGTAGCAGGTAGGTGACACGGATCAAGAGGTGTTTTCAGGTTAATTTCACCATACAAATTAAGGTGCAGCCATCAAGGTGGCACAGGAGGGCTATAACGATGGCTAAGTTGTACCTCTTCTGTTTGTTCCGTCTGCTAAGCATGTTTTCTTGTTGGATGGAACGTGTAGATGGTAACGAGGAAGCCGGAGCAGTTGTGGCTTGGCTTGATCGGTGTTGTTTTGTGTGGTCTGCAATGGAGTACTTTTTTTTTGTCGAATTGCATGGAGTAGTGAGCAGTCTCTTTTTACACTGTTCACCTACGGAGGTAAAAATGGTTGTATCAGGCTGATTAAACTTCATTTCAGTTGTTTTAATTCCTCCCTCGTTTCACCATCTCTTTACAGTGGTGGACTAAAAAAATCAATTTACAGTGGTGTGTTCAGGGTCCCTTGTAAAGTTCTTGTAATGCGTCAGTGTAACGTGTCAACTTCAGCTTTTGTGAAAGAGAAGCTTCCGATTTTAGCCACGCAGATGATAACCCGTGTAGGACTCTTCGGCTGGGTTCTTTTTGTTTATATATGCTGTTGATGGTTTTGATCATAATATAAATATTTGTATGAATAAATTGAATACTATAAATAATTTAAAAAATATACTCCAATAAAACGTTTCAAAAAACAGTAAAAAACAGTTACATTTATTTATTTAAAAAGTCATAAACTATCAATTGAAAAGAATGAACTTCACTATCAATCTTGATGATGGCAGGTGCTAACCTATTGACCCTTTCTGACTCATTCCGCAGGAGTCGGTTTCACTACGAAAATCCAAGACAACCTTACTATATACGAATGCACAAGAAATGGTAAGTTAGCCATGCCTTTCAATTCCATTTGGAACCACTCGTGCATGTGAGACAGATGTACCGGACAAAAAGTCCATTACAAGACCAACATTACCACATGCAAGTCGAAAGATAGGTATTGTACTGATCTCAATTTGTGTGATCGATGGAGATCCAAGAACACTATTATACTAGAATGAGATCGTTTTTTTATCGATGGAGCATTCGTTTGTGCATCCCTAGTGACCACCCCAAGGGGTCCAAATTTCAGCCACGGAGTTGTTGTTATCGTACAAGCTCGATCAAGGATGCAAATGCAATAATTACTAGCAGCGTAGGCACGCGTCATATCACACTAGTTACCATTTGGACCGAAGTAAAAGAACAGATAATTCGTAAGAAGGGTTTCTTTGAAAAATCGAGGATCCGTATGTATTTTCGCAAAAAGTAAAGGGTTTTTTCATATAAAATCAAGGATCTATGTATAATTTTGAAAAAATTATGAGGTTGTATTCAGCAAAAGAAGAGACTCCACAAAAAAATAAGGACTTATATGTAATTTTGGAGAAGTGTGGATGGGTTTTTCACAAAAAACCAAGAATATTTTGCAAAAACTAAGGATTTGTATGTGTTTTTGCAAAATTAGAAGGGCCTATTTGCAAATTTGCTGACGTGGCTCGCCTCAGGGGCGCATACCTCGGATGTAACATGGGGATGATTCAAGTTGATCGCTGAATCAAAGGCAGTCCCACCCCCGTGTGAAATCGAGGAAAACACTGTCGATTTGAGATGGAATATTGGAATGTGATCAATTGATAATGTCCTTCACTTGCTTGACCTGCCTCCATATGCCATCATCATGAGTCCATTGGTTTCAAAAGGCACTTCTTCTCCCACAAATATACTAGCACCATGACGTTATTTGACCGAATGGGCAGAAAGCTCGGTTTGGTGTCTTTCATTTCCTCGTTTTTTGGAGACACGTGATATTGGAGTGACGGAGTCTCACCAAGATAATGCGCTCGTTTACGGATAGTTTGCAACGCATCACAATCTGGCCGGACGGCTATTTGCATGTCCGATGGGATTTTTTTTTGGTAAGCAGGAGCGCTGCCTGATCTTATAGTGATGGAAGATTTTTAGGTCTTTTCATGGTAGTTTTTGTTTAAAAAGCTAAAAGTTAATATAAACACTTGATTTCTCGAAACAATTTCTCTCTTTTTTTCATTATTGTCTCATTCTGAGGAAAAAGTAGTGGTCACAAGTACATCACACACCTCACTTTTTCACCCTCGTTACACGCGTGTATCTCCCCTTACTTTTGCATTTGTCCACTCATTCTAAAAGTTACTTTTTTCAATCATTAATATTTATTTTCAGCCAAAAATTATAAATCATAACCAAAAGTTATCAGTAAAAGTCAATACGAACACCTTTAAATCAGGAATAGCAAAAAAAAGGCCTTTTTTTTGCTACGATTGATAACTTTTGTCCATACTTTTTGAGATAACAATGGATGGTAGAGACATCGATACAATAGACGTACACAATTTTAGACTCAAAAAGTCGTTTAAAAATCCGCTTCAAAAATCGTATAGTTTATTTCAATTATAAATCAAAAGTCAGAGATAAAACTAAAAAAAGGACCAAAGTTTTCACGAAAAGATGGAAAAGGCAAGTACCAATATCGGGACGGCAACAATTAGTGAAGGAAAGAACCGAAAGTCGCTAACCACGCTTAATGGACGAAATTCTTCGTGGTGGCAGAGATGTGCGCTGCAACGTTTTTCTGCAAATCGACGTGCACGAAAACTTTGACCTGGGAAAAACACGGAGAGGCGACTGGCATGGCTGCTTTCGGGTCGGCTTTTTTAAGATAAAGTTTATAGATAAATTATAGTAGATACTGTATCAAATTCAGCTATACTAATTAAAATTATATATAATTTTTTATATATATTATCTCTTATAAATATCTAAAATTTAAAAACTATAGTCTAAAAATTAAAACTACAGTAAAAAATCGTGATGCTGTGACGAGGCAGCCGCTGAACAATCAAAGGCAGCTCAAGGCAGTGACACGTCCAGCGCCGTAACGTGTTGAGCGTTGACACCCGGGTACCGCATTCATTCATCCATAGCGGGCTAGCGGCTGCTGTACGCCTGCCTGTACGTGTTGCGTTGCGTCATCTTTTCGGTGCCGGCTCTGCTGGTGCTCCGCGGCCCTCAAAAACGAAACGAAAACGCGTCCCCCCTTCAGCTCTTCAATTGCTGCGCGCCTCCGCCACACGTCGTCACTCGGACGGTGACCCCTGCCTTCCGTCCCCTCCACGCCACTGCCCCTCGCGCGCCCCACCCTGTACGTCACGCGTCGAGACGAGGCGCCGACCGAGCCAACGCCAGAAATCAACCGGGCCGCACGCGCTGCAGGCGCAGACGCACCGCGCGGTGTGCCCAGTCCCCAACCCCACCGATCCGATCGGCGGATCCCCACCAGTTCCCCACAGATCCCGTCGCCCCACCAGGCCACCGCACCGCGGAAAGCCCCCTTCTCCCTTCCAAAACTCGCAACCAGTGAATTACCGGCCGTCCGCGCCATGGCCGAGTGCCGCAGCCTCGTCGAGTTCCTCCGCGCGTTCGAGCACCACCGCAGGGCCGCGGACTCCTCCGAGTGCTCCCGATCCAGGCGCGCCTCCTCGCCGCCCAGGCCCCTCACGGCCTTCTGCGACCACTCGCCGATGGCCGCGGTCGACGTGCTCGTGCTCCTCGCCGTCCTCGCCGCGCTGGGGTTCCTCGTGATCCCGTACGTGAAGCTGCTGCTGCTCGAGATAGGCGCGCTGCTCCACCCGGCCGCGTCCTGCCTCTCGGCCGCCGCCTTCGCGGGCGCAGCGGTGGTCGTGGCCGCGGCGGTGCTCGCCTGGGAGCTGGTGGGCCACCACGCGCGAAAGTGCGGGAAGCCGCGCTGCAGGGGGCTCAAGAAGGCCGTCGAGTTCGACATCCAGCTCGAGACGGAGGAGTGCGTGCGAGGCCGCACCGCGCCCGCGGCGCGATCGGCGCTTCTTGCGGCCGCGGGGGCAAGCCCCGTGGAGCTCGGGGACGCGCACGCGGAGCTCGAGGCCGAGCTCCGCAAGATGGCGCCGCCAAACGGCCGCACCGTGCTCATCTTCCGCTCGCCCTGCGGTTGCCCCAAGGGCCGCATGGAGGTCTGGGGCGCAAAGAAGGTGCGCCGGATCAAGAAGTAGAGGGGAGATCCATCATTTGGCCCGTAGTTGTTTGCACTGGATGATTTATCCCGTGATGTGTCACTGACATGTGTGCCCTAGATCTGCATGTCAGTGAGATATCTTCGGGCAAATCAGCAAGTGCACATCAACTATGGGGCAAAGGATCAAATATTTCTAAAATATAAGTTGCGCCCCTGTTAATATAATAGGTGTAGGGAAAGGAAATAAAGGGATGATATAGTTATATCAGATGATAAACTATAGATTTGTGTTATGATGCAGAGGAGATGGTTGGAGATAAATATACATCTTTGCTTGTTCATTCGCTGTATTTCATGGGATTCTGGATAAATAATCGTAGCATAGATACTGTCTTGTTGGATACCATGTTGCTTTTCTTTTTGTTTGCTTTTTGAATGCCTGGTTGATCTCCTTTGGTCAACAGTTGTTGGATGTTAAGTTTCTTTGATGCCTCTGAGTAAGTTTCTCTGACGCTGCTGGGATTGCATCTGCTACTCAAAAACTTCTAGCTGTCAGTCATTACTTCATAGTTATTTGTCATTTGTGAAATGTTTTGCTGTTCATTCCATGCGGTATTTGGGTAAAGTTTTAGCTCCTTGATGGCATCGATGACAACTGCTCTTTCATTGGCGTCGAGGTGAAGCAAAGTTCTTGTAGTTTTCCAATTTTTTCTAATGCGAGTGTCGTGAAATATGATATGGGATCCTCTGTATCGTAGTTTAGCATTCCAGTATACTTTGTTAAATTCTAAGATGTATGCTTTGAAATTCGCTTGAACTTTATTTGGGTCAACTCAAGCAATATAGCGGCTCCGGCTATTTTATTGTTTCAGTGGAAAGTGAAAAAAAGTTGACTAACTGAAACTGAAAGTTAAAAAATGAGCATGTTTTCCTTAAAAGAAAACTTTACAATAAATATCCATACGATTACAAGTTCAGATATCTGTGTTTAAACTTTTGATGGATTCACGCATAATTGTTGACAGTGTACATTAGTAGAATGTGGTTGTTTTCCCCGAAGAGCGCTGTGTGTGCTGTTTTTTCTGCCTTGTGGCTAAATAGTTAAAAGTTCAAAATGTAAGCATATGTGCTGTAATGCACAGTTAGTTTTCTTTTGTTATGTTATAAGCTGATCCAATGTATCTTAACTATGATTATGACTATCAAGGTCTGGAATTTCTGTGTCCAAATGATCTTTGTTCTTTCTCCTATGATATGCTTGCCAAATTGACCTGTTATAGTGGTGCAATCCTTGTAACTAGGTCGTACTATTCATATTCCATATTTTCCCATCCTACCTTAAATAAATAAATACATTATTTTTTTAATTTTTGAGAGAAACATTCTTTTTTTATATTTCTCTCCTTTTATTCATCTAATTTCACGTTATCCACTATTTCTTTGTCTGAAAAATGATTCTGTACCATAGCACACCTCTTTTACCATGTCATTCCATTGCCTCATGTCAGATAATAAACTAGAATTAGCTGTATTTATTGTTTATTCACCATAATCCATCTTTTGTGTGTGTGTTTTTGTAGATTCCTTGTATTTTTCTCATGCTCTGGTGTGCTTTTGGTGAGAACACCTACCTTTTGGGTTTTGAATACACTTTCATGGTTTTATCGTGGTTTTACTCTTTATATGCTTTTCTGTCATATTTTCCTCATTCGTTTGTTTGGTGCTTGACTGCTGTGTCATTGGTTGTCACTTCCCAATCTAAACATACTTCTAGTTGTTTCATTTTCATAAATAAAGGAACAGACCTTAGGAACATAGCTAAGGCCTTATTTTTTATGGACTATGATACTTGTAAGTTGTAACTGTACGGTTCTTTGGTTGTCGTTTTCCTGTTATCGTCATACAGTGCATTCTATGGGTTGGTCCATCCATTTCCATGTTTTTTCCCCAAATAAGGAGGAAACTATACACCCTCCGGCCTCAACTTCCATCAGGAATCAGAAAACCTAAGTTCCACAATCCATTTCCATATTTGTGCACAGTGTATTTTTATCTGGCTTTCATTCTTATGGAAAAAAGCTGCTGGTGCACAACACTTGCTGTTCTTCTGCACTCTATGAAAAGGACTCTGATACGGTAACATTTTACAGTGTAATCTTTTAGTAAAAGCATTTGCTGATGCTGAGATTATTCAAGTTGGAAGTTCTTATAGCTTTGAATAGTATTACTGATGCTGTGGGTGTTCAAAGCAAGACTCAACGCAAAACATGGGAGTTCAAATCCTGTAGATTGGTTTCTGTTGAATGTTCAACTGCCTGTTTCTTATGGTTTAGTCCTTTGAGATAAAGCTCCCTTGCATGTATTTCTTTGCATTTTTCTGACAGAGAACTGCTGCTGCCGCCTCCACAATCCTTTTAAGCTCTACATAGTGGGTTTCATTTCAATATCAGTATTGCTTTCAGTTCAAAGTTTGCTGTATGTAGTCTTTTACATTGTGTAGACGTGACATGTTATTCTCAGTAGGGGTTTTTTTCAGAGAAAACTGATACTTCTGACCATGAGCCCGACTTGTGCAAAATAATGAACTCTGATGGTATACTTTTGTCCTCCATGATTATGTTGTTTGTGCTGCTTCATGAATTCTTCAGTGGCAGTCAAGCAACTATTCATTGATTTATGAACAAACTGGATTCGCTTGCCCCAATAATATGGGTACTTGAATTTTCCCTTATGTATATACATGTGTTGCTAAAATATATAGACCAGATATTTGAGAGACCACATGTTAATGTTTTAATTTTGCATCTTCCAGATTTGTGGAATCCTAAATTTGTTTCCCAAGGGCCAATGATCACCTGTTCTTGCTCAGAACTGCTTGGATTGGAGGTATTTCCTTGGTCCTTGGGCCTCTATGCATTTCTGTAGATGTCGTTGTACCTGTTGCCTTTTAAGTTTCAGGTTATAGTCAGTAATCATTACATTTTTAGTTTCTACTGTAAACAGTGTTATTAAGTCATCGACTAATCGACGACTAATCCACGATTAGTTGTCGAGTCGGTACACGATGGATGACTAGGAAGGCCGACTCGACTGAAGTGACTAGTTGGGCGGCCGGACGACTAGTTAGCGACTAGCTGCGACTAGTTTGGCATGTCTAGCCGCCCGACTAGGAGATCCACTCATACTTATTGAGATTTGAGAAAGATCTTAGTATATAAACTGTGTTATGTTACATACTTACATTGTTTTCGAAATGTTCTATCGCTATGTAGTACAGGGATAGCCACTTAGTATGTTTTCTAGCTGTTCTAGTGGATCATTACTTCGTTAGTAAGTAACTAAGTATATAATCCACAGAACTCCTAAGCAAATTCTGATGAATGAACCTATTTGAACACTTCTCTTTGTTGTCATCTTATCTGAACATTGTATAGAAAGTATTATTTGTTGTAAGTTGTAACCAAAGCTGCATCCAGATGAATCATGTGTCACTCTGCACTTAAGTTTAAATCATGCCAACTGTTATCATCAGAACCAATCTCAATATTTAAAATTTATCTAGGTTCAGTTATATGGTTTCGTGACTAGTCGACTAGTACAACAACTAGCTGACAGTACAATATATATGGTATGTAGAATTGCAGAGTAGGCAGCGACTAGTCGCCCAAGTCACCCCCTTGGCGATTTGACTCGACTTACGACTTAATAACATTGACTGTAAATACTAAATGCATAATACGTTTCTTTTATCGAAAACAGTCATTGTTTAATGCAAAGAACTAGATTTTTTTTTTAAACGAAGAACTAGAATTTTAGTAAGCTGGATAACTATTCATTATTAGGCATTTACCATATCACTGCCTACTGCAGCCTGTTGGTAGATCACAACATGGCTGAAAATTTTCAGGCGTTGTCAGTCTTGAGTGATGTCTCCTTTGCTGTTCAATTTAGCTGCAGCAGCTCCGACAGATCATCTGTTCGTAGGAAATTTGGCATCTCTGCCATTAGTCAGTGCTTTTGGTCTTTTGCTGTTGTCCCTATTCCATTTTTCAGATCAAAATTGTTCTTTGCTGTAAGTGAAACTTCTGTTTTAAGCCGTGCAACTGCAATTATCTCATGTTCCACATCTGATTGCTGCAGGCACAGTCCCTTGCCAGTTGCTGAAAACATACCCAGAGTTTCGTGTTAAGACTTACAGCTCTGAGAGACGTGATTTGTGATCTACGTTGAAGAGCCATGCTTCGGCAGCCTTCAGTCCGGTGTGTACTTCAGTACCTCACTACCTGGCCTGGTTCAGTTTAAGCTCGAGAGCCCTGCTTATACTCTCCAGTTTCAGATACCAGACGGGATAGTAAATGAGCGCCTGAGAGCCGGAACTTTGAGAGGGTGGAAGAAGGTGGATATCGGGCCTCTCTTGTCGTTTTTTAAAAGCTATTTTTTTATAGTAACTAACTTTTAAACAGAATATCTTTTTAATGTAGGATCTACAAGTTGATTGTAGTACATACTGTAGCAATTTTATTTATATCGACTAAAACTGCATGTGAATTTCTGTTACTTCATACTCCTTCTCACGAACAGCTCAAAAGCCAAAAATCGCAGCAAAAAGCCAAAAAGAACAGGCTTGACAATTTGTTTGTTTTAGTTATTCACTTGCAGATGCACTAGTGTAAGGTGCAATCAGAGTGAATACAGACGTATATCTCTTATCCTGTATTCTATTCAATATTTGTTTATTCGAGTTGGAGTTAGACATGGATAATATCAGATACGCATTTCTCTAGTCCATATTTGTTCTATAAATTTTTGGACGGTCGGTTAGACGAAAATTAACTGCTTCTTTTGCATCCCTACAGATGATATTGGACAATAAGATGCAATCAAATTAAGCATGGAAAGATAAATCGTTGAGATGTCGAAAGAAAAGCACTTAGTATTCTTGGCCTATTTAGATATGACAATATACCTATATGTGTTTGTTTCTAAGTAAAGTCAATAGATTTTTTCTTATCACTCGACATACGGATATATACAAATGGATATCACTTGTCATGTATTATATTCTATATTTTTTTAGAGTCGGAGTCTGATATAGATAGTGTTAGATACACATATTTACCTCTTCTGTATTCGTTTCGCGAGTCTTTGGTCAGATGAAAATTATCTACTGTATAGAACTACTAATAGTACTTTTTTGAGATCGTAAGCACAACAAGGAAGTATTTAACACCATACCTAAATTCACATACTCACGTGGATGCGTTCAACGTACATGTGTTTGAAATGAGACTGAGACTAGAGTTCTCCAGAAGTGTAGGTATACATTTTAACCACTAAATAAACACATGTATCAAAGAGGTACTATTTACATAAATAGTATCAGAGAAGAATTATTTATATAAACAGTGCCTCAGAAAATTCGTCGCCTAGGCTCAAAGTCAGCGGACGAGGTCGCCACTGCCACGCTAGGCCAAGGAGCAAGCGCTCGGACGCACTACTATTAGTACTTAGTACTAGGGATGAAAACGGATCGAATTCGATCGGATATTACTCATTCCATATCCTATTCTATATTTTTTCTCGGATTCGGAGTCGAATACGAATAGTACCGGATAGGAATACAAATCCAGGTAGTGTCGGTCATAGATACAGAACAAAGATGGAGCGGTTACGAATACGATAACGAATATCTAGTCAGATATTACGTAGGAATACAAAGGGCATATATAGTGCGCACGACACCCACCATTTATTTCTAAAGAATTTTTTTGGCAAGGTTCTGGTAGAAAATATTTCAAAGGTGGCTCTACCAGATTTCTTGCACTTCCAGAAAACTTATGTGGATTTTATTTGATTTGTTGGAATTTATTTGGATTTTATTTGAAAGCACAGAGCATGAAAACTTATTTTAACTATTTTCTAAAAGCTAAAAATAGTTTATATTATTTTCCTAGAGCTCTCTTAGATTTATAGTATTTTGTAAATTTTTTAGAATTTTTCATAGTTATTTGTATTTTATTGAATTTGTTGAAATTTATTTAGATTTTTCTAGATTTTATTTGAAAGCCTAGAGCAAAAAAACTTATTCTAACTATATTCTAAAAGCTAAAAATAGTTTATGCTATTTCTCTAATTTCTTCTAGATTTATAGTAGTTTTGTGAATTTTCTGAAATTTTTTAGAGTTATTTGCATTTATTGGATTTGTTGGAATTTATTTGGATTTGCTAATGGACTGATAGGCCGCTTAGGCTGAAAATGCTGATTTGGTTGATGGGTCGAATATCCGATAAATATATCTAGATATTATCCGATAAAATCTCGGATAGTATCCGTATCCGTCGGATAGTTCGCTCCTGATTCCGTATCTGAAAATAACTATATGATTTTGCCTCCGAATTTGATAATTATCCGACATGACTACTCGAATTCGATTCGATTCGGATTCGACGGTCGATTGATCGGGAGGTATCTGATCTATTTTTACCCCTACTTAGTACCCTATATAAGACTAGTAGCACTACTACTAATTACTCGTCTGTGATGCTGCTGCCTCTGGCAAATCAGCCTACTTTGGTCGGTGAGATCTGGCGAGCTGCATCGAGTAAAGATGGCAGAAGGTGCTGATTGGCCTGGACCTGGCTGCGCCTGCTCTGCTGCCGCCCGCTGCTCCATGCGACGATACCACGACCGTACTCCAAATCACGGACCCGCCGCTGTTCCGACCACAGGAAAGCGTAACGGTTGTACGAATGGTACTCGAAAGTGGCTTCCTGGTTGATGTCTTCCTTTAACACAAATAACTTTAACAAAGTGTTGTCTAGTTTGGAATAAAAACTGAGTCTATAACACCTAAGTCATAGGCTAATAAAGTATGATAAATCACAATTATAACAATAAACTAAACATCAACTGAATATATTGTGGTACACCTAAGATTATTTACGGTAGTCTAGATGCGTTCGGAACAACGATGACTTCTGACTGAAATTTTGCTGTAACTGATTGATTTTTTTACTGTATCTGAGTTAGCTTATTAAGTATAATTAAATTTAAAAAATATAAAAATAATAGCGATATACTAACTTATTACGAACAATACAAAGAAATATAAAAAAACAAAAAATAAAAAATAGATACCAACAAATTTGCTACACTGCGGCGGTCGTAAAAGCCAATCGTCGAACGCCATGGAGAAGCCCAAGTTTGAAACACCCCTAAACGACTGACTGTGAATACACTGGCAGCGAGCTGGGACCCAAGTATCCAACGCCTCGGGCTTGACACACCGATAGTGATTGGTGTGCGCAGGACGTCAAGTGTAGCGACGACTAGTGGTGCGGCGAACGCAGCAGGTAATTCACCCGGTCCTACTGTAGTGGCGGCTAGTGGTTTAGTGAATCCAGCAGGAATTACACACGAGACAGATTTTTCCACGGGAATCAAAAAACATTCCCGCTTTCGAACGGGACCTCAGAATTTAGAAAGAATGGCCTGAAAGCAGGGGTTCATGACCCGTGACTAAACCGTGAGCCCACCGGCACATTTTTTAGATGGGATAATTGGTAAAAACCGATTTTAACTGTACTCGTAGTGCTCATGCCGTTTCGTTTCGTTTTTGCAGCATGTATAGCGAGACGTACCCGGAGTTCAAAACCTCGTGTTTTGCGTCAGGACAAATATAAGTCAGCAATGCTCCAAAGATAGGCCATGTTTTCGAGGACATGGTAAGGCGGCTCAAACACTGAACACACAAGAAGGTTCTTGCTCACATGATCTATCGCTCGCTTGGCCGCTTGCTCTCTTTAGACCTACCTTGCCCCTATTGCAGCTCTGGTCGCTCCCAGACCTTGTTGCTATGGACTGTCGGAATGCTGAGGAGCAAGATGCTGAAGGCTTTGGATGTAGCCAAGAGGGGCACGACGGAGTGGTGCTGCGGGGCGGAGGTCACCGTGTTGTGGCAGGATGGGCGGTCGGAGTCGGGGAAGAGCGAGATACACGTGTTATTTTGAAAATATTATAACAAAATATCTTTTAAGAGTATGATAGTGTTCAAAGTAACTTTTGGTTTATACAAGAAAAAGCATCGTAATAACCAAAAATAAACTCTAATGGTTGTTAGTTTTTTTAAATAATTAAATTAAAAAAATTATTATTATAGATAATATAAAAGAATAAAAAAAGAAAGCCAAAAAATTAAAATTAAAAAATCGATGTGTCGCAGAAGTTAGAAGTACAAGTCTCGTTAGGAGCTAGGCCTATTATTTTCTAGCATTTTTGCTGTTAGTGATGTCATTTTGAAGTTGAGTATGTTTGCGACGTTATTTCTCTGAATACTCGCATTTGGAGTGTCACTGTATCTAATTTTCCCTTTTGAGTTATCGACAGGGCCGAAAAAGGCAAATACGAAGAAGACCTCACGATCTTCGCCACCCACTTCCCGTCTTCCTCCCACACGCACCGACCTTCGCAGTCCACCTCCCCCCCGCCATCATCTCTAAAATCCCTCACCAAACCCGCCACCGAACCCAACCAAACCGGCCACTGGTTCCGAGGCGTCGCGAGGGAGACAGCGGCGCGGGAGGGAGGTCGCCAGCCATGGAATTCCTGCAGGGCCAGAGCCTCGAGACCACGGTGGCCGTCGCCGTCGTTGCGGTAGCCGCGGGCGGCGCGTTCCTCCTCCTCCGATCCAAGAAGCCCAAGGGTATGGCTGTGCGTATTTGTCCGCAGATGCATGCATGCATGCTTAGATGAGATGTCTGTATTCGTATGCGATCTGGTTGCCCGATTTCCAGGGGCTTTCGATTAGTTTTGGTGGAAAGCAAGCGAGTGGAGCCGTGAGCCCGCGATTTATGAGAATTGGTTCGTGAGTTTGTGTGATACTTTTACCCCGGCCATACTACCTGCTGGACTCGATCTGCAGAGTGGCCATTTGCAGCCTCGAAGCCGCTAATTGTACGGACATATGAAAACAAACGGTAAACAAATGGAGTTTTATTCTCACCAAACTGAACCACTTGAGTTTCGCTGGTGCTTGGAGTAGTCTGTAGAACAACTATCTGATGTAAATTGTAGGGAGCTGTTTGTTTGTTTTCAATCTACATGGGTTGGTCAGGGGTCCTCCCTGGCCGAGAGTGCTGCAGTTGTCTTTGTTGAAGTATAAGTGAATTGTTCATCTTTCCTTATCAGCTTAAGCTTTTGGGTGAATTGGTTGGTGCATGCAATTTAATATGGTATCAGAGCTAAAAGGTCTTGAGTTCGAGACCCGATTGACGCAATTAAAAAAAATAATTGCAGTCCACTTCTATTTCACGTCTTAGGTCTGAGGAAGTCTACACGTGAGGGGGAGTGTTGAAGTATAAGTGAATTGCTCACCTTTCCTTATCAGTTTAAGCTTTTGGGTGAATTGGTTGGTGCATGCAACTCAATAGTCTTGACTGTGGGCTCCATTTCTGAAGGGCATAAGTGGAGATGTGGTCTGATTTCCCCCATTTGTCTTGCTTGGTTTGGTCTTACCATGTTATCGTGAGAAGAACCGATGATCTAAGCAAATGGATCTGTTTTACGTGCCTAGTGGCAAATATCTGTTTCACTTTGTGATTAGGGATTCAGATTATGGTACTGGTGTGAGTTTAATGACTGGGCACCCGGCACTCAATGTCGTTGTTATTTCACTTTTTTTCACTTGCATGCTTCTGTATTGTCTTTAAGTATTAGTTGTTTGCAGAATTTTGTAATTCATTCTAGCATCCATTACTTCTTTTTTTATCATCCAAATAAATTATTTGTGCTTAAGCATTCTCTCTGCCTTTGGAGGTTAATAAGTTGTAGCTCAATTTGACTGTTGGTGCTTTTATTTCTTCTTTCAGGCTGCTTGGATCCTGAGAACTTCAAGAAGTTTAAACTTGTGGAGAAGAAGCAAATAAGTCATAACGTGGCCATATTCAGATTTGCTCTTCCAACTCCTACTTCAGTATTGGGCCTTCCAATTGGTCAACATATCAGCTGCAGGTTTGGATTCTGTCTTGCTTCTGAAGTTTGCTTTCAGAACATACCATTTTTTAAAATCATGTCTGTGTTCCTTGGTACTATTGCAGAGGACAAGATGCTACCGGCGAAGAAGTAATCAAGCCTTATACACCCACTACATTGGATTCTGATCTTGGATATTTTGAGCTTGTCATAAAGGTAAATTGTTTTTCACTTCGTGTATATCTTGTTTGAGTCTTTGACAATCTTGGGACATATCTTTTTGTGCTACACAAGTGTGTGTTAATTGTTCAGTTGTGTTTTTTTCTTTGTTAATGTCCTTACTTTTCTCGCAATGCAGATGTACCTTCAAGGAAGAATGTCTCATCATTTCCGTGAAATGACAGTTGGTGATTATTTGTCTGTGAAGGGGCCTAAGGTGATATTGTTTCTGTCATGAGCAACTTGTGTTAGGTTCATAAGAGATGGAAGCTTGCGGAGTCTGACAGTTTTCTTTTGCTATGGGTTCTAGTTTAGCCACCACAGATGTTCTGATTTGTTAGTCCACATTCACATTGTCATGTGAATTTGCCTTTCAGTTGTGACTTATGTGTTTAACATGATTTCTTCTCTGATCTAGGGTCGTTTCAAGTACCAAGTTGGGCAAGTGAGAGCATTTGGAATGCTAGCTGGTGGATCAGGCGTTACTCCGATGTTCCAAGTAACAATAGGCCCAGCGCTCTATATTGCAATCAATGATGCTCTTCCTTTAATACTGACCAACATTCTTTTTTCTGTTCTCACAGGTTGCAAGGGCAATTCTCGAGAACCCTAATGATAACACAAAAGTTCACTTAATCTATGCAAATGTCACATATGAAGACATTCTTCTGAAGGTTGAATTACTTTTCTGTTTTTTAAAGACTCTTCTTTTGGTTTTCATGCAGTCCTCTAGTACAGATAATATATCTAACATATTATGCTGGTCTCTCTGACTGTTGGCCCATAAGCCCATTATTATTTTATCAGATTTTAGAGTTACTGTGCCGCATTTGGATTATGTTGACTGTTGTGTTGTGGCACCTTACAAGGTCGTTGATAACAGCAAGTGAATTTCAAGTATTATTTTTCTTTTCTACTCAGCTTAGGATATTTTCAGTGTGAAATCTGGTATGTTTATGGCAATACAAAACTTGTGCAACTTGTACTGCATGAAACTGGAACAAATCATACATAGTAATTTGTATCTGGAACTTAACATATAGCTTTCCCAGTTTTTTTTTGATGCAATGTTAAAGCTTATGTGGCTGATACATGAATGATAGAGTTGCACACTTGCAATAATCCATGACAGCAGCATGTGCTTGAGCAATGAGTTATTCTAATTACAACGCAGGTCTCCACTTAGTATTTGTCACACCTGTGGAAATACTTTTTAGGTTGTGATAATAGTTTATGTCATTATGTATGTTAATATGTTTGTTTATAACCCATTAGACCAATCACACAAATTCTTTTATGATGAATGCTGCCCTTCACACGGGTAATATGCTGTTGTGCTTCAGTAGCAAATTGATAGGTCTATTGAATCTGTGCAGGAAGAGCTGGACAACATGGCCAAAAACTATCCTGATCGCTTTAAGATCTACTATGTTTTGAATCAGGTGCACCCTATATTCTTCTCAGGTTTTAATGAGATTTGTGTACAAATATCACTATATCAGTGCACTGCATTTGATGCCTAGAAAAATATCGATAGCTTTGTTGGGAAACAGTGGGCTCTGGTATTCCGCATTCTTCATTTCTCTTGGAAATTTTTAGAAGTAGGTTCAGAATTTCTGTCATGAGTCTTATGACCATAACAAGGAATGGGTTGTTGAACACATGGGACTGTAGCGTGGTAAGATAATTGCAGGGCAGCATTGTACGCATATAGAAAGTCACATAAATTGGTTTAAAGATTGTTGGACCATTAAAAAATGGCAATGATTGAGGGTATGGGTCAAAAACTATTTTGCTGGGATAATAACAAGTTCTTAGATGTACCTGCTTTACTATTTGTCTTTTATCTGCTAGAAATTACTTTTTGTTGTCACAAACCTAGTCCGCTGCTACAGAGTTATAATCAAGAATTACGACTTGCGTTGTACTCCAGAGACATTATTTGCAAAGGCATTTGCAACGGATTCACGTTGATTTTTGCATGTGCAGCCTCCTGAAATCTGGAATGGTGGTGTTGGGTTTGTGTCGAAGGAAATGATTAAAACTCATTGTCCAGCACCTGCTGAGGACATTCAGGTAAAACTCAACTCTCCATTGCTTGGAACCTATTGTTTCCAAGCGAGTGTCCGCTTTCAGTAAACTCTTATCTGTATCGTTTCTCCAACCTGCATACTTAGATAGATTATGTGTTCGACTATTCCAGATCTTGCGATGCGGTCCTCCTCCGATGAACAAGGCAATGGCCGCACACCTTGAAGAGCTCGGTTACACAAAGGTGATGCAGTTCCAGTTCTAAGTTTTCCTAATGGCGGACTACCAAAATAATGCCCCATGGCCTACGTTGCATTGCCCTTCGGATATGGCAGTGTCTGGCCCGTTTTGTTAGCTGACAGCAGCAATACATGACTACTCGCGAGTCAACAATTTATGTACCTCCATTTTTTTGGCAAATGTTATCTGGCCTTGGCACTTGGCAGAAGCCCACATTTCCCGTGACTATTATTATTGGTTTGAAATGTGAACATTGGATGCAGCAAACAAGTACAAAAAGATACCAAAGCATCACCAATGGTAAAACTTTGTGTTTGTGACGATGTCTTCGCTCCAAACGACTTTTAACTTCTAATTTTTGTGACTTCTACTTATTTAATTCAAAAGTCACTTAGAACATGTTGATTTCTAATTTTAACTTATTTTGACTTATTTTGGTTTTTTTGTCTTTTCTTTTTCCCTTTTATTCCTTTGTATTGTTCATAACAATATAACATTTTTTCTTTATTTTTTTAAAGCTAACAACCGTTATAATATAATTTTAGCTATAAACTAGTTATAGTTAGAAGCTTAAGTCGAGCGAACCCTAATATGATGGTACCACTGTTTAACAAAAAGGTTAAAAACGGTTTAGTCTTCACTCGTACCGTCCGAGCTGATCAGGTTGGCTGATGTTAACATGCTAAGACCCGCTTGGAATACGTGAAATTTCCGAAGTTCACGTAGAAAATTAGTTGTTTCTGATGAAATTCCTGTGTGTCAAAACATGCGCGCCCTAATTGGGATGTAACATGCTAAGTTTGCCATTGCGGTGACATCTGGAGAGATTAATTAGAATGTTTTTTTTCCGCGTTTCAAACCAGGATGAAATCTAACTGATGATTTGCAAATTCTAACTTGAAATGAGCCAAATCTCAAGCAGATCCCAGTGGGCAGTGGCAAACTGACAATGCCAGCACTTGCACATATCGGAGGCCCGATATCCCAAGACCCGATGTTTGAGCTGATCTTGCTAAACAATGTCTGAACTTTTTTTCTTTTTTCTTTTTGCCTTTGACGATCTCACTCTGGCCTATGTTTTTGTCAAGGTTTATTTGGCCTACGGTTTGCTTACGAGCTTTTGGCTGAGCTTATGGTCGAGAGCTTCTGCGGATCTTCTGTAGAAGATGGAATAATTGATCATTTGTCTCATTCTTAAATGTAATTGATGATTATGTCTTACTGATATATGGTTTCAGAGTCCACATGTCAACGATACAAATAGAGCAAATCATAATATTGTATGTTGATATATGGGACAAATGATCAAATCTCCCGTAGAAGATTGCACACGTAGCCTCATAGCTTTTCGTTACAAATTTGTTTATGGATTATGTTCTTGTTATTTTGGGTTGTGGCTGAGCATGTTCTTTTATTATGTGGTTTATAGTTTTTGATCCTAATACGAGTGCTAATGAATCAAAAGTCAATAAGTCGTTTTTAAAAACTGTCCTAATAAATTTCTTCGAAACGACGATGAAGAAATCATCTTATTTGTTTATTCAAGAAGAGTCATAAATTATAAGCTGAAAAAACATGTTCATAATTTTTTCGCTGTAAATTATTAATTTAATGAATAGTGATAGTTGAAAGAAGCTAAAAGATAAAAGTTATTGAAAAGCTAAAAAATCAATGTGTGATGCAGTTTTTACAATCATCTAAGAAACCCAATTACCCAAAGCCTGTAGGGCTGCAGTATATGCCGAACTAAAGTTCAACAAATGCAGTTCGAAATACTATGTATATTAGGGCCTGTTTGGTACAGCTCCTGCTCCCAGCTTCTCAGCAGATTCTCAGGGAGCTGTACCAAACACCCTGATTCTCAAAATGAGGAGATTCTGCTTCTCGCGAGAAGCACTCCACAAAATGAACTAGAGAGGAGAAGCAACCTTTTGGTGGATTCTCGTGGGGAGCTATACCCCTAAAACCAACTTACCCATTGAAGTTGCTAATATTTACCCGCAAAATGCCACTGGTATAAAATAAGAAATCCCACCGGCTCGTCCGATCGTCCCTCCCTCCCACCCGCTCGTCCCTTCCTCCCACCCGAGCGCTCCCCTTCCCTCCTCCCCGCGCCGCCGATTCCCCTCCTCTCCTCCCGCGCCGCCTCCCCTTCCTCCTCCTCCGCGCCGGGCTCCCCTCCTCTCTCGCGCGCCGCCTCCTCCCGCGCCGCGCCTCCTCCCTCCCCCGCGCGCGCCTCCCTCCCCTCCCGCGCCGCCGCGCCTCCCCTCCCGCGCCGCGACGCCTCCCGGCCCGCGCCGCCCCAACGCCTCCTCCCGCGCGCCGCCCCCGACGCCCCACCCGACGCCGCCCCCCAACGCCTTCTCTCTCTCTGCGCCGACCGCCGACGACTCCCAGCCCCGCGCGCGCCCAACGCCTCCCCTCGCGCATGGCCGCCGACGCCTCCTCCCCCTCCCGGCGCGCCCCAACACCTCCTCCCACGCCACGCGGTATGTTGAATATGCTGGTGATTTTTTGTTGTGATGTTTTTTTCGTGTGTTATTGCCATGACCCATGAACAATTTGTGGAATAGTTTGTCTGAGGCATCATTTTTTTGTATGACAAAAGGTAGAGTGGAGAAACATATTGCCGAATGAAGTTATGAAGTGTTCAAAAATTTCTGGGGAACTTGCAATACATATGTGGCACCAGTATGTTTGTTTTGGGATGTTGAATCTTGTGGTGCAAATAATCTTGTGGTGCATGAGTCAGAATTGTTGATGCAAGTAGAACCTGTGAAATTTCTGCTCAAGATCCATGAGATAATGTAATTGTATAGTACAATTAACCATATGTTTGTATGACAATACAAATGATGTACACGTGAGAAATAACCATATGGGATAAAAAAGAAACTTTCACATAATCCATGTTTTTGAATTTTTCAGAAAATTTGTCAGCATTAAATGCTTCCTTTGTATAGTTTAAGATGATAATAGGTAATTTTTTTATTCAAAATGCATGGAACTTGTGTATATCTGATGACCTTTCAACACCCATCTGTATGTAATTGTTAAAGCCTTAAAGGGAAATGACCTAGGTCAATTTACTGCCATCTGTATGAGGCACTTCATCATGTATTGCTGGAACAGATGTGCTATTTTGACTTTTGAGTGCCAAATAATATTTGCTTTGAGTTCTCTTGTACTATTTGATGCTAAATTGATCTCCATACCAAATTCCTAATGCATGTTCTTTTCTTCATTTTACTCCCAATGTAATGCCATGTGAAGAAAAAGGATATCGGAAGTTCTTGGATGGTATCTATGTCGATGACAAGGGCACTATCATCAAGATCGTTGAGTGCATATTTTTCCTAGCTGGTAGCAAAAACTGCCTTAGAGAGAGGAGGTCCAGGGCCAACCTTTTTCTGCTGTTTTTTGAGGAAGTCACAACTTCACCAAGTTTATTGGGAAAAAGAAATTTTGTACTGGATTAGGATGTTATGTGATTTGAGCATGTGCTTCTTTGCTATCCTTGTTGTTTGTGGGTAGCTCTGTGTATATGATCCCTATAGATCTTCCTTTCTGGGCCGAAAGAACTTGTATGTTGAGTCATCTCATTCTCATCTACTTTATTTGTGTCGTGTCGATGTTCCACTGCTTGTTTATGTGTTGATGTGGCTTGTTCATTGCAAAATCAATAATGTTGATCATTGAATTTTCGTGAGCAAGATGCGCTTTGAACGTAATGTACATGGTGCTTTAATCCCACAATCTATGGACTTGATCGCCATGGTGGACAAACCAACATGCCTATTTTCTCTTGTCGAATTCGAAGAATCTTATACCATCCGATGCTTTGTACATGCGTGCTCACGCCGCAGAGGCTATCTCTAGTTCTATCGCGGTTTGTAGCTCGAGGAAAGGGATGGATAAGAAGCAGAAGACGTTGCAGGAAAAGGTTACAACTAGGGGTAACATGGTCTATTTCCCTTAAATCTCCTCTTTTATGAATCTGGAGCTAACCCACTAGCCAAACGTTTTTGAGGTAGCTCAGTTCTCGAAGAAGTGGATTCTTACAGACACAAGCGAAGCGAAAAATGAGAATCTAGAGCTCTACCAAACAGGCCCTTAGATATGGGAAAAACTCTGACGAACGCTTGCATCCACGTGGAATTAGGTTCCTCTCGTGCCGACGCGTGTGCACTCCGTCCACCGGTTAGCTGCACACGACTTCACTGCTGTACTATGCAGCGCAAACGTGAAGTGTATTTGATTAGCGCTAACAGTAATCATTAAGAGTTAATTACTCTGTCCACTGGTTAGCTGCGCGCGGCTTCGCTGCTGTACTATGCAGCGCTGCGTTAAGCGCAAACGTTAAGTGCATTTGATTACCACTAACAATAATCATCATTAAGAGTTAATTAAATCGCTAAATTAGTAGTACTTTACTTAGTTCTGATCATTTTTAATTAGCGCTAATTATTTTTTTGCTCTCATTTTGCTTTAAAAATAAGCTAGTGGGTCATAAATGTATTATGAACAGTTTTTTCTTCAGTCCATATAGAAGTTAGAGCGGTGTAACGTCGCGCTTTCGCAGCTAATTCCTAACGAGATGACCGAATATTAGACACATCTAGCATATGTGGTCTTTGAAATTCCGAAAATAGCTTCTAGAACACGAAAATTCTAAATCTAGCCCCCCTCTTCGCTTGTGGTGCGGTTGGGGACCGCACCACTCACTGTGGAGGCGACACGTGGCAGTGTGGTACGGTCGGGGACCGCACCACATGTGAGGAGGGGGCTAGTTTTGAAATTTTTATGATTTAAATGTTATTTTTAAAATTTTAGAGATCCACAATACTAGAAACATCCAAAATTCGAGATGACCATCCAGTGAAAACTAGTCTACGGAGGAGAGTCCGTCCTATCCATTGTTGATCTGTGTTGATCAACGGTGGGTGAAAACGACCTCACGTCAGGCCAGTCCACACGCTTGTATAGGCGGGGCCCAGCGGCAGGGACAGATTTGGAGGCGTGCCTTCCTGATTTGTCTAGTCCGCCCAGGCGCCCACCAAGGCCGCAGGCAGCAGCCACGGCAGAGAACGGAGAGACTGAGAGAGCCACCGCGGGGACTGTCGACGGCCGACCTGCACCTACACGGCGCGCCTCGGCGTCGCAGTCGTATGTCTCCAACCCAGCCCAGATCCAACATGTCGGCGTCTGATCTCCCCGACGAGCTGTGGGCGCGCATCCTGGAGCTCGGCACCGCGTCCTCCGCGCTGGGGTTCCGCGACCTCTGCTGCCTCGCCATCGCCTCCCGCCGCCTCCGCCGTCTCTCCCTCCACCCCTCCCTCTGGTCGGCACTCCTCTCCTGCGACTTCCCCTCCCAATCCCAATCCCAACCCCAACCCCAACCTTCCTCCTCGTCATCCACCTCCTCCCTTCAACAGCAGCTCCACCCCAAATCCCTCTACAAAACCAAGTAATTTCCGTCCCTTTTTGCTCAGTTAATCTGTTCTTTATTTGTGTGTTTGTTAGTTTGTTTGTGTGCCTGACTTTTGCCCTGCTGCAGGTTCGAGAGGCACAAGGTGCGGGCGGCGGAGGCGAGGCGGCGGGCGCTGTTCGAGGCTGAGGGGCGGGTGCTGGCGTGCCGGAGGCGGCTGGCGGAGCTGGAGGAGTCGATGCGGGCGGAGGGGGAGAAGATGAAGGCCGCCGCGCAGGAGCTGGACAACCTCGAGATGGTTAGGTCCGTGTTCTCCAAAATTTTATCCTTTCCTCGTTTGCAATCTGCAATGTTGTCACTATATTCGCCAAAATTTTATCCTCTGATTCCCCAATTGCGATTTTTTCTTTCCTGTGTGTCATGTGTTCTTGTCTTCTTGATGCTATAAATTGTAGTGTGATGCAGAGAGTACAAACAGCAATTGGCCTGTATGAAATCATAAGAGCTAAAGAGCCTGGGAATGTAGAAAATAAACTGGGTTCTGAGTTGCTCATAGCTAACTAGCTAATTCTTGCTGCACGGTCATTAGTTGGCGCTATGGGAGTAGAAAGTATTGCCCAAGACAGTTACTTCCATACGCATGAGCTGGGCCAAGATCGTTCTTTAGGCTCACATATGCAGTACTTCCTGCTGCCCTTTCAATTGTAATTGGAAAACTCTGGTTAGGTCATGTCAATGATCTCTTGCTGTTGGTTCTATCCGTGCAATTTAAAGGTCCCATTTGTGTCACTCATTATGGAAACAGTCTCCTGCACCTGTGTCCAGCAGCGAAGTCTTGCGGCACGGTCATTTAGTTGGCAAAAATGTTGCTCCAAACAATTGCTTCCCTACGCACACCACAAGCACACACACGTGAGTGCACCCCCTTAGCACACTCTTAGGAGGAGGCTGAGAATAAAATCTGTAACCTCACAAAATTCCTACTGAAGTGTACTTGTGTGTGCAAAAAGGTTGGCACCAGGGGATTGAATCTTGGTGGGTAGAGTCATACATAGACAACTCCACCACCCCACCAAGAGGTGAGCTGGGGTGATATTGTTCTCTTGGCTCACATGTTCAACAACAGCAAAACAAAAATAGCTGCACCTGCTGCCTTTTGATATGTAATAGGCATTTCTTTGATCTATGGCCTTTTTTAGGGGAATGATCTGTTGAGCTTCTAATTCCTTCTCGTCAGTATACACTGATTGCCTAATTCATTGTTGTCTGAAATGTCTACAGGAGAGCTTCTGTGGCACTAAACGTATGGCAACCACAAGTCGTTCGTGGGCGTCAGAAGCAGTTGGTTCAGCAATGCACAGTTCCTGTTGATTCTCGTCTTAGTGATTTGAACATGGAGCTGAAAGTTTGTAAGCAACAAATAGCAACTTATAAGAATGCTTATGTATGTGATCTTGGATTTTAACTAAAATTGAGAGAGATTAGCAAGGGTAGCCTTACTATAGTTGTGCTTTTGTTGCTGTTGTCAGAACAAGGAGAAGCAGAAGTTGAATGAGTATCAGGAAGCATTGAGGCGAGCAAAATATCATCCACTGCAGAATAGTGATCATACAAACCCAATTGTCAATGAACCACAAGCAAAGAGGAAGAAACTGAAGTAAGACTATTGCTGCCTTCAGAGCTTCCTTTGCCTCAAGGTGCCAATAAATATGTATTAATAATTCTTGAGAATGTTGACCATATATTGTGCTTTCCTCTGGTGGTGTAAAAATTTGTTAGAATTTGCGCTCAATTCATTCGCAACATGTTTTGCTTTTATGATAGAATAACATTGTGCCTGACTTATACACAATTTTAGTTTTGTTATGCAAAATATTCTATTTTGCACAGATAGCAAGACCTAGTGCTGATGCATTCATCCCCGGGGTTCTGCCTTGCCATGCCAGTGTCAACTATTCTACAGATGAACAAGGACGACAGATCTGACCGAATTGCTTCAGTTCTCTCCATACTCTCTCCTTGTATTGTTGTATATGCAACTCGTTCATCTGTCTACGCTACTATTTGTTATGATTGATAAATTCACTCTTTTTACTATCTCTTTTGCCCTTTGATACGCATTGCGGCCTATAGGCTACAAAAATACATTATCATTGTTTTACGTACTTTGCTTCATGCACGCCCATACAGAAAGGCAGAAGAACATATACTTCGATATTAAGCACATAGTTTCAAAACTCACCAAGAGAGTTTTGGCGTTCGCGGAACCTTCTAATGAAGAAGAAGGTGGGCATATGAAATACCCCTCATTCATTAATTAGCTATTAAGCGTGATTAGTAGTAATCGTGTGGGGTTAATTAGTTATTGATTAGCTAAGCTAAGCGGTTAGTTTAAATCTGCGATAGAATAAAATTATTTTTGTAATCTTGCACACAAGAATGCAAGGGAGTTTCTTTCCGAACCATTTCACACTTTATTAAAACTTTGCATTTACATTAGAAGGAATTGTATTACATAAAAGATTCATCTCATACAATTGCATATGCATTAAAAACACGGTACAACAATTATTTGCACTGTCACAAGGATACACCGTAGCACGTATGTTTGCATCTCATACATCCACACATATATTAGAAATATTGCACACACACGCTAATACACTGGCACACCAATATACTGTAAGTGCACATTATTGCATTTCATCCGTAGATTGCCGTCGAGCCACACCGTTGTTCATTTGAGAGCAGCCAATAGATTAAATACCAAAAAAAGACCGAACAAAAGAACAGAAGTCCAAAACGAGTAGAAAGAAAAGTTTAGTTGCCGTCAGAGCCCTCGAGGTTATCTCGGGCGGGGCATTCCGTTCACGGAGATACATGACCGTCCGGGGGCTAGTCGGCACCTCTCACAACCATAGGGTTCATCCCTCGGCGAAAAACAAACCTGTTTCACAGCACAAGCACTGTAGCACAGACAGCCCCAACAAGTGTCAAGAGCTAGCAAGTAAACTAACCCCCAGGTGGAACTCCCCCAGCACAGCCATCGGCTAGTGTGGCCTCCCCAAGTGTTAATATCTAGCATAGTAGTAGGAGAGCAACCAAAAAATCAAGACCAACACATGTCCACAAGCCACTGGACCAAAGACGGTCCCCGAGTGACAAGTGTCATGCCACCAAAACCAATGAGGTCCCCAACAGAGCAGGCAGGCATAGCCGCGCCAATCCGGCTTTCAAGATATTTTCACAGAGCACAACAAATGGAGCAAGAAAAACCAGGCGAATACAACCCCGAGAGAGCAAGCAAGCTCAGAGCTCACCACAAAACCACCGAAGGTAAGCACACACACACCACCGTGTGAGGACAAAGGAGAAGCTTCCCATTTCTTCCTCCCATCCACAAACCACAAACCCCACCACATTCCAGCCCCCAAGCACCATCCAACCGAAGGCAAGCAAGGGGTCAGACAGCAGGACCACAAGCAGCAAGCAGAGGAGGCCATCGCTGGGACCGGAGGCACATAAGCAGCTAGAAAGCGACTAACGACACCGACCATCAACAACATCAACATCACCTCATTCAAACCACCAGCCCCTCACTAGCAAAGGTAGCCCGCATAAACCCGGCATCAATAAGCATTTTGGTAGGATTTTACACAACATTTAGCAATCTTGCAAGCTCTTAGCATCAGCATCACACAATAGCACCATCACATTAGAGCACAACCATCATTCCATTTGGCATGCACACCAGAGCTAAAAGGGTAAAAGGGAGGAGGGAGTACCACAGTTGGAGGGAGGCACCAGCGTGCCACCAGCGGCTAGACCGCGCCCCCGAACACCACCTCGCACCCCCCCGGCTGCGGGTGGCACCGGTCTCCGTCGTGTCTAGCCACAGCAGCGCACACCCCGGCCATCCCCTCACTGGTACTAAGAAAATCAAAATAAGCATGCATCAGTATAGTAGCATCAGAGAAAATCATGGGGGAAGGGGTAATCGGGCCTAGCAGGGCCAGGTCCGGGCCGTAGGCCACGGATTCGGCAACCAGAGGCGGCGCGGGTCGGCGGACCGAAGGGGGGACGGACGGCGCGGCCTGGTCGTCAGCCAAGCGGGCAGAGGCTGGATCCGGGCTCTAAGCCCCGGATCGGGTGATAGAGCGGCGCATTAGGCCGGAGAAGGCGGCGGCGTTAGAGAAGTAAGGAGGGCGGCGGTGCGGCGAGCCAAGAGAGGGAGAGAGCGGAGAGGGAGAAGGGAGAGTAGGCGGCGGCGCGGTAGAAAGAAGAGGGGAGAGGCGCACGGCACCAAGCAGCAGAGAGGAGGCGGCGCAAGAGAGGAGAGAGAGAGGTAGGAGAGAGGAAGGGGAAGGAGAGAGATGGGGGAGGGGAGTAGCGGCGGCGCAAGGTAGGAGGAGAGAGAGGGGGAGAGTGAGAGAGCGGCGGCGACGTGAGGAGAGGGGAGCAGCGACGTGAGGAAGAGAGGGAGAGAGTAGAGAAGAAAGGAAGCGGCGGCACTGAAGGGAAGGAGGCGGCTCGGGCGGAGGAATAGAGGAAGGAGGGGCGGCCGGGCCAGGTAAGTGGGCCGAAGGCCGGCCCGATTGGGAGAAAAAGGAAAAAAGAAGAAGAGAGATATAATAGAAGGAGAGAAAAATAAAGAATAGAGGGGTAGAAAATGAAGAAAGAAATTAAAAGTAGAAGAGAATCTAATTAAAGACTTGCATCTAAAAGTTGGGTAACATAAGAATAGTGGTAAATTTTATAAACTCACTCAAGACCCTAATTTAGATTTCTGCTTCGTGTCGGCTGAATAATTTCGAAGTGTACGCTTTAGGACGATGTCAATCAGGTCGGGCGTAAGGGATTAACCAATGCTAAGAATTTGACACTTCGAAGATACGCTAGCCACCAAACCCCAAAACCTAGAAGCCTCGCGACATATTATCGCATTTACTAGTTTAGTTTATTCTTCGCTGAAGTCGTACATTATTTTACTAGCCTCATATTACTGCAGGAGGCAATCCGAACTCGCAAAGGAAAGAATACTTGGGTAGAACGGAGGCTCAGGACTTTTTGGCTAACTCAGGCAAGCATCCCTTTGATCAATTCCTCGAGTATTTTCGATATCTCAGTATTTTGATATTATTTAATATCACCCTGCATTCAAATAAAAAGTTTTTAAATCAAGGTTATTGAGAAAGAAAGGTAGGCGACTGATGGAGCAGTCGGCCTTGTAAATTAATAAAGGGGTGGGCAGAGGTTGCCTTGGCAGGTATCAGAATGGCAGGTTGGGGACCTCTGCATAGGGTATAATATAAGGAGTTAACCCACTTCATCTGTATGAAGGGACCGTATTAATACGTATCAACCACATTTCGTCTGAGGACGGACAGGGTTAGTAGTTCTATCAAGGGTATTATATTCTCCACATGGGTAAGTATTAATCAAAGGAAATGAACCCAAGACTGCTTGGTGATCAGCAAGGGGGGATCCGAATCTCGTACCCGAGACTGATCTGATATTCAGCAGGGGGTACGTAAATCACAATAACCCGAGACTGATCTGATATTCAGCAGGGGGTATGTGAATCGCTATAACCCGAGACTGATCTGATATTCAGCAGTGGGGTACGCGAGGGCGATATATTACGCAGTGGATTGTTGGGTGAAGGCTGGAAACCTTCCCAACCAACGGTTATGTCACTTTTGGTGAGTCTGGTGATGGTAATGATTCGCACAGACTACCGATTGAGAATAACTGGGTGGAGATATAATATACTGAGATAGTTACAAAACTTCTGTTTTCTGATCTGGGGCACTGCATCTTAGGAAATGCGGAAATCCATGTGCCATTAGGGTCAGAATGATACTGGGTAAGGTGATACAAGCTTGCGCAATGCTATCAAAATCATGAATTCATGCCTGTCTCCGGGAAAGGAGATTACGGGAACCCATGAAAGTTCTTCGCTATTCATACAAATGTTTAGTAGCTTTCAAAATAATAAAAATCGAAATCTTTCACAACCAAAAACCTTATTTTCTCTATGAGCATAAAGATTGGTATTTGAGCTTGAGAGTAAAGCAAAAGAGAGAGAATAGACAGAGGCATGTGTTGCATACTTTGTTATATGAGCTTGCTGAGTACTCTGTACTCACTCTTGCTATTATTTCCTTTGTTTAGAGGATAACTATTACACTGCAGCCGCGGGAGATGAAACCAGACATGAGGGGCCCTACTCCCCTGGAGAGGGCTATGGTTCTGAGGATGAGCCGTATGGGGGTCACCCCTCATACGATGACTGGGAGGATTAGAGTGGTTGGAGTAGTTCGGGCTCCATGTCTTAAGTATCTGTACTGGCCGTATATTGTTTTTGTACTCTCTTCTGATGTTTAATTAGAAACCTGTCAGACTTTTGTAATAGCCTTGTAATAGCTAGACTTATCTTACTGTATGGACTTTTAGCCCTGCGTGACAATGCAAATGTATGGATTGTATTATTTCTAATTATTGTTCTGCTGCAATATTCTGATGGGCTTATTACTCGTTAGAGCGGTGTTTTATCGGCTAAAGCGAGTAATAATCCGTTGACTAGCATAATTACCCCGTGGTTATTGTGCGGGTCGTTTCAGCATATCTCTTCGTATATTTTCACAAAGCACTCTCCAATACAAAAATAAAATCTCTGCTACTAACATTGAATCAAACTAAGGTCCTACTTATTTGAGCTTAAACTTCTGGCTTTTTTCACTATTAATAATTTTTATCTTTTTCTAACTTTTTGGCATTTGTTGAGTTTTTTATTGGTTCTTTTTTCATGTATTCATTTGTATTATATGTGATAGGCTAACATGTTTTTCTATTTTTAATTTTTTAAAAATTAATTACACCAAATAAGCTACCGTTAGTTACAGTATAATTTAAGTTATAAGCTATCAAATTTCAACGCAATAGAGTGGTCTCTAAGAACGCTACGTTCCTAATTGACAGCGGCGACATACGCGTAACCTCTTCGCACAGTGTACATGCTCTTCCGAATTAATCCGACACACGTTGGATTCGACATGAAACCCCCAAACCGGACATCAAAAAGATTTGAACCGAAGAATAGCCGTGTCGCATGTAGGGGTGCAAACGGATCGGATATGGACGATACTGCTCATTCCGTATCCGTTTCCATATTTTTTGTCGGAGTCGGAATCGGACACGGATAGTGCCGGATACGAATACGAGTACGGATATTCTCGGTCACGAATACGGCGAATACGAACGCTCGAATACGGTTAGTCTTGGTCACGAATATTTAGTCGGATAATACGCGTAAACAAAAATCATATATATCACATGTGTAAGGATGAATCATCATAGTACATATCCATAATGGAACTACATTAGTAGCTTAACAAGTAAATTTCACATGATGAAATAGACAAGTTAAGCAACCAGTAAATTCTAGTTAGCAAAGTAGCATGTAAATGATAGAGACTAGTTAAACAAATAATAGCTAACTAGCTACATATAACCCTAAAGGTAGTTTGAGCCCTAAAAGCTACGATTACAAGACTTATATAACCCCTTGGGATGTCCATATGATCCCCAAACCGAATACAACTCAACCCTATACTGTTTTAGACTCGAACTCACACAAAAAGGAAACTAGATTTTACAGCCATCATATTATTTTGGTCATAGCAGATGATTTATGATGTATTTGAAGATGAGACCTTATCCATTGCATAGGTCTTGAAATAAGCTTTCCAATGAGTACAAGAACACTCAAATCGGACTCCGCTTGTAAAAGTTATAGTCTTTTTAGTAAGTGCTTATTGGGCTGTCCCGATCCGAATCCGAATCCGAATTTAGTTCTGAGTTGAATCCGAATTTGAATCCGGTAACTATCCGAAAAAATATCCGGTAACTATCCGACAAAATATCCGGATAGTTCCGTATCCGTCGGATAATGTTTGTTCCGAATCTGTTTCACGATCCGCAAAAAATATCCGAATCCGTATTCGTATCCGGCAAAACATCCGGATATCCGAAAATTTACTCCAAATTCTATCCGAATTAAAACGGACGGACGGACGGTCGGAAAATATCCGCTCCGTTTGCACCCCTAGTCGCATGTAGTAGTTCATCACCAATTTGCCTAGTCCAAAACACGAACACGAAAACCGTCTCTCCCCCTCCCACTCCTGTCCCGTCTGAACCCGCCGCCGATGTGGCACGCCTTTCGTGCCCCACCCTCTCGTCACCTGTGCTTTTGACCCGGGTGAGTGTCTCTCTCGCTGCAAACCAGGGCCCACACGTGGCTACCCCACCTGTCATCCAACCATGTCTATAAATACATCCCCCTTTGTTCGTGTTCGTGTCCGAGTCCCAATATATCGTCTCACCACGTACTGGACTGGAAGATTGCGACCCCATTTGTCAGAAAGAATGCGGTCCCACCTGTTAGGAAACAAAACATAAGGGTGGGTTCAATACGGCCGCAGCCATCTACAGCTAATAGTTGTTGTCCCTTAGGTAAGTGTTTGTGTTAGAAACTGACCACGATAAATCAATAAACTATTTTAAAAAATTAATCTATTAAACTCGAAAAATAGTTCTGGATTTATTCTTTTTAACTTTTCAAAACGATTTTTGACTTTTGTTACATTACCTAACTTTTAAACGGAGTATTTTTTAAGGTGAAATCTATAAGTTAATTATAGTACACATTAGAACCCAACATTTGTACCATTCAAAATCACAAGCGAGTATCTCTCTTTCTATAATCTTTGTCGTAAACAGCTAAAATTTAAAAATTTTAACCAAAAATCATACGCTGCAGTCAAAAAGGACAATCCTACCAGAGTTCAACCCGTTTATTCCATCGGCGGATCTATAAAAGGAGGCGGCCTAACCTAACAGGCACCTGACACGGCCTTTCGCCGCACCAATAGCCAAACCGCACCTCTCCTCTGACTCCACCCGCAGCAGCCTCGTCCTGATCCATTCCCAGATCCTTCCTCGCCTCCGTCATCGACGCCGTCTCGGAGGATTCTGCCGAAGCTTTGATCCGATCCATGCGCGAGGCCTGATCTCGCTGTCACATCCTCCGACCCCGTCGCTTCCGCTCGTTGGTCGCCGGAACCCGCCGAATTGGATATAGGGAGATAGCGTAGCGTAGCGCCGCCCCGGGGAGGATACGATGCCTGCGGTGCTCGCGGCGTTCGCCAGCCTCCGCGCCGCTGCCATCGCCTCCAGGGACTCGTCATCCTCCTTCCCCTTCTCCCACCGCCTCAAGCTCTCGTCCTCCCATCGTTTTAGTAATAGTAGTAGTAGTAATTGTCTTTGACGATTGCCTCCCCCTCGTCGCCCACGCCTATCGATCCTTGTTGCCTCGCGTCGTTCGCGGTGTTGGATTCGATTCTGGTTGTGCTCGATCTGAGGCTTGTTTGGTTGGAGGGTTCGGTGCTCGATATCAGGCTTTCCTGGTCGCTGCAGTTTGGTGTCTGGGTTCGATCCGCCTGTCCGATCGATAGCGATCGGCTGTGCTTGAGGTGGTGATTGCTGTTGCTACGAGGAAAGAGGTATTGAATTGGTGCCATTTTATTATTATGGTAGAATCAAGTGCAAATGCCATGAAAATTGATTCATTTGAATTTTATTACTATTTTGAATATGTATTGCCTTATAGTCCTGATTCACAACATGGCAAACGTTCTAGTGCATGCTTCTTATATGTGTTCTTTTAGGCTTATAACATTTGTTGTGCTCATTTGCTTGGTAAAAGTAAAAGAGAAATCTAGTAGGTCCTTGATCTCCCTATTCTTCTACAACAATTGCCTCTAGTTGAATGAACTTGAAATATAGGCAACGTACATGCATGCACATTGATGTGCTATTTCTATACTATGTTGTTGTATGTCTTTATGCATCCCTTTTAACTGCATCAAAAACTTGCTTCTAACTTGTGCTTTGTCCTTTTCAGCATAAAATTCTCTTCTGAATTTGGGATTAAGCTTGTGGATGGGCGGACCTTTGGTAGACTCCAGTGCCAAAGGTGTTAGCAGCAGCATATGTCTCTGCCACAGCACCTGTGAAAAGGCAGGTTTCGAGCACAGCTCCTGTGCTTGCTCTGAAGGTGAAACTTTTGAAGCTGGAATAGCTGGTGGGCAAGATGATTTTGCTGTGAAGGAAATTGGAACGGCTCTTGCTGAAGTGATGCATGTCTATGACGACAACGATGATGATGAAGGGACAGATCCGGGTGAAGACTCTGATGAAAATGATGATTCGCTGCTCTCTCTGGAATCCGATTCAACTGATGATTTAGTGGATATTGACACTGAAGTGGTCACATCACCAGCCTTCCCTGGTGGTGATGCATCTGAATCATCAACCGGCAAATCAGACCCCGGAAATTCTTCAACTAATGTAAGTATTTGATTGCAGTCGATGAGTCAATGAATGGGTTATTCCTTGTTCATTATATCTTGGTTGTCAAAGTGTTTGTGCTTGTCTGTTTATATGATTTTTTTATAACTTATAAGCGTTAGAGGCTTAATTTTGACATGTTGTCTTTGAATTCTTCTACTGTGTTGCTACTCATACTTTAGTTCAGTATAGTGGCTTCCTGATTGTAGTCTTGTTTATTTGAAATCTGCAATAAGTATACGACCTCGTGGGGCTCTTGTTCTCCAATTCTTTTATTGATTATGTGTAATTTTGTATGTTCTAAATGGATGGACATCACCAAACTGTGTTTTTAACAACATATATGAACCCTCTATATATGCAGGGCACTCCTGTGTTGGTTTCTGCAATGAAAGGAAGCCGTGCAAAGCGGGGAATCGTCACAACGTTGAGTGTTTCATGGTCTCCTGATGTATATGATCCTCCTGTTACCTCTGAGTCGCACACTGTGAGGGTGCACCAGAGAGGTTCGAGGAAGGGCCACTACAAGTACAAGCCTTCCAAGAGCAGCAGCAGCCGTAGTACCAATGGCAGCAAAAAGGACAAGAAGCATTCTCGCCATAGCAGCAGCAGCAGCAAAAGAGACAAGAACCATTCTTACCGCATTACCAATGGTGGCAGCAGCAGCAGAACTGACAACAGTGCTTCTCAACATCGTAAGGTATATGGCAGCAGTAGCGGTGTTGGCGGCAGAACTGACACTAGTATTCCTCAATACTGTAAGGTATCTCCGTTAGTGCCAGCTGAGAGTGCCCCACTGGTACAGGCAGCACCTGTACCCAAGACCATGGAACAAATCAAGCGCAGCACCAGCTGCTGCAAGGAGCAGCCTTTGAGCATGCTGTCACGCCAATTTGTGGCTGCAAGGTACAAGGGCATGTTCTCTTTATGGAGTCAAAACCAACTAGCTTCTTAATCATCTTGTCGCAGAGGCCTCCTGATACATGCTACTCTTCTGGGTATCGGCAAAGCGGCAAAGCCGTACATTGTTGATGCCTTATTTCGGTCTGTGAACTCCTGGTTTGGTTGGTATCGCATTCTGTTACACTGTTTGCTCCACTTGTATTTGAACATCACAAAACAGGGTTTTATAAATTGTTGGTCGAACTTCGTATATCTTTCCTCATTTATTCGTGTAATGGGAACGTCGTACATGTGTATTTTGTCGTCTGTTTGGGCATCATTTACATTGTAGCAGTACTGTTCAGTTTAGTTAATTTTCTTTAGATTTGTGTTGGCGGAACTGGTTTGTCTCAGATTAGTCTGAAGATACAAATCAGGAATTGATTGTGAAGCTGCAAGCACATCATGCAAAGAAACCGGAGGGTTGTAACCCATATAATTATAATAGAAACTATCTGGTGGTGCACATTTTCCCCCAATTTACATCAGGACACACATTCAGTATTCTAAATCTTGTCCTTGAAGTACACATGACCTTTAGGTAGCGTTTAGTTTGACGTTGGTTTATGATTTTTTACTGTAGTTAAATTGATTTATTTGATATAATTAAATTTAAAAATAAAATAGAAAAAACATGTTAGTCTATCACAGATAATGTAAAAGAATACGTGAAAAAAAGGTAAAAACCAAAAAAATCAAAAAAATAAAAAAGATGAAATTATTGAATAGTGAAAAATCCAGCTGGCTTTCTCTTGACAAAATCTCCGACGACTGTAAACTTCTATCTTGCTGCACGAGCAGCAATCAACCCCGGCATGTTCTCTTCGCTACCTTGCCCGACACACACATGTTCTGGTATATACTGAGTTCCTGACCTTGGATAACCTGAATAGGCTTTCTCTTCCACAGTTTGGTCCATTGGAATCTGAAATTATGTATGACCATTTTGCCTTCTGGTAGCACCATGTCCATGTGGACCATCTGGAGGGTGCAGTATTGTCATGTTAATGTTATGGACTGCACGATAAAAACTGTTCATCAAGAAGTCAACTTGTTATAAAGGAATGACTAAACACTAACCAAACATTGAATGCATATTCATCCTATTGAGAGTTTAAAATTGTCCAACTGAATAAATTGTGTAATGAATGATGCAACTGATCATTTGTAATCATGTATGAACACCAAACTATGGCAGATACATTTAAACAAACTATAACAGAAAAGCAGTCACCTTTCCCTTTTTTATTATGTTCTGTTAGTTGGATAGAATATCCACTGTTACTAATGTTGCTGATTTTCTGGTTAGGTAGTAGCACTATTGAGAATGAACGACAGCGCTCAACATTAAATTACAGTAAAAAGAATATCTCAATGATGTAAAATATAGTTCATTACCTTGAGTGGTAGTATCAGAATAGGACTCAAAAGTTTTTTGTTTAACACTTTCTGAAATAGGTGGTTCCTGCACCACCCACCATTGTGAACTCATCCCGATGGTTCTTTTTTTTCAACACTTGTGTAACAAACTAACAACCTTCTTTCTTAAGGCACCACATCTCCCAGGCTTTGGACAATAAAATATAATGATTCAATCGGTTAAATAATCACCAAAAATCCTTGCAAGAACAACTTCCTCCAATAAATCTATGGAAACGAACACGGTCCCTGACAATGATTTCTCGGTTGTATGACTTGCTTATTATTTTTGCCACTTCATGGCAATCCTGACAGAATCTCAAATTCTTTACCACCCGAATGACATGAGGTGCTTTTGTTTTCAACAGTCCATATGCAATGGCTAACCTTTCACTATGCTCACAAAGTGCAACTTCTTTTTCCTCTTCACTAACATCATGTAGTACGGCAGCAGTCCAAGGCTTGTGGCCAGCGCATAGCACCCGGTCAGCTATTTCCCCCAATACCAGTCTGATCTCCTTGATTTCAGGGTGTGAATCATCACTCACCACAAACTTGTGCAGATAGCCATTTATTTCAATCGAACTACAACCAGCAACAACAGTAACATTGTTATCCTTCATCTTTTTCCTCATATAGCTCACCCTATCCCACTGGGAGTTCGATGCATACAAATTGGAGAGCAGAACATAGTTCTCTGGATTGTGAGGTTCTAACTCAAGGAGCCTCTTAGACGCTGATTCCACTATATCAATTCTGTTTGAGCTTTTACTCGCCACAAGAAGAGTCCTCCAAATTACTGAATTTGGTGAGATTGGCATGCCAGTAACAAATGAGTTAGCTTCATCCAAGAGGCCAGATCGACATAGGAGGTCAACCATGCAACCATAGTTCTCCAATGAAGGTTTAATTCCCAACTGTTGCATAGTAGACCAATATTGTCGCCCATCATCCACTAACCCACTGTGAGCACAGGCTGATAACACACCAACAAAGGTGACATTGTTAGGCCTCACCTGAAATATGCACAATACACAAGTATTTAGGTGAGAGCTATTAGAAGGTTACGGTACCTTTGTAAAGACTAAAGACTTTGCGCACTCTAGCAATTTCTTATAAAACTAAGGTGAGCATGTGAGCTAATACATAGAGAACAATGTAGAAAGCACTGCTAATCTGAACCAAGATTTATGTAACAATTTCAACATTTCTCAGAACATATATTGTATGGAATTAGTTAAGTGCATTCATGACCCAAACTTTACAGTAACACAATACAAACCAGATGCTAAACAAAGATGATGAATCATCAGAAACTATACTGATGTGTAATTCAGTTTCTTTTGCTGATCGTATATAATAATGAGCATTACATGTTCATGTGCATATCAATTGATACGAGCAGGTTATCACCAAACCAACATAGCCAATTTTTTTAGACCAACAGCAAACAGCTCCTGTGTCTTTTACGGGAAACACAAAAGAAGAACAGACCAACATAACCAACTAACCACTACCTATAAACATATCAGTGCAAAATTTGTACCTTAAGCTCTAGCATTGTTGAGAATAGCCCCAATGCATCCTCTACGAGCCCGTGTATTGCCAATCCAACTATCATTGCGCTCCATGCCATTGTATCCCTCTCCAGCATCGCATCAAACACCGCTCTCGCCCGCTCTATCAACCCGCACTTTGCATACATATCAATTAACGATGTGCTCAGCTCAAGATCGACTGTGATCCCCTTCCTATCTATAAAGGCATGCACCCACCTCCCCAAATCAAGTGCCCCTGCCTTGGCACATGCTGAGATGACACTAACCATAGTGACCTCATCCGGGTTCCACCCCTCCGCCTGCATCTCCCGGAACAACCCCAATGCCTCGTTAACCATCCCCACCCTCGAGTACCCACCGATCATGGCACTCCAAGCAACCAAACTCTTGTCCCCAACCATGGCATCAAACACGGTCCTGGCGAGCGCAACCTCCTCGCACTTGGCATAGAGGTTAAGCAACCCGGTCTGCACGTATGGGCTTGACTCGAGCCCCTGGTGGAAAACCTGCGAGTGCATCTGCCGGCCCTCGCCGAGAGCCGGCACGGCCGCGCACGCCTTGAGCGTGAACGCGAGCGTGAAGCTGTTGGGTGGCGGTGACCCAGCGCGCAGCATACGGCGGTAGACCAGGAATGGGTCCGCGGTGGGGCTCTTGGGGCTGGAGAGCGCGCGGATGAGGGAGTTGTAGCAGAAGGCGGTCGGTTGGGGGATTTGGTCGAACAGGTTGCGGGCGTAGGAGGCCGCGGCGGCGGTGCCGCAGGAAGCGAGGAGCTTGAGAGCGCGAAGGCGGAGGTGAGGCGGGGAGGCGGAGCCTGAGGAGGTACGCGTGGGCGCCGCGGAGCGCGAGGAGGTCGGGGCATCGGCGGATCAGCGAGACGATGTGGGCTTCGATGAGGTGGCGCGGTAGGGAGGCGGCCTCGTGTGGTTTGAGCGGGTGATGCATGCGGGAAAAGATCAAAAAATGAGGGTCTTTTCTTATCCCACGACTTTGGCACGGCCGCACGGCACGGCAAGTAAGTAGGCAGCCGTGGTTTGAGGCCACGGAGGACGGCGTGGAACGCGAAATTTGTGAAGATGGACCGTGGTTCGTGACACTGTAACAGCGCCGTGGTTTGAGGCCAAGGAGGGCAATTTTTTAAAATAATCTATTTTTTATTTAAAATTATAGAAATTCTTTTGCGTGAAACTTTTTTACAAGAATAGTCTCCAATTACTAAAGATTGGGCAACTATAACCTCTAACCCAACGGTCACGCGACACACAGCCAGTCCGTAGTCCGTTGCGTGACAAGTTTTAGTCGCCCAACCGTTGGACAAGAGGTTGCAGTCGCCGAACGGTTGTGCGACTGTAAGCTCCAGTTTCCTGACTGTTTGGAGACTGTAATTTCAGCCTATTTTTATGTAACTGGACTCCTAACTGCGTATGGGGTAAATGATAATTGTTGTAGATAAGTAACATGTATCAAATTTTATGTATAAATTGTATTTAAAAAATAATAAAAGTCAATGTCAGTTGATGTATTTGTGAGTTTCGTAGATTATGAATGATACAAAATCTATTCGATGTGTAATAACATTTTACGATTATCGTATATTGTTGTAGTGCAAGAAATTTTCTGAATTATTTTAGGACGATTGAGATAGTAATAATTGGTAAGTACAATGGTAAGTGATATTGTGATGCAACCAGAATTTATACATGGAGGAGAATTTTTTTTCATATTATTGGATGCGTTGCTACACCAAGAATTGAATGCAAAAAGACAATGAGATGTGCTTTTACGAAATAAAATAGACTTCATAATAAAGTAGGGAATAACATGGCGCACAGGGTTTACCTATATGCATAAGAAAGAGCATCATGCACGATGCAACAAACCGAACTACTTCTACGATACATATGTGCTTTTTGAAATGAAAATAAATTTAAGTTTCGAGAGAGTAGTGCGGAACGGCCCGACCTACTGCATAGATCGGGGCCATTTTTCCTTCTTTACGAGCTCTGCGTTGAACTTCTCGGCGGCCTCTTTGGTCTTAGCCGCCATCTCTCTCTTTTTCTCACGCTTCCTCTCGCAAGCATCGCCCTCTTTGCGCGTGTATGCCTCAAGATGAGTTTTCGTCTCCTGACGTATACGCTCAGCTTGCTTGTCGCTGCGACGCTCCACCTCATGGATCTCGTAGGCCTTTTTGACATCCCACTCCTTGAAGTCGAGAGTCCACTGGTCATAAGAGTGGATATCCATGTTGATCAATTTGTGGTAGCCACATAGCGGTTTCGGAGACTACGGGTAGATGGGAAAGATTGTTAGTGCGTATTTAAAAGAGAAATAGTAGGGGGAACATACTGTAACTGGTCATTACCGGCTGCCGATAGAGGCACCGTCGGGATAGTCACAAGAGTAATTTGCACAACCTTAGTAATACATACCCAGGTTGAGCCGCTAAGACTTGAAGAACATGCATAGCTCCCTGCATCAACAGAGGAGCGGCGTCTCCACCTTGGACAAGTGTTGCGGTGAACGCTCGGTTAGAATGTTTAGGACGGGGTTGTTTCTACGGGGCTGTCATTGCAGGGAGCTAACATCCTGGCACGCTCCGCTTGTTCGGCCCGGGCGCAACATCCCTTACTTGTTTCTTTATGGGCTGTAGCAAATCTTGCTAGTTCACGGGTCTTCTCCTATTGCTTCATCATCTTATCCTATTATTTCTTCTGCCTCTTATCCATTCCAATGTGGTGAACCAAGCTCTAGTATAGTGTGAGGTTTGGATGTGTAGTGTTCTCTCCCAGATTTCTTCCACCTCCTTTTATAAGCCAAAGGCTTCGCATGGTGTGGTTAATTTTTTTAGTAGTCTGCGAGGAGTGTTGCCCCGCCTGATATTGTCACTATGCAAAGTTGTTGTGTCTGGGTTTGTCACTGCACAAAGCTGCTCCGTCTGGTCTTATCGTTGCGCAAAATTGCCTAGTGTGGTCACTTCGGAAAGCTGCCCATTCTGGTCTTGTCACTGCGTCAAGCTGGCCGTTATGTCTTGTCACTGCGCAAAGCCACCCCATATGGTCTTATCACTATGCAAAGTTGGCCGTCAGATCTTGTCATTGCACAAAACCGCCATGTCTGGTCTTGTCATTGTGGAGAGCTGCACCCTTTGGTCTTATCACTGCGTAAAGCTGATCCGTCTTGTCTTGTCACTGTGCAAAACTACCCTTCTCATCTTATCACTGTAGAAAGTTGCATCCTTTAGTTTTGTAACTGCGCAAAGGTGGTTCGTCTAGTCTTGTCATTGCGCAAAGCTACCCCTTCTGGTCATGTCACTACAGAAAGCTACACCCTTTGGTGTTGTCACTACACAAAGTTGACCCATCTGGTGTTGTCACTACACAAAGTTGTCCTATCTTGTCTTCTCACTATGTAAACCTATCCTATCTGGTACAGTGATTGCAAAAAGATGCAAGGAGATTTTGGTATGCTTAATCCTGTCTTTTTGGTCCACTTCCCACAGGATATAAAATGCACGTCCCACCCCCTTGGTAGTAAGAAAAAAATACCTTCTGCGTGGTAGAGTAACATACCATAGCTGACGCTAAGGGGTCAGTCGAACATGGGTCATCGAAGTTAGACCTTTAGCTGGAAAGGAGTGAGGACTTCAGCCCTGACTACCGCTTGATGCCAAACAAGTGTGCTGAACCGGTGTGGTCGAAATGCAGACACAGAGAGGACGCGGTCGTGCAGGTCTCGGACGATCTGTTCAATGGTAAATGATGTTTCTTCTAATGCCGACATTCTGTGGTACAATACTACAATTTACCAATAGTTTATTTTTTCTTACTGCTAATAGAGCTTCCATGTTAATCCTCCTTTTCCAACAGATGGCGAAATGTGACTTTGTCCACTGGATCGATCCTCCGCATAAATGGTACGTTGTGAGGTACATGGAAGTTTTGTGGGAGCGAATCTTTGACTTAGAAGCGTGGATTCAAAGTCTGAAAGAGGAGAACAATGATCTCCGTCAGCAGATGCAGCGCGAGGGGCAATGAGGAGGTCGTTAACATAGCAAGTTCGTATGATCTGACATGCTGCTGTGTGAACTCTAATTGTATATGTGCATGCCATTACAACGACAGCCACCACGTCCGAGGCGCCCCCCCTCTATAACACTCCATCTGACTAGCACAAGGCACATTCTACTAGTAGGCATGCACGGAGAAGGTTGTACTATAGTACTCTCTCCTGTTGTTTGCGTTTTTGTTCAATGTCCTAAAGCATGTAATCTAATAGTTTATGCGTTGGTGCAGTTGCTATTTATTGAGCGTATTGTTCCAGTGGTGCGTCGCGTGCATTGAACTAGGTGCCGACATGGATTAAACAAATGGACATTATAAAAAGGAGTATAAATAAGAATACAACAATATCACAAACAGCACAAGTAGCGGAACCTCTTTTTCTTCATCTCCCTCTTCCCTCCCCTCCCCTCCTCTCCTCTCCTTTTCTTCCCTCTCCTTCCTCTTCTTTCTTTCCCTTCTCTTTCTCTCTCGCGGCGAGCGTCGGTGAATGAATAGGGAATAGCCAGGCTCGGCCATGGTTGATTTATACACACATCTAGTCGATTTACCGTTAGGCAGCTAAAGCTTTCAGTCACCCAACGGTTGAATGATAGGTTCCAGTCGTCCAACCATTGAACGACTACAATTATGTCGCCTAATAGTCCATGGACTTCTTGTGTGTCATGCGGCCGTTGGGTAACTGGAAGCCATTCCCATAAAATTTTTGTGCGGGTACATTTCTATAATTTTGAATAAAAATGGATTATTTAAAAAGTTCCAAGGAGGGCATCATGTGATTTGCACCGTGACGAGACGAGAAGGGTTCATGCTGGTTAGCCCGGCTGAGTGGCCGACTGATCGCGTGTCATAGATGGCTTTGGTCAGTTGCGGTTGTGGCGCATGGTTGCACAGAGTGGTTAGCCGAGGTTGGGTTGGAATGAATCCGTTCCGTGGCCCTCGAGGAGTGCAACTTCGAGCCGGGACCTCGCTTCCTCTAAAAGTAGGTTGTTTCGCTGCTGGGTTGCTTGTGCTCGGCCTCCCGCGGTCAGTGGCAACCATTTCATTTTCCACCAACAAAGTTATATACTCCATCTATTCTTTTTTAAGTGATGTTTTTGATTTTTCATAGTCTCCGAGATATAATTTTAGTCATTATTTTTTATAACTTTATCTTATTATGTACTAGTAAAATTATAATATTATAAAAAGTATTCTTAATAACAAATCTATTGATATAGTTTTCGTGTAGCTAATCTATATAGTTTTAAACGTATTAGTAGTCAAACTTACTGCACTGATTCTAAGGTGTCACTTAAATAAGAACGGAGTATCTAAGTTATCTTCTCTCATACATTTCTCAATTTCACCACCCTCTTAGTCCTTGTGCAAAGTCAAAATATGCCTTATATTTCTTAGCGGAGGGAGTATAATACAAATTAGTGGTCAAAGTTGTTTTTTTGGATTGTGTCGATATCCAAAACGATATGTATTTGTGAGTAGAAAAAGTAACTTTTGTATGATCAAATCATGTTAAATTGGTGCAAGCTAGATTCTTGGGTTTTGTAGCCACTCCCTTGACCTTACAACTCCAATCAATGGTCGACGAAGGTGGCATAGCCAACCATCTGGTGGATACAAGAATAAATATAATTAGGACACTCTTATTCAAAACACTAAGTTTATTACTTATTTACAAAGTGCCATATGCTATTTTTACTGTAACTTAATGGGATTAGTAAGAAGTCATTGGAGTCACATTCCCCAATGCTTCTATGTTAGAAAAACCAAAAGTAACTTTTAAAAACTATTTACTATAAAAGACACTTTATTTTAAAACTAGTTATTATAAAAACTGAAAAGTAACTTTTAAAAGTTAAAAAAAGTCTAGAATTCTTTATTTTCAGCCAAAAAAATTCAGAAAAAAGGCAATAGAACGCGCGTAAGGGGCTGCAACTTGCAGGACGCGTCCGTCGTACGTGCGGTGTGGAACTGCGGACGTGTGGTGTGGATGAACCGTACGCGCACGGCAACCCACGCCTACGGCCGCGGGAGTGGGAGTGGGGCGACGGAACTACGGCGGTACGGCCTGCGCGCCGCCGCCTCTCCTTCAAGCCAAGCGGCCCCGTTCACCTTGCCCCCACGAGACGCCGCTCCGGCCCGGCCGTTTCCCTCCCCGTGCCTCGATTCCAAACAAACCCGTGACTTGCGCACTCGGGGCCGGTGTCTCTTTCTTGCAGCGTTCGTGTCTGCCATCTTGCTGCCGATGAGTAGATGCATGCAAACGAAACCGCAGCCGAATCTGGCATGGAGTATAAACGGGAACCGTGTAGCAATAGTCCGCTTGGATCAGTGCCCTGTCCCTACATGATGGGAGGACAACCGGAGAAGCCATCGCGCAGCCAGATTCAGACGGGAATGGGATGGGAGAGCAGGCAAGTGAACAGTTGATGAATTGAATTGGGGGAATCACATTGATGAACCAACTACTCCTGAAGATCGATCGGACGCGGCGTGTCTTTCTTCCCACAGCGCCTCGCCGACCGCCGAATCCAATGCTTCTTCCCTACACGTCTCTCCACAGCTCCACACCTCACCTCCATTACTCTCAAATTAGAAACTACACCCGTCGTTGCTATCTGCTATTCACGACACCACATGTGTTGTGACTTGTGAGCCTAGGTAGAAGCCACTAATAGTGTAGTAACATGGAGCGATGGAAGATACGAAGACAATGCTACGTACATAGCGTCACCAACTATAGCAAATTACACCAAGGTATTATTAGAATTTAGAAGAAACAACAGACCCGAAAATCTCATGCATGGAATTGTAGGTATCCTAATACACAGCCATATATGTGGCAAGAATGAGGTAGAATCATCAGGCTAAACCCCGAGACAGACTGGTCGAACTCCCAAACTCTTCTGATCGATCTAGAACATCCAGGCGGCCGTGACCGCGAGCGGTAGCGCGGCGAGGGCGACGAGGCCGCCGGCGGTGAAGCGGCCGGGAGCGTGGTTAGGAGACTTCTGCGGCGAGGCGGACGGCGGGTTTTCTACAGAACTCACAAACGGTACAAGCAAAGTTAGCAGGGCGAATTAATGTCATGTGAGTGTGAGAATTGACTGACTGAGGGCGCCTAACAATGAGACCACTACAGAGCATCTGCTAGCATCAGCAGCACACAAATTAAGGGCATTAATGGACATTTAGTGGAACTATCCTCCATTCTCCGTACTAGCTTTGGCAGAAGGACCTATAGGTTTTTGTAGCTAAAATTAGTTGTACACCTGTCCATTTTCTCACTCTTTATTACTAGTACAAATACTCATTAAGACCTACTTATACGACAATTCTATAGTCTATTGCCTTGACACCTCCAATGCTTAATTGGTCACAACTTCTCATATATAACTAATGTGTGCAGAGTAAATTTAGGGATGAAAACAGAGTAAATGGTGGTTAAACCATATCTGTATCTATATTTTTTCTTGAATTTGAATATTAATTGAACAAACGTATGATACAAATTATGATCGGATTATACTCAAAATCAGATCAGATTCGAATATTTTCATATTCCAATAATTGTTCGTGACCTCTCCTATTTAAAATATGGCACCAAATTATTTTAACATTTTTAATTGATAAATGGCTATCTCAAACATGTAACTGCACATTAAATGTTAACAACAATAAATGAATTATTCATCCCACGTATTTGTATAATGCAGCTTTTGAGGATAGCTTGATATTTGCATAATGCAGCCAAATGAAAGAATGTATGATGGATCCGGATATTATTTGGATATCCGACTCCGAATCCCTATCATGTCATACCGAAACTCGTAACTTTGCTAGGCAAACATCCAAATATGGCTCCGATTTTCTATTTGGATATGGATATTTACTATCCGTATTATCTGACCGAATCCATATTTGTTTTCACCTTAAGAGTAATCATACCAAATAAAAGTTATAGTACTAGTAAAAGGACTGAAGAACCAATGCAAGCGGAGCAGTAATGAGTTACCAGGCAATTGTGGTCCAGTAGCGGATGGAGAGAGGCTTGTCATGGGCGATGCAGAAGGCCCCATAGGCACAGGGACTCCAAAAGCTGCATATTTTAGTATGTGTTAACCCAAAGGTTAGCAGTAACCATAATTCATTGAAATTTGGAAGGTAAATCGCACCATTAGATTAGCGAAATGATATTTGGACAGGGTAATTAGACAGATAGACTAATTTTCTTTGATAATTGGGTAGTCACACTAGTACTTAGGTGTTGCTCACTTCGGTTTATTTTTTATAGTTTAGTACTGTAGCTGACTTATTTTACATTGTAGTTGGTGATGACTTATTTGGCGTAATTAAAATTAAAAAATATAAACAAACAAGTTAGCTTATCATGGATAATGCAAAGGAATACAAGAAAAAAAAGATAAAAAAAGCCAGAAAAAGACAAAATTAAAAAACTAGAAGTTAGAAGTTAAAAACTAAAACTCAAATGAGCGGGGCATAACTACAAAATGATACCGAGCAAAGAAGAGGAGGATTTTTCTTTTTTGAAACAAGAAGAGTTTCTCAATGTTCTAGTATTGTCTTCCGTTTTAAGAAGAGATTTCTTTTTCTGTCCAGACAGATGTGGAGGACGGTCTCTGCATCAACCGGCAAGCTCTTGCTGTAGGCCTTGTAATCCATCCTGTAATTTTCTCTCTGCCTTAGTGAAATGGCAGCAGTCCTCTGCCACCATTTCGAGAGAAAAAACCACGCTATTTTCCATTTTGTTTTTGAAAAGTCCTCTAATGAACCAAGCACGTACTGGACACATGTTTGCTCTGGTTACTGAGGGAATTATCCATGTCATGGGGATTTTTTTCAGCAGTTTATTAATCCCTTAAGCACATCATAAACCTCCCATTAGCTGGCTAGGCTACAAAATCCATGGTATGAACACAATAAGAAACAAAATATATAGACGCAAACCCTGGCAAGAAAGCTAGACAAGAGCCCTGAAAAGTGAAAACGCGCGCTTTTCGTCCATGTACAGCTAAAGTCACACACGCACTAGAATGAAACGCATACATACATACATACATACATACATATATATATATATATATATATATATATATATATATATATATATATAGAGAGAGAGAGAGAGAGAGAGAGGGCGATAGTGCATCGTGCATATATACCTGCGCATGCGCTGACGGGCGGCGTGCTGAGGCGGCAGATTCCGGGCAGCGCGAGCGCGCGCTTGTAGTCGACGCTGACGCCGTAGGACTCGGCGCCGCCGGCCAGCAGCTGGCAGAGGCAGACGGGGGTGGACTCCAGCAGCCCCGCCAGCTCCGGGCAGCACGGTTTGTCGGGCCGCCGCGCCGTGCTCCCGCTCTGCACGTACGACAGGCAGTCCGACATGTTCAGCACCGCGTTCATGCACTCCGGGCTGATCCCGGCCGACGGCGCCGGCGCACCGACCGGCGCCTGCGCCGCCGCCATCCCCACAGCGAGCACCACAGCCGCCGCCGCCGCCGCGAACGCCGCAGAGCACCGCAGCATTGCCATGGGAATTAAGTAGCCGAGGTGGTGGTGCTAATCAAGCTTTTTTCGCTAGCCTATGCCTGTTCCTGCTGCTGGACTACCTCGTTGAGAATTTCTACTGGATTAGACTTGGGAATAGTACTGTGGAGGCAAGGTTTTTGCGTGTTCGCGAGTACATGTGCGCTCTCATATAGTGGCAACAGTAGTGTCCAAGTGAGTGACGGCCGGTCTAGTGACCGGTGGAGTGGCGTACCTAGCTGGACCCAATCGAGCTGCATTTGTGGCGTTCTAAGGGCCTGCTCGATTCGGCTGAAATTATACTATAATTGATTAAAATTATACTACAACTAATGATAGTTTATTTGAGTAATTAATTTTTTAAAAAGTAAAAATAGAAATAGATTGGTCCATTACAGACAATGTATACGTATACGAAAAAATACCAAAAAAGGTTTACAAAGCCAGAAAGTTAGAAAAAATAAAATTTAGGAATAGTAAAAATAAACCATAAGTTCAAACCAAAATAAGCGGAGTAGTCTAGCTTTAGCTAATTACTTAGCCTTGGTGGTCGTTTGAACATTTCTTAAACGGGACCTCAATTAAGCATCCAGAATAATCGGTTTAAACGTTAAAAGTAAGATGCAATTCTCAACTCCCTGCACTTTGGAGATTGAGATGATTAGACGTGTTGTATCCTGCGACGTGCGATCGAAACCATTATTATGGAATACAATGTTCTCGTTTTTCGGTTTTCGCTGGCTTTAGAATTCAGATTCTTTTTATAATCATTATTTATTATTCTAATAAGCTACAGAACAAAACAACGGAACCAATACGCTACTACTCCCGCTTATTGTAGAGAAGAGTTCCAATTTCCACCTCAAAGTTTACTGTGAGCTGTCCTTTGTTTGGTTAAGTTTATATTGGTCAAATCCAACAGTAAAGGCATATTCATATTATTCTTTGGCTTTAGTTTATAAATAATAATAGTTTATAAAGAAGTTTATAAAAGATACTCGCATATGATTTTAATTGATATAAAAAAATTATTATAATGTGTATTATAATTGATTAGTAGATCTCATTTTAAAAAAATATTTTATTTAAAAATTATTTATTATAGAAAAAATATATGTTAGAAGTCAATAATAACAGCCCGTCCAGTTGGGTCCAGTCCATCCTCACCGATCTCACCGGCTGCCAGTACCAGATCGCGCGCGGTTTGGACTGGCTACTCCTGGACACTAATGAATGCGATTATGAATGCGGCTGCACTGTAACACAGTACCAGCACTAGTCTGTACTTCTGTAGCGCCGCCCATCATCACTGCAGCAAAGCAACTTGGGGATCGAATCGAAACGAACACTCGCGCCGGCGACGCGCGCTTCTTGAATAGTACTCCGTATGATGATTTTTAGAAGGCCTGTTTAATTTGTATTCTTGTTAAAAATTATAAAACATGCATACATTTTAATGTTATCTTCTCTATTTTATCCTTCTTTATTTCCTTCTCTTTCCTAAACATTTATGCATGACTAATTACAAAAACTAGACTCTCTTGTATTTCCAAAGCCCTTAATAAAAGGATCCTTTAGTTATTCTCTTTGGTGACTTTCTCGGTCTTAGAACCCGTTTCAAACAACTTCTAGCTTCGGAAGCTAAAAACCATTTAGAACACGTTGATTTCTTAACATCACTTTTTCTTTTTTTTTCTCCCCATTTTTCCCTATTCTTTGTATTATCTATAGATATATAACAGTATTTTTTATTTTTTCTATCTTTTATTCATTTCCTTTGAGCAAATTTGCTCAATGCCATTGAAAAGTTTTGTATGCTGAAAAATACTATTGCGGACCGAAAGCATAGGCCAATATCATACAAACATAAAAACGCTGGAGAATACCATCGCCGTTAACTTTTCCATCAATTTGCTTTGTTAACTGCCATTCAGGTGAGAGAAAAATTTAGAAATGACACTTTTGCTCTTTGGCATTCTCCAGAAAGCACAGAACAGAGGGGGGGGGGGACAAAGGAAAGTAGGGAAGGCTCTGGAGGGCAATGGCGCCGGCGAGGGGAGAGGTGAATGACACAGGCAGGCCATCGAAGGTGATGGTGTGAGTGTCGGCACATGGTGGCAACATGAACGACAGCTGGGGCGGTGGCCAAAGTGGGCGACAGTGGCAACAGCACTCCAATGACGGCCGCCAAAGGGTAGTGTGTGTATAAGCATGACGTGACCTCGTGGAGTACTCCCGTGCAATCGGAAGAGGCAACCGAATGCTCAGTGACACCAGAGAGCTCGACGAAGGAGGCTTCGCCACCGTGTACAAAGGTACTCGCGCTAACATACTCCTAGGCCAATTAGCCAAGTTTTTGAGTTTGACGTCTACTTGATTACATTGGATTGGGTTGATTTGATCTGTTCAGGACATCTCTGACATGGGCGCGTCGCAGCCGTGAAGCGCCTATACAACAACAGCTGCCGGCGCGTGGAGCAGACCCTGAATGAGGCGGCCATCCTCTCCCAGCTGTGCCACCTGAACCTCGTCACGTTCTACGGCTGCACGCCCAGCCATAGTCGGGAGCTCCTGCTGGTCTACGAGTTTGTGCCCAACGGCGCGGCCGCGGACCACCTGCACGGCGATCGTGCACCAGAGCGCGCACTGACGTGGCCGCTCCGCCTGAACATTGCCATCGAGGCGGTCACCGCGCTCGCGTACCTCCACGTTGTCAAGCTGTCGATTGGTCACCAAGATGTCAAGACCAACAACATCCTTCTCGATGCCAACTTCCACGTCAAGGTCACCGACTTGGGGCTCTCTCCGCTCTCACAACTCCGATCAAGCGACGAGGAAGATAATGACGATGGTTGCGGAGCTGGCGTTCCGGTGCCTAAAACAGAACGGTGAGATGCGGTCGCCGATCAGTGAGGTGCTTGACGTCCTCAAGCGCATACAGGACAGGTGCAGGGCGGAGAAAGACGGGAAGAAAGATGTGCTCCTGGAGAGCGCAGTTTTGTCATGTCGGATTGCCAGAAGCAGCTACAGTGTGCGCTAGACTGATACTATCAATGTTCACAGGACACTTTGGCCTTGCAGACAGCCGGTCGAGCTTGCACGAAGTGGCGATAATCATGGCATGGCTGACCGTGTCCGGGGACGCTCCTAACACTGGCCGTTTTGTCGAGCATCTCGCCCGCTGCGTCCACCCGGTCATTGTGGCATAGCCCGTTCATCTGCAGGTTGTATAGGTGAGCACGCTGGGCTCGATGTCGCTGGTCCTTCTGCGTGCTGTCAGCCTATCATGCGCCAGCTCCACCACCCCGACCGGTTCTCCCGGAGCTGTGCGTTGGGCAGGTGGCTGTACACCCACCATGGTTGGCGTCCCGCCCGCCCGACGTCATTCATGCGGTAGGAGGCAGGGACAATGGAAGAAGGGGCGGAGGCGGAGCTGCCTCGGGAGGGGGTGGCAGAGGCGGCATTTGGTCGTACAGATGGCAGCATGTCGAGAGGTGGTTTTCAGCTGGACCACCGTTGTGCTTAAGGGGGCACGGTGAAAAGGGGTGTAATACAATACAGTTCTAGGGTCCTTTTTCGTAAAAGTGTGACTATACTATTCTTTTTTAGAGCAAATTTGCTCGACTTCTTTGCCACCAAAATGTCCTGTTCTTTGGCGCCAGCAAGCAGCTCTTTTACGAGGGCAAAACGGCCTTTTTGCACCCCTAGACGGCGCTGGGTCATGGAACACTCATAGGAAGGGCATTTCCCAGTATTTTTGGCTTCACGGTGGCACTCGGCCACGTGTTAGCTCCGCAAAGGTATTTTCCTACTAGGATCTTTGGTATGACACTGAGCAAATTTTTTCTTTTCTTCTAATTGAATTGCTCAGAAAAAACTACTAGTCGTTATAATATCATTTCAGCTACAAATCACATCACTTTTGAATGGGGTCTTAGAGCCATTTGAAATGGCTTCTACTTGCAGAAATCGGAAGTCAAATCAAACGCGTCAGCTGCTGAAAGCATCTTCGGCTGGATCGAACATGCCACAAGGACTTGATGGCGCAAAGGAGCACGGGGTCGACCGAGGTGCGATGGTGGAGGTGGCATTGTCTAGGCCTAGCCAAATGGGGCATCCGACCCAACACGATGCTAGCCCGGATAGGACACAGTCCGATTAGGCTTGGCACTGCTAACTTGAATAAGTTATCGTGTCGTGTCATACCAGCCCACATGTCTGCCCTCCGACCTAGGCACGCCACAGAGAGAGGTTGGGCTAGCCAGGGCATGCTTAGCCAAATAGGCCACCGATAGCCTATTGATTTTACTATTAGTCGCAAGTAATTTTACAACTAATCACAAGTAATTTACTATCAATCGCCGAGTCGTAAATATTTTTACTGCTAGTCACAAGTAATTTTACTACCACGTCACCCGGCTGCGCTCAAAAGAGTATGATAGCACTAACACAAACAATAGTACTAACATAAATAATTTTACTGTCAACTACAAGCAATATTACTGTACTACCACAGGAGAGTTATTGTCCATACCATATCGAATCAGCCTGTCGTGCCGAGACATCAACTCAAGCACGACACACCCAGTTAGACCAAGCCGATATGGCTTGTTTACTATTTATGTCATATCGTGCATGGGCGGATCAACAATATTGTGCCTCGGACTGACTGTTTGGCCAAATCTAGCATCGTCAGCTCCTCTTCTTATCCTCCTCATGAAGCACGAAGCGACACCATCACTCTACTGGGGTATTTCTCTCCCATGGTCACTATCAGCGGTGGCGCCATCGAATCTCACCCAATTTGCTGCCTCCAAGAGCATTCCCCACTAGGAAGGTCTGTCTTCCTCTCCTTATGCCTCTCGATCATTCCTCTTTGATGGTTGGCTGATGTGAGAATTCTTGGTTGATCTCCCTATGCGTCGACACTCGTGAGAAGGAATGGCGGATGGGGATGGCGAGGTTGCAGTGGCCAATCGAGCAGAGCCTCTGCTGGCAGTTGGCAGCGACGAGCAATGACATCTGGACGGCGGTGAGGTCCGTAACCGCCAAGAGCCACCGCTATCCTAGAAGTGTGCACCCACCTCTTTAGTGGTGGATCCAGACCTATGGCAGTCTAGGCTCCAGCTCAAGGTGTGGGATATTTACTAGTGCAGTGCTCTAGTTAAGTTTGGGATACAACTTTCCCTCTAACCTAGGTAGCAGTGGTATCCAACCCTCCACAGCTTAGGGCGTGATGAAATCTTGGCTCCACCACTATCCCCTTCTGATGAGGACATGATCCTCTATGGATATAACCATAGTTGTTATGCTTGCTCTTCCTATTACAAGAGCTCATACAATTCATTTAAATTATCAGGTGAGCTCATTTTTAGGAGTAGCTTTATATTATATGAAGTATATAATGCTACTTAATGATGAAAATATATATTTGTTCAACATCATATCACTTTTGATACAAGCCAAGTAAGAGTTTAAGTTAGACATATTCTGGAATCCAATTCGGCATCCAGAGACATCTTCGACTTCAAATGTGCATAACTTCCATATACAGGGTCCGTTTGAGGTCCACAAGTGCTTGATGAAAAGTTTTTCTAGTCCTCTTTCCAACGGATATAGCCTTACCTATAAATTCCTTTTGAGTACACCACAATCACCAAAATAAGGTGTTGCATCACCTGTTTAGGCCAAATTAAACCTTGTAATGCTTGGACCCCAAGGGAAGGCACTCCCTCTTGGTCCGTACTATTCACAGTCATACTGTTCATGTGAACAGTACCATAAGTAGTACCATCCACTTATCTCTTAGTTATATGCGATTTTCCCTCCTTTATTTAAGGAGACCAAACCTCTTTAGTTTCTTTGGATTTCGTTTATGTTTAGTTTGTCAACATTGTAACTTGTATCTTCTGTGTGCCAACTAGACTACTCAATCAAGATCTTTATTTGGAATCCCATCTTATCAGTATTTCATAAATATTTGCAACACATCATATTGTGTTTTATCTTATTCTTGAGTGTTCTTTGGTTGCATTAAGGAATAGACCTTTGTGGTCAGGTTAACCGTGTTTTTGGCACGGTTGATAATGACTCGAAGTGTGGTTTAACGATTGCTTAGTGTTCTGGTCATGACCAGTTAGAAGCCAACATCGTCAAAGTCGTTTTCCTTCAAATTGAAATTATCATCCTATCAAAAAATTAGGACCACATTGCCTCATCAAGTGGTATCAGAGTTTCAGTTGACCCATATGAATTTCTTGTATCTCTAGTTAGTAGATTGGTTTTTATTTCCTTTATTCAAGAAAAATTGCCCTACAAAATTAGTTAATTTCCGCTGTCCAAACCCCGTTATACTTTTCAATTTGTTAGTTTTGGTTTGCTAAATTGAATTTACATCTGTTTTACCTTTGTCTAGTTGCTGGTCATATCCTTGTTTCTATAAAAATCAAAACAAAAAATCTCCATATCAAAATCTATCAAAATACCTCACATCATAATTTCCAATTTCAGTCAGATCAGCGATTGTTCTGCCATCTCCACAAAAAAACATCATAACTTTCGTTTCCGAGATCCTTTTGAGAGAAACCACCACCATTAGATCCATAACTTCCTTATCTAACTGCCCCTAAAATTTAGCTTTATTCCAGAAAGACAATTAAAAGATATCTATGGTAAAAGTTAATCTAAATTTCTTGATTGAATTTGCAATAGCCAGCAGTTGTGATTTGTGTGAATTTTTTGGTTTGCTTTCAGAATTTGACCCCAAAAGAAAAGTTATAGAAAAAGCCATTAGAAAATAGTAAAAAAATAATCATTAAAAAGGCAACTAACAAGAAGTTACAGCCAAAATAACGACATACTGTCGAGAGACATAGAAATCTTCAATTTCTGTATTTGGGTCAATCCTTGTGCTTTTCAATTCTAGATTACATTCTATTGAATTATCTTGTATCAACCACTCCTATACATTGTTATACATTTGTTTTAGTCTTTGTCCATCCTTAGTTGATCAATAACATAGGCTAAGAGCTAAATACAATTATAATTCAATTATGTGCAATTTCTGAAATGAACTGATTGTTCTCTACTACTACATATCTAGTCTTTCAAGTTACACCTACTAACCGAGCAGATCACATCGAACAGGCCCTTGTAATCGCTTCACTCATCATTTGAGTCAAGTTTATCATGAACTAGCCAACTTCATCATATACCCTCCCCACATTTGAGAATTTCAGATTTACCACCTAATGACATTGCATAGGTATATGATGAATAAATCCATGAACTAGAGCTATTTGCATAGGTAAGAATTTGCTAGAGCTTGGTAAAAAACTGAAGTGTGAGAGACTTTGAGCCTCTAGATCCTAGTAGTTGATAGGAATATATATTTGTGATTTGTTTTCTTATTTTCTACTAACAATGACAGGTTTGAGAAAATTGGTAAATTACGATGTCATCGTGAGCAAATTTGAACTCAAAGGGAAACAACTACCGGTATACATTTTGGCACTCGCCGCTGAGAGTACATTATCGGATTACTTTCTATGGGTTGCTATGTTGGATAGCCACTTTGAAAGACAGGACCTTGATCCTTATGAGAAGATGAGCATGGCAAGGACGGCATTGATCGGTGATGTTCAACATTAATGGTCAAAGCTCGAGCACCACTACATGTACACATGGGAGGAGATGAAGAAGAAATTGTGACGTTGTTTTGTACCTTCACCACCCATGGTCATAAGTGAGGTGCAACTTACGGTAACTGACAATGATGACATTGTTTTGGCTTCTGAGGTATCTACAATATCTAATAAGGATGATAATAATAAAGTTACTGATTTGGTGCTATAGCAAGACATAGAGCAACCTTGTGAGTATATACTTGTTGTAGTGCAATCTTTTAATATTCTTTGCGTTGACTTGAATGAATCATGTGCTGATCTAAATTCTCATAATTTTGCAAATGTCGAATTAATTACATATAAGGAAGTATTTGATAGAATATCCCCTCCTGAAACATTGTGTTATATCATGCTTAATGAACCCGTTAGTTTGGAATGTGCTATGGAGAAAGTTTCTAACATTTTATCTCTAAATTCTTTTTCTAGCACCTACACCTACTATTTTAAATTAATTAGAGATTATGGTATAGACAATCAATTTCTGGTATATCGAATATGCATAACTTGTGATCACATAAATGAATTGAAGCTTGCTATTTTGAACAACAATTTTTGTGTGCTAAATTTTGTTCATTATGAGAAAAAAATAGAATTTAGTGATCATTCAATTCCTATGTGTTCATCTCTTATTGCACCATCTAGTATAGACAATCTGAATAATGATGTTAAAGTATGAAGAAACTTACAAATCTTTTCACTCTTGCTAGATAAATTTTGTTATTGCTCGATTGAAATATGATTATATGGATGAACTTTGTTTGATTCAAGAGTTGTAGATTTGCTCATATGTGCTATCATTGCAAGTTTATAACTTCATATATTTGAATTGCATAAATGCTTCACTTACATTTGCAAAACTACTTGCAATAATTGCTGTGTGAGAAATTTTGATTTGCTTATTAACATATATGATTACTCTTGGGTTAATAATACAATGAGCTTTTATGATTGCTGCTATTTTATAACATTAATTATGCAACAACGAAGATCCGTTAAAACGAATGACATATCATATACCATGTATACACCTTAGTTTTTTTGTTATCTTATTTTCAGCTTATCAAAAGCCGAGGATGGCTTTGTTTTCAAGAAGGAGAGGATAATGAGGACATGACTCTTATGGATACAAACATAGTTACTATGCTTGCTATTCTGATTACAAGAGCTCGTACACTTTACTTAAATTATCAGGTAAGCTTATTTTTAGGAGTGTCTTTATATTATATGAAGTATATGATGCTATCTAATGATGAAAATGTATATTTGTGCAGCATCACATCACTTTTTGTATAAGCCAAGCAAAAGTTCAAGTTGGATACATTTTGGAGTCCAATTCAGCCTTCAAAGACAACCTCAACATTAAATGTGCATAACTTTCACATACAGAGTCCGTTTGAGGTCCACGAATACTTGATGGAAAGCTTTTCTCGTCCTTTTTCCAACGGATCCAACTTTACCTCTAAATTCCTTCTGAGCACCGTAATCACTAAAAGAAAGTGTTGCATCACCTATTTAGGCCAAATTAGGTTTTGTAATGCTTGGGTCTAGGGGAAGACGCCCTTCTTGGCTCGTAGTATTCATGGTCATACTGTTCATATAAACAGTACCATAAATAGTAACACTCCTTTATCCACTTCCCTCCTCTATTTAAGGAGCCACACCCATGTAGTTTCTTTGGATTTTATTTATATTTAGTTTGGCTACATTGCAACTTGTATCTTCTAAGTGTGTCAACTAGAACACCCGATCAAGATTCTTATTCGAAATCACATCTTATCAGTATTTTATAAATATTTGCAATACATCAGATTGTGTTTTACCTTGTTCTTACATATTATTCAGTTGCATGCTGAAATAGACACTTGTAGTTAGGTCAACCGTGTTCTTGTCACAGTTGATAAAGACTTGGAGTATGGTTTAGCGATTGTTTGGTGTTCTAATTATGACTGGTTAGAAGCCTATGTCGTCAAAGTCATTGTCCTCTAAATCGAAGTTATATCATCCTATCGAAAAATCAGAACCCTATTGTCTCATCACCTTCCCCCTTGTAGTTCTTGTTTCTAATGTTAGTTTTTTTATTTGTTTTTGTCGTGTGCTGATCTAGAAATGAATAGAAGAGGAAGAAGCTAGAGAAGAGGAAGAGGCTGGAGGAGAATTGCATATCTTGATTTAGCATCTGTCCTCTTCTCACCAAAAGAACACTACGACAGTGGATCTGGATGATGGCGATGATTGATGAACTGCATTTGTAATCTCAAGTAGCGAACCTAAACTAGCATGAACTTCCAGCTCTTGTGTTCTGCAGTCTTAAGATATCTGATAGAGTAGATGTCAATGCTACTGTATACACTTGAATGCCAGTTGAGCATCTTGATTTATGCTTCTTGTATCTTAAGCTTGCCTGCCTTTCTTTTTTTGTTCTTTGCTTGTCAGAGGCTTGTCTGGCAGCCCCGCTCATTTTGGTTTAAAATCAGTTTCTCCTTTTGATTTTTGCTTTTTTTCACTATTAAGTAATTTCGTCTTTTTCTAGTGTTTTTAGATTTTTTGGGCTTTTTTTTTGCCTTTTTCGTATTCCTTTGCATTGTCCGTGATGGGCTAACATGTTTTTTCTATTTTTAAATTTTTAAATTTAATTATGCCAAATAAGTTAACTCAGTTACAGTAAAAAATAAGTCAGCTATAGTAAAAAACCATAAGCCATCGCTATTTCGAACGCCCCCACTACTATTTGTTTGACAGTAGCGCTCAGTTTGACGTTGGCTTATGGTCTTTTACTGTAACTCACTTATTTTTTACTGTAGTTGAGTTAATTTATTTGGCATAATTAAATTTAAAAAAATAAAAAAAATATATTAATCCATCATGAACAATGTAAAGAAATACGAAAAAAAGAAAAGACATAAAAACTCAATAAACCTAAAAAACAGAAAAAGATAAAATTACTAAATAGTGAAAAAATGAAGTCAGAAACAGACGTTGGCTTTAAACCGTTTTGAGCGGTACCATAAGAAAATGAATTTGAAAGAAGTTCACTTTAGTATATCGGCATAAAATAAGTCATCACTTTTGCTTAGGGACAATTCACATAATTGTCAAATTAATTTAACTAAAAACTCTAACTGAGTCAAACATCTTTTACTTTAAATCATTTCTACTTATAGACCTTACTATTATAAAACCAAAAGCTCCGGCAAAAAAACAAGCAGCTTCGTCATTTTCAAACACCGCTTAAGGGGGCGTTCGTTTTAGCGATGGCTTTTGGTTTTTGGCTGAAATTTTACTGTAGTTGGCTTTTTTTTACTATAGCTGATTTGACTTTTTGGACATAATTAAATTTAAAAAATAGAAAATAGAAAAAATATGTTAGCTTATCACAGACAATGCAAAGGAACACGGGGAAAAAAAGAAAAATACTAAAAAAAGCCCAACAAATCCGAAAATAATTCAGAAAAAGTCGAATTACTGAATAGTGAAAAAAAGCTGAAGTTAGAAGCTAAAACGGAAAAAAGCTGAAACGAGCGGGGCCTAATCAATGTGTCCTGTCAATCAATTGGAGGGAGTACGTACTTAGGGGGTGTTCGTTTTAGCGATGACTTCTGACTTTTGGCTGAAATTTTATTGTAGCTAACTTTTTTTACTATAGCTGATTTAGCTTTTTGGGTATAATTAAATTTAAAAAAAATAGAAAAAATATGTTAGCCCATCGTAGACAATGTAAAGGAACACAGGAAAAAAAGAAAATACAAAAAAGTCCAAAAAATAAAAAAAATTCAGAAAAAAACGAATTACTGAATAGTAAAAAAAAAGCTGAAGATAGAAGTTGAAGCTAAAAAAACTAAAACGAGCATACCTACAAGTTGAATGGCAGCTTTCTTAATCAGTGTGCCCAGTCAAAATACACCGTGCAAAAATCAATTGGAGGGAGTACGTACTTAGGACACCCTCAATGTTTCACATTAGTTAATATCTATAGTTTCAATTAGTCTATCACATAAACAAAATTTTGATATAAAAAATTTGATATGAAAATATATTTAAAGAAAGGTGAGAGAAATATCATACAAGACATTACCTTTTTTAGAAGACCAAGACAGATAAACATCAGAAAAAAAACCCCACTAGAATGAATTAGATAACATACATTTTGTGAGCCCAACTGAATTTTATGAGTCATTTGGATACTTGGTCTGGTCTTTTATAAAACACGTTTTGTAGGTTACAAAATTAAAAGATAGACTATATCATAATATATGCAATAATAATAATATTAAAATAAAACATATAGACACTATTCATTGAGATAGTTATATCTAAATACACATTTAATACATACTCTCTCCTAGACATTGTTATGATAACCACCTATTTGGAACGCTTTTAGGGAGCGTTTAGAATGACGTGGCTTACGGTTTTTTTACTATAGTTGATTTATTTTTCATTTTATCTAAAATAACTTATTTAGTGTAATTAAATTTTTTTAAAAAAATAAAAATAGAAAAAATATATTAGTTCATCATAAACAAAAAATAAAAAAGCAAAAATACCTTAAAAACTAAAAAACGAAATTAAAAAATAGTGAAATAAAAGCTGAAACGAAATCCCCTAAAACGAGCGGGGTCTTAGTACTTACTAGTAGAATGGCGACGGTTGAGAGGACAAGCGACGCCGATGCCATGTGCGTACGTGCATCAGCTTTGAATGCCGCATCAATGCGGGTGGTACAGGCAGGCTGCCTGAGACAGGAAACGTGCCGTGTTTTTTAGCCTTTAGTGTGCTCCCAAAATCAGTTGGGGAATCAGAGGAAACACCGATCGCCGCTGGCTGGCCCGGCGAGACCGACCAAGCACTTCTCTGGCGGCATTGATGGGCCGTCCTTGGGCGGTTGAAGATGAAGATGTAAAAGCAAAACCTGCATGTCATGCCGCAACGAAGATGTCATCACGACAGCGGCAACGCTCATATAGCATCGTATTCAGCGAAGAAAATACGACAAAAATTTGTTCATATGATCATGTGTAGGAGCATGCATTGCATTCAGAGCAGAGAGGAAAAGATAGCTGCTCCTTTTCCGGAATGAAATACTACTACCGTCACGTTATATCGGACGCTGCCTGCTTACGAAATGCCACTGAGATCTTCAACTCCAGGTCAGGTTGAAAACAAATGTTACTATGCTTCATAGCTACAGTCAGTCACGTTTCATAGCACCCGTGTGCGCAGGACGGCGACTTACGTACACACTGGCCAGGGACAATGGACAGATCTAACTATCGGGAGAATACTATAACTTTGCTGCTTTTGTCCTGAAAGAAGACGCGCTCACCTCAAACGAGCATATAGTATATTCTCGGGAGAAAACAGCATTATATGTGCTCTTGTAGTCTTGTTCGAACAAAAACTAAAGCTCATGCGAATCAGGGAGTTCAAAACCCAATTCTTTCTGCTTTGCTAAAACTTCCTTGAGTTCCTGCACCAAATTAAACAATCACATGTAAGACCAAGAGCAATGTACGTCCACAGATGGAAATAATGGAACTGCATCATCTAAGGACATATCCCCACCACTTGAATACTGTGGGCAAAGCTTCTGCTTAGACAACCAGTTAAAGCTTGATCAATTCCCTTTCCTTTAAAATCTATAGAAGACACATGATGAATCATGATACTAAATTGGCTTACCTGACGGCGCATTTGAGCCTCTTCGTCCTACTTTTGGCCACCTGATTGGCTCTGAGACAACTTCTGCATTATGAGGTAAGTGGTCAGTAAATGATTCTTCCACGCAGACATGAAGTTGCCCAGGCCTAATAAAAAGACATATAAGTATAAAGTACAAACATTGACCTTGTTTATGTTGACACTTGTAGGGTAGTTCTTCTTGCGTGCTTCTAGCCACTGTTTTACTTCATTTGCATCATAAATGGCAGGAGGTCGCCTGCAAGTATACATCGAATCACATTTGTATGATGCAGCAAAAATTGGTAACCCAAGGAGATATTCTTTGAAGACATGAATCAGAAAACCACCAATAGCAACCGAGTATAGAGCCACCAAGAAGTTTAGCACAGCTGGTGTAACCCTGTTAGTTTAGTCCATGGGTTTGTTTTTGTTAGACTTACATACAGGGATTTAATAGTTTACCGGAGGACTATGAAGATGCTTTAACAAAGAATAAGAAGGTCTGGTGATTAGACAGAAGTATAAGCATACTAGCTGTGATAGAGATTGTTAGCACAAGCTAGTTATCAGTTAGCACTACAAACAGGCCAGACCAAAAGAGGTGCAGATATCAAACAGTATGACATACTTTTGGCATTTTTAGTTTTTTACTATAAACAGACCAGAAGAGGTGCAGATATCAAAGATACATAATGAGACTTTCTGAATAACAATCATACTTATAATAAAAAATATCACTATTCAGTACGACATACTTTCGGCATCCCCCTGATGCTGGGCTGTCACTGCGACGTCCTCCTGATGCTGGACTTTCACTGCTTGTGAAGTTGTTCACAGATGGAAATAATGGAACTGCATCATCTAAGGACTGTGGACAAAGCTTCTGCTTAGAAAACCAGTTAAAGCTTGATCAATTCCCTTTCCTTTAAAATCTATAGAAGGTACATGATGAAACATGATACTAAAGTGGCTTACCTGACGGCGCATTTGAGCCTCTTCGTCCTTCTTTTGGCCACCTGATTGGCTCTGAGACAACTTCTGCATTATGAGGTAAGTGGTCAGTAAATGATCCTTCCATGCAGACATGAAGTTGCCCAGGCCTAATAAAAAGACATATAAGTACAAACATTTGAGGTCTCCACCTCCGGCTTCCCCTTGCCGGCGTTCAATAGAGACAATCACACGCACACAAATAGAGATGAACACAGGTGAACACTAGTAATTTTTGTGCCACAAGACTGCAGCGTTTTTCTATCTTTTTATAATGCAAACCAACTGATGAAACCGCAGTATTACATGCTGCTAGAAACTGATGAGACTGAAGTATTACATGCTGCTAGAAACTGATGAAACTGAAGTATTACATGCTGCTAGAAACTGATGAAACTGCAGTATTACATGCTGCTAGAAACTGATGAGTAATGAGTATTACATGCTACTAAAAACTGATGCATTACATTACTAGAAACTGATGCATGCATGCAAACTAAATGCTATTTGAAACTGCAGAGCCGAACCAGAATTTCCAACAACATTGACCTTGTTTATGTTGACACTTGTAGGGTAGTTCTTCTTGCGTGCTTCTAGCCACTGTTTTACTTCATTTGCATCATAAATGGCAGGAGGTCGCCTGCAAGTATACATCGAATCACATTTGTATGATACTGCAAAAATTGGTAACCCAAGGAGATATTCTTTGAAGACATGAATCAGAATATGAATCAGAAAACCACCAATAGCAAGCGAGTATAGAGCCACCAAGAAGTTTAGCACAGCTGGCATAACCCTGTTAGTTTAGTCCATGGGTTTATTTTTGTAGACTTACATACAGGGATTTAATAGTTTACCGGAGGACTATGAAGACGCTTTAACAAAGAATAAAATGGTCTGGTGATTAGACAGAAGTATAAGCATACTAGCTGTGATGGAGATTGTTAGCACAAACTAGTTATCAGTTAGAACTACAAACAGGCCAGACCAAAAGAGGTGCAGATATCAAACAGTATGACATACTTTTGTCATTTTTACTATAAACAGACCAGAGGTGCAGATATCAAAGACACATAATGAGACTTTCTAAATAGCAATCATACTTATAATAAAAAAATATCGCTATTCAGTACGACATACTTTCGGCATCCCCCTGATGCTGGGCTGTCACTGTGACATCCTCCTGATGCTGGACTTTCACTGCTTGTGAAGTTGTTCACAGATGGAAATAATGGAACTGCATCATCTAAGGACATATCCCCACCACTTGAATACTGTGGGCACAGCTTCTGCGTAAACAACCAGTTAAAGCTTGATCAATTCCCTTTCCTTTAAAATCTATAGAAGGTACATGTTGAATCATGGTACTAAATTGGCTTACCTGACGGTGCATTTGGGCCTCTTCGTCCTTCTTTTGGCCATCTGATTGGCTCTGAGACAACTTCTGCATTATGAGGTAAGTGGTCAGTAAATGATCTTTCCACGCAGACATGAAGTTGCCCAGGCCTAATAAAAAGACATATAGGTATAAAGTATAAACATTGACCTTGTTTATGTTGACACTTGTAGGGTAGTTCTTCTTGCGTGCTTCTAGCCACTGTTTTACTTCATTTGCATCATAAATGGCAGGAGGTCGCCTGCAAATATACATTGAATCACATTTGTATGATACTGCAAAAATTGGAAACCCAAGGAGATATTCTTTGAAGACATGAATCAGAAAACCACCAATAGCAAGCGAGGATAGAGCCACCAAGAAGTTTAGCACAGCTGGTGTAACCCTGTTAGTTTAGTCCATGGGTTTGTTTTTGTTAGACTTACATACAGGGATTTAATAGTTTACCGGAGGACTATGAAGATGCTATAACAAAGCATAAAAGGTCTGGTGATTAGACAGAAGTATAAGCATGCTAGCTGTGACGGAGATTGTTAGCACAAGCTAGTTATCAGTTAGCACTACAAACAGGCCAGACCAAAAGAGGTGCAGATATCGAACAGTATGACATACTTTGGCATTTTTACTATAAACAGACCAGAAGAGGTGCAGATATCAAAGACACATATTGAGACTCTTTCTTAATAGCAATCATATTTATAACAAAAAAATATCACTATTCAGTACGACATACTTTCGGCGTCCCCTTGATGTGCGACGTCCTCCTGATGCTGGACTTTCACTGCTTGTGAAGTTGGATTTTACTACTCTCCAGTTGTTTCTTCCTGACAAAATCATACAGTAATTCATGGTAGGTTAGCTACAAATACAGATGATCTTGTAAGTATCAAAGGCATGCTCTCCTATCATGTAGCTTAAGTGATTGAAACATGTGTATCATTTGATAGCACAACTGTGGCCAATAAAAAGAAGTCAAATGTGAACTGCAGAAGATTCACTTGTATTTTGCTTACACTTAGTGATTACTCAGCACCTAAAATGTATGCTTAAGTACCCATAAATTTTCTGCCAAACAAATGGCGCATTAAGAGTTCAAGGTGAAGTGAACGAGCATGCTACTTTTAGATTGTAGTGGAAAAAGAATGTATCGCAGGCTTGTAGCCATGAGTTATCCTATGCATTTATATTGCCAGAGACTCCTGCTTCATTCTGAAGAACACAGCTTTTCTACAAAACGTCATATCTCAACTCTTGGTGAGGACATAGAAACTAGAAAGGTAGTCAGATAGAAAAGGTAGTCATGGCTTCCACTTGCCAACAATAAAGAATATGCATGTTCAAAAGCAAGAGGTGATATAAAGTACAGTTTGTATCATACTACCTCTTCCACGACCTTGATTAAAAGGTCTTCCCTTCACCCTTCCACCAGGTGGACCAAATTGCCTGCCATCCCTACCATCTCTTCCAGGTTTGAATCGGGCTTTCTGATCTGTTGTGTTGTTCCTCCCACCGTTTTCAGAGGCAAAATGAGAGGTGCCATCTGATTTGTTCTTGGTGCGGTTTACCTGTTGTAAATTCAGAGAAACAGCAATTAAATTGCAAGGCTCTGCCATACAGGAAAAAGAACCAATACATCTAACTAATGAAAAATAGAAGTAATAAAAAAGGTAATAGTTGTAAAATCATGTCTAGGCATGAGATTTTAGTGATGATATGACAATAATCTAACCAATTCTTGACAGCATCAGTAATAATAACACAAGCGACGTAATTGTACATTCCAAAAGGATCAAGGAACCATTTGCACACATCAGTCTGTGAAAAGGTAAAAAGTGTGAGAAGAATTGCATTAGAATATCACACAAAAGGTTCAACAAGCATTGTGCGAAAGAAGTCAAAGAACAGAAGGACATTGAGAATGGAGGCTAGTGGTGCTCATAGAGGCAATGATTGGAAGCAAGGAGCACGCATGAATAATTCAGTAATGTGTGGCAGGCTGAACTGAACATTGACTATTTGCATGCGGTCAAGAGTAATTTATATACTTAAACATCAAGTGATACATTATGATCAGAATGACCTCATACAGTGTGCTGATTTTAACTGGTCCTACTAATATCCATTATAAAGCATCATTTTTTTAAGAGAGCAACTAAAGAACGGTATACCGTTGGGAGCACTTTCAACAGTATAGGGTTGTACCTCGCCGCTGGCCGCCATCGCCGCGCCGCCCCGGGCAGCTCCGCGCGCCTCCTTTGCCCCCCCCCCTCCACCACCACCCGCGGCCGGCAGCACCGTCGCCACCTTGCCACGCAGCCCCCCAACCCCTCCCCTCCCCGCCGCCCCGCCCCGCTTAACCTAACTGCCACAGCCGCCGCTGCCACCGCCCTCCTACCCCGCCCATCGCCGCCGCCGCCTCTCCCCGACCTCCTATGCCCAGGGAGAGGGTGAACCCATAGCGAGGGAGGCGGATTTCCCTCCTCCGTTGCCAGATCCGGCGGCGGCGGCCTTCCAGGCCGCCGAATCTAGCAAGTGGCAGGGCCAACGGTGGAGGAGAGTTGAGGGGATGGCGGCGGCAAGGGAGGGAGAACGAGAGGGAGGGGGAGAACGAGCTTCCTGTCTCGCGCGGGTGTTCCTCGTGTTCTCGATCGCTCGCTATTGATCCAACGGCCCAAAACTTGCGCCGGTGGGCCGTTGATCAATAGCGAGCGACCGCTCGAGGGATTGATCGCGCGCTGACGAAGCCGTTCTCCTTTCTCCCCGAACTTCCCTCACTATTGATCCAATGCGGACTCCTATTGATCCAACGGCCCACTGGCGCAAGTTTTGGGCCGTTGGATCAATAGCGAGCGGTCCAGATCGAGGGAACACGGAAGGGAACACCGGCGCGGGGACAGGGAAGCTCTATTCAGAAAGGAGAGGGAGTGGGGGAGGAAGTAGTTGGGTCGGCTGCGGGAGCGGCGGAGCGATAGTAATAGATATGCTTTGAGATTCGTGCAGTTTGGATCCAACGGCTGTAGCCTATCCATCGGAACGGTACAGGGTTGGTTAGTTTTTCTCTTTTTTAAAAGACATGAAAGCTATGCCAATGCAATAGGCAAATTATTGATCTGCGCCAATCAGAAATACGGTTATTTCCTAGAAAGAAAGAATTAAGGCTATTCCAATAACCGGCTGCGTGCACTAACGATCTAAAGCTAAAATTCCATTGTTAGTTTATAACCAACCAATCGATGAGCAGTGCTTCAATGCTTTTCGATATCAAAGCAAACGAAGAAATAAGTAACATCTATCAACTATTCATCGTACTTCTATCAACTATTCATCGTACTTTAAAAATTGTGCAAATCACTGTTAAGAAAAGCATTGAAGTATATGATCGATTCCAACAAACAGCAGCAAATGTTTCGCTCACCTCACCGCAGCTTCCACCACTGCTATTCCGATCCTTCCCGCCAACGTTCAGCACCGGCCTCGGTGCACCAGGCCCGGCACCGCCGTTGCCGTTGTTGCAACCCTTCCCCGCAGCGTCCATCATCGGTCGGGGCGGCCGCGACCCGCCCACCCCAACGCCACCAGGCCGAAACGCCCCGCCGCCATTGAAACCGGCGTGCGGCCCCGGGAAGGCCCCGAACCGGTCGGGATTCGCCGGGAAGCCTCCGGGAAAGAACAGCGGCGGCTGCTGCTGCTGGAGCGCGGCGGGGAGGAAGCCGGAGGTCTGGAGCAGCTGCGCCTGGCCGAAGAGCTGCAGCACGAGTAAGGGGTTGGCTGCAGCGGCGACGGCCATGGGGTTGAAGGCGGCGGTAGCGAGGTTGGGGACGGGTGGCGGGAAGCCGGCGGGGTTCAGCTGCGGGTGCATGGGGACGGCGGGGAGGGTAGGCGGGCCCGGTTCGCCGGGTCGCGGGCAGTGGGGTTGGCCGTGGCTGGGGCGGGGAGGGTGGTAGGGGCGCATGGTGGCGTCCGTGGATTTCAGGGGCGGGGCGGGACGGAGACGAAGGTTGCCTGCTACAGTGCTACTCTGCTGTCTGGCCGTGTCTGCGTGCGTTTGTTACTGTTATCTAGTTTCGGTATTCTGTATTCATCCAGAGAGGTGGGAGTTTGGGCCGGGTTATTCTGAGTCAACCCGAGGTCCGGCGATTCGGTATAGTTCAAGTACGGTATAAATGAGTCGTGCCGGTACAGTATGAACGGTGGGCCGGATCGGATCTAGAAAGCTGGCCTATTAGATGGCACGGCATGGGCATAGCAAATCATGTCATGCTTGGGCCGACATGGCACTGGGAGCACCGGCGGGCACAGACAAAGTGCTTGATTGATGGCGCTATCTTTGTTTTTGCATGTAACTATTGTTGATTTTATTGTTCTTCCATTCTATTCTTTCACTCGTGATTTGAGGTTTAATAGATACAATAGCAGTTCTAAACTTCAGGATTTCCTAACATCAAGGAAAGACATACTTACCATTTTCACTCTCTCTCCAGTAAATTCTTAATATCTATACAAATATATAACATACAATATGGTTCCATTCCATATATGTCTACATTTGGCAAGCACATATGTATACACAAGATTAATATATTGTACAAATGTTGTTACTTTTCTCTCGAAATATTTATGTGTCTATATTTTTAAGCAACTAATTTAATTTTAACTAGTTTTTAATAAGGCAGGTACGAGAGAAATGAAGATGGCAGCTGCCGCCACCTTCGTCATGTATATTTACTTTGGGTTGGGTTTGAGTTGGCATGGCATGAACGCTAGCACGACAGGCTTTGGGCGTGCCTAGGCTTGACCGAAGGTGAGGCGGGCCGGCACGGCATGACACGACGAAATGATTAGGTCGAGTCGATACGATACGATATGACCCGAAGCACGATGGACTTGGGTCGTGCTGACACGGTATGACCCAGTGCCCACCTCTAATGATCGTTATGGGAAGAAAATATTACGGGATAGGCCTAATGTGAGGTTCTCTTATTTATTATTGGATAAGATAATAAATTTGATTTAACGGCTGAGGAGTGGGCCTCTTTATAAAAATCCCTTCCACCGGTATGTGCTATATTATTAAGAGTCCATTGTCTAGGGCTCTTCAGATCAGAGATCAGACTATTCAGGTGCTTCGTTGAGCTTGCAGGCACATCTACTACTAACCACCTTTGCTCATTTTGACTTAAACACAATTTCTACTTTTGGTTTCTGTTTTTTTTCACTATTCAGTAATTTCATTTTTCTGTTTTTTTAGATTTTTAGGCTTTTTTGCCTTTTTCTTTTTTCTCATATTAATTTGCATTGTTCGTGATGGGTTAACATGATTTTTCTACTTTTAAATTTTTTAAAATTTAATTATATCAAATAAGCCAACTCAACTACAGTAAAAATAAACCAGTTATAGTAAAAAAATCATAAGCCAACGCTATTCTAAACGACTCGTTTCACATTTTGGCCTGGATGCCGGATCAACAAGATACTTTATTCAAGACAAAGTTATTTCGTGGTCAATCATCGGGAGAGCGCGAATTGAACGCGATCAGTTTAGCTGCCAAAACACTGTTTAGCGACAGAAACACTGTAGCAGCGACGAAAACACTGTAGCACTTTTGTCACGTAGTGAAATTTTTTTTATTTTTTGGTTTTTTTTGCGTTCCATTTTTTTTCTCATATTCCTTTGCATTGTCCGCACTAGACTAGCGAGCTGTTTTTATTTTTACATTTTTTAAAATTTAATTATGCCTAACATACAACTCAACTGATGTTTTTTTCAATACCATGTTGTTTTTTTAAAAAAAGCCAAAAGCCATCGCTGTTCCGATCACCCTCTTAAAAACCACGCATGCTGCAATGTGATTTGTTCTCCAGCGTGTTGGAATCATTTGCGGCAAGTCCAAAGAAATGTTAAAATTTCGGAATGCTTGCTCTCCTACACAACAGGATGAAATTGAAACAAATGTGACAAACCCAGTTTCAACGTACCATGCAAAAGGCAATACTTATTCCTGAACAATAATCCAACAACAATTCGGTCATCCGATTAACATACACGTCTGAATCATGGAAAGAACACCCAGTTCCAACTCACCAAGAAAGGCAATACCTATTCCTGAATTTTTTTTTTACAAAAAATCAACTCACAGCAACTCAGTCATTTGATGAAGCAACGTTTTTTTTTTTTACCACAAGTTCACTTAGGACCAAAGAATGGGAATGATAGTGTCATTTGATGGAAATTCCTTTTCAATTAACAATGTGATTTGAAACGAACACGGACCCAAACCACGGGCATATGACAAACTGGTGAAACTTAAAAGCAAATTTGTGGGTTTTACCAAGACTGCCAGACAGGGATACAACAGGGGTTGCCACAGCTTGCTTCGGCAAAAAAAAAAGTTCCAGCACATCTGTCGTTTAGAATTCTGCACATTCCTTTCTGATATACAGGAGCGGAGAGCGAGTGAAATCCAAGATAGACGCCACGCAGTATACTTCGATGCATATAGTACACGCGATGGTCCTTTTGGGTTCTGAGCAGTGCAAATTGCCTTTCTCATCTGTCCACAACCATCAGCAACACACATTTTACCAGCACTTCTCATTCAAATGGATTTCTTGGTCCTTGATGTGTTGAGTTCCTGTTACAGGGGATCATTTAGAAACTAATGTCTGCTACAAACCATAAGAGCAGGTTTCGACGGAGCTTACAACATGTGGGAGTCTTGTACTTGTCCTGACGTGTATGACAACCCCCCTGAATTAACAAGAGAATCAGAAAACGTATTAACAATAAGAATTTCTGTGTTTGTGGCTTGTGTGCTTGCATGAGGATCAATTTGGTGTAAAGAGGCAGATACCCTGAGACCCAAAAGGAATATATGGCACAGTAGAATTCTGAGAAATCCACGACTCTGTTAAGTTCCCAGAGTATTCTGTGGAAGCATGAGGATCTGGCAATGTTGCTTGTGGCAAGGTCATATCCATGAACTGAAAAGAGGGATAAAAAAGAATTAATGAACAAGGACGCAAAGAAAGAGGATTTTGGCAGCATGGAAACAACTGCATTCCAGTTAGCATGTCAAGAACAGAAGAATGTAAATGGATATCTCAATAGTCCTAGGATCTTACGTGGGCTAGTAATCACTTATTCTAAACCACATCTTGCAGTATGATTACAAACAAAGGAAACAAATTAGTAGTCCATGTTATAATGGTCACAATGAAAACAAAAAAAATAGCAATACACACCATGTCGTTGGCTTCAACGTCAGATTCAAATGCAATGTCAAATGGATTTGTTGATTTTCCAGGCTGAGACACCATGCAACCCTGAAACCAAACCCAAAAGAACAGTAAGAGAAAAATTGATACTTCATTCTTGCCTACACCAATAAATTGTCGAAAGAAACGAAGGTAGTCATTATAGATGAATACAAATTATAATGAGACAAGAACAAGCAGATCAACTGAAAGGCAGGCATGCAAAAGCACATGCATTTTGGGCACCTCAGCACACATACAGTCAAAACTCAACTATACGCTCTAGCATCACCTTAATAAAATGTATTCTTATTTTTTGATAAATCATTTGATAAGCTAGATAATACTATAGTAATTAGTCCACCGAAAACAAAAACAAAAAAGAAAATACACATCATATGTCTAACACATGATTGTATATATCCATGTATCTTTGTCTCCAATCATATGGAACTAATGTCAAACTGACAAGGAAGCTAGCAAAGAAACAACATTCAATTATATGGATAAAACGTACCCGTTGGGGTTGAAGTGGTGCAGGAAATGATAGCCCAGCCATGTCACCAGGCAAAACATTGAAGCCAGGGAACATACCCCCAGGAGTTGACCTTTCAGGCTCACCCCTAGCAAAATCCTAAAAAATGATTCAACATGTTCAGTCTAGCCTTCTTTGAGAAAATATTCTTTTGATTGATTAAAAGATGAGTTAGGCACCTGTGGAGTTCTGGAATCAACATATGGAACACTGGGTATGGTGAATTGATGAGGTGCTACTTGAGACGTAGTGTTGAATGTCAACAAATTATTGGACATGCTCCCAGTAGATTCACCAAAGGCATTGCAGGACTGGAAAACAACCAAGGGAAAGAAAATCCACATTTAATGTACTAAACATAAAAAATCTATAACAAACCTCGCAGCTCCATATATCAAATGGTGAAATACCTGGGAGTTTTCACGGGTGACAGGGATCATCACTTCTTCAGCATTTAAACTCCACTGATCCATCTTAGGTGGAGATCTTTGTGACATAATGGCATTTGGTGGCAAAGTTGGCAATGTTGATCGATCAATTCCTTTAGCAATACCATCACGTGGAGGGAATGCAGCGGGCACCTGAGCTTGCACATTTGAAACGGAAGTTGAAGATCCATGTTGAGGTGTGTCAAAAAATGCCCATCCTTCATTAGCAAGCAATGGAGATGCTGGAGTAATATGCTGAACACTAGATGTAGGAGGCAGTTGTTGGTCGAAGCCAGCAAACAGATCCATTATTGGAGGGGAAGCGGATGTTGCTGGTTCCTGAGAAATTGACAAACTGAAGAGATCTTGGTGAACAGGATGAGATGTGGTGAGTGCTTCTGCTGGAACAGATGATGAAGGTGTGACATCCTTCTGAACCGCAACATTATGCACAGTTTCTTTGGCAACATCAGATTGACTGCCTAAACCAACTGTTTTATGAGAAACTGATGGGATCTGTTGATTAAAGCCAGCAAATAAATCTATTGATGCAGCATAAGTGACAGGCTGTTGCATTGTTGACTGATCAAAGAGGTCTTGAGTCGTGGAAGACATTGGTTGTGGATGTGCTGAAACAGGCGAAGGCACCACGGATGCCATGTGAGCCCCAGCATGTTGCACAGATTTCTGGGTGATAGCAGTTTGGCTCACTGATGAATTTGTACCACTCTGCAAGGCATATGGTTGTGTCGAGTGAGCTACAGAAGATGCCCCAGCCTGGCCCAGATGGTTTACAGCAGAATGCAGTGGCCTTTCTGTAGGTGCATCAGGTAGGGCACCTGAATCAACTGATTTATTAGACGCTGAGCTACCATCAAATGATCCAAAACTTCCAGAAGAAGCTGTTCTCTGCACATAGAAAGAAGGTACATTTTATTTCTAACCCACTCTACTTCAAGAGTTTGCGCAAGTCAATGGGAAATTTTACTAGAAAAGGAAGATGTAAATGGAAGGATCAATAACCTGTGAACGTCGAACTCCATTAAAATCTACTTGTGAAGCTGCATTCAAATGCCTGTGCGATTGAGGATTTTCAGTTGATATATTTCTTGAATGGTGGACCGAAGGACTGCTGAACCCTGTATCCTGAGAGCTAGGAGAAAGCACATCATTTCTGAAGTCACCAGGGCTTGAGGCTGAAAAGTCGGAAAACCTTGATCCAGAAGTCTCATTACCAAATCGATCTTCATGCATCTGATCCCGCAAACAACCTGGACTGTACAGTAAGTTGCCGAGTTTCCCATCAAAAAGTGCCCTATCCGAAGGCCTTCGAGCAAGCGTGTCAACTTGCTTACCATATCGTCTATCTTCATATTGAAAATCATAAGGTGGGCTTTGGGAGTATGAATGATAGGAGCTAGGTCTTCTCATGTCACATTCATTGCTCTTTACACACTGTTGAAATTTTGAAAACCCATAGTTAGCACATAAGTGTGGCAAACAGTGAAAAGTTTGCTGCATGCATGACGAGTAATAGAAAGGGTCATGGGTTAGGTGAAGGCCAATACAATATTTATGTATCCATACCAGCATTCAGTACTTATTAACTCATTACCTCACTATCAGTTGCTGGTTTGTTAGTGGATCTCCCACCAGCATACTTCTTGTCCACATAAACAGCTCTGATAAATTCCCTTATCCTATCTGGATTGCTGAAACAAAAAGGTAGTGGCATAAAGAAATGTAGCAGCCTTAATAGAACATAACACAGGAAGTGCCAATAAAAACTTGAGAATGAAACCAAACTAACCTATTGTCAGGCAATCTCATCCGTTGCCAATCCCAATCTTTTAGATAGATATCACGTGCTCGCTGCAGTCAGTAAAGTCATAAAGTTGAACTGGTCACTCTAAAGGGAACAGAACAGTTATGAGTGCATTCACCTGGTTACCACCCTGTTCAAGAGCCCGCACTTCTTGGGTAGTGAATTTAGCCATTGACACCGACTTAACACGGTGAGTGAACTCCCGGCTGTTATATCACATGCACACGAAAGATACTATCAACAGTAGGACAACAAAGCGTAGTAATCAAACATAGCCTAATGATACAACATAACTTGATTGTCAATTTCCACAAGGGCAAACTGAATGTATGCGGCTAGGTGCAAGCGAAAATATCCAGGGAGTAGTGGGGGTGTTTGGTTTGAGGAATGGGTTGGTGTTGTGGTAACTAGTAAGTAGTGGTTGGGTACGGGTCCAAGGACAGAGGGTAGGGCACTCGCGCTCACCTAGCCACCGGTGGTAGAGAGGCTTTGAGGACTGATAGCTAGAAAGGCAAGGGATAGCCCTCCAAGCTCGACGAGGCTCTCCCAGACGAACAAGAAGGCTCTGATCTTTTAGCCAACCAATTGGAGACTAACTTTGGTTTATTCTTGCGTAATAGGGATGACTAGACCTGACCCCTAAAAAACATATCCCTATATTATGGAAGCTAATCCCTAATAATAGAAAATATATCCCTAATACATGAAATAAATCTAAAAAGGGGCCCTAGCATCAACCCATTCCTCATCTTTTTGTTTGATTTAAGAAATGGAATGAGTCGATTTATCACGACTTTATTCCTTATTATTGAGTTGCATGCACCAACTAATTCACCTAAAAGCTTAAGCTGATTAGGAAATGTGGACAATTCACTTATACTTCAACACTCCCCCTCACGTGTAGCTTCCCTCAGGCCTAAAATGTAGAATAGAACTGGGCTGCAATTATTATTTTTAATTGCGCCAACCGGATCTCGAACTCAAGACATCATAAGTGAATTGCCCACATTTCCCCATCAGCTTAAGCTTTTGAGTGAATTGGTTGGTGCATGCAACTCAATATGATATCAGAGTCAAGAGGTCTTGAGTTCGAGACCCAATTGGCGCAATTAAAAAAATAATTGCAGTCCACTTTTATTTCACGTCTTAGGCCTGAGAAAGCCTACACGTGAGGAGAGTGTTAAAGTATAAGTGAATTGTCTACATTTCTTTATCAGCTTAAACTTTTAGGTGAATTAGTTGATGCATGCAACTCAATACTTATAACCATAATGCTAATAGAAAAACGAGGAATAGGATCGTTCCGTAACAATCATCAATCGTGGGAAGAGGCCCTGGAGTTCTAGGAAGAGGCTAAAAATCCATTTTATGCACCATAGCAAAGGTAGGATAGGTTTTTACCTTATATGAACTATAAGGTAAAAGGAAGAAAAGAAGCGGCTAAAAATCCGCAAGGAACCAGATACTCACTGTATTCCACTGCACGACAAACATATGAAGGTCCAGAAATTGATACATACATATTGTGGCCCCTGCAAAAAAACAAATACTGCTTGTGTGATTCAAGTAATGTCAAAAGAATAACATCTTACATCACTTGGAAGGGTAACTAACAGAAAGTGTGGCGCTGATTACATTTTATGCACCATAGCAAAGGTAGGATTCAACAACAGTTAATCAATGGAGTGACTTTTCAATTAACTAAGCAATTCTACAGCCTCGAACCACATAAGAGCAACACAATTTGCGCTTACTGACATGTAAAATACTAAAAGTTAAGCAATTCAGGCAACTAAGCAACTTCACTATCAAATACAAGCAGCAACTATAGACAAGAGTACCGAAATTGGTAAGGAGGTCCAAATAAATCAAAGAACTTTCTATTAACAGATCAAGCCAGAAATCTTATATTACTTTTTGAAACCAAGCCATCTTATATTACTTAATGGCAACAATATGATGAGTTTCACAAACCAAATTAACCCGGCAACGAATTACCCTATCGACGAATTCACTATTTCATAGATCAGAAACAAACGACAATCCTCATTATCGTCCAACCAACAGCTCCAGCTTAAACACATGCAGGAACAAAAAAAAATCGCACCATAGACAATGAAATTCGTAAAGCTGAGCAAATCGCTGAACATCCCAGTCCAACGGACCAATTCCGCAGCCTCCCGTTTAACGATCCACGAAGCAAAACAGAGCAAATGCACATGCACCAATCAAGCTTAGCAACGAAGCAGGCAACCGGGGGAGATTACCACACTGTTGCAATTGATGCACTTGCGATTGGGCGGCAGCTTCATGAGCCCGCGGATGATCTTCTCGTTCCTCTCCTCCTCCCTCCGGCTCCCCATCCCCACCGGATAAAGCAAAAATTCCCCGGGAAAAATCGAAGATTCTACGCAAAAAAGTCGGCGAAAATAGAGAGCCTCGACGGCTCGGCCCAGAAATGGCGAGCCCTGGCTCGATTGGGTCCGCCGGGGTGCCACGAGTCGGGCACTGGTGGGGGATTGGAGGTTCGGTGGCTAGTGTTTACTGGAGGGGGGAGGAGGCGAATGGGAATGGCGGCGACGGCGAATATAGACGGGAGGGATGGGAAAGAAGGAAAAGGCGAAGCGAGAGAAAACAAATGCGCTGGGGATTAGTGGCTGGAAGCCGACGGGTTCGGGAGTTCTTTTAACTTCAGAAATTTTTAACGGCAAAGTTTGCGTGTTATTTTATTAGAAGTTAATAAATACCATCCGAATATTTTTTTAAATAATTATCTAAATTTCTGACCTTTAGATATCATAAAGATTCGTGCAAATTCCTTCTCTAAAAAAATCTCCCTCTCTTAAGAAAAAAAGAGGAAATGATAAGAGACATTGATTCTTTAATCTAACATCAGAAATTTAGATAATTATTTAAAAAAATATCCGAGTGATAATTAGATATACCTTATTTTATTTTTAGAGAAGTGTTTATATGTTTTTCTTTCTAATAAGAGTAACACTAATTTTAAAGTACATAAAAAGATAAATAATATATATCTACTCTTTATTTTATATATATTTATATAAATTTATATATATATATATATGAAGAAAAGCATAACACCTTGCTTATTTTTATCGGCGAGGAGACGTCGTGGCGTCAAACGATTTGGTTTTCATGAAGAAACCAAGGGGCATATTCTTTTGGCTTCTCTTTTGGTCTTTTCAAAAGTTAAAATAAATAAAATAATTTTTTCAAGTTGTCAATATGTACACTATGCGTGTTGTCACAATCTTAAAAAATATATCAAAAATCATCGGCCCAAAAGAACATGATCTTTCTCGTCCTCTGTGCTAGGGTTGTAAAAAAAGCTCGAGACTCGCGAGCTGCTCAAACTTAGTTTACTCTAAACTCGATTCGAGTTTGACTCAATTTCAAACAACTCGAATTCGAGCTCTATCTCAAGCTTACGAGTTTTAACGAGTCGAGCTCGAATAGCTCGCGAGCTTAAGATATTTTTACCCCCTCCCTAATTCCCCACACCCCTCTCGCCTCTCCCTCTCAAATCCCCCCACCCCGCCTCTCTCTCTCTCAAATTCCCCCCCCACACCCCCAAATAGGCCAGACCCCAGTCCCCTACTCCCCCCCCGCCTCGGCCCTCTCGCCCTCCCTGCGCCCACGGTCCCTCGCGACCGCCGCCGCCCCCATCCTCCTCCTCCCCGCCGCCATCGCCTCCTCTCTCGCCCCGCCCCCCCCTCGTCCCCCTCCCTCCTCTCTCCCGCCTCCGCCCCCCTCTCCTCCCTCCTCCTCCTCCCCCTCCTCTCTCCTCCCCCGCCGCCCCCTCCTTCCTCTCCCCGCCACCTCTCCCGCCCTCTCCTCCCGCCGCCGCCTCCTCCCTCTCCGCCTCCCCCCCCCCCCTCTCTCCCCGCCGCCTCCTCCTCCCGTCGCCGCGCCTCTCCTCTCCCCGGCGCCACCCCTCCTCGACCCGAAGGCTTTCAAGTAAGCTAAACCCGATATGATCACTTCCGTTTTCTTATTGTGCATTGTTGATTGTTAGATGTTGCATATAAAAGCTGCTATTGCATTGTTCATTTTATTGTATATGTCCGAATGAATTGTTAGCTACTGCATGTTCTGCTGTTCAAATGAGTTGTTTAGTTACTGGTTGTTGTTCATGCTTAATGAGCCTCGACGAGCTTTGTCGAACAGAGCTCGAGCCGGCTGCGACGGGGAGAGAACAGGGCGCCGCTCCCACCGATGATTAGGTCTTGGCATTGAGTTTCAAGGAGCATGACCGGTACCAAAAAGCTTAGGAGAGTGAGGGGATCTTGATTTTGGGTCTTGGGGAGCGTGAGAGTTCACGTTGGAGGTCGCCGATCGGAAAGAAGACGATGGGTGAGGTGGCAGCTCGAAGGAGTCATGGGAATGCTCGAGTGAAAAAAGATGCGGTTTAAAGATCCTTGAGGATTGAAGATCAAGGGGGAGGTGTGGGATTGGCTCGGGAGATGCCCATGGAGTCTGTCCATGGAGAGGGGGTGGTCAGAGAGGGGGTGCACGGTGCTAGGCTAGTAGAGGCATTCTCACGCAAGATTGGACTTGGCTATGCGGTGGCGGTGCAGTGGTGGTGCTCTGGGCCAGATTAATTGGATTTTGGTCGAGTGCAACGGCGGATTGCTCTCAAGGCTTACCGGGACCAGGGGTGGCCGAGGAGGGAGCTGCGGTGGAGGAGAAAGCAATCGGGCTGGCTGGAGGGGGTATAGAGTGGTGCGAGTCCTCTGGCGGCGGCAATTGGATTATAAAGTCCCGGAGAGGCGGATGGAGCTGAGGAGCGGGGTGGGGGCCATTGACACGAGGATGGCGAGGACGAGGAGCGCTGCCGGGAGGCGTGGGCGGCCATGGCGGTGGGCGAGCCACTCTTGTGAGTTCCGAGGGAGGGGAAAAGACGGCCGTAGCACGACGGGGAATGGCGGCATCGCACAGCCGGTCGGAGGGGGGTGCTGCATGGCGGAGGTGCACTGTGACCTATGGCGCGAGGGGGAGACGAAGGCGATTGGGGGAGCTGACGCGACCGAGAAAGCTGGGGGAGCTGCGGCATGGGCGCGAGCGGATCGCATGGTCGAGGCGCCAACGCAGAGGGGAGGGAGGCGGGGATCAGGCATGCGCCAACGGGAGGGAGAGACCGACGCCAAAAGGAAGGAGTGATTAGGGGAGGGTTAAGAGAGGATTAGAGTGGATTAGGGAGCAAACAAAGTTAACAACAAAACCAATTTTTGATTTGAAATTTTGAGCTGTTTCAGTCCCTTTCTGAGGTGTTGAAGATACGGGCATTTCGTTCCTTCCAGATCATCCAAGAGAAAAGGACTAACAAATTTAAATCCTTTTTAGGGTCTTTGGTAAACTTTCACTAAGCTGTCTAGCCATCTATGAATTTTGTGTTGTAATAAGTGCGGTATAAGCATAGAAAACAATATAATTCTAGTATAATTATGTAAACAGAAGAATGATTTCAATCCAAATACAAATGATATAACATGTATATAATCATATGATTTGTTCATATCATAACACATATTCATTAATGGAAACAATAATCTTCTCAATGTGAACATGTATGCTAACGTATATAGCATGCACCAATTAAGACTAGCAAAAAGCTCAAGTTTTAATTGATATTTTTGTGCTCTTAGGGGTAGGGTTACACAAGATCAAATCTTGGCCGTCCCGCTACTAAGTCTTATACTCTTCATCAATTGGTTATGCCAAATTAGAATTCAATCTTTGAGCTCTAAACTTAAATTCTAGAATCTTAAAGTTCAAATATATATATCCAGCATACACGCAATTCGGCCAATAGTACAACAGTCCAAAAAAGGCTCAATTAGATCAACCCTTGTCACATGCATTCTATTTTTCTCACATATGAATCAAGATCAAATTACCAAGGCTGATTTCCAACATCCATGAAATATATGTGTAAGAACTTGCTATGATCTAATGACTGCACAAACCAAATTATGTGTGAACAATATATTTGAAGATTAACTTGCAGTTCAAAGTCAATAGCAATGACAGAGTTAATGGTAACTAGAGCTCAAAGATCAAATTAACCAATCTCAATACATGACTTATATCATCATCGAGCATTTAACCCACTATTTCCTTAGCATTCATAGGTATATATGAAATTGTAAAATGCAAAGGACTTGAAGTCGTATACTCACATAGCCGGTGGCGCACAACTTCATACACAGTGTAGAAGTAAAACAACGAAGGCCGGTGGCGCTATCAAAGAGAGATGGGGAGGAGAGAGCTCACTCTATTTTCGGATAGGTGAATCACCGAATAAGAGTTAGCCCTCTACTTATAGCCGAGTAGGAGAACGGAAAAGAGCCCTCGGGCTGGCGCCACCAACGACCGGAGTCGGGTCTCCTGGGCCGCCCCCGCCGCTCCTCCCCTCCCCATCAAACCCGCTCGTCCTCAGATCTGAGGAATGAGCCAAGCCATGCCCGCAAAAGCCGGATTGGGAGTAGGTCGCCCAGGGAAAGGAGGAGCGGGTCGCATGGGAGAGGAGCGCACGGGAGGAGGCGGGCCGTAAGGGAGAAATCGGGCGAACCGGGCCGCCGGGCCCGCCTATCGCCGGTCGCTCCGCCTCCTGGATCGTCGCCACCGTCGCCCCCTCTCCAAATCGCCCGCTCAGCTCGGGTCAAGAGGAGGAGCAGAGCTCCTCCTTTCTTTTCATGTCTCGCCCATCAACAGGTGGGCCCATTTTCTCTCCCCACTCTCCTTTTTTTCTTTAATCAAATGGGAAATTCCCATTTTGCCCTCTGGCAAATACATCAGTTGAATTTTTTGGAATTAATTAAAACTTAAAATAAATTTTTAATAATTAAAAAGCTTTAATATAACTAAAGAGTCTGTTATGTTCACTGGGATGCCTGCTTGGAAGGCATAGCCTAGGTAGGGCGGCCCTATCTTGACGGCTCCATCCTTACGCATCGCTTGTTTCAAAGGCACTGCTTCAACGGGGTGACAATCAGGGGCGGAGCCAGAAATTAGATATAAGGGGGGCAACATGGACAATAAGTAGAGAAAAACCAGGCCGGATTTACCAATTCAATAGTCACATATCAGAGTAATATGTTTTCGCACTTCAATTGAACTCTTTCTTGACTTGAGAAATCAGTAGGATAATATTTTTCACTAGAGTGCATATATTTGCTATGTCAAAGGTGTTCAACCTTGGATCCAAAGAGGCACAAAGGGACAAAAGCTCTGTCGCTTGTGGTCCAATATGATTTTTTTGTGTGGATCTCTTATTTCTCTTTAAGAAAGATGCTGCTCCACCTGCCTAGAAGGCATAGCCTTGATAGGGTGCCCCTACCTCGACGGCTTTGTCCCTACACGTCACCCATTTAAGAGGCATGGCATCCACTGGGTGACAATGACTGCACTGCCTGCCTGGAAGGCATAGCCTCAACAGGGCGGCCCTACCTCGATGGTTTCGTCCCTACGTGTCACCCGTCTCAAAGGCATCGCCTGCCTGTAAGGCATAGCTTCGGCAGGGTGGCCCTACTTCAACGGCTTCGTTCCTATGTGTCGCCTGTCTCAGAGGCACGACCTTGACTGGGCTTCAATGACTTCGCTGACTACCTTGAAGGTGTAGCCTCGGTAGGGCGGCCCTACCTCGAAGGCTCCATACCTGCGCGTCACCCATCTTAGAGGGATGACCTCGATGGGATGACAATGACTTCGCCGCCTGCTTTGAAGTCATAGTCTCGGTAGGGTGGCCTTACCTCGACAGCTTTGCCTCCATTGTGGGACTTCGCCGCCCTTGTAGGCGTCGCCTCGGTGGGGCAACCCGATCCTTGGCTCCACCTCTGCGTGCCACCCGCATCAGAGACACGATCTCCGCAGTATGGCTCCAGCTCCATTCTTGGACTTTTGCGAGCCGCCTATGCAGGGATGACTACGACTTCATTGTTGAAAGGAGAACATATTCTGGAAGGTTTACAACATCCGGACCCCTAGGGGCTGGAGAGACATCCATGCTTGCTGCCGAGGAACGGAGGGCTGGGCCAATTAGTCACGTCAGCATGCCTCTCAGGACATCCGCGCTTGCTGTTAAGAGAGTTCTGTTGTGGGGGTGCCCAGCCTCTATAGCCGTTAGGCTTAGGTACTGGGCCTTAGCACAAATCCATTAGTATAGGGATATATGTAGAAATGAATGTATCAGTGTATCCTTTTCAATTGTAATTTTTGAGGAATAGGATAGGAAACTATCTCTTTATACCTCATGTATATAAACCTTTAAAAGAGATATGAAGGAGAATCACTTATTTTTTTTCACTCACTAGCTCTCTCCTGATTGGCTCTCTAGCTCTCTTATTTACGTATCCTTAAGTAGAAAAAGTAATTATACTCACTGTTATGCTCGTATCATAACACTGTTCAAATCTCTGTAGGGCTCGCGGGATACTGAAGGAGTGAAGGGGCAGTTGAACGCAACCACGTCGACGCGCCGATCACGAGCGGGGAAAAAAATATATGTATCAAGATTCAGGACGTAGACGTTTTTTCTTAAAAAAGAAAAAGACACCGACGTTTGTGATGACCTGACAGCTAACAGGGTTCTCTGTGACCGCAAAAAGCACCTGCCTAGTTGCACATGTCTACTTGTGAGTTGACTGTTGATGTTTGATTGGGGTGGTTTGGACCTGGATGAGGTTGAGGCTAGCTCTCCCATCAATCCTCTCCGAAGCGTACGAACCAATTAGGCCCTGAGATAGATGGGTGCTATCGCCTTCTTCTGCCTCTTGCTTTCCTCTCTCTCGGTTCAGGAAGCAACTGCTGTCCTTGGCTTCACGAGAAGTGATTTCCCACAGGACTTCGTCTTCGGAGCTGGAACCTCGGCATATCAAGTAATCCAATCGAATCTTCTTTGAGCTGAAATTTCCTGCGTGCTTAGTAACTCTGGTGACACATGCATTGTATGAGTTCTTCTTACCTACTGAAATTTGATGTTTCATTTCATGTAGTATGAGGGTGCTGTCGCTGAGGATGGCAGGAGCCCAAGCATTTGGGACAATTTCACTCACGCAGGTTAGTTGCTTGATAGCTAGTTTGTGCAATTTGCCTCTCTAGTTTTTGTGTACTGCAATCTCTGATTAATTTTTGGTATAGCATGGAAGCATATTACTCCTATGGATACTTTGAGACAAGTTCCCTCTTGGATGAGAACTTTCTTTCTGAAACAATCGGATGAACAGGTTCACACAAACACATTTTTGTTGCTAAGCAGAGCTAAATTGAGCATGACAATAGCCAAGACCAGAACTGCAGTGGTTGACCAACAATTCATTTTCTGCTTCAGGTTCTAGTTGGCAGTTTCTGTTAGCCTGACCCTTTGATTATCGAACGCATCGTCTCTTCGTGTTTTGTGCTTAACCTCTTGAGTTCATATTAATCTTGTGTTTGTGTTCACATTAATTTTATATTCACATTAGTCATATGTTCTCATTAGTCATACTAAGCTATATATATGTGTAACTCTCTGTGTCTTAAATGAATGAATATACATAGCGTGATTGCCCCAAATATTCTACGCTCTCAGTTTCTATATTTTGACAATTTGGTTTGTGGACAGGCAAAATGCCAGACAAAGGCACAGGAGATGTTGCTTCAGATGGGTACCACAAATACAAGGTAAACAAACAACAAGGGGCCTTGCAAAATCTTCTGCCGCTGCTTCTTGGAAGTCTATGTTGCATTAACTGTCGAAATACTTCAGCATTTCTCGGCTTTGGTAATTCCAAAAGACGGGTTATCTGATTTTTCAGGAGGATGTCAAGCTCATGTCTGAGACAGGCCTAGAGGCCTATAGGTTTTCCATCTCGTGGTCAAGGCTCATTCCAAGTACAAAATTTCTCAGAAGCTTCATCAAAACAAGCCGTTTTAATTTCCTAGGTTTTTCTAACTGCCCAGCAAAAATCGGGGCTTGCAGATGGACGGGGAGCTGTCAATCCAAAAGGACTAGAGTACTACAATAACCTCATAGATGAGCTTGTGAAACATGGTAAATAATCAAGTCTAACGTTCATATTATGGAGGTAAACATGGTTCTGTTGAAGGTATTGATCATTTATACCCTCCAATCTTGTCCAGGAATTGAAATACACATTACACTCCACCATATAGATCTCCCTCAAATTCTGGAAGAAGAGTATGGTGGATGGTTAAGCCCCAGAATTGTGTAAGCTCATATATGGTTTCACTACCAAATAAATAACGTTCTCTTTTACTGACAATTTCATACTAACATCGACTTACTTACAACATAAACTTTGCCCTATCCACATTTTTCTATCTTCAAAATGCAGTGAAGATTTCACAGCATATGCAGATGTATGCTTCAGGGAGTTCGGAGATAGGATCACATACTGGACTACATTGGATGAGCCAAACGTCGGTGCACTTGGCTCTTATGACGGTGCTCAATTTCCACCTGCCCGCTGCTCGGATCCATTTGGAGTAACAAAGTGCACGGCGGGAAACTCCAGCGTCGAGCCATATATAGCAGCTCATAATACCCTATTGGCCCATGCATCAGTTGTCAGACTGTACAGAGAAAAGTATCAAGTGAGTGAGCAATATTGAGCCTAAAATAGTTTCATTGCTGCTTAGGTTCTTCATAAACTGTGATATTCTTAGCCATCTTAGCTTAGCTCGAGAGCGGTGGAGGAAATATTTTCAGTCATTACACATGAACCACGTCATAACTCGTTCAGTTTCAGCACAAGGAATTTCCTTTTCCTCCGTTTTCCTCTTATATACTTAATAGTGCAAGATTTTCAGAGATATAGGCTCACAAAAGGATGTTTGGATGCAGCCCGTCCAAAAAGGAGTTGTTGGCATAAATATCTACTCCTACTGGAGTTATCCATTGACAAATTCCACTGTGGATTTAGAAGCAACTCAGAGATGTAGGGATTTCTCACTTGGCTGGTATGGTATTTTGCTTCCATCTTTACACCAAAAGCACGCAACGTACACGATCCCTGCATTGTTGAGAGCCTAACTGCGATACTGGCAGGATACTAGAGCCTTTGGTGTTTGGAGACTATCCAGAAGTAATGAAGAAGAATGTTGGTTCTCGCCTTCCGTCCTTCACAAAAGTTCAGTCTGAACTTCTCAAGGGTTCTTTAGATTTTATTGGAATAAACCACTACTATTCTCTCTATGTGAATGATCGCCCTGTGGAAACAGGCGTTCGAGACTTCCATGCAGACATGTCGATTTATTTCAGATGTAAGCACCTTTTATGAATTATTGTGCTGACGCTAGGATTTTTGCTTAATTGCTTGTAATGTTGTGCCTTTATGAATGTGCAATTTGATTCATTTTTCTAGTTATGGTGCACACAAGCAAACAATGGAACTAAGTTACGCAAACACATACTGGCCAAGCAATTGGTCTTTGCTAACAATGGCATGCTACTATAATAAGACAATCAGCCTTTCCTTATCCAACAATCAAATAAAACGGACAATTCTATGAGCGTAGTGTTTTGTCTTAAATCATCCCTAAACATGTCTATTCTCTATCTTCAATGTAGTTTTTCTATCATCAAGTTACATTCTTCTGCCATGGTTTTCTAGATCGCAAAACTGTTTTTTTACTATTTCAATATGAAAATATGATATTTATTCACCATTTTAGTAGACAAAATATAATACAAAAAATTACAGTGGTGTGTCTTAGTTGTTCTAACAAGTTATTTGTTTGTGTGATGCAGATTCTAAGACAGACCCGCCAGCTGGTAAGGTAAAAATTCTGTCATCCAATGTTTTTGCAAAGAAGTTGCCTACTCCAGTTCTTTGGACCATGCCCCGAAACCATTGAATTAGAAATTCTGAACTGACTCAAGAGATTAGACAAGAAGGACACACTTAAAACAGATATATTTATTTCGATTCAAAATTGTCAAAAGATCTTTATTGGTCTGCATGCAGGGTGCCCCAACAAATGTTCCAAGTGATCCCAAAGGGTTGCAACTTGTACTGGAGTACCTGACAGAAGCCTATGGGAACCTTCCCTTTATGTCCAAGAGAATGGCAAGTACAGTTTACCAAGATGCAAAAGTGCATTTACCAATCAAGATGCTTCTTTAAACCTTTCATGTCCTCTTCTACCTCTCATCAGGTAAGGGATCTGCCAATGACAGTCTCGATGACACTGACAGGATCGGTTACTTGAGCAGCTACATGGAAAGCACACTAAATGCAGTAAGGTGATTCAGAATTCAGGACCCATATATTTACAATTTTCAGCACATGACTATTTCTACACAAATACTTGAGACAAACAACGAAAAACCATCCTGATGCTCTCTTGTTCTGCAGGAATGGAGCTAATGTGAGAGGCTACTTCATCTGGGCACTGATGGACCTATTCGAGCTCCTGGCGGGATATCAGTCGAGGTACGGCCTGTACCGCGTCGATTTCGACGACGAGAGGCGGCCACGGCAAGCCAGGCTCTCGGCTCGCTGGTACTCCGACTTCCTGAAGAAGAACGGCGCCTCCATACGGGTGTCAAGAATGCAGGAGGACCTGACGCCGAGCAACGCGTCCTGACTCCTGAGCTTGGTGCGTGCATGCTATCTGAGCATGTACATGAGACACATGTATGTGGTTATGCAGAGCTTACTCAGAATGTACGATGCTTGTGTAAGCAGTGAAATAAAGCGCTAAGAATTGTCAGCGTTGGGTAAACTCAGCACGCACTGGTCTGATCACGCAGGCAGAATGCGCAATTAGCCGAGCGGGAGAAGCGCCGAGTGCGACGCGCAGGCATAGTGGCGGTGCCACGGGCGCGCACGCGTGCGCGTGCCCGGAAATTTCAGGTCTTCGTGCGTTAGCAAATCAGTCGTAGAACTGTGGTTTAGACCTTTTCTTTTTTTTTAGATTGTGATTTATGACTTTTTTACTATATTTTTTGATATAGTGGTGAATAACAGAGGCATTAACGTAAACAGCGTATACATTGATGAATTCGGAAAGACATTTGGAGAAGTCATCATGTTTGTTTTAGCTTCCAGAAAAGCCAAAGTTAAAAACCACCCTATAAACCCCAAAGAAGGAATAATTGGAGATTTACCATTGAAAAGATGTGTATTTGATGATTTGTCACTTAATGTCTTACTGACATGTGAATCCTGAATGAGTGATAAATTCTCAAATGCACATATTTTGTAATGGCAAATCCTCAAATTTTCCCCAAAAAATCATTCCTTAGGACATGTACAATGGTATAGATAAACTGTTGTCTATAATACTATCTATATTATCAATAGACAACATTAAAGGCATTTTTACAATGTGTTATCTCTTTACATGTCTTTATAGACAATTCCTCCGTGATATAATGTATCTTGTTTCTCATATTACAGTCGACTGTTACATAAGAGATGACTCAATTCTCTATGTTCCCTCTTTTTCCTCTATATCATCTTGTGTCATATGTGAAAAGACTTACAGACAGCTGACATTATTACGCATGCTCTTAGGTTAACTGTTGTATGAGAGACGGCTCTCTTCCTTCTCTATATCACCTTAAGCTATGTACAATTATGTGATGACAATCGTCTATAAATCTTATTACGTAGGATATAAAATGATGTGAATGAGAGAGGAGTAATGAGAATTAGACAGTCTATTATGCAGTAGTCAACTGTAACACGGTAAATAAGACACATTATGTCATAAAAAAGCTGTCTATAAAAACATGTAAAAATATAATATATTATATGAGTTATTTTTATCTCATCTACAGATAATATAAAAAAATTATAGCTATAAAATTAACACGTCCCTTATGTCCGGTACGGTAAGGACGTCCGTGGACACGCTTTAGTAACTTGCAGTTCGGCTCGAGTCCGGTCGTCTACCCATAGCAGTGTCCTGATGTACTCCAGTTATGTGTATGTCTGATCAGCAAGGGCCCAAATAGAAACTTTTTACACAAAAACCCAGCACCACCATGTCCGCCGCCGACTGGCTGCCGTCGGCGGCCGTGACGGCGTCGGGCCGCCCAGTGCTGTCCGCCGGCGAAGTCGAGCGGCACCTCCTCCCGCTCGCCGACCTCGAACCCGAGGAGAACCCGCGCCTCGCGCCCCTCCGCGGCTGCCTCCTCGCGCTCACCTCCCACCGCCTCATCTTCCTCCACGAGCCCTCCCGCTCCGCGCGCGCCCTCCCCCTCGCCGCCATCGTCCACCCCTACCCTCCCCACCGCAGGCACAGCCACAACCCCCTCCGCTCCCTCCTCTCCTCGTCCTCCTCGCATCACCCGCGCATCCGCATCCAGATCTCCCTGCCCCCGTCTCTGCGATCGGAGGTCGTCGCCGTCGTCGTCACCTGCAAGGCTGACGTGGATGTCTTCTACGGGAGGCTGCTCGAGGCCATGCGCGCGAGGGACTGGGAGGTGGCCCCCGCGGTCGCTCCGGCGACCGGCGCCTCGGTTTCGGAGGGGGCCCCGGCGGAGGAGGATCTTGCGATCAGGATGCCCGTGGTTGGGGTGTCGGGGATACTGCGGATCGAGCAGGAGGCCTGGGAGAGCGCGGGGCAGAACTTGCAGGATGCCTTCCAGGATCTCAACGCCCTCATGGTTTGTTCCTCTTTGCTGCCTAGTGCTTGAGATCATGTCGTCATTTAGTGCTTGTAATGGAGTACAGTCATCTGAGATTGGATCATCATGCTCTAAATCACAACTGAATTCTTCGTAACTTCGTGGGCACCCTTTCTGTCCAGAGCAAAGCCAAGGAAATGATGGAGTTAGCAGAGAAGATGAGGCAAAAGCTATTGACGAACTCATCTGCTCAATCGAATTCCAATGATGAAGAGATGGGGTCTAAGCAAGACATGCAGGATTGGCTATTGACTGTCGGCATTGTGTCTCCTGTGACAAAAGAAACCGCCGGTGCTTTGTACCACCAGCAGCTGTCACGACAGGTAATGCGTGCTTGTTCATGGTTTTCTTGCACTCATGGTGGAAGATCTCACTGGCTGCTTATTTGAATTGGGATGGCAATGGTAATGCATTGTAAAATCACATGCCAATTAGACCAAATATTTAACTGGGGACTTCATCGCCATAGGCTGTATGAATGCATAATAGTAATTTTCAGGATAATTTGGTTGTGTTTGACAGAAATAGTTATTTCCTTCTCCATCCACTAGTGTTTAACTGGGGACTTCATCGCCACAGACTGTATGAATGCACAATAGTCATTTTCAGGATAATTTGGTTGTGTTTGACAGAAACAGTTATTTCCTTCTGCTTCATCCACTGGGAACCTCGAATTCTATTGAATAGTACTTACTGGTCATTTCTATGCTTCAGTTGTTTCATGCGACCTGAGTTAGATCAAATTTGAAAACCGTTTGAAGGATTTTCATATATTAGAACAAACACATATGCATTCACACTCATTCTTGCATACTCAATTGGAGGAACCAAGAAATTGTTCATGCCTTCATGGTTTCCTTCTATTTTGAAAGGCTTTTATCATCTTCTGATTTTCCCCCTTAAGCTGAATAATGCTACCAATTAGACTTACTGAGGCTTCTTTCATCATGTTACATTCATCACCAGCTGGCTGACTTTGTAAGAATACCACTCGAGAAAGCAGGTGGTATGATAGCACTAGTCGATGTCTACTGCCTCTTCAACCGTGCTAGGGGAACAGGTCTGTGTTTTTGCTGCTGAATATCTATATGGAATTCCCTTGTTACTTGTGTTCTGAAATTAATTTGTTTATTTGTTTCTAGAGTTAATCTCCCCAGAGGACCTTTTGCAAGCATGTTCCCTTTGGGAGAAATTTGATGTGTATGGATATCATGCTCTTGATAACACCCGAAGTCTTTTCAGCTGGTTTGTCACCAGCCATTGATTACGGTTTTAATGTTTTGCTTATAGATGTTGATTTGTAATGAGCAGCCCAGTAATGCTCAGGAAATTTGATAGTGGAGTGAAGGTGATCCAGACCAAGACGCATAGTGATAATGAGGTAAGCCATGGCAAGAAGAAGCTATGTGCCATCTTAAATTTAATAGAGCCACACCACATAACAAGAGTAAGCTAGCAGCCATACAAAAAGCATGCCTAGATTTGGTCTCTGGACCTGCCAAATCTGATTCCTATCCAAATCATATCTTTTTTAATCAAAAAGATGATATGAATGACTGGTTGTGGTTTCACTCGTAGTTACCTTTTGGTTCATTTTTTTGTTAGTGAGTATCCACCCACTGTTTCCCTGCAGTTGTCGACAGTTGTCTAGTACCATCATCTTTAGCAGTAGTACATACTGATTTCCCCCGATAAACATAGGTATTTGCAAGAATCTCATCACTCGCACAAAAGCCGGATGCTCTTCAGAAGGGAATAAGCCCCAGCGATGCTGCATTTACACTGGGGATTGCACCAGCTTTAGCAAAGGAGCATCTTCTAAATGCAGAAAGCAAAGGTCTTCTATGACTACCCCTTTGAAGTATTTGCAAGCTCTGTATTTAATTCAGACATGAAAAACTGAACTAATACCACATTTTTCTCAGGCCTCCTCTGCAGGGATGTCAGTCCAGATGGACTCCGCTTCTACATCAATTTGTTTAATGAAATTGATCCCCAAAATAATTATTTGTAAGTAGATCTCTCCCCTTCTTCTCCCTCGAGTTTCTTTCAAGGAATTTCTTATTGTGTTCCTTAGATTTTTGCCGGTTGCTTTAATTCAGAGTGTAGCTTGTATTGTTGTAAGAGAGTGGTATGCATTTTTATTGATTGTGAGCTTTCCAGGCCAAAAACTCATGGACTATACCACACCTGGATCTCTGTCGCAATGGCATCACATTGAGACACCATTTAGATTGGTTGGGGAGCACTGGGAGTTCGGCCGATCGAAGAGTTTGCCTGAATATTCTGCATTGTTGTATCTCATGTACAACACCTCAAGGCGTGATGTAACAAATTCATTATCTAGTTGAATAAATGATTTTTTTTTTTGTGTGTTGTATAGATGCCTTTTGGAAGATGAGGAATGAGGTGAGGATTTTTGGATTACTTTGGGTCGTCTTGTTCTGTTAAACAAAAGTGAACCAGAAGACATGTAATAAGGACAACATTTTTCTTTGCCAGTCATTACGTACTGCAAACCCAGTTGTATCTTGATATATACAAGCAGTTGGAAGCCTGGAATCGACTATAGCACGCGCTGCACAACTGATGTTCTAGTTTTGTTTTGTATCGTTATATTTTGTTTGCCCGAGTGCTTTCACCTTCCTCGAAAAGAAAGCTGCCTACCGTCTCAAAGCACATATCGTTAATGGTTGTTGATGGTTTACTGTGTCGTGGCTCTTCCATTCATTCCGTACAAGAACAGCATCAAAATATTTTCGACAGTCATTCTCGATTTTCATTCAGCTTAGCCTCGCCCTGTAGAACAACACAAAACCGGCAAAAGAGATTTGTCGACACGACACCAACTTTTATTCCACTGTACCGCGAATCTCATGATTCTGAAAATGCCATACAACTCGACGCCCGCCTTTAGGCGCGCGGCAATGTCGCAGCCATGCAACCATTCCTAATGGACATAGCACTCTGTCACCGCGAGGATGTGACTGGGTTGCCACTTGCCACACATATTGGTGACACAATGATTCCAACACAGCCAAAACCGAAAGTTCAGAAAGAGAACCAGATCCAAACTGCCACTAGATCATAGCCAGAAACTAGAAAACGACGCTCACATTACGAGTTAGCAATCGATACCAGGCACATCACTGAATTTTGCAACGATAATCTGTGGCAAAGCATGCCAATTTTACTACATGTCAAAAACAGACGAGTACAAACGGTCAACACAGTAAACCCCGTAGAACCAAACAGACTTTGGGGCATTCTTTTGGGCTGACAGCTTATTAGTCTAACGAATAGTGATTACTGAGATAAGCCGAGGCCAAAAACTGGCTGAAAAACCGAAAAGAACGGCCCGAAACACTGACAATACCCAAGAAAAAACAATCTGATACCAGCCCCCTCAAGGAGAGCTTTTTTCTTCACAAGAACCCACACTATCTGTTGTAGAGTGTATATATATAATAATATGTAAGGAAGCAGTGATACGTCCAGCTCATATGTTCCTTAAATCCCTGACGAAGCGCTTCAAGCCTGTACAAACAAATGAAATGGATATGTCGTCAATTGTTCCAGTATAATGCCAGATATTCAGTGCTAAAGATTTGGTCAACTCTGCATTCAGCAGCTACAAAAGTAACAGGTGGAGTGGTGGGCTAGGCTGTATGTTTAATTGTTTATTAAGTGCTAACTACTACAGAATTTGAACAAGCGCGAGAGAACATATAGGTCTTTAACAAAGCACCACAGGACATCCAATGAAGGAATGACCTCATGTGGCTAATACTAACATACCTTGTTGGCAATGTTGTTGGAAAGCCAGTCAAGTCCCTCGTACAACCCTTCGCCAGATGTGGCACAAGTGCTCTGAATGTACCTGCACCCCCAGAAAATAGTTTATTTTAACAACAGCATGCATATCGTCTAAATGCCAGAATGGATATGAAAAATTCAGCTCCAGACACATTTGTTAACTAAACTATAAAGTGGATTTGAATTATGCTTATGCAACATTCATGATCCCCAACCACGAGACAATAAAACATTACAGATAAATGCCTAACATCCTATAGAAATAATTCTGAAACAAGAATTCTTCATCACTTTGATTTGAAGATTACACTATATATACTTGACAATTAATCTCACAGTATAAAAGCTTCCAATTATCGATCTGTCCAATATATGCAACTTAAGGGCCCTCCCCTATTGCTCCCAATCAATACACACACACACACACACACCCTTCAAAATTGTAGAACAGCACAGCAACTATGTGTATGAAGTTCCTTACCAGTGCCTCTGGCGCAGGGAATGCAGACCAAGCTTGTCGGTGATTTCAGCAGCATTCATGGCATTAGGAAGATCTTGTTTGTTTGCAAATACAAGCAGCACAGCATCACGCAGCTCATCCTATATCACAGAAAGATCTCCGATTAATCAGGAATTAGTTTATATAGAATAAAATAGGAGCTAAAATTTCCACCAATAGATTTTTAATAAATCAAACAAGGCACTGAACATAGAAGAAAAAGAATTCAGCTTAACATTTGAGTTATCTTAGCATCTATATGTTTGTCTCCTAAGCTGCTCACAGAGCTCTAAACTTATGATTGCAAGATAGTTGAATCAAAACTTCGTATTAGCATGTATAGACTGGATATTTGCGAACAGAAACATTTTGGAGCTACAACAACACTAGCACATTACCTCATTCAGCATCCTGTGGAGCTCATCTCTAGCCTCAACAACACGCTCCCTATCATTGCTGTCCACAACAAAAATGAGACCCTGCGTATTCTGGAAGTAGTGCCTCCACAGGGGCCTGATCTGTTTTGGCATAGAACAATAAAGAATTAAGTCCAAGGCACAAGTTTATGACAACTGAACTATTATGGAGCTTAACAACATCAATGCAAAAATGGGGTCAGATTTCCTTTCCCCCTAAGGGCTAGGAACGGATTAACAAAGGGTTGACATGATTTCTCCATCTGAGATAATAAGTTAATTATAAGTAGACTTTCTTACCTTGTCCTGGCCACCGACATCCCAAACGGTGAAGCTAATATTCTTGTACTCGACAGTTTCAACGTTAAATCCTGCAAATTTTCAGAATAAGCAAGTTTTATTAAGGGCAAAAATACATAGTGAAGTCATACAGTAAAGAACAGATATCAAAAGTTTTAATGTAGTGTATTGTGCACCTGTTTACTAATAGCATAATCCTAAAAATGAATGAACACTGATGATATTTCATCCAGAAGAACACAAAGTTTGTCACACGAAACTCTCCTAAGATTGGTGGGTTCTTTCTATGATATCGATAGAACAGAGGAGACAGGCAAATTCAGGATAGAGTTCACTCATTTTTTTAGATGGTTCAATCATTAATAATAAGAGCATGACTGTCTATAAATCATTTTCAACAACAGGGTTGACAGTAAATGTGACCCAATGTGTATGGTCACTGTAGAACTATGGTCATGTTGGTTAAAAATGTAACCACCTAGTCTTCGCAATGCCACCACAGTGGTTCAAACTAAACCCAGATGGTTGCCTATATTGTAACAAAAATGAGATACAACCAGTAGTATCCTCTTGATTTCATTCTAAGAAAAGTGAGGTCCAAGACCCAACTAACATCTCGAGGTTGATACCCAACTTGTAATACTACGAATAAGCTCATTGTTGCCATTCACCCTCCTAAACACGGTAACAGGTCATCAACTTTGCCTCACAGTAGCAGTACTCACTTAGTCACTTGATATGATTAAGTTCGCATTTTCTGTAAATAAATGTGCTCTACACTTGTACAGTATCTTCCTACAGTTAGGACAACACGCAAAGCAGAAGCATAGGATGGATAGAGCGCTTACCGATGGTGGGGATGGTGGTGACGATCTCTCCGAGCTTGAGCTTGTAGAGGATGGTGGTCTTACCGGCGGCATCAAGCCCGACCATGAGAATCCTCATCTCCTTCTTCGCGAAGAGGCGGCTGAACAGCTTCGTGAACGTGAGCCCCATCTCTCCTCTTGCTCCAAAACAAAAACCAGACAAGTTTTAGCCAGCCGCACAGATCTACACAGACCCGCTCCGATCCAGACGCGCAACGCACACAGCTCCCCACGCGCCAGTGCCCATTCGACTGGAGCACAGCCCACTGAATTAAGCACAAGTTACGAAATCCGCGAGATCTCAACCTCGTGGCTCGCCGATCTACGATACGGCGCGGAACCGAATCGGATCCGCGAACATCTAAAGCAGAAAGTAAAAGGCGCGAACGGATTCGTCAACACTGGCGTGGAAGGGACGCTACATCACGCGGTAGCAAAAAAAACTTCCAGCTCCATGGAATCGGCCAGAGATGGCATCGAAAAAAAAAACGACACAAGCCAATCGCCGGCGGAACGACTGAACCCATCAGATCCGCGAGCGCGGCGGCGGAACTCAGACAAACACCGAGGGGTGGGAGAACTCACCGAGATGGTGACGACGCCTCCGCGCCTAGAGCTCGCTCCCCTTCTCTCCGCTCCGCTCCTGATCTGCGTGCGCGGATCGGCGGAGATGAGGTGGTCGGAGCTTCGGAACTGCACGGATGCAAGTATGCAACGCGACGCTGTGGTTGTGCAGTGCGGTGCGGGCCGGGAGGTGTGGCCTGAGGAGGCTTATATAGAAGGGCGTGAGGCCCAGTCGCCCGCATCCGCACGCGCATGGACGCTTGCTTCGACTGCCGTGTGGGGCTTCTCGGTATGGGCCCAAGGAATGGGTTCGATTCGATTAGATCTTACAGCACATCGCTTCCCGGGCTAAAAAACGTTGGACAGGCGAGCTTCGTTTTGGGTCGGTGGAAGTGGAACACGTTTGATTCCGCCCGGCCCAACTTTCGATCTGGTCGGATTTGTTCCGTCATTTGTTCGTTTTCCTGCTGTCGTGTGGTTTCTTTGAGCCATACTTTTTGATCGGCCGTTAAAATTTGGTGCTACTTTTGTTGGTGTTTGGTTGGTTTTGTTGAGGAATCATCGCTGGTGAGTCTAATTCGATCGATTCTTCTATATAAAAGAGAAAGATTAAACATAGAATATTACAAATAATAAATTGAACACACAGAGATAAGAGGGGAACTCCTTTATTTATTCATTTCTCTGTTCACATACAATTTTACAATGATTGTGACCCCTATTTATAGATTAAGTGGAGAGTACCCACCAATGGAACAGACTTGTAGGTACATGCCTAGATTCCCCAACACTCCTCTTTAGGCACTCATCCGACACGTTCATGCCTCATCAAAATTCTATAAAAACTCAGTGAAAAAATTTAGAGGAAAAGTACATGATACATGTTATGTTGTGTTGTATGAATTACCTCATTAAAAACCTTGACCGAGAAAATTTAGAAAAACTCGTCAAGGGAAAAAAGAGTACTGTCGATGTTTAATATTGATCTTACGTATGATTTCTTGGATTTGGGAAAAGCTCATAAAACTCTTGTATGATCATACGGAGTAAAGACACATGAATTTTTATACAGATTCAGATCTTCTTCTGGAAGAATAATAACCCTATGTCCTATATTACTATTACTAGGGAAAATTTTACAAGTGTGGATAGTGAGAAAAGTTAGTACTCCTTCCAAAACTAATCGTTCTTCCATCCTTCTTCAATATTAACTCTTATATCGGCAATAAAATAATGTCAGCTGTTTCTTGCTAGAAGACGCATTGACACTTCGGAAGTTAACCGTTGAACGATGGTTACTGTCAGAAAAATGTGGGAAGCCATTCGCCGTATGATGGTTGTTGTCAGAGAGACGTGGGTAAGATCATGTGCGGTTATAGAGCATAAATGCATGTTCTAACTGCTTGTCGGATAAACCCATTGTAAAAGTGGGTTAGTCAAATATAGTAGAATAATTAGGAGTCTTAGCATAACTTACAATGAGGTAGTCGTAATAGAACCTACGATTACAAAGTAGTTGCAATAAGACTTATGACCACTCTACAAAATTTCTCCTTTATTGTTAAGTGGTATATTCGGAGAATATGATGATGTAATAAATAGATAATTATTATATCCTCGTCAAGTACAATCCGTCCAATTTTATTTAATCTATAAGATTTATTCTCTACGTACTCAATCTTTTTATAAAAGTCTGCTTTTTATGTCATAATTTATGTATATACTCTTTTTATATATGAAAAGGAGATATATAGCAAAATAAAGGACTGATGAAAATTTTTTAACCAAATCGCATTGGAATATATTAGAATTAGTATTTAAATAAACTAAAAGTGATAAATACGTATAACGCATTCGTTTAATATATATACTCTCGGGAGTACATACTTCTATTTTCAATATACCACTTGAACGAATATGATATAATTATTTATCACTTTCGGCATATTTAAAACTAATTCTAAGATACTCCAACACAATTTGGTTGAAAATTTTTCATCAGAGTCCTTTGTATTTGTAGGACCAATGATAACCGACTAGAGGAATTGAATAGGAGGTTATAAAAATTTTGCCTTTTTAAAACAAATTACAACAATTCAACACTAGACAAATATACTAATTAAATTCAACCTATTCAATTCTTAAATATAAATGCTAAAGGAAAGTAAAGAAATAATCACAAGGGGACACGCGATATTTTTCCTGTGGTATCGAATACTCGCCGGTTTTCACTAATCCACATTGAGGAAAATTCAAGCGCTCTTAGACCGCCCCACGAATTAAGCCTCAACTTCTCGATCACTATTGATTACTCTTGCTCCTCTTCGGAGATAGCGAGCACAACGTCCTTAAGCTAGTGGGGGGTATTTATAGCCTCACCAACCAAAACTAGCCGTTGTAAAAATTTAATCTGAAAATTCAGAAAAATCAAAACTACCGACGTTCAAAGTGCAAAGTGCAGTACTACCGCAATTCACTATAGCACACAGTAACGGCTATGTCAGAACTTCAGAACTAGCTGTTGAACAAATAGTATGGTACTACCGTTGTTATAAATGTGGTACTACCGCACCGCGGTTGTTCCACTGTGCAATATCCGATACTTTCGATTTCTACTAGACTAAGTTTTCTCAGGAGTGTTATCTGGAAAAAAAAACGTACCACTGGAATAGACTGGTACTTTCGAACATCGGTAGTTCCGCTATCTGGTGCGGTAATGCCGCACTACGGTAGTTCCGCCATGTTAATTCCTGTACTACCAATTTCGGCAAGCCCAAGTCCCAGCGAGAATGCTCTCTGAAAAAACGTACCTCTAAAAATCCGATACTACCGTGGTCCGGTAGTTCTGTAGTTTACATGGCGGTACTATTGGACTCTGGTAGTTCTGCTGTTAATACGGCGGTACTTTCGATTTTCCTGATAGAACACAATTTATTTTCAAACTTAATACCATGTACATGCATGATCCTAAGTTGATCCAAATGGCACAAGAACATGTTATCAAGCTACTTTCTATGATCCTCTTAATAGTATGACGACTATTATATAATCCGGTCTTACAACCTTTCTCCTAAGATCGATAAAAATAAAAGAGATTCTATATTTTATGTATCTTGTTTTTGATCCATCTTGATGTCTATTTCTCATACAACTTGTTTTTGATCTTTGCGCAATTATAAGACTTTGCCTATGCAATCCTCAACACACATATTAGTCCCATATTTATAAATCGTTATTAATTATCAAAACCAAATTTTAGGGCCTAGATGCTTTCAGGTCCTACTTAACTCAGCTTTTTTTTGAGCTTCTAGCTTCACTTTTTTTTTATTCAGTAATTCATCTTTTTTGATTTTTTTAGATATTTTGGGCTTTTTGTATTTTCTTTTTTTCTCCTATTCCTTTGCATTGTCCATGCGGCCCAGGAGCGAGTGGAAGCGTCCAGCCCCCTGGCCCAATGGAAGCTCAAACACTGAAGTCGGCAGTGAAGCCAGACGCCATGCCCAAGCTAAAGCGGTGAAGCCCCCAAGTCGGCTGTCCCATCCCTGAGAGGCCGAGAGGCGATTGGCGAGAGGAGAGGTGCCAACCCTAACCCTAGCCTTGCAAGGTGGTGTGGCGGCTAGCGGGCGCGTGGCGTGGCTGCCGTGGCGCTGGCGTGGCGCGGCGTTCGGACTTCAAAGGTTGCCGGTTGGTGCCTTGCTTAGTGGGCTGGTGGCTACTGTACTCTTGTTGTGTGCTCAAATTTTCTTTGCAAACTTTACTCTCCCAACTGCCGATTCGCCAGGTCCTGATGATTTAGACCATTATATATTGGTAGGTATTAAGATAGTTTGGAGAGTTAATGGACTATCTTATGGTTTTATAGCACATCAAGGCATTTTGAGAGTGTAAGCCGCTGCCTGCAGAGCAGATGACCATATCTACTTACGAGCGTGGCATTTTGAATGATGAATGAAATTCAGTGCGGTAGAATTTTAATTGAATGATTGTTTTTGATGATGCAAATGACTAGTGTACTGTTAGCAACGGCGTTCATTAGTCATTACTGCTGACAAAATGTTTGCCATCATAATCTATTAGATGTTCACTTCAATCTTCATTAATGATAAAGACTCAAGCATTTCAAGTTACAATTCCGATCAATATAACGATTGACATCCATAACCTTTTCTTTCTTTTGATGCATGTTGCTCTTCTACAATGAGCTGCAGATTTTCTCTTTTTGGGTAGGTTAATATCATTGAATGCATTCTTGGTGTTGTTGTTTCTTCTCATTTTTTAGTCTTGGCCATTCATTTTTAAGCCTCGTGTAGCTAATTTTTACTCTTTCTTGTATGATTTGAGTTGCCTCTTGTCTTAAAAACCAAGTATTGGGGAATAGTGCAAATAAGTTGTCAGCTCATGCTACTTGGTTTGTCAGTACCTCCCATCAAGCTTGGTATGGTGCCTAATATTTAGTTTCTTGTAAAACAGATGAATCAGTGATGGAGTTGGAAGAACATCGTCATGAAGACTCACACCACCATGAGGAGTTTGAGTTCAGTGAAGTTTTTGTTCACCAGCTGATCCACATGATTGAGTTTGTGCTCGGTGCAGCCTCAAATACCACCTCTTACCTTCATCTTTGGGCTCTCAGGTACTACTAAACTTGGTATTATACATCATCTTTGAATAAGTCAACCTTCTCCTCACAAGGCATGCATTGATGATTGATTGCTTTTAGGTAATAGTGTTTATTTCACGTTTGCGAGTCCGCCATAGCTAAATTTTAGCCCTGGATCCACCACTGTTCATACATATGTATGTGCGTGTATAAACATGGCTTCTAACTTGCACAAGAAGCTCCTTCCTGCTCAAAAATCTTATTCCTATTTTTAGTCGATGAATCTATGACTTTTTTAGAGTCTATTTATATTAGTTTTTGTTGATAGTTTTTGGATTTAGCTTATGAATAGTAACATCTTTACAGACAGAGACACTCGTGTACGATTTAGATTGATATAAATGAAGTCACTACAGTGTCTACTACAATTAAATAATAGACTTATCTTCAAAAGATATTTTATTTGAAAGTTAAATTCTATAGAAAATTTTTTAACCGTAGAAAAATGGCCTTTAAAAACCAATACTGATATATCTCGGTAGAGTTGGCACAGTGCGCTGGCAATTACAGAATGTTTGAGGTACACAAGGGAGTCTAGGAAAGCAGCCACCTACATGCTACAACCAAAACTTGCTTAGAACCGAAGGACCTAGCTTGTGTGCCGGCTATGTAGTGACCAGCTGTTTCACGTTTCATATCAGTGACCCGCTGCAGGGTGCAAGCGTGCAACAAAATAGATTGTGTGACTTTACGGTTTCAAATATGGGCCATGTTTTTTTGGGGATGTTCGGAATAACCATGGTTTTTAATTTTTGTTAAAATTTTACTGTAATTAGCTTATTTTTTACTGTAACTGAATTGGCTTATTAGGTATAATTAAATCTAAAAAATGTAAAAATAAAATCGACACGCTAATCTAGAGAGCGAACATTGCAAAGGAATACGAAAAAAAATAAAACACAAAAATTCAAAAAAAAACAAAAAAAAGCAAAGCGACAAAATAGCCAACAGTTGCTTGATTGCTGTGCACAGTGGTTTTCGCCGCTATCGCGGCGTTTGGAAGCCGTCGTGAGCGGCACCTAAGGTCTGCGAAGATGATTGTCACGCGCATGGATCGATTGTGAACTTCCGTTCAATTTGGGCGCTCGTTTTAGCGATGGCTTCTGACTTTTGACTGAAATTTCACTGTAACTAGTTTTTTTACTGTAACTGATTTGACTTTTTAGGTATAATTAATTTTAAAAGATTTAAAAATAGAAAAATATATTACCCTATTAGAGACAATACAAAGGAATACGGAGAAAAAAAATAATACAAAAAAACTTAAAATATCTAAAAAATTTAAAAAAATGAAATATTAAATAAAAAAAAAGTAAAACTAGAAATTCTACTAAGAAAAAGCCGAAACGAGTGAGCTGTTACACTGCGCCGTTGATACCACCGTCTTACACACAATTATCCTGTCCGAAGCCTAGAGCATCTAGCTACAAGCCTACAAGCAGTCCATCACTCCTAGCTGTCCTGAACTTATAACTCGTCAGTGATCTGTCTACCCGTTTTTGCAGTTTGCAGTCGGCAAAATCTTACGAATGATCGATGTGCAACACCACCAATTAATGGGACCTTTCAATTAGATCTCGCGCTCGTTTAGACTTTAGTTTTTAGTTTTTGATTTCTATTTTTTGATTTTATCTTTTTTTTAACCTCTTACTTTTTATTTTTTTACTTTCTTTATATTTCTTTGTATTATTTATAATAGATTAATTTTTTATTTTAGTTTTTTAAATTTAATTACACCAAAAAATTATCAACGGCTAATATAAAATAAGTCAGCTAAATTGCCAAACAGTTCCACACGCACGCACACCCTGCTTGAAAGAACCTACAACTTAATTAACTCTAAGCAATACCATTAACTTAATGGAGGCAGTAAATTAAGAGTTATTAAGATGATTACAACACAAGGGACTACAAAAATTGACTACCAGAATTTAGTTGGGCGTCCCCTAATAAAATATAACATTATTTCCATGCATGTTAATTACAAGAATCTCATACAAATATGAAAACATAAATAATTGCATGGACCAAAATTACATTGAACTATTGAAGCAAGCTTAAATAAATTGCATTTCATCCTTGTCTTGCATTGTCCATCTTGTGTATTGCTCGACGAATAGAACCTCCAAAACCTCTAGCCCACCGTTTTTCTTTTGTGATCGAAAAGCGAATAAAAAGAACAATCCAATGGAGAATGAAAAGAAATAAAGAAAATCATCATCAAAATCCTCCGACTATAGAAAGTTGACTAGAGTAACACTCACCGAGGTTCCCAGACCGTCCTAGACCGATCGACGCCTTTCGCAATTGGTGGACATCATCATCTGGCTTTTAGAAAAATCCAACGCCCACATTTTTACCGACTTACCCCTGTCGTAGAAAATTTCAAACATAGTATCAAGCCCACTCTTTGGACCAGCAATCCATAGCCAAACAGTGAAATGAGAGAGCTGAGCGGATAGAGGGAGGGCAATATTGGTATGAACAATCCAAGAGAGAGGCAACCAAAATGCCTTCTCCCTCTTAAGCCAACCCAGCCATTCTCACTCACAAACCTCCTTCATTTATCTTTACAACTGAGAGAGAGCCCCAAGGCCACACCGCAGCCCTAGTTCCACCATTTCATCGCTCAGCTGGCCACAAGAGCCCAGCAATCATAAGCCACCACCACCATTGAGCCACACATGGAGAAAAGGAGAGGAAGAGAGAGTCAGAGGAGAGGAGACAAGGAAGGTTGAGAAAGACAAAGGAGAGGAGCGAGGACCGCGAACAACATCGGGGGGTCGATTGCGACAACAAGAGGACAGCAGGCCGGCTACTCCCACAATGACAAGAAGAAACCGACTGTGTCACCAAGCGCATAAGGACCACACCATGATCGTGACCATCGTCACTACCTTTCTCAGTCCAACAACAAGCATGCCCACTTGTCCCTCCCAAACCCCATGAACTTGTTTTGGTTTCCCATCTCGGCACAACACAAAGCACATGCCACATCGCATAGCACACACCAGCACGACACACACTTCCCCACCAGCACAGTTGGCCAAGCAAGGCAGCCAAAAGAGGGGAGAAGCCACCTTACCTTGGCCAACATGGCTACCACACAGCCAGTGGCAAACTCGTAGGAGCCGCCATGCACCCTCGGACAGGGTGAGTGTGCTCCCCAGCATGAAATCACCCTAAACCGAGTCTCGACAAGGCGACACCTATAGGTCCTCCCAACACCACACATGGTAGAGAGTAGAAGAAAAGCAAAATTAGAGGCTAGATCATAAATTCATAAAAGTAATACGAGGGACAAGAAATGGACCATCCTGAATAGAAAGCCACGTTGATATGGACCAGCGAGCCGTAGCCAGCCCTAAGGACCACCAAAGCCATGGTGCTTGGCCATAGCCAAGCCAAGCTCCTGCTTCACCCAAACCGGGGTAGCCTCTATGAGTCGTAGAAGCCATGAACATCGAGGAAGCTGGCTGCAGAGTTAGTGGAAGCATACTAAGGGAGGAGAGGCGGCAACTCTCCCCACCTCACTGTATGAGCCAAGCCACCCCACCCGAGCCGAAGGCGGAGAGCCCAAGCTGGCGTTTTGACGATGCCGCTCAAGCCACCCCACACCTGTAGCTACAACACGAGAAGATGGAGAGATGGCACTGAGAGGGGCAGAGGGCTGGCACCATAGATCCAGAAAGGGGAGCTATGGGATGGCGAACCAAAGCACGGTGGTGCACCTAAGAGCAAGCCCAATGGCGGTAACCGTAGATCCATTGAGAGAAAGCCATGGCAGTGCACCCAAGAGCAACAAGCGACACCTAGGGACCAGATCCGAGAGACTCGACCAAATATGAACCAACAGAGAGGGAAGCGAGCCGAGGAGAGGTAAAAAGCAGGGGAGAGAGAGAGGCGAGCCGAGGAGAGGCGGAGAGCCGAAGAGGGAGGCAAAGAGCGAGAGAGAAAAAGAGGCAAGCCGAGAGGATAGGAGAGCCGAAGAAGAGGAAAGGGGAGAAGGGGTGTCAGTGAGTGTGGGTGTTGAGTGGTGTGCATTAAGTGTGTGGGGGGGACCATGCATGGACCGTGCACAGCATGTGTGTGTGTGCATGGGCTATGCGTTGCGTGTGCGCGGCCAGAAAGTGGGCTGAGCTGGAGGGCCACGCAGGTCGAGCCGTCCATAGGTAGGCCAGTAAGAGGGGGAGTAGGTGTAAAGATTAAACCACGTGGAAAAGCATTGACTTTTTCAAGTCAACGAAAAATTTAAGTAATTGAAAACTATTAAAAATCTCCGAGTAAGGAGGAACTAACTATAGGGAAACTTTAGGAATCACCCCCAAATTGCCTAAGTATTTTTCTTAAAGCGTGTGTCTACCTTATAAATGAAGAAGACGAATCGACCCAGTCAAAAGTAGCAGATCCGAGCTCTGTTGATGCTGAGGGTTACTACTATTACATAGGTAAGCTTTTTTTCTTGATCAATAATCTAGTTATGTTAAATGTAAAAATTACATTCCTATACCATCTATCATATATGTGCATTAAAAACCTTATTTCAAAATCAAATCGGATAAAAGAGATGAAAGAGAAGACAAAGGAGAAAAGAGAGCAGTCCAGTTGAGAGTAGCTAGGCTACAAGAGTATTTAATAGGATGGTAAAAGGGCCCTAGGTAGAAAAGAGAGGGAAGGCGGGACCCTTTACATATGAATAGAACATGAGGACTAACAAAACGTTCACTCAAAAAGGGGGCCGCACTTAAGTACTAACCATTTTCCCATCTTAGACAGGCAGAAAATGCTACCTTGTTACGTTATTATCCGCTCCACAACGGGTAAGTATAATATGTGAGTGGTGATGGAGGAACTCAAGACCGGTAGCGCAACTCCAGATGCGAGGGATTCCCAGGCACATATATTTTTGCAAGTGGAGTGTTGAGTGAAGGGATAATTGGCCCAACCAATACATATTTGAAGTTGGTGGATGCCGGGTGAGCATCTCAGGACACCGATGAAAAATAGATGAGTAGATATTTAATAATGTAACATATAAAACATTCTATATTCCGAACTTGGTACCGTATCAAAGGAAATACAGGATACCTAGCTTCATGAGGGCTCAAGGTAGATATGGGTACAGTGGCACAAGTTTGCGCAATGCATAATTAAATCAAGAATTTATACCTGCCTCCTGGATTAGAGGCTATAGAGGTCATTAGGGATCTTTCTTCTCACAAGTGAAAAGTAGTGTTTTTATAAATTAAAATTTATCACTTAATTTGATAAACTAGTTTTCATAATCAAATATGAGTTAGAAAATATGATAACGAATAGAGAAAAGTCATACGATGTATTTTGCTATTAATGCTTGTTGAGTACACTAGTACTCACCCTTACTAATATGTTCCTTTGTTAGACCCTAGTCCAACCGGGAATTACCTGAGTGGGATAAGAGGCTTGCAGGCACCGATGAGGCTGTAGGGGATGAGGGCGATTTTTACGAGCACCAGATGAGGTGAACACCTTATACGGTGATTGAAACCAGTAGACGTCCCGCTGAGTAGTGCAGACGAGAGATAAGATATATCTCCCGTATCTTTTGTATTCAAATAAATGTATTAAAGACTATAGCCATACGTGTCAAATGCTATAATAAAGATACAATATCTATATTATTATTTTGCTGCGCTTATTTTGATATAGCTTATTATTTATTAGAGTAGTGTTCTGCTGAGTAAACGAATAATAATCGTTAATCAAGTGTGATTAACCTGAGTAATGACATGGGGCGTCGCACTGCTCCTGCTGTCAAATCGTGAGAGAGAGATTATGCAAGTAGTAGCACTACAGATAGTGAGCCGTTAGCTGACAAGGTGCAAGTACCGAAACTTCCACAGTGGACTCCAAAAGTGCGAGCCTTCTCCAGTTTCTCCACTATCACGTACTACAAGGAACCGGCCGGCGGCCACATCGCTGCATCCGCTCGCCAAAACCACACTTGGCCAGCCGCTTACACCTCCCAAAACGCACCCTCCTGCCAACACGGACACGTAATTACACGGATGGAACGTGCATGCATGCATGGAGCGCAGCAACATCCATCATTCACCACCAGTGGCCAGACGCGAACGAGCTGATCGTGGCGGCGGCGTAGGAGACTGCCGCGTTGGCCTGGGACGAGTCAGGCACCACACGCTTCATGGCCCTGGCGGCGGCGGCGGCGGCGGGGAGTTCGGCCGGGCCGGGCGCGTCGAAGAACAAGCTCTCGACGTCGTCCTCGAAGCCCACGTCGTCCGGCAGGCCGCGCACGTCGTCCGACGGCCAGCCGACGGCGGAGCAGGCTCGGCGGGCCGGATACCTGGCCTCGAAGTCGGCGCGGTCCATGCAGAGCGCCGGCAGAATCTCGGCTATGGCGTGGTCCACGTCGTCGACGTCGCGGAGCACCGGGCCGGGCGGCGTGGCGGGCTCGGTCTCGGGCTCGATCTTGGGCTGAAGAAGTGGCGCTGGGCCTGGACGCGCGGCCGGCTCTGGGTGGGCCTTGCGGACGGGTGGCTGCAGGTGGTCCGTGTAGCAGCTGAAGTCGAAGTTGGTGACGGCGCTGCGGCCGCGGAATTCTATCGCCGCAAGGTCGTAGGCCCTGGCCGCCTCCTCCTGGGTATCTGCAGGTAAAAGACCAAAGAGAACACATGCACCTTTCAGAAGTACATCCTGCGTCCTGTCAAAAAAAAGAGAGAGGAGAGTACATTCCGTGGGCCTTTGAAACAGCAGTATGCAGACAAGCATATAAAAAATCACATACTCGCATGCGAAGAACATCCTCCTAGGTAGTAGGGACACACTTGCATTTCCAAAGGGATAAGAATGCATAGGTGATACGACATTAATCTGCGCGCTATGGTAGTCTCTTGAGCTTAATTAGTAACAAAATGCAGTTGAATGCCAAAGAAGGCACACCAAATGTTCCCAAGTAGAGGTATTTCCTGCCCCAAGCGTGGCCTATCCTGGCCTCCCACCGGCCGCTGTGATGATGCCTGCCAAGCCAAAGTTCGCGTCAGGACTTGCGAGCAACACTGGGCAGCCTCGCAGGAAGAGTGACAAAAAAGAAAGTTGCAGACAAAGCTTCAGCGCAGTTTGTGGCATTGCACAGTAAAAAACACTTCGTGGGTCACGCATTGGACAAAGCTATGTAGCGCTCGACTGGATAGATACAGTGGCAGCTCGAAGAATGTGTGCGCACCTTGCCACTCCCCTGTACTTGGAGACGCCTCTCGAGAAGCCACTGCTCCTGCGCTTCAGAGTGGCCAGGTACTCCTCCCTCGTCATGCGCTGCATCCTCTCGCGCTCCTGCTTGTACGTGTCCACCTGCATTTATCACAACGGGAACTTAAACTCCATGTACTCCTGAGTAAGCTTCACTGTAACCTTGAATACAATTAGTAGCGGTGAAGTAGTACTGCTGAGATAAGACAGAAAAGATGCTGAAACACCCTGAACTTACTGGGAAGTTAAGCGCGAACTCTGAGCCCCAGTACTTGAGTGCCGCAAGATCATAGGTGCGAGCTGCAGCCTCCTCAGTTTCATAAGCTCCTGCAAAGAAACAAGATTAAGGAAGTATGTTACTCCATGCAGGTAGTATGCTCTCTTATGAAAGTAGTAGTAGCATAGTCTCTGATGATTTTGTACAAATGTTTCTGGATGCATGCATGGGGACAAACAAATAAAATGTGCTGTGCACTTTACCCAAAAGTGCTTTCTTTTGTTACGTTCTTTTTCCCCCAAAAGAAAGACCAAAGTAGTTGCAGATTCGAAATTAATCTGAAGGGAAAAAATGTGTAGGCTACTAGGGACAATGCAGTTTGGACCTTGGAACCATACAGAATAATTTGTGAATCATAGCGTGGAAAGTTTGTGAGCTTTTCCGGATGTGAGAGGATCTTGACTCACCCAGATAGACTAATGGAAGCGAGGAGGCATCATTCATGGATGATGCGTATTACCACACAAATTCCGAGGCAGACGAACACAGATTTGCAAACAAGGTTGTAAGCAAATAAACAAAACAAGAATGTCAGCACATAAACTGCAGAATGATTAAAAATAACCAAGGAAAAGAGTCAAATGGAAACAAACCGTCCCATTAATTTGACGAAACAAAGACCACGTCTCACCTTGTCTGCCTTTCTTGTTCTGGACTGCGTTCCAGCAATGCTTGTCCCACAGGTGCGCCTCGTACCTCCCCGTGACGCTGTGCCTGCACCAACAACATCAAAACACAACGACGCACCTCTCAGATCAGAAAACCAAACAACGCGTCGGTTCAAAGCAAGAAGAGGAAGAACTGCGGGCTGCTCACCTCGTCACACCCCTGTAGATGGAGGAGCTCCTCCTCGGGACAAGAATGGCGTCGCCGATGCCATTCTTGGGCCTCTTCCTGTGCGTGCTTCTCTTCTTCTTGTTTGCCTGCGTGCAAGAGGGCACAATGCAGGAGCCCGTGGAGGATGCGGAGGAGGAGGAGGAGGCCTGAGGAGAAGGGGAAAGCGGGGTGGTTGCGGCACAAGGCCGCCGATTCCTCATGGTGACCATGACCGAGCAGCGGTTTGCTTTTGATCGCTCCTGGCTTGTGCTTCCTTCGAATGGCTTGGGTACAGGTGTACAGGGAGATGGGTTACTACTAATGGGAAGGAGAGAGAGGCAGGGCACGTGAGCCTGGCTTAGAGGAGGGAGAGGGAGCCTGCGGAGCACATGCTCCTTTGGCGAAGCGAGCGACTGGTTAACCGCGGTTAAATAAATGCGAGGACAGGCGAGGGGGGATTTGGCCTTCGGGAGCAGCGTGTGGTGGCGGGCGGGTGCTGCATCGCACCGCATCGCACGCGTGGGTTTATGTGTGTTTTGTGTGGGCGCTTCGACACTTGGCGTGAGGCCGTGCTGCCCAGTGAGTGCCCAAGCCATGGCGATGGGTGGTGAGCTTTTTTTTTACCGTTTTACGGTCGATGCCTTGGGAAAGTTGGGTATCTGCGTGACTTGAAGTATGGCCAAGAACACCATGGTGCTCACTACCAGAGTGAACCCACCATTAACTACGCCAGGACCAATAACATCGGATGGCAACCACCAACATGACAAGCAACAATAAAAGCGTGTGAAACCACAGCTAGTGCAATGCAACCATAGGATAGTCGACAAGACATCTTCTGGAAGAAGAAGAGGCGGCCCCTACACTCACACTGCAACATAAGGGTTGAGCACCAAGACCAAACTACACACATAGGGGCCTCCACCATAATCTGCCCGCTCCAGGACACAATCAAGCCACCCTCTCCTCGACAAGACTCCTCAACGGAAGAGGCGCACCCGCTTCTCGGGTTGACACCAAGCACACAACAAGCACTCCCCAACAACAACAACAGAAGGATTTGTCCTTCCCTTAGATGCACTTCGCTACATGCTATGCTACACCCGTAGATAACTGCTCGCAGCATGCCAACACTGCCGTGCTGCGCATTGAGCCGTCCTGACTAGGCTAGCCTACCCCAATCGCCGTCGCAATACCCATGTACACCTTGCCGAGCGCGATGGGCTTTCACTATCAATGACTAACCTGACGGTGAGGAGGAGGCGACCCAGCCGAACTAAAGAGGGACAACACCGTGCCACGCTGCCAATGCATGGCACGGCCACAGACCCACTAGCTACGCACCTACGCTCCATTAGAGAGGAGCCATGGAGCTCTACCGCCATTACTGCCATGGCAGCAACTATGACTACAAGAAGGGAGCGGCAATAACAGGCACAATCTTTGGAACGCTGTTGTTGGCATCCTTGTGCGGCCCTCCATCACTACCGAGGCCTGAGCACGACCTTGGATTTGAACTTCCTGACGCACTAGCTTCAAGTCCCACTAGATTTGCGAGCCGTCTACTCCGTTGGTTACCTCGACGTCCAAATGGTGCCCACAACGTGGAGCAGCACGGTGGCGAGCTACGCCGATGACCGAGCATGAGGGCTCTCGCACTTCTATAGGCGTTGACAGCGCATAGCCTCCGCTCTCTCAAAATGACACCAACATGCCCCCCACCCTTGCTCACCACCACTGGCTAAGCCCCAGCACCTGGTGGTGTGGCGCCTAGATGTGCGAGCTCCGAGTGTGGGGAGGCAATAGAATTGGAAAGGGAGACAGAAGGAGGAGTGGCGGTTGCCCAAGGCAATGGCGATGACAATGGATCTGGAGCACGAAGGGTGAATCTAAAAGAGATGAGGGGAAAGGGAGAGGGGAGGAGAAAGAAATTGTGAAAGACCTCTGCCATTGGTCGACGACGATGATGGTGGAGGAGGTGAGGTGGTGGTGTGGATTTCTCTTAGTGTTTCCCTATCGTCACCTGTGTCGATCCGAGAGAATAACATAGAAGGGCATTTCGTCTCTTTTTTTTAATATGAAGACAAATTGGCGTGTACTTGTGTTATTATTGTTACGGCGTAAGGCATTTGTGTACACCATGTAGGTATGAGTATTTATACGGCAAATCTCATTCTACATGAGGAAATTAAGCCAAAAAAACATAGACAGGTGTCAATTTCATAGTGTACAAAACATGAGCAGCTTTCGAAATTGAGAAATACGTGCTGTTTCATTTCACGAAAAATTTTTATGTTATCAACAGGGCAACTGATGTGGCATGGTTTTTATGGCTAAATGTTATGGGTCGCGTGATTGAGCGCCGCTAACTATATCTTATGTATGCTTATTTGTTCTGAGTTCTGAGTTCTGAGTCAATTATGTTAACCAATTGCACCTTTTTTTTGACAATGCATGATATATATTTGTGTTGAAGTATAAGTGAATTGTCTGTTTTTTTATATACTTAAGTTTTTGGGTGAACTGACTGATGCATGCAGCTCAATATGGTATCAAGTCCAAAAGGTCTTAAGTTTAAGACTCGATTGACGTAATTAAAAAAATAATTACAGCCTATTTCTATTCTAAGTTTTAGACCTATCGGAGTCTATACATGAGGGGGAGTGTTGAATAAGTGAATTGTCTGTTTTTCTCATAAATTTAAGTTTTTAGGTAAACTAATTAATTCATGTAAAATAATAATTTATACATATACAGGAGATCTCGTATGCATGACTATATTTTGCCAGTTACACAGCCGTGCCATGGTGCCGTTGGGCGGCATTTCCCAACTCGTTGCTTCTTCTCACTCCCTCTCTGTTTTACCATTGTTCCTTTTTCGTTTTTCCTTGAGTTATCGGGCTTCGCATACTACGCGACTGGGCCTAGTAGGTTGTTTTCTAGTTGGGCCAGTCCGGACTTTCACCTACGCGATCGGCCTGGTCTAATTAAGACGTGAGTTATATGCTTTGGAAGGGACCTTGCCCGACGTGAAGATTACTGTTTCCGTGTTTCGTTGTATTTGCGGTAGGACCAAGGACTCGATGCCGGTTGCACGCGCTCCGCTCGCGGTCCATGAAGCGCGTCAGCTACGGCGTCTTCAGGGAGAAGGTGGCGGCGCAGCAACCCGCACCAGATCAGGCCGAGCAGGGAGAGGTGGAGACTAGTTCCGTTGATTCCGTGGACGACGAGGCGACACCGCGAAGGACATGCGTGGACGCTCCCGTCTACCAATCGCAACCGTCTCCCTCCCGCGACATTAATGCTGCGCCGCCCCGTCCGGAGAAGCGCAGGGTGCCGTGCCGCCACCGCTGGGTACATCACCATGCTGTCATTGCCATACCTGCAGCGACGTGGATCCGGCTCCGTTGAACACCACCACCAACTGCCACAACGCGACTCCGAATCCGCACATCGAGTTCGACCCCTGCCCGTTCGCCCTCTCCGCGACGGCGGACTTCTTCCCGTCGCCCGTCGCTCCGCCAGTACCCGCGCACTGCAACGCAGCGCTACCACCCGTGCCAGCGGTGGAGAGCAGTCCCATAATAGAGACCGCGGAGGAGAGTCCGATCGAGGTTGCTGCGACAGCGCCCGGCCGCGGCGGAGAGCAGTCCCATCGAGACCGCGGAGGAGAGTCCGATCGAGGTTGCTGCCACAGCGCCCGTGGCCGCGGTGGAGAGCACCGCTCCGGTCAAGGACGCGGAACCGCCCGCCGCGGAGACCAGCGTTCCGACGGAGGCTGCGGCACAGGATGTGGCGACGATCCCGCGAACGATCCTGGATCGGCTCACTGGCCCGAAGGAGAGCTATGACGAGCACGACTCCACCTGGACGGCCAGCTACAGTATAGGCTTCCACGGTGCCGACTCCAACTACGTCGACGCCTGGACGGCCGGCTACGATGCAGGACAGGACGACGCGTCCGATCGACCGGGTGGCTAAGGATCGGGACTGGGAGAATATGGCTAAGCTCGCGTTAATTAGTTTGAACTGTCTCCGCCGCAGGAATGAATAAGAATACTTGTGGTTTTCGATGGTATCTTCCCATGCACTTTGGAAGATGTCATAAAGGTAGTAAGCTAGCTAAGTAAGGGTTGAACGATTTTGGGTATGCATCGCGCCGTGCTCAAATGATTTTTGATTGCATATGGACAACATGGTTTCTGGCGATATATGGTTCATCATTTGGTTCGGCAAACTGAGGCATGACCTCCGCAATAGTTTCACGCGACGCTCCTTCGTGCCATGTTATATGCTACTCAATTCGCTCTTAAATACACGTCGTTTTGAATACTGACATAATCTCTAAAACATAATTTTAACTACTAATTTCTATTGTAATATATTTATAGCGGTGTTTTAATACCGATCTTACATATGATTTATTGGATTCGGGTAAACTCTTAAAAACCTAGCTACGATCACACAAAGAAAAGGCACATGAATTTTTATACAAGTTCGGACCTTCTCATGAGAGAATAACAATCCTACTCATGTGTGGCTATTGCTCAATGAGCTGATTACAACCGGAAAAATAATATGAAACGCCTTGCACAACTTTCGTTCTGTCTCGATGTGCCACCCTCTTCTCCTTGGTGCAAACTTTTATATAGCCTGCGAAACAGCGGCAGTTGTTCCAAGTCAAGAGACGCTTTAACATTTCGGGTGATAATCGATCGACGGAAGTTTTGTCAGAGAAACGTGGTATCGTCGTGCGGCGGTTACAGTCAAAGAGAAGTCATGCACATTTATTCTAGAGAATAAGTGCACGTGCTAACCACCTTATCAGACAGACCCAGGATGCGGTAGATTGTCGTAGACAAGTCAGTTGGAGCTAAGCTAATCGTAGGAAAGTTTACGATCACCGATGATCGTGGGAGAATTTACGACTACAACATGCTCATAGGAGAACTAACGAGCATGAAGCGGTTGTAGAAGAACTTAAGATCACGAAGTGGACGTAGAAAAGATTACAACTAAATAATGATCGTAGAAGAGCTTACGACTACTCTATAACATCTCTCTCTTATAGATAAGGGGTAGACTCGAGAAGTATAATGATGTAATAATATCATTTATAGATAAATAATAATTTGAGGATTATTATGTCCTCATCAATTTATAAAACTAATAAATTATAATATTATAGAAGTACTTTTTGAGACAAATTTACACATATAATTTTTATGTATCTAATTTAAATATTTAAAAATATATTGATAGTCAAAGATTAAAAAATTGATAGCACCTATAGTCAAAACGATATGTATTTATAAGAGATAATTGATTCTATGCCACTGAATAGTATCCGCTTCTATAAAATACCATTGAAAAAAATACTCTTTTATTATATACCACTCAATTACACCAAAATTTAATTATATGCTACTACCGTTAGTTGACTGCTAGGGAAGGCTGCCATCTTCTAAAAAAAGATCAAAATACCTCTACTAAAAGACCAAAGACCTTATTTATTTAAAATAGCAAACAACCTTAAGAAATTATAAAGGTTCACAAGGTGTTGCTCAACATGTTAGTGGGCTAAAAAATATTTCAAGGCACTGTTCAAAAGAAAAATATCAGATTTTTAATTTAAATACTAACAAAGACTACTATTTACAAACATAGACTAAATGAGGTTTAAAAATTCTAGAAAATTCTCACATGCTCCTAAGATGTCACATAGCTCAAAAAATTATTATTTTGTATTTTCATATAGTAAATTTGTCCCCGTTTACAAAATATTTAAAATAGACTGATTTTAGATTTAAATTTAAAAAATAGACCAAATGGAAGGATCGGTTCATGAAATTTTATATTTGAGTTTTACACTACTCCAATGATCTACCAAAAAAAGTTTAGTATTTTTTGACTAAGCCAATTTTTCCTATATTTTGTTTATCACAGGGACAACTTTTGAACTAAGGACAAAATTATCTTTTTTTTTCAAGGCCAATTGGAGACTATCTGATGGCAATAGCATATAATTAAATTTGGTATAATTTGATGGTATATAATAGAGAGAGTATTTTAGAGGTATTTTATAGAAACAGATGCTATTCAGTAACATAAAATCATTTCTCTATTGATAAGTAGAGGAGTAGTAGCCTTTTAGCACCCCAAGGTAGTAAAACACATTTATGGATCACCCTTACCCTCTGGTTGCCACGCTCTCACCTCCTCCCATCCTCCATCGTCCCCTGTTGAAATGATGGCATACTTCATATTTTTCGGTTTGAAACTTATATACACCCGATTCAAAACTTACATATATAAAGTTCTTTTTAACTTATGACTTCCTTTTAACAAAGACGGGAAGGCTTTTCCGCTGCTATTTTCGAAGCGGCTTATTGGAACAGCTTTTTGAAACGGCTTATAAATTTATCGGTATTCAGTTCATTCATAAAAGCGCTCGCACTAGAGTAAAAACTATAAACAGCAGCCATAAGCCATAAGTCATAGTTGAAAAAAGAACCACCCTATCTGTGAGCTAATATACCGGCTATGCTCATTCTGACTTTTAGCTTTGGGCTTATAGCTTTTTGGCACTGTAGCTATTGTAAATTTTTTCAGCATAATTAAATTTTAAAAAATCAAAAAAAAAGAAAAAAAGACAATACAAAGGAATAAGGAGAAAAAAAAGCTAAAAAAGCTAAAAAAAGAGGAAAAGATGAAATTAAGAAGCTAGACGCTAAAAGCGTAACTCCAATAGAGCGGGGCCAAAATTGTATAAACTTTCCCTTCAAATTCTAGTAAATATTGGACTATTTTGCAAAAAAAATGGATTAATTGATCCCACAGCTTATGCGTGGCTCAATTGTTGTATATTTAGGCCTCTGACCATAGCTCTTGAGCGGCCGATAGCTTAGCGATGGGCAGCAAGGCAACGAAAGTGCCACCGACTGTAGGGGCAAAGGGCATCAGTAGAGGGCGATGACGACGATTGAGTGGGGTTTTGATGGACGGCTACTGACAGTCAAGTTTGAGTTTTGGGTGGCGAGACACACGCAGTGATGTCGAAGCCACCAGTTTTAACAACCTACCGTCCAACATGCTACCGACTTTAGCTCAAAAATTATAGAGATGTTTAGAATAACAGTGGTTTATGTCTTTTTTAACTGTAGTTAACTTATTTTTATTGTAACTAAGTTAGTTTATTTGATATAATTAAATTTTAAAATTTTAAAAATAAAAAATATGTTAAACCATCACAGACAACGCAAATAAATATGAGAAAAAAAACAAAAAACCGAAAATAAAAAAAGAAATAGTAAAACAAAAGCAAACGTAAACACCGACAGCAAACGCCACTCTGAGCGGTTATGTCAATGAGTTTTCATAATATGGTGCAGTGGTACTGATGCAGCTGAGGATTTATGGTCTGGCTGCTGCCAACAACAAATTTCAGAGGTCTCCACTCTCCATAAAAACTCAATATCTTAGCCAGCGGAGAGAGATACATGCTTATAATTTTGGCTAATATAGATATTAAAATTTTAATATATACTATACTTAATTTATAGATCATATCTTAAAAAATACTCTATTTAAAAATTAGATAGCAAAAATTTAAAATTAATTTTAAAAACAAAAAAAAAACAAGCCCGGAGTTTTAAAAAAAACGGCTGGTGGCTTTCCAGCCATCCAGCTCCCCGCCGCAGCCACATAAACCCAAACCCAAAAACGTTGAGACTTCAGTTCATTTTCATCTGGCACAGATCTGGGCCAGAAGCGGGAAGGGCCGGACGCGACGCGCACGGCGCGGGTAAAGGGCCACTCCATGTCTCCAGTCTCGCGCGACGTTGGTGGCCATTTCTTTACTTATGATTTTTTAGTAAATAGGACGATTTCTCAACCGTTTTAAAAATAATTTATTAAAATAATTTTTTAAAGTGGTATCTCGATATTCTATACATTTATATAAATACTTATATTGATGCTAAAAACTACCAGCTGTAATAAAAAACAACTCAACCGATATGTCAGTGAGCTAGCCATGCTGCGATGCTACGTCTACACCATATATCGCCAGCTCCCACCAGACAAGGCCACACTTAGTGACGAGCGTTGAGCTTTTTTACCTATTTATTTTGTATTTTTGTATTTTTTCGTATTACTTTACATTGTCGTGATAGGTTAACACTTTTTTTTAATTTTTTTTTTAAAAATCAATTACGTTAAATAAATTAACTCAGCTACAGGATGAAATTAACCAGCTATAATAAAAAAATCATAAGTCTTGATCATTCTAAACACTACCCAAAGAACCCATCCGGTGTCTCGGTGAGCTAGCCATGCTACGCCTACTTATGGACTTGTTCTTTCCGGTTTCTAAAAACGGCTTTTAACTTTTGCTACAGTAACTAACTTTCAAACGGAGTATTTTTTTAAGACGGGGTCTAAAAGTTAATTGTAGTACACGTTAAAAGCTCAATATCTGTACCATCTAAAATCGCAAACGAGTATATCTCTTTCCGTAATATCTGTCATAAACAACTAAAATTCAAAAATTTTAATTAAAAATCATAAATCACAACTAAAATAATAAAACATGTATCACCAGCTCCCACCGTACCACCACTAGTCAACTATGGCCTGCGTAGTGCGTACCGTCGCCCAGCCCACCCCGTTCGTGCGCACAAACGCCTCCACTCGGACTGACGCTGCAGCGTTCGGTCCGGGACCGACACTTGCCGATAGCCTAGTGCAGATGCTTCTGGTCCGGGCCGGTGTCCACCAGGGCATCGGAATTGTGCGGTCGCGGTGGGGTTGTCACCTCCGCCTAGTCTCTCGGCTCGGCCGCGACCGAGCCATCAAACTTTCACTTCCGCGGCTCCGCCTCGAAGCACCAACGACGCAAGTGCAACCGAGTGACATCGGAGCAAATCATTCTGCTGCCTACGAGTGATCAGCGGTCAAATCATTCTGCTGCCTACGAGTGATCAGCGGTTTTAACCTGGGGTTACGAGCCATCTACCGCCCGTAATCATCTTGAAAAATATAAATAAAAATCATTAGCCACAGCCAAAAGACAAAGCTATTATGGATATGGATGTCCACAGACGGAGCTAGTCGCGATTGCATGGTGCACTAAGTTTTGCGACGAGCTACCGTGGGGAGTATTTTACGTATTTTGATGTGCATTTGGCAGTTTGGAACATCACTGGAAAAGAAGCCAACCGTATCACAGTCTAGCGGTGTAGTACTCTGTCTCTTATGATGACTAAATAGAATGGATTCTTTGAGCGGATCTCTTAATGTTATTTTTCGGAATTTGAAACTTCAACTCGTTTGTGGGTTGTAAATTTTAAGATGGCTACGCTAGCTAATTGCTAACCCTTCAAATAAAATGGAAAAAGAAAAATGCGGTAGGCGATGGACAAGCAACGTAGGTGCGCCTTGTCACCTTGCAATTCGCATCAGCAAAACCTTCGAAGATAGTCTGTCTCGCTCGTGACAGGCAACCACAACTAGTGGAGCAGATGATGCTACACGCACCTCTCGTCCGCCAATCTCACCAATGAACGCCAGTCGCTGGCTGTGCAATCCAGAAGACGGACTTAGGCCTCGCTCGTTTCAGTTTTTTTTTAACTTCAGTTTCTAGTTTTAGCTTTTTTTTTTCACTATTTAGTAATTTGTTTTTTTCTAAATTTTTTAGATTTTTTGAGTTTTTTGTATTTTTCTTTTTTTCCCGTGTTCCTTTGCATTGTCCGTAATGGGCTAACATATTTTTTCTATTTTTACATTTTTTTAAATTTAACTATACCTAAAAAGCTAAATCAGCTACAGTAAAAAAAATCAGTTATAGTAAAATTTCAGATAAAAATCAGAAGCTATCGTTAAAACGATCACCCCTTAATTAAGGATAAGCGGTTGGGTGCAGTTGGTTGTTTGACAAAGCCCATGCCATCATGTCCTTGATGTCCCATCTTAGCAGACAGGAGGCAGGCGTCCCCTAATAATCCAAATGATATCGCTCTCTCATCACAGACCTCTGATTGCTGCTTAGTCTTAGGGGATGATCGTTTCGGTTTTTTTCGGTTTTAGCTTCTAGCTTCAGCTTTTTTTTCACTATTCACTACACTATCTACTAACTCAGCTACAGTGTTTTTTCAGCCAACTACAGTGTTTTTTCAGCTAAAAGCCAAAAGCCATCGCTATTCCGATCACCCCCTTAGCCATGGGTTGGCGAAGAAATGGAGTGCAGCAATCGTCCGGCGTGACGGCATGTCCCAATCAGGTCGGTGGGAGCTGGCCGGCCTTATGATTTCTTCGTTGTAAAAGGAACGTCCAGCTTCTGGAAGGAGACTGGCATCAGCTGGTGGTATTTCTGATGAGAAAAAAGTTACACGCGGCGAGATTTCTTTGAGGCATCATAGAGAAAGAGGAAGGCGCCTGCAAAGAGCGCGTCCGTTTAAGTCAAGTACCACTAAGCACTGCCTTATATTGCTCAGATGGTCGCCATCACTCCTATCACCACGCCTTTAGGTACCGTGTTGCGTTTTCTTTTTCTTTGTTGATCGGGGTAGCAGTAGCATATCGTTGTCACTCTCGCCGCACTCTATCATACTCATCCGGTGATAAATGCATATTATTTTAGACATAGATACAGTTTTTAAAATATTACTTTTATTATTAATTTCTATTGTAATATATTCATACAGCTCATTAACATTATAATACTGTAAAAGTATTTTTTGAAATAAATCTATATATGTAATTTTTTATGTATCAAATATGAATACTTAAAAAGATATCAATAGTTAAAGTTTTAAAAATTTAACTGCATTTATTTTAAAATGATATATATTTTGTGACCGGAGTGATTTTTTTTTTGTTGTAAAAGAAACGCTCTGCTTCTGGAAGGAGATCAACATCAACTGGTTGTATTTCTAATGAGAAAAGTTACACGCGGTGATATTTCTTTAAGGGATCACAGAAAAAGAGGAAGGCGCCTGCAAAGAGCATGTCCGTTTAAGGGGGTGATTAGAATAGCTATGGTTTTTAACTTTTAACTGAAAAAATACTATAGTTGGTTGAAAAAACACTGTAGTTGAATTAGTGAATAGTGTAGTAAATAGTGAAAAAAAAGCTAAAACTAAAAACTGAAGCTGAAAAAAACCAAAACGATCAGGGCCAGTAGTACTACTAAGCACTGCCTTATAATTAGAGTTATTGCTTAGATGGTCGCCATCATTCTATCACCACGCGGTCCACGCCTTTATTCTACCGTGTTGCGTTTTTTTTCTTTGTTGAGTGGAGCAGTATTAGTATATGGTTGTTACTCTATCGTCATGTTTATTGTGCTCTGTCCGATCATAAATACATATTATTTTAAACATTAATATAGGTTTCAAAGCATCACTTAAACCACTAACTTCTATTATAATGTATTTATATAACTTATTAAATTTATAATATTATAAAATAGCTTTCAAGAAAAATCTACATATATTGTTTTATATATCCAATATAAATATTCAAAAAAGATATCCATAACCAAACTTTCAAAAATTTAACTGCACGTATCCTAATAACATATATTTGTGCTGGAGGGACTATTTGGGAAAGAAACTGTATAGGATGGAACCTAAATTCCACCTTTTAAGGCCCCTCTTAGGGGGTGATCGGTTTGGCTTTTTTTCGGTTTCAGCTTCTAGCTTCAGCTTTTTTTTCACTATTCACTACACTATCCACTAACTCAGCTACAGTATTTTTTCAGCTAGCTACAGTGTTTTTCAGCCAAAAGCCAAAAGCCATCGCTATTCCGATCACCCCCTTAGATTGGTGCTACGTGAACAAAATCAATCTCAAAGTAGCTTTCTTCCCATGCCCAGAAGAGTTAAGACTCCATTGTTGCTGCTGAACTTTTTACTCTCCACTCTCTCTCTTCCGCTCCTACAACGACCGCTTGAGCTTAGTCAGCACCTAGAGCTCCATGTGGAGCGTGGTCGTGGTGGCCACAAGGCTGTCGAGCTTGCAGACAAGCGTGGCGGCCTTGTATGGGGGAGGCGATGGTGAAAGTGCTGCGACCATTGTTCTGTTGGAGCAGTAGCTTCAGGGACCTCGTCACCGCCGAGTTCGTCATTCTCGTGGACACCACTAGCTACTGACAAGGGCTCCAGACTCTGAGCAGTTTGCTATCTTGAGCCCAAACAGCTCGCGCCAGTGGCTTGAGCAGCTGGGCGCCTTCGGGGAGAACACGTATGGATCGATGGCATTGGGTGTTGCGATCGCTGTAGCACGGAGTGCCTTCATTGGCGCTGTAAGTGCTGGCATTGTCTTCGACCGTGGTGGCCGGGGCACCACGGCCTCTGGCTCTGGTATAGGCGCCTTCCGAAGCGGGAGCAGCTTCCCGTCTACGATGACATACTATAAAATAAGTTATACTAGATATCTTATCATAAATAGTTCATATGGAATTATCTACGCTGTAATTATTACGGACGATTTTATAAATATGACCATATACCGTTTGTGATACACAACTATCACATACGGTTCTTACGTATAATCGTCTTGATAGTATCACATACGGTTATTGATACGAACCATCTGTGATAATATTAGATATCATAGACGGTTATTGATGATTGTTGTGTGCTATATATGTGATCTACTTGCATTATTTAATTTATTTATGAGATCTGTGTAATGACTATCGTGTGCTATATATGTGATCTGCTTACTTGTTTTCAGAGGGTATGGTTAGTATTTTCTGAGGCTAGCCCAAAAATAAAAAATAATTTAGCTTTTCAAATAGCTATCACAGACGATTTGTAACACCAAATTGTCTATGATATGTCCAATATCACAGACGGCTATGTTTAAGGACCGTCTGTGATATCTTTGGTATTAGCCATTCTGTGATATCTTACATATCACAGACGGTTATTAGTATTAATCGTCTGCGATATGTAAGATATCATAGATGGCTATTTTTAAGAATCGTCTATGATGTCAGATATATCACATATGGTTATTTTGAAAAATCGTCTGTGTTGTAACTTATTACAGATGATTTGAGAGCTATCTATGATAACCACTAATTATCATAGATATATAAATTTAGACAGTTCAAAAATCACCTATGATGATGATTTTGAATTATCTATGATAATTTTTTCCAATAGTAGTGTGAGTTTCTTCGTCGGGAGCATGATGGCGGAGCCTCTTAGGGGGTGTTCGTTTTAGTGATGGCTTCTGATTTTTGGTTGAAATTCACTGTAGCTGGCTTTTTTTACTGTAGCTGATTTGGCTTTTTGGGTATAATTAAATTTAAAAAAATATAAAAATATAAAAAATATGTTAATCTATCACAGACAATGCAAAGGAACACGGAAAAAAAGAAAAATGCAAAAAAGTTCAAAAAATATAAAAAAATTTAGAAAAAAACGAATTACTAAATAGTAAAAAAAACTAAAACTAAAAGCTGAAACTGAAAAAAAAAACTGAAACCAGTAGAACTCGAAGTCAATGAAGTCCTTCGAGATTGCCGACTCCGACGTGGCCACATCAGCCACAGGAGAGGACGCAAGTAGGCAACTGTCTCCTCAGCCTAGCATCGCAGCTGAATGAGACACGCTGGCCGAGCCAGCCATATGACACGACAGAGGGCGCGGTGGCAAGGAGGTTACTCTTGACGTTGGAGGCCATGGCAGGCGGCGACTACGCGCGTCAACGGAGGCAGAGCAAGAGAAGAACCATAGCAGTCGGAATAGCTGCGCACGGAGACAACGGGGGGCCCACGTTGGAACCATGGTAATGGAGGCGACGGTACAACACCGCAGCCGTAGTGTAGTGCGGGGATGAAGATGAATTGTGGTAGAAAAATATTGCTTTCTGATTTGTGCTAGTGCCACATGGCGAAATCTCATATAGACCCTAAGGGGAGGGGAGGGGAGGGGAGGGGGTCAAGGCCCTCCCCGAGATAATTTTCATCCGAGTATTTTGCTATTCGGAAAGCGATTGCAAAATATATAGTGCTCTCAGCTCACTTGCCGGCTTGCCAAGCCTAAAGTCACTCATAAGAAATTTAGCAGCTAGGGCCGGTATCCTAGCTGGGGTATTAAGCAAACCGGTACATACATTAGCTGCCGTCCGTATATGTTAATGAAAACTAAATTCGCCTGCAAATATAAGATTTGGATGGACATAAGGTCGTGCAACAAAGTTTGCTGGGGACTTCCGCATGGATCCATCTTTCTCATCTCGTCTTCGCGTAAATTTTGAACATAATACCGCACCTTTTAAGTTACCGGACTAGTTACCACTTACAACGACTAGAGGCTTAAAAGGGTTAAAGTAAGAACTCTGCCTCGAAGCTTCCTAAAGATGCTTCTTAAAAGTCAAAATAAAATATATGAAGTTGTGTGCTTGGTTTGATTTGGTATGGCTTAAGGAATCCCTTAAACGATTCCAAATCACAAGCTGAGCTAAGCTATATAAAAACACACCTATAGCACTAGAAAAATCTTAGGAAGCCCACTTTTTTTTTTAAAAAAAAAATCTCAGGGAACCCGGTGAAAAAGGATTCCCAAACTCATCTGAGAGTGCACGTGTTATGTGATACTCTGATCAAGATTGTTAATTATAATATATTATTAATCATTGTTGACATTTAGGTTAATATAACGGGGCTGCTTGGGCATATTATTGCTAGTGGCATTGTGGTTGGGAGTTTAGTAAATCTAAAACCGAAACAGAAGTATGAATATCTATTTGACTTATTTTAAATTAGTCACGCAATTTTTGGCGAAACCCCTTATCATTACGATGAACTTTATGGCAGCCTAAATCAGCAGCTAGCCTATCTCCGGTATTTTTCTTTCGCTTGAAGATAAAGACATAGTTCTTTCCAGATTATAACTCATAACATATTATTTATAGTTTATCTTAAACGAATAAAAAAGAACAATTTTTATCATATTTTTATAATAATTTGTCGAGATAGTCTTTTTAAATTAAGTTATTGATATTCGATTCATTCAAATAAATATATATTAATATTTAATTCATTCGAATAAATACTTATATTAAAGTCAGGAGTGATTAACCACGGCTGAAAAGAAAAAAAACGTTGAGCCCTATTCTATTGCTTTTTCAGTTTTTCTATTCTGCTGGTGGGCCCATCTCCTCAGTTCTTAAATCTTAACCCTGTCAAGTGCCAACAGTTCAAGCCTATCACCACCCTCCTCCCATGGCCGCTTCTCCTACGAGCACCTCATACAACAACCCCATGGCCTCCTCCCCCTCCTCCCCCAATGGCGGATGCTCGGCGGCATCGGCCCTCCACTAAGTCTGGTGGCGCGATATAGCATCAGGTAATTGGAAATAGTGCAGTTATTTCATTTGATTTGGTGCCGATTTGAGTTGGATACTCGAGGGTTTTCGTAGGTTTCTTGGGCCATGGCGATCCGAGGTTGGGTATCTGTGGAAGACTATGAATTCATCCACTCTATTAAAATACGAAACTCTCTAGCTTTATAGGTTCGGGTAACATGGCGCGGTGGATTGTTCTTGGGCGTTTTCAGGCCATTCTGTGAGAAATCTTAGTCCTAGTTTAGGCTTTTAGCATTTTTGTGTTAGTTCTTGGGGGAACCATATACGGGGACAGGTCGGTATCTTTGTTACGGCGTAAAAATGTTGTCCTTTTTATTTGCGTCGGTTCACTGGTATCCCCCTGATGGCTGCTCCTGTATTATGGATCTACAGGCTGGTGTTTGGCAATCTGTTGATGTGAGATTTGTGTTACTTGAAGTAAGTGGCACTGAAACGGAGACCGTTTAGCATTGTTCCTCAGGTTTCTTGTGGTAATCCCGTATAGCTAGGATTGTTGGTTCATGGGGAGTCAAACAATGGCATCACACACTGGAGGAGGCGGTGTCGTGGATGCCAGAACAGCGCAGCGCGGGAAGATGCAGAGCCTGGCAAGACAAGGATCTTTGTATAGCCTTACCCTTGATGAGGTGCAGAACCATTTGGGTGAACCTTTGCAAAGCATGAACCTTGATGAGCTGCTTAGGACTGTCTTTCCTGATGGTGTGGACCCTGATGGCACAAGTACCAGACAGTATGAGCCCGGTTCAGGCCTCTTGCGCCAGGGTAGCATCACAATGCCACCTGAGCTCAGCAAGAAGACTGTGGACGAGGTGTGGAAGGGCATCCAGGATGCACCGAAGAGAAATGTCAAGGAGGGTGGTCGGTGGAGGCAGGAGAGGCAGCCGACGCTTGGGGAGATGACACTTGAGGATTTCTTGTTCAAAGCAGGGGTCATCACCGAAGGATATATGAAGGACTTGAGCGATGCAGGCAATGTGGATCTGGTTGGGAGAGGGGCTACAGAAGCTGGGGCTGCCGATTTGATATCAGGGGCGCAGTGGTTAGAGCAGTATCAGCAGCAGATTGCAGCTATTGAGCCTCATCAGCATGGGCAGCACAGCATGCCAGGTGCTTATATGCCCAGTAGGCTAGTCCCTCAGCCACTGAATGTTGGGCCTGGTGCTATTCTGGAGTCAGCCTACTCTGATGGCCAGATTACTTCACCAATGATCGGTGCACTTTCTGATTCTCAGACACCTGGGAGGAAGCGTGGTGTCTCAGGAGATGTGGCAGATAAATTGATGGAGAGAAGGCAGAAGAGGATGATCAAGAATAGGGAGTCAGCTGCCCGTTCAAGGGCTAGGAAGCAGGTTGCAATATATGTTTGATGCCTTTCTATTTTGTTAATTATTTTTTACTGAGCAATGCTCTGGCTACAGATCAAGATTTGTTGCTATTTTTTTTGAATTTAGTTTTTCATGTGAGCTGTCAGTTGAAAATGTTAGAACATGATGACTCGCTTATTTTTTCTGTTCTTCTTTAATTTGAGTATTACTTACATTGTATTTGCAATAGGCCTACACTAATGAACTCGAAAACAAGGTATCTCGTTTAGAAGAGGAGAACGAGAGGCTAAAGAGGCAGCAGGTAATTTGTTTTTTCATTACAATTTTATTGGAAGGTCATACTTTTTCCTAGCAGTTTTGTTTTTTCTCCGTGCTTGCTTGGTACGTTAACCAATTAGTTTGCCCTTCTTTGTCTCCACTTTCTGCTTCTAAATAGGAGTCAGATTATCTGATAAGTAGCAGGGAATAAATGCGATTACTCACACTGGCAACTGGTGGTGTCTAGTTTTTAGTTCATATTGTTAAGCTGAAGACCTGTATATATCAAACATTACTAATCCCCTTCTGGACCTTCTGGTTTGATTATGATAGTTCTATAATCTTAAGTATTTGCTTCCACTACTGGAGCTGAGCCATTTTTTGTTGGGCAACTGAGCATAAGAACTAAAATGTGGTGTACCATGTACCATTCACCATGTTGGTTGATCTAATTATAGGTTTGTCCCTTCAAACATTCATTGGAGCAATTGCGAACAGCAACAGAGTTGGAGACGCTAATTCTTATATGTTCTTGGAGGCAGGCAACTACTTTTCTGTTGAATATTGAGGGCTATCTTGTATTTACCTTAAATATTTTCAAAAGGCCACCTGATATTATTATACATAGTTACATACTAACCAAATGAGGCCACACTATGCTAGGATGAATCATGCGAAAAAAACTAGGAGACAGAAATGACTTATTTAATATTATGATAAAACCATTTTAAGTTCTTTTGGGAGTAACGCTCTGATTTACTGCCCTGCATTAGAAAGCTTAGCACAAAAATTCTTCGGTCTAGTACAAAAGGTAAGAGTATACTTGAGTTATAAGTTATAACAGAGATGTCTTCGTTAATATTATTATTTGTGTGTAGGAACTGTCTGCTGCAGATTTTCTGGGTGACAAAAGTCCCACAATTGCCTACCTATTATTGTTTAATAGACTAATAGTAATTTCTTAGATGTGGCACTTACGAATGCTACCTGAAAAATAATGTTGCGGGACTAACACGGTATGTGATGTTAGCATGGCATCCCATTGATTCCAAGTTGGTTAGCACCTTAAACAAAGCAGTGTTGCAAGGCAAAGAGAGTTTCTCTCCTTACTGATAACTTCTCTGGTAGAGTGCTATTACATCATCATTTTTCTGGATATTTTAGTTTTTCAGTGTAATTTGAAGATGTTTTATGTATTAAATATTTCTATTTTCCGGAGATGTATAGGTTTGATTTCTGCACTATTTTATGGGTTCAGATTTCAGTTGTACAGATTTATTAGTAACACTATGACTGTTGTTCTTATTTTTACGCCTACTGTTAATGAGTGATATGCGAGTGAAATTGATCTCTGATGGTTGCTAACCTAGATTCTGGTGCTTGGTCCTACTCCTAACCTAGATTGACAGCTCAAATTTAAATCCTTGATTTACCTTGAAGATATCTTTTTTGAGTTGGTTGTATTTTGGAGTGTTTTATTTGATCCCGCCAACCCTAGATGGTCATTTATTAATTAAGTCATCCATCCTACATATTGTAGTAAGATTAGCAGGGATCCAGCAAATTGAAGCATGCTTCTGGAAGTACACCATTTATATTCATTTTTTTGGTATTGCACGCTTGCAATCCATCTCTTGTGTGGCCAGAAATGATACAGTGGCACTCTATCACTGATGCAGAAGTTGTGGCACCAGGGATTAAGTTAGCTATTTGCAAAAAAAGCTTATTTCTGATCTAATCCTGCTATGAGGCAAATATTATTAAGCTCCATACAGTTCATACTGTAAATTTTCGTATTCTTGTACTCTGATGAAGTTAGTGATGCAATTTTTGGTGAAACCTTCATGCATAGCATTGACTTGTTTGTCCTGTTCTGCATTATCTTCAGGAGTTGGACACAATACTTTGTTCTGAACCTGTACCAGAACCCAAGTATCAGCTCAGGAGAACAAGCTCAGCGGCTTTCTGATTATGTCCAGAGTAGTTTATTTTGTAGATTTTGAGGTGCTGTCGCTTGTAAGTTTTGCCTCTTTGGTTTAGTATCATTTGCTAGCTTGGGAGTGTTCTTTTGGCGGTTTATCCCTAGCTCAGTGATTTGCGCTGTGTAGATTAGCAGGAGCCTAGTATGTGTCTTGTTAGCACTGCTATCTTCCGAGGCCTTGCTACTAGTATGCCCCCGGCGTTTTCACCAGCACGAAGCTGACTGTTTGATCTCAGGTTTTTTCATGGCTTCGAACTCTCGAGGAAAAGAAACTAATCAAATAAAGATGTCAGTCTCGCATTATCCAGGTGACGATGCTTACTTGCTTCCCTTCGCGAGAAATTTGTTTTAGTAAGCGCATGGAAGAGCTCTGATTTTGAATCGTAGTAGATTCTAGTGTGCAGTTTGGACTCCAAATTTGTACAGAAATCCAAATTCGAGCGTTGGTTCCTGTGGTTCGGATCGTACTCAACTCTGTAAAATCTCCTTGAATTGATTATGTAGGAGACGTCGATTTGCTAAGGTGATCAAAGTTGCTGTCTTGTTTGCATGCTTGTATGTAGTCAATGACTCGAAGCTTGCAGATATCCAAGAAACGCAGGGCCGTATTGAGCTCGTTCAGGTGGTTTTTCCACACGTGCATTTTTCATGGTGAGATACATGAAAAAAAATTCTAATTTGATTGATTAGCCTGAAGAGGAGGCAAGAAAATCCTCCTCAATCGAAAGGCAAACATGATGTGGCCTATGCCCCAACCATTTCTGCTCGAGTGCTTGACAGCATGAGCGGTTGCAGAACAAAACTGCTACAGCGTGAACCATTCCAATTAGGAACTGGCGTTTGAGCCAAAATTAGAAACAAATGATCTCCGGAGAAATAAAAGATTCTGCCATTTTCAAATGAAGGAGACAGAAAGCAAATTCACCAATCCTAATATTCTTGGCACTACAATTCCAAATTCTGTACTGTACGCAAAAATCAAACGTCGATTTTTCCACGAGCAGCTTCGCTGCAGCCGTAGGTGGTCGCACGGTCGGCTGTCGCAGCAGCGCAGATACAAACCACTACCCCCAAAACCCTTCCCCATCCGAGCCCATCTCACCTCCCCACCGCCGCCGCTGTCTCACCCGCGCGCCCGAGAGCAACGGCCCCCGGATGGCCATGGCTTCCACGGCCTTCGCCGCCGCCAAGTTCCTTCCGGCCACCCACCTCGACTCCTCCCCCCGCATCTGCCCCGTCCGCCCAGCCCCCACCACAAACCTCTCCTTCTCCCCGCTCTCCGCCTCCTCCTCGGCCTCCCCCCTCCGCCTCCGGTCTTCCTCCCCGTCTGGACCCGGAGGCAAGCTGCCCCCTCCCCCGCGATCCTACGGCGGCGGATCTGGCGACGCCGCGGACTCCGGCGGTGACGGCCGCCGCGGCGGCATCCTCGGCCTCTTCCTGGCCGGGTGGGCGGCCCGCGTCGCCGCGGACCCACAGTTCCCGTTCAAGGTTCTCATGGAGGAGCTCGTCGGCGTCAGCGCCTGCGTGCTCGGCGACATGGCCTCCCGCCCCAACTTCGGCCTCAACGAGCTCGACTTCGTATTCTCCACTCTCGTCGTCGGATCCATCCTCAACTTCGTCCTCATGTACCTCCTCGCCCCCACCGCTGGCGTCTCTGCCGCCGCGTCCTCCGCCGTCTCCGCGCTTCCCAGCCACATATTCGAGCCCGGCGCGTACTCGTTCGGATCCCGCGTCGCCAACCTCGTGTCCAAGGGCGCCACTTTCGCCGCGGTGGGGTTCGCGGCCGGGCTCACGGGCACCGCGATCTCCAACGGGCTCATCGCGCTGCGGAAGCGCATGGACCCGGCCTTCGAGACGCCGAACAAGCCGCCGCCCACGCTGCTCAACGCCGTCACCTGGGCGCTACACATGGGCGTCAGCAGCAACCTGCGGTACCAGACGCTGAACGGAATCGAGTACCTTCTCGCCAAGGCTGCGCCAGCGCCGGTGTTCAAGGTGTCCGTTGTCGCTCTCCGGTGCATGAACAACGTTCTTGGTGGGATGTCCTTCGTGTTGCTCGCGAGGCTGACTGGTTCGCAAAAGTCTGATGCGCCGGCCACCTCTGCAGTTCCGGATGAGAAGGAGAGGTTGATAGCCGAGGGCAATGCCATTGCTGCGCATGCCGTCGGTGAGGGACGGGATGGAGAGGGTAAGTAAATGTGTAGAGGAGAGGGTAAGCCAGTGGATGCACGCTTGCTTGCGCCATGCATCGCCCAAGCTTGGTTTGCTGCTTCTTGGACATAGGCCAAGAAACTTGTAGATGATTAGTCGGTTGGTTGGGAATAAGGAGTGAGGCTCGAAACATTTTGTTCAGTCTGTCTGTGGTGTTCTTGGTGTAATCGGATGACACGCTTAGTTGATCTTGGAATAAAGTGCCCTTGCTCATTTGGTCTTTGGCTTAAATATGATGCAATTTCTGATCCTGGTCAACATTATATGATGCAAGGATATGACACTTGACAATAAGGATATAACATTTGACAAGTGACAATTATGTTTAGAGTTGAATGGACTTGTGATGTGCAAACCAAGTACTTCAATTTTTCCGTAGCGTCCGCAGAAGTGCGTTGCTGTTGGTGTTTAGAAATCCTTTCTGCACAGGTAAGACTTTTGCTCAGAACGATCACGGTTCAATTTATTCCATCCTTTTCTTCACCTCAAAATGGTTGTTAGATTCTCTTATGCTTTGGCAATGCCTCTGCTACGGCGTAATGATCATGCTACTCTACATGAGGGGTGTCAATCAGCTCTGGATTATTCGTTTTATTCGGTATTCGTATTCAGACCATTCGATTCGTATTCGATACGATGAGACTCAAAGAGTGTCAATCATATATTTATTATTTATTTTATCTAGCGTTCGTATCCGAGTAGACTATTCAATTTGTATTCGATCCCTTGACACGCCTTCTCTACGTCAAATTTTAGGTAGCTTCTGCTGGAAAGATTCGATTATATTGTACTTGTTTCCTACTGATTGCCTAACTAATGCAATGAGGCTGCAAGGCCAAGCCAACCACAGCAATGCATGGGTGTAGATGATTGGGAAAAAAAAATAAATTTCAGTATGCCAGTGCCACTTAGCATTTCATTTTTTAGCAACTTTGCATTTCCCTTAGTAACGAAAGGGAGTAGTACTGCAGTGGTAGTATTCATGTAAATTTTAAGTTTGCTTAACTTAGGTAGGATATCTGAGAATGTTACGGTTCGAATTGATTCCTCTACCGGGGAACAATGACACAGATGGTAAAGATTTCTGGGGGGAATATTTGTGTTGTACTAACTACTAACTGCCTACTTTGATAAATATCCCTTCACAAGTGGTTATAGTTTTTTAGTCTAAAATTAGATCATCTATACATCAGATTATGGCCCTATTCTTTTGTGGCTTCTAAAAGCCGCTTTTAGCTTTTGCTACAGTAACTAACTTTTAAATGGAGTATTTTTTTAAGATGGAGTCTATAAGTTAATTATAGTATACGTTAAAAAACTAATATATGTACCATCAAAAATTGCAAATGAGTATCTTTCTTTCCGCAATCTCTATCGCAAACAGCTAAAAAGCTATCAGCCAAAAGCCATCAGCCACAGCCAAAAAGAACAGGCCATGTATCATATTTGTACTTCACAGACAGGCTTACAGGAATGTGTATTAGATATAATTTGTATTGAGTTTATAGCTGGTAATGGTATGCACATTGACATTCCACAACTGTAGTTTTAGGCTTGTAAGTTTGGTGGAACTAAACCATGAACTCCAATGGTGATTAGAGTTTGGAGAGCAATGCTATAACATGGTTGTACTTAATCTTGCTATATTTTCCCTATAACATATACCAGAAGAAGAAATGATGTTTGAAATTATCGTGTTAGTGTTCCTATGAGAATTTTCTTTGGTTCTTTTGAATATAAGTTAAAAGTTTTGGGCTTGTATGCCCTTATAGTTTTCAAAGTTGACCACTAGGTCATATTTTAATCAAATTAACCCTTCTAAAATGTTTGTGAGCAGGCATAATATTGCTTCCGTCTACAACTGAACTTCTAGTTTGTTGTGAGATGTACGGTGGCTCTGTTTTAAAAAATGGGGCTGTTACTAGAGCCATTCGGTCAATGACCACTAGGGATCAATAGTCTCGATTGAAAAACACATAACGTCCCATTAGAAGTAAGAAAGATGTAACATATGAAGATGGGAGCCATTCGGTCAATGATCACAAGGATCGACAGACTTGGTTGAAAAATGCAGAAGATCCCATTAGAAGAAAGAAAGATATGACAAATTAGGCAGTGTTCCACCACCCACCACCAATTCCGCCCCTCCACCACTGCAACACCCCTGCGCCATTGTTTCCCATCTCCTCCTCCTCTATCACACCTCCTTACTACCACTGCCACGGCGCCACCACCCTTCTTCCTCGTATTCGGTGGCTACCTCTGTTGAAACATCCTACCGCCTCCTATCCTCTCTCTCGTCACCTCCACCAATCTCCACTACCCACCACCCTACTTCGAGCCTATGGCGGTGGACCGCCACCTCCGCCGCCCCTCTTCCCTCTAAAGTCCAGTGTTGGTGAACCCCAACCTTAACCCGGTGGATCCAACCCAAAAGGCTCATCGGAGAATAAGAGAGGTGGTGGCGTCTGAATCTTCAAGCCCATCCAAAGGTGAGAATTCAAACTAAAATTTAAATTTTTTATGTTGAGTGTTGTGTAGCAAGACCAAACAAAATATTGTAGACCAATTTTGCTGAGATAAACATTTACTATTATTACAGTTCTCCTTAGCATCCAATGAAGGTTGAGACATGGTTGTAACTAATCATGCATGAACTTAAGGATTGGTTAGAATTTGTGTTAGTGTTGAGTCACAAAAGAATATCGTTTTGGGACACGTATGATCAAACTTTCTAAAATTTAGCTATCGATATCTTTTTCAATATTTGGATTGAACATATAAAAAGAATATAAATAGATTTGTCTCGAAAGAACTTTCATAAAAATATAATTTTAGTGGATTTTATAAATCTATTATAATAGAAATTAGTTGTCAAAGTTGTATTTTGTAGATGGTGTCGATGTCCAAAACAACATTCTTTTGTGACTGGAGGAAGTAGTATAATACTAATGTCAAATTTTCCATTGAAATGATGATAAAAGGGACTAATGAGTTAGTATTAATTGGCTTCTGCACAAGGCATCAAATAAACAAGGACTAGGTGGTAATATTATAAAGGATGTTGCTAACACTACATTATGTGAGAAATGGAACGAATCTTTTTACATGGTTGATCTAATTATACAGAAATAAAATTGTTTTAATGGTTATCTTTTTTGCGATTACAAAGAAGATACACACGCACGCACACCACATGCACACATACATGAGTGCGCCCCCTAGACACAAGCCTAAAAATACGAAGGCTAAGGATAAGTCCATGACTTCACAAATTTCGTACTAAGATAGAGATTGTCTATAGTCTCATACTTAAATAGAGTTTGTTGAATTTCTATTTTCACCGATTCATTACTGTTGTATGTAAATATAAATTAACAATCTAGAAGAAAATGAAATCTTGGGCGACTAAAACACAACATGTATATAAGATGAGTGTAGCGGGATGAGAATGATACGGTGGATCTGTGGTCACACAAAGCGGGATTAAATCCGTAATGATGATATACGCGATAGGATTGGGGCAACACCAATTAAAGAGAAGCTTGTTCAACATTGCTTGAGATGATTTGGATATCTCCAATGAAAACTTTTGATGTACCGATACGTAGTAAAATTTTAAGACGTACGGAAGACATAAGAAGGGGTAGAGGTCGACCAATACTAATATGGGAGGAAGCAGTTAAAAAAACTTGAGGGATTAGAATTTATACAAAGAGTTGGCTTTGGATAGGAGCACATGGAAGTTAGCAATCCATGTACCAAAATCATGATATAAGAAGAAGATTTAGGGACGATGTTTTATGCTCTTGGTTCAGATGGCAGGATGTAAGGCTTATAGTTTTAAACATTGTAGTTTTTATTATAAGGTTCTCGTTTCTTTGACTTTGAAGATGTTTCATTCCTAGCCTACCTTAACTTATTTGGGACAAAAGCCTTTGTTGTTGTTGATGTAAGAAAATAAAATCTCGAAAAACTTACTAAAGCTTGCGGAAAATAAAATCTCGAAAAACTTACTAAAGCTTGCGCTATGATGCCCAGTGTTTGGCACTGAGGCACATTCTTTTGTAATAAAGTGTATGCTATGATCCGACATATAAGAAATAATATAGTTCATGTATGTAGCAATGTCGCTTTGTACCAACGTAGACAAACCATTAGTGTAGTATGCACTTGTGTGTATGTCAATGTATATATGTACCTAGTGGCAGTGGCAGAACCAGGATTTGGCCGTGCCCTGGGCTAAATTCTAATAGCCTAGAACTGATACTAATTTGTACCAATGTCACGATATAACAAAATTACATCACAAATACATCATTGATTCGAAACTTTGAGCTCAATGCTTAAACATACAACAAAAATAGGAAAGCATGATAAAATATAAACAATGAACTTTGAGCTCAATGCTTAAACATACAACAAAAATAGGAAAACATGACAAAATATAAACAATGTAGCATAGTAGAGATACAATTTAAGCACATAAATAACGTATATTTGCACTCATCATAATCTACCACTAGCTGCGTTTGCGTGGCGACACGCCACGCAAATTATTTTGTATAAATGATTGATTTTCGTGTAAAGGTAGCTTTAGTGGCTCAAATTAAATGTAATGAATAACTTTACTATTGCCTGAATCTTCTGGTCTTAATCAAGGCTCATAATGTTATGTAAATACTTAATTTTTTATCATTGGAAATTTCAAACACATTGAATTGACTGGATGCTGTGAGCATGCTTTTTAAGTTTTCTTTCTTCAAATATTTAATATAACAAGATGTACATGGTAGAAGTTAGGTGGATAATTTACAACTGACCCCTGCAAATACCTACTCATTTCATATATGAGGTTCCAGAGTAAAGAGCACAACTTGACAGAACAAATAAGCAGTCCTCATCCCAAGACAGAAATAATGCTACCACTCAAACAGGAATAGAAACAGTACCTGGCTCTAGATAATTTACCCTGTCAAAGATGTATTGAATACCACTTCACCAACTTGTGTTCCTGGTGCACCAAAATACTTGGCCCTCCAAACTGAACCATCTTCAAGAACAAGACGAGCATCATGGATTTTCCATGGTCTTGGCACTGCACGAAGATTTTGAAAGCGGTGAAACAACAATCATCGGGTTCTTGAACTATGCTGGTGCATAATTGCCTAATCGTCTAATCGTAATAGAATCCCGAGCCCATATAAACTATTAATTATTATCTAATTCTAAAGCAAGAAGAGGGTAGGTATAAAAAAAAGGGAAAACAAACACAATAGATAAAAACTACACTCCAACCATCTTGGTTGAGGCTTAACAAGGGGAAGCCAATTCCAGCTTCTCTGTCTGTGCTACTGATAGTCCCATCAGAGGAAGCTGTATATAGTACTCCATCATTGGTGGTGGCAAACCTGAAAAAGAGCAAATAAAGTTGCAATATTTCATCCTTGGACAAAAGAATTGATCATAGGTACGATAGAAAAGCTAACCATACTGTTCACAATGCAGGAGTGCATAGAATCATAAGTAATATTCTCATGCAACTTAACATAATCCCAAATACCTAGTAGCCCTTTCTGTGCGGAAAGAACAAACAAGGGATAATCTGTACTTTCCTATGCATTCTGCAATGCAACCATACTTGCAAAGAAGTTAAGTGGACAACAAAGTCCAATGGCAGGATTGGAATATCTTGTCTCGCGATAAAACCACATTATTCTTAGTTGGCTGAAATTCCAAGCAGATCACACGCCTCCAGTGGAATTTTATATTTCCACACTCTGATTGGTTGAGTATCAGAAATTAGCACTTAATCTAGAAATGGTAGAGGGAAAAAAATGTCAAAACTGGTACTAGGGAAAAAGTGATACGAAATATTGCAATTGATAACGGTAAGGGGAAAAAAGCATTCGTCAAATCACACACTATGGAAATCTTGCCTTTCACTTGGCTCTAAAAGACATAACCCAATGAAGTGTGGGCAAGTCAAGGTCGTATGACCTGCAAATGATGAAAACATCATGGTGTTAGTGACTCAGATAGGAAGCCACCATTCATACCATTTTCATGTAACGATACATAATAAAACGAGGTGGACTTATACTACAGATGTTATTTGGTACAATTGTCAACCAAACTTTCATGTTGTAAATGGCAATATCTAAATTGCTATGAAACATCTGAAGGAAACAACTATTTGAGCTTCCTGGCTGCAGAAACATGAGAAAATAGTTTGTGCCAGTTCATCAATGGGGTACCAAACTTTGCTTATCTCTCTAATCTCGACATAAGCGCAAACTTCTTTCATAAACTATCTGGAACAAGCAGTTAGTCTAAACTCCTGTGGGCATGAACACGAGCATGGAGTAATTCATAAACCTGAGTTCCTGAACTACTCCCATTACCACTGGGAAATATCGGTTTCTCACTCCCCATCTCAGATTAATATACTATTGAGCTCTTCTACTTCCCAAAGCACAGACAAGCAAGCATATGATCATAGATATCAGGACCTGGCATCTTGCATAGGAAGCAAGGCTTCATGGGGCAATCGACATACAACGTCCCCTTAAACCCGGCCTCGTGCCCTGTTCTTTTGCACACTGCAGCTAGACATTACAAAGTACACATCAAAACAATAGTAAGAGAACACTCACTGGAAAGTTCAGACACCATGAAGGAAATCATTACAGTAAAGAAGCTCAAAATGTTGCATAAGTGGACAGAAAAGAAAGAACCTTTCCCTACCTAAACCATAAATTACTCCAAACAAATGCAAGAGATTATCAATGAAGCAATCATTTCTCACATTAAACTCAGCTAGTCCAACAGATTATCAAAAGCAGTCAATTTTCCTCTCCCAAACAACAAATTAGGTGCAACCAAAAAAGGGGCCAAATTTACGTCCGCCCAAATCCCAAAAGCTATCAAATAAAACTAACAAAGAAATAAAATTTACTTTCTACGCTCAGAGCTAGAAAAGGAAGACAAAATTGTATCAAGGCGAAGCAACTGCTCTTACTCCAAACCCCCCAAACAGGCATAGACGGTTCACCCAATCGAAGCTCAAAGCGGCAGAAAGAAGCAATCTTTCTGACCATAAATGGAAAGGACACTGCAAAATCGGGAGGAAAGCAGAAACAAAATCTAAAAATCCCGCACCGACCACTACCTTGCACACTTTCTTGAGGCTGATGGTGATCGAGCCCTTCCTCTCGCTCCGTCCTGCCGCCGCGGAGGAGGCGAGACGCGAGTACGGAGGACACTGGCTGCGAGGGGGTCGGTGCGGCAGATCGGCTCGGCGGCGCCTCCTTCTTGCTCGAGGAGGCGTCCATCTCGACCGCGGTGGTGAGGCGAAGGGGAACGGAGCGAGGAAGCGGCGGCGCCGCGTGGGGCGCGAAGAGATGGGGATGCGGCGAAGAACGCGAGGACACAGGCGTAATGAGGAAAGCCACGTGAAGCTTCACGAGAAGCCAACGCAAGCGCGAGGCGCGCAGGTGAACGGGCGGATGCTGACATCGGGGAGATCGGACGGGCGCGCGAACGAGGAAGCGCCGAAGCCGCACCTTGCTAGCCCGCTCGCACCCCACGCAACCACGCGTCGGAGCCGCATCGCAGGAATCCTACGTGGACACGCTCGGAGGCCGGAGAGCCCCCGAGGTTTAATATATGGATGATTTATTCATCAATAGTAGGACAAGGATCAGAACATATAAAAACAACATAAAAGATAACATAAAAAGGTACATCAAACATGGGCATAAATAAATATAAAGTAAATTAAGTTTACAAATAGAACCTAACATACGACATTTGTAAGAACCCAATTACAAATACTCCCTTCTAGAAGTATCCTTAATTTTTACATTTAACTCCTCAATCGGTAATTCCTAAATAGAAAATGCAAATCACATGGCATCCATTTCATTGTCATTCAAATATGAAGGGTAAAGGATAAAAAAGATAGAGTGAGGAGTAGGAACTAGGGAGTACTGGATTGAGATTGACTGAACACATGTGTTGGGTGATTGCGGGATGCGGCCTGAGGCCCTACATGCTGCGCCCGTGTGGTTGCTATGCGTGGCGCATGGGGAGGCCGGAGAGAGGAGCCACGGAGACAATAGCGTCACACTGTCGGGTCTTCCGTCTTCAGGCATCGCGTGACCATGGGGCGTGGGCGACGTGTTGTGGCTATCGAGGTGGGCAGGCGGCGTCGAGCGAGAGGCAATGGGTGATTTAGGGTAGTGCCGATCCAACGATGGGGGAAGTAGTAGGGTTCGAGAGCACTTCTATTCGGCATTGCTCAGCTGATGGCCTGATGCTGTTTGGGGGTGGGCCACATGAGTTGATGGGTTGTGGGCTGGCAAATGGATGGGAGGGGGAGTGGGAGGCTACTCGATTTAGCCTCGGACTAGGCCATACGTCTCAGGCTGTGCCATTGGGACATAGAATTTGATGCGCCTATATTAGGGGTACCACTGGTAAAAACATTTTCAGACCTTAGGCTATAGCCCACTCAGTTTAAGATTGGATCCACTCAGCGTTGCCATCCACGCCCCATACCCCTGCGTGTACAGGCTCCCGTACCCGCACAAGCCTCTGGACCTCCCTTGTCGTCTTAGGCGGTTCCATAGCAAGGATCACGTCAACCTTGTCAGAGTTGGCCTGGATGCCGCGCCAGGACACCAGGAAGCCCAAGATCTTGCCTGCCCGCACACCGAATACACACTTATCCGGGTTGAGCTTGATGCCCGCCTTCCTGAGGTTGTCGAAGGTCTCTTGGAGATCTTGACCGTGGGAGGCCAGCTGCTGGTTTTAACGACTACGTCATCGATGTAACCCTCCACATTCCTCTCCAGTTGGAAGGCTAGTGCTAGCGCGATGAGACGGGTGAAGGTTGCGTCCGCATTCTTCAAACCGAAGGGCATTCGGACAAAGCAATATGTCCCTATCGGAGTGATGAAGCTGGTCTTGTCTTCGTCATCCTTAGCCATATAGATCTGGTGGTAGTCAGAGTAGGCATCCAAGAAGCTCATGAGTTCGCAGTCGGCGGTGGCGTCGATCAATTGATCTACCTGTGGTAAAGGGTAGTTATCCTTCGAGCATACCTTGTTGAGGGCAGTGAAGTCGATGCACATACGCCAGGTACCGTTAGCTTTTTTCACCAACACCGGATTGGCCAACCAATTTGAATGTTGGACCTCGCGGATGACTCCGACCTGAAGAAGCTTCGCTACTTCCACCGTTGGCCTAGAGGGGTACTCTCTTGACTCCGCCCTCTGGTCGGGGTTTGGGAGTCCACCTCGGGGCGGATGGTACGTTCGCCTTGAGCTTGTCTGTGAGGGCATGCACCCTGTGGTGGGGCGCGCGGTATGAATCTCCACGCGCCGGGCGAGATCTTGGTTGCCGAAGATAGTGATAACGCCTTGCGGACCCGGGAGCTTTATACACAAGAAGTCATGGTGCGGGATCGCCCCGAAAGAGTGAAGGACGGGGCAGCCTAGTACGGCGTTGTATGGGCTTGGGGTGTCCGCGATATCGAAGACGACGTCCTCGCTTCTAACATTGTCGCCCTGACAGAAGGAGACTGGGAGGCATACCTGTCCCCACGTGCTCAGCGGTTGACCCACAAGACCGTGTAGCGGGGCCCTCAATGGCTTCAAGCGACTTTGAGGGATCCCCATACGGTCGAAGGTCTTCGCAAAAAGCACGTTCGCCGAACTACCCCCGTCGACAAGGACACGCCTGACATCACAGCCTGCAATATCAGTTTGGATGAGAAGAGGGTCTTGGTGTGGAAACTCCACGCCCCGGACGTCGGCCGGCGTGAAGATAACTTCACCATGGGCTACCCTCGGCCTTGGTCGCACCGAGGTTCCCCACGAGGAACCTCCGGAGATGACGCTGATAGTCTAAGCTTACGGGCGGGGACGCTGCAGTTGCTGCACAGGGGGCTCCAGAGCGACCACCAGCCGGGTCTGCGGGCTCCGAGCCTCTTGCATAGCCTGCATGGCCTCGCGGAGATCCGCTAGTTCCCGCTGGAGCATGGCAATGGCCGTCAGCAGGGCGTTCTCCCCTGCTGGCGTGGTCGAAGCGAGGGGTGCACCCCGTCGCGCTGTTGGGGCGGCGGCGGCCGTGGCTCGCGCTTCGGAGCTACCCGTTACGCCGGTGCGGACTGCAGCGCCGCTGTCAAAGTCGGCATTACTGCCGGGACCGCTCGGCGCTCCTGTATCAGGGGTGAGGATGGTGGTCACGCCTCTGCGAGCGCCGACATTACTGCCCCCCGCCACCCGGCCGGTGCCGGCATAATTGGCAGTAGCAGGGTCGGTCGGCGGTGGCGGGGTTGGAGTCGACCGCTGCGTCGGCGTGGGCGGGGTTGGAGTCGACCGCTGCGTTAGCGTGGTCGGGGTCGGTCGTTGCGTCGGCAATGGCGGGGTTAGAGTCGACCGCTGCGTCGGCGTAGGCGGGGTTGGAGTTGACCGCTGCGTCGGTGTGGTCGGGGTCGGTCGTTGCGTCGACGGTGGCGGGGTTGGAGTCGACCGCTGCATCGACGTAGGCAGGGTCGGTCGTTGCGTGGTGAGCGTCGTCGTTCACTTCCGCGACCGCCGATGTCGAAGCCCTGGTGCTGACGCGGGACCTCGCCGCGGCCCCTTTCCTCTTCTTCATCGCCGATGATGTCGGTGCCATCTTTCTTGAGATCTTCAGGCTTGCTCCTGTCGTTCCCACGTATGACACCAACTGTTGTGGTTACAGACCAAACAGAAAGAGAGTATGGTAGTGGGGAGTTAGATGGTCTGTCCCCTCTTCCTATGCTGGCATCAGTATATATCTCCTATCGAGGAACATCTTTATAAGAATGCCCTTTGAGGCATTTATGTCATCACACATACATACCTCACTCGATACTTATGCCTTTCTAACGGGCCGATTGGGTTTAGATGGGGGCCACCCCTACAACAAGGCCCATTAAAGTTAATAGGCTAGGATCGAGCCACAACCCCCTAGTCCGGGCCCTAGGTCTGCCCCTACTGAAGCTAATGCCGCAAAAACATAGTGTATTGTAACCAATTTTGTCTTGAATTTTGTGGACAGCTTGCCCATTTCTCTCTTGTAACGTCTAAAGGAGCAAAAGGATCCAACGGCCTCTTTCTCTCATGCTGAGATAGAATTTATCAAGAAGGTGTCTAGGGGCACTCGTGGTTTTTTTTTTTTTTTTGTGGTTTGGAGTACTCAGATTTTTTATAGATGTCTAGGGAGGATTTGAGTATTTTGTGTGGTTCAGAGTACTTTCATTTTTTTTGGAGGGGGTGGGATTTTTTTTGGAGGAGACGTCTAGGGGAGATTTGAGTATTTTTTGTGGTTCAGAACACTCAGATTTTTTTTTTGGAGAAGTTGGGATTTTTTGGATGAGGTGTCAGTAGGGATTCAAAATCTTAGTGCTTCGAGTAAAAAAAACACTCAAGTGTTGTTTAACAATTCCCATTAATCCATTTAGTAACAAAGCTTAGCCTGCCCACACACTTTTTTTGTTGCCAATTCATGGTTAGTTACGTAAGTAAAAATCACTTTGTTTTGTTGCCAAAGGACTTTTTTTGTTGCCAATTCACTCGAGTGTTTTTTTTGCAAGAAACCCGAGCTCTTACTCGCAGTGTATGACAGCACAGAGGCGGGAGGGAATGCCAAAGGTTCAAAGGTCAGTGGATCTGATGATGACATTGAGGCTCATTAAAGTTAATAGGTTAGGATCGGAGCTACAACCCTCTAGTCTGGGCTCTTGATCCGCCGCCGCTGAAACTAATGTCGCACAAACATAGTGTATTGTAACTAATTTTGCCTTGAATTTTATGGACAGCTTACCCATTTCTCTTTCTTCTAACGTAAAGGAGCAAAAAGATCCAACACCCTGTCTCTCATGCTGAGATAGAATTTAATCACGAACAAAGCTTAGCCTGCCCACACACTGTTTTTTTGTAGCCAATTCATTGTTAGTTACGTAAGTGTTGCGCGTGCAATCTAATCTGCTGCGCCTTGTTCCTGCAGTATCTAGCCGACCACGAAATGCCATCGTACTCCACGGCTTCTTCGTAGTGGTGCAGAGCCTTCGACCACTCTTTCTGTTCCTCGTACAACTCTGCCAGTTCAATGCAACAGGTTGCAGGTAATTGCGGGGCGCTTCGCGTCCTGATAGACAATTCAAGAGCCTTCTCTAGTGCAAGTTCATTGGCTGCGACCTCCCTGTCGTCTGCACAATCAGATGCAATAGTCCCTAGTAGTTAGTAGTGATAAAACAGTTGCAAATGTTCCTATCGAATGATAAAACACTTGCAAATCTTCCTAGTACTTAGTAGAGACCCGAATAAGTAAATTCAGATTCTTTGTGTATTCTGTACTAGTCTAGGATCATACTAGTGCACACAATATTGACCACATCATGATTAACTAAGAAAAGATGCAGATATTATTACTTATTAGAGTATAGCGTCCTTATGACCAAACTTACAAATAATAGCCTAACGGGTTTTAGCAAAAGCTACCAGTGGAAAACAGAAATAAGTGTAGCAGCTATTCGACACGTCCACAGGAAATCAACCGGAGAGCAAAGTTCTAATCTGCGAAGTCATTCTTGTCTGATATGGCTGTTCTTTAGCAACAGAGCCACAATGGATATAGCTGTGAGTACATAGAGTACTCAGCAAATCGTTTCTAACAAGATAAATAATTATACGAAGACTTACCAAATAATGGCTGAGTGATTATTATATAGAAAGCATCAGTTTATATTACATATAATAAATAGATTAAAAGCGAATTTTAAAAATGATAATAAGTAATTAAGTCAAAAGAATTAAGTAAACTACAAGTAAACTGACCATTCATCTAATAAACCACATGTGAATTAACCATTCACTTTCTAAATTTAACCCAATTAGGTTTTATGAAATATCTACCCCTCGTGTGAAATCACTGAGCATTATCTATAAATGAGGACACGGTTATTCGAATAGTTTTACATTTTGTAAATGTTGCACAACTTTATCCATAAGACATGATCATCTCATATTGCCACGCGATTAACACATTTCTTTTGGTGTACGGGTAGAGAGTTCATGATAAAGTTTTTATAATGTTCAATCTCAACTTAATTCTGCCTGCTAAGATTTTGCTACTAAGCAGGCTAACCACCTAGTCGGAGCTCCCCCTCTTGCATCTTGTGAAAATGTCTAACCAACACCTACTAACATTTCAATAATGAAACTAAAATTAAAATATCACAAATTAATTAATCAGGTCCATTCCATATTGGACATGTGGTTATACGATAAGACTTAGATCGATGCCACATAAAGTTAAGTCCTTGACTTTACCCAGATGAGATATCCACATCCTAAAAAGTGTTAACCACACTCCCCTCTTTACTGCACGATCACTCGCCAAAGTGAAACCTTTTTTGTTTAACCGACATCAATGACATTACCCATACCATGGTTCACAAATTTTATAACCGTTGCTAACCACCACGATTTAATATCTCATTATATCAAAATTAATTAATCAACATGTGATGACGAGCCCAACATACTACATGTATGGGTAAGCATATTAAACATACAATCCATGTGACATTAATATTGTATCACTAAATAAATATCCATCCAAAGGTGATAATAGAATCATGGCTTTCAAGTTATCAATTGAGAGATTAATCAAATTGGACAACAACTATCAAGTACAAATGTATGTATTAAAATAGTAATACATGATAATTTAAAATAAAATAATAAATAAATAAATTTAAAAACTAGGTCCAATATGATCAAAGGTCATGACTTGTCGTGGCCTTATTCAGGTATCGACTCTTGATCTTCTGGTCCTACTCTTTCGAAGATATTATCTAACGCGAGAGAAAACGAATGAAATACAAATAAATTTAAATAAACTTCAAAATCTATAAAACCAAAACCAAAACCAAAAGATAGAACTCAATTTTAGATGAATTTAGAAAGAAGAATCGGGTCAATCGGAGTTAGGACGGAGAAGAATGGGATCTCGGAAGATTTTCTAGAAAATAAATTCCAGAAAATTTAAGAAAAGCTACTGTGTTGTGGACCTGGTCTACGGAATAGTGCGGTCTACCGTGAGCCTAGTGCATGGAACAGTGGATGTGCTAACATGGCTTGTTGATGTGGCAATTGACTAGGCATTAAGGCTAACGTGGAAGTGACATGTGGCGTTGAAGTGTAAGGATGACGTGCCATGCTGAGGTGGCTTTGTGCATTGATGAGGCGGACACGTGGCTCCTATGGCTGACATGACATCTGACGTGGATGCTTGCGTGGCTTGGCTCATGGGTCTACGGAACAATAGCGAATGAGAAGTGGGACTCATATGTGAGCAACTCGGCTCACATGGACTAGGTTGACAGAGAAGTTGAAGCGACACCGGTGTATGGTGATGTTAGTGATGACATCAGCGATGACATTGGCACGAGTCGTGGGGTGAGGCGTCCCTTCGGTGATTGAAATGGTGAGCGGCAAATCGAGGCAGTGAACGGTGGAGAGGACAGGCAGTGAGAGGGAGGCTGACTAGCGGCGAGGCTCGACGACGAAGGCGAAGAGGTGACAAAGCTCGGTGAAGATGACGACGATGCACAGGCAAGGATGACAGTGAGGACAACGCAACTCAACGAGGATGGCATGACTTCAGGATGGCTTGGGGGTGGGGAAAACGAGGGAAGCTTGGCCTTTTATGGCATGGACACCAAGGAGTCCAAGGAGGCATGGACGAGGAGATCAAGGCGGCAATGACACGGACGTCGAGAGTCTGGATCGGAGACGGGTGTAAATGTCGAGGCTAAGTTAGGCTCAGGCATGGCTCAGAGATGACGACCTGACCGGTGGGCCCCACCTGTCAGTGTCCGCAAGGAGTGGACGGCTCGGATGCGCACATGTCGCGAGCAAGATGACGGAAGTACTTCTAATAGTGAAAGACTAGGAACACATTAATGCACAAGCTTAACACTGCGTGGTGGATACGGAGTTAGAGTACACATTCAACAATCTTTATATGGATGGCAGTGAAGGCAGTCAAGACGCCGACGACACCGACAATTCTTAGAGAATCCACGTATATGCTGTACTTTTATGATTTTTTTTACCTGTAATGCTGAGCTACATACTATACTTTTTTTCTTTGCCAATGTTCTTTTCGAGTTAAGTTTTTACTTAGCAAAATTTTTAAAGAGGCATGCATTTTAACATGAATAAAGCTAATTATTATATTTCTATAATTTATTATGTCTTTGTCTATAATTTCTATAATTTAATGTATCTTTTTCTACAATTTATTATTATTTTTGAATTCTACATGTTTTTTGAACTACTAAATTTTTTTCTAATTTTTTAGGCCAAATGAGCTAGCTAGGCCAAATAGGTGGTAGGTCTATGTGGTCTATCGGGCTAAATAGATCGTGTACCGGTCTGGCATAGCATAAACATCTACTAAATTATGCTTATATCAATATCTTGGCCCCACAAACCAATACGACACGACCAGTTTCAACTGACAGGGTAGACACATCGTGCCGCAGCAGGCCTGGGCTGTGCCGCCTATTTAGGCACTGTCTCGTCGTCTCCGTTCTCTTCCCCAGTAGTCTCCCTCGTACCAAAACGGAAAGAATCCAGCACACCTACGCTTGTCTCTCTTCCTCCTCGTCTCCGTTCTCTTCCCCACTAGTCTCCCTCGTGCCAATCCCCTCCTCCCAACACCCTGACAAAATGGCTGAGAAACCCATTGCGGCGCTTGTCCGGAAGCTTGTGGACCAGGCGCACATGCGCCACAACAAGAACGACCACAATGGTGGCGAGCTCCCCCCTTTCGACCGCGAGGAGCCGAAGCTTCACCGCCGATGTCTCCTCGTCAGCGCAATAAACATTGGCACCCAAGAAGATGACATCAACTAGGACTTCTCTTGTTTCGACAAGATCTTGTTCGAGGCCGTCGACGCTTTGAATCGGGCGGCCGTCATCATCTTCACGCGGCGTACAAGCGTCGAGGAAGCCCTTGATCAGCTGGGCGATCGGGCAAACCTCGGCGTCTGCCTGCACGTGGAGCGCAATTTTCTTCAATCTTCCAATAACTTGGTCCAAGAGGGTACGGGCGCTGTTCTTGAGAGTTCCAAGAACTTGGTCCAAGAGGAGATGGGCGTTGAGGACCGCAAGAACTTGGTCCAAGAGGAGATGTGCGTTGAGGACCACAAGAACTTGGTCCGTGAGGAGAATGATGATGTTCTTGATGCGAAATCCGAGAACGTGGTCCAAGAAAAGTCCAGAGAGTGCAAGAAGCTGATGCGGGGAGGGGTGGCTCGATCTTCACGACGTAGGATTATGAATAACTAGCCCGTGCAACCTAACAATTGATGCGATCAACCACCGTCTCTATACGGCAACCTGCAGCACTTAAATTACTCAACCACACGCTACGATTTTCGTCTATTCGCTATCTGGAGCAGACACGTTCAAGCAATCACCATGGATTCGCAAGAACAACGGAGTAGTAACTCAGAAATAACACCCAAATCCCAAATAGTGGTGGAAATGACTTACACACAAAAGAGAAACAAGTGTTTTACTAAAATTTTCAAGCATGACTTATGCCTCATACATTGGGGGTGCCCCTATTTATAGGGTGAGGTGACTTAGGGGCTAAGAAAGCAATGAGGTAAACGCTGACATTATGTTGTACGATCTTCTGTAGCTATACGATTTTCTATGGTTATACGATCTTCTGTGGCTATGATGATATATGCGCTTACATCACTTCATGTTGATCTTTTGTGACCACGCGATCTTTTGTGGTTATGCTGATATATGCGCTTACATCACTTCATGTTGATCTTCTGTGACCTCGAGATCTTTTATAGTTATGTTTCTCATATTACTAAAGCTTCTTTTCCTTTCGTTATCTTTTCTTTAAATCTAAGAATACATAAAATAGGAGCATTAGATAGTAATCAATTATTAATATTGTCATGTGTCATTCTTTAGGGAAGGAATTCACCTAATAACAATTTTTTATTTGGCTCAATAACTCATTTCAGGAAATCCATGCCTTGAATATGAAAATATAAAGCGCTTTGAGCTTGAAACTGCAAAGCATGGTTGTGACTAAATATGATGAAAAAGAAATGGGTAATGCCAGTGTTGTCCGCATCAGGTTGGCCTCTCCGAGCTTACCTGAAACGATGGAGGAGGTGAGCGGCTCCGGGTCGATGATACCCACGCGTGGCGGTGCTGCATTGCCTGAAGAAATGAGAGAATTGACAACGCCGAAGCTTCCAGAGCAGAAGCGGTTGATAAAAAGTTTTTTTTGAGACCTATTCTAATGAAACTTACTAGGAATGTACAGCAACTTGCAATCTGAAGTAGGAATTCTCAAACCTGTCTGCGGAGTACCAAACCTAATCATTTCCCTTGTTCCCCAGATACTGAAATGGTTGAGTATCATAAATTTTGTCTTCCATTTGAAATTTGACACCACAAATTGTCATTTGCTCGCATACCTGCAATTCCCTTGAATATTTGGTTCAAATCTGAGGCAACAATTACAAGTGAAATGCTCACTCATAGTTCAATTAAATAATCTGCCATTTTTCTGGACAATACTGCGTGGGTGACTTCGAATATAAAGCAGAATTGGAGATCTAGGCACCTGCTCCAATGATAAGGATTTGCATTAGGAAAGATTGACTGGCCGCTTAATGTTTCTCTTTGCTCCAGAACCTTTTTCCATGATACAGCATATCCCATTTTTCATTACTCGAATGGAAATATAGTTTTACAGATGAGAGTCAGATCATAGAACGATTTTTCCTTATATCCTATTACTGACCTCTAGCAAAAGATGTATAACTCACTTGTTTGCCAATTTTTGTACTATACTGCATGTGTAGCTTTCGTTCTGCAACATTGGAGCTCTAGGCACCTGCCGTGGTGATGATAGATCAACTGGCCACTAGTGTTTTCTTTTAGCTCTATCTTCACGGTATTATGGCCGTATTTTTTTTGGTTTATCCCTTCTACATGCTATTTTGTTCTCTTGCTATGTTTTTTTAGTCTAGTAAAACCATCATTTTGACCTGATCGCACCTCTTACAACAGCTTCCAGGTAAAAACAAAGTAAAAGAACTGTCAAGCGTATCACCTTCTATTGATGGCACACCGCCAAGCGCAGCACTCCGTGATGGTGTATCGGATGCTGTTTTTGAGGAGGCTCCGGAATTGGTTGGGGAAAGGATACTGAAGAAAATCCTGGACTTGTGTCTGACCCGTACACAGGTCAAGCCACTAACTGAGGCAGCCTTCCAGGAGGCTAAGAAGGCTAGGGCTGCTGCTTTGCTGCTGTATAGGTTTGTGGAGTTTATCTCCAAGAAGAATAAAGCTTTATCTGATACAAATGCAAAGCTTTGTAAAGCTGTTAAGGATCAAAGGACTGAAATGCAAGTGCTGAATACCAAGTTACACAGGAGCAATGAGCAGCTATTGATGCAAAGTGAAGAGATAATTGACTTGGCTGCATTGAAATCCGCAAATCACAGGAGGGTAGAATTACAGACTGATGAGATCAGACGGCTGAAAAGTGAGATTGTTGAGCTTAAAAGTGATTCGGAGGAACAGGGGTATGATATGGAACTAAAATTGAGTGACATTCGTAAGCTTCAAAAAGAAAAGGAGTTATCTTTGAAGAACGAGTGGCTTTCTCGGAATTACAATCAGCTTTCAAACTTAAACAGCGAATTGCGTAGAGATTTAGGTTTGATTGCAGAGAACAATAGAGAGAATCCACAATAGAGAGCTTCAGTATGTGCTCTAGGGAGGGCCCTCACAGTCGCAGGAGGATGTTTAAAAGTCTGCTATGCAATATGTTTTCATCTGTGGTTTGCCATGCACTCTTATACGTTGTATCTAAGCTTTTTGGAGGGGAAACAGGTGGTCAGAACCTCAATCAGCAAGAGAGCAGAAAAGTTAAGTTGATTAATTGGTCGATACACAAGATTGTAGCTCACATAAGTCTGTGCATCATGATGGTCGACCTCAAGTTTTTTTGTCTTGGAAGCTGAAGACCTGAGGATGCGCCTCACACCTATTTACAGACACAACAGCATTGTGAACATGGTTTTCAACTCACTTTCCAAGATTGTTTATATGGCTATAAAAGAATACCCTTTCAGACTTGCGGGTTGCCTCGTCTGGGCACATTTGGCCTCTTGTCTTCTTGATTGGATTTGCTCCTACTTGCTGTTCCGTCTTGGTGGCTATGCTGACCGCCAGATGGATGATCATTTACTATTCTTGTGGCCTCAATGGTTTGGAAGACATGCAATAGTGTCTTCAACTATGTTTGCAAGTCAATTGAGGATCTGGTGTTCGCCATCAAGCAAAAACACACTCAAAGGACAGGTTGTTGTCCAAGTAAACAGATTCTGCTAGTTGGGTTCGCCCTTGTATTGCCGGTTCTATACCTATATTCAAGTTGATTTTCTTGTATTTCTGATCTGTTGTCGGACGAGTGACATCGTCGACGATACGGATTGTCGCCTTTTCTTTTCTTTCCTCTTTATTTTCCAGCTGCATCTGAACTGTTGTGCTTCTTAATAAATTCTCTTGTGCATTCTCGGAAAATTCGTGAAATCGAATAAATAAATAAATAACAGAGGCAGGACCCACTTGTAAGTCAATGTTCACTTACATGAGCAGATCATATATGTTTTACCAGACAGTAGTTGTCACGTATTACCTGTATGAGTGTTGAGTAAGGTTAGGCAAGAGGGAGAGATGGGCCGGACCTTTGGGTTTCAGCATAAGAGGCTTTTAGGGAATTTAGAGATTTTTCTAATTTTAGAAATTAATATAAATTCAATTGAGTTTTTAAAAAAGCAATAAATCCCAAAAAAATCTAGAAAATCCAGAAAATTCCTTGCTTCATAAGGAACCCAAATAAAACTGATTTTCAAATAATTAAAGAAGTTTATTTTATTCATATTAAATCTTTTTAATTTTAGAAAATTCATATTAAGCTTTAATTAATTTTAAAAAATCTAAATAGTTGTTTTTATTTTAAATTTTTTTTAAAGACACTGAAAATCAAGACGTTACAACTAGCACTCACTACAGGTAAGATGACAAACATGTGGGGCACTTTCTTTTTGTCAGGAAGATCCTCCGAAAAATGAAGCTCTACATCATCAAATGGTAGAGCAATCCATACCAAGACCCGCGAAAAGCTATCAATCTTTCTTGGCAGCAATCTCGTGCCTCACCACACTAGAGGACTTCAACATTTTTGGATTGGTGGCGTGAGCACAAGTTAACATATTTGGTGCTATCCATATTAGTACGAGATATGTTAACCATTCTTATCTTGACGGTTTCTTCCGAATCTACTTTCAGTTTTTCTAGGAGAATATTGGAGGAGAGAAGAACAAGACTCACAAGTAAGATGACGAAAGTACTTCTCAAAGTGAAAGATTAGGAACACACTAATACGCAAGCTCAACACTGCATGGTGGATACGGAGTTGGAGTACACATTCAACAATCTTTATCTGGATGGCAGTAAAGGTAGTCAAGACGCCGACGACACCGACAATTCTTAGAGCATCCACATATATGTTGTACTTTTATGATTTTTTTACCTGTAATGCTGAGCTACATACTATACTTTTTTCTTGCCAAGGTTCTTTTCGAGTAAGTTTTTTACTTAACTCTAAGGACAGCTCTAAGGTGCAGTATCTAGAAACCATTCATCTCCAAAAGATAGGTTCGTCTCTTCATCAGGGCCTTCACAGCAAATCTGAACGGTCCATCGAACGCGCCTGAGACAAAAGCAGCCTCAGCTTCCTTCCAACTACTGTGACCGCCGCTGCTTCCATCGCTGGAGGGCTTGATGAGGACCAAGGTTGCACCTTGCAGTGCCAAGCCGCCAGGCAGCTCGAGGTATGGAGCATACTTCAGCTTCATGTTGCACGCTGGGACCTGCGTCCGATTGGAACACGCTGAGGCTGACAATTGGTTTTCCCTGAACTCCTTCAGCTGCTCCATCCCCATGCACAGTGTCCCCTGCCCATCGGCGTCTGCAAAAACCAAGCTTCTCAGTGTTGGATGGTACTTGATAATTGACCGGAGAAGATAATGCCTTGTCGATGCAGCGATCAAAGAGCTGATAGTCCAGACAACACGGAGTTTCAGCCCACCGTTGGTGTAGAAAGATTCCGGCATGCTTCCATTGTCCTCCGACGAAGGCTCACGCTCTGCGCCGACAGGCTTGCGATCGACCAGGGTTCCACCCAGAATCACACAATTCTGAAGCGTACTGCCATACTCAGCCCGCCACTTCAGCAGAACCCCATCCTCAGTCCTAACATGCCCCGAGGGGAGCTCCACCTGAAGATTCCGGACATGAGAGAAGTTCCTAAGCACCTGCACAGATGAATGCTGGGCGAGTTGTGGGAACAGCGGCCGCCCTGTGCCATCTGGGTTGAGCATACTATGGAATGGCTTGATGATTGTGAACAGCATCAGCTTAAAGAAATGCGAAAAGATGTTCCGGGGCTTCGGCGAGGACAGGTTGAGAGCATCGTCGGAGTCACCATACACAGTCGCAACACGGTCAATCTTGACATACACGTCATGGACGAGGGGGACGAGCCCGTTGAACCGCTTCGACACGGCAGAGCAGCGGCCAAGAGAACGCACACCCTCCAGCTTGTTGAGGATCAGCAGGACAAGTGAATCCGGCAAGCAGTCGAATTGGTCGAACTCCGGAACCGGGTCTGCGTGGATCCGAGCCTTGGGATGCATTGTCAAACTCAAAAGTGCAACCTTTTTGCTCCCACGACAGATCAAAGACTCCAGAATCGCTAAGAAATAGCAGAGTCTTTTGCGGTGGAAATTTCTGTGAACTAGCGTAAGTCTTCGGCTCTTCGAATGACTCGTCCAGTCAACACAACAGCCCGTCAAATTGAAGCGATTTTCTGAAACAAAACAACAACAGCAACAGTAAGAACACAAATTTGACGGGGGGTAAAGGAGCGGACTGAACAAAGCATCATGCATCACACAAGTTTGATGGGGGAAAACGAGCAGAACTGAACAAGGTAACCTATCAAATGCTTCAAAAATAATCTTCAACATGCAACGAAACCCCTCTAAACAACAACAAGCAATCAGCAGATATTTAGCGAGGACTAGCAGGCTGCAGCAGATAAATCAAACTAATCCAAGAAAACTGTACCTGAAGGTTACCACGAGCGCAGCTATGTACAACTCGGAAGGCCAAAATAATGCTCCAAGCTGAACTGACCCCTCCCAAAACCCGATATTTCGCCGGAATCCAACCGGAACAAACTCCGGCGAGCCGGCAACCACACCCAAGTCGGAAACCACTCCAGAAACAACGGTTTTGAGCTCCAAAACCGTCCAATTTCTCACCAAGTCGAGCGCAACTCCAATCAATCCGAGTGCCCCGGAGCTTCGATTTGGGCGACACGGGCAGTGGATTCGCGCGTGTAGGGGAGGGTTTAGGGGGAGGAGGAGGAGGAGGCTTGGGGAATTTTTGCTCTTGGATTGGGCTTCGGTGACGGTTTCTTTAGTGCAAGGGAGAAGTGTGCCGCTCTCACCACTCGACGCGGCTTTAATATTAATCTCGGGGAGGTAACTCGTCGTCGTCCTCCGCGACGGCGTTGCGGGGCTCCGTAACGGCGTCACGGGGAGTGGACCCCGGCGACCGGGTCACGCACTCCCGCACGCGCGTGCTTTGGCCTGGTCAGCAAGCTTGGCTAATTTCCCTTTGTTTTGTAGTACATCTTCTTTTCTTATTAACTTGTTAACCCTTAATCACTCGTCACCAACGCCAGCCTCCTTTTCGTGCACAGGTGAGAGGGGCGAGCTCGCCGGCCATGTGGAGTTGGCGGGTTAGCCATAGGCGGAGCAGTTAGAAAGTGGAGAAGACAGGCAGAAAATATGGGCAAAATAGTCGTTTATTCGCTAAAAAGGCAAATGACCAAGAGGCAGAAGATATGGGCAAAATGGTCGTTTATTTGCCAAAAGGGTAAATGATCAGGAGACGAGATGATTTTTAAAAAAAATTTACTTATACTTTTTTTCGTTTTTTGTTTTCGATTTTTTTATATATTTTTACATTTAATTATACTCAATAAACCAACTCAGCTATAGTATTTTTCAGCCAGCTACAGTGTTTTTTCAGTAAAAACCAAAAGCTATCGCTATTCCGATCACCCCCTAAATGATTAGGAGACAAGATGAGGGTAAAAAAATCAACTACCAGAATCTTAGTCCTACATCGAGGGGCATGGTAAGGCGGGGCATACGATCCACTCCCTCCTTATTAACCTGTTAGCGTCCCGATTATTGCAGCTTCAACTTATAATTTCTAGTTTCTAATTTATTATTCTTTAATTTTATCTTTTTATTTTTTTTGCCTTCTCTTTTTCCCCCTATTCCTTTGTATTATTTGTGATAGGCTAACCTGTTTTTTATTTTAACTTTTTTTAAAATTAATTACATCAAAAAAGTTACCAGCAGTTACAATACAAAATAAGCCAACTACAGTGGAAAAAATATAAACCATAAAAAAAGCCAAGTTGAATAGAGCCTAAATTCATTTGCCGATCTTGACAAAGAGAAGGTAGTAAAATCTCTCTCTACTTACACTAGACAAAACAACCACTACGATAAAAAGCTTAATACTAGACATTACATCACAAACGGTTTCTCAAAACCGTCAGTATTAAATACCATCACAGATGGTTTTAGTTTAGAAACGTCTTTGTTGTTGTAAGCGCTAAAAAATATATGTGAAGATGTAATATCATAGACAGTTCATAGTAAAAGCCGTATGTGATATTACCAAATATCACAGATAGTTTTTTTAAACCGTCTGACCATCTATGATAATTAAGTCATCACAAAATATTTATATTAAAAACCAACTGTGATAATTTCACAATATTAATTGCGTGCAGACCCATTGACCCTCTGCCTTAAATTCCACATCTAGACTGCTGCTTTGAGGTGAAAGTGGGGCTTTGAGACTATTTGGTGAAAGAAAACTATTTGGCAAGAGTGATTACAGATTCATTAAGTTATTAACTATCTATGGTTAGTAATTTATTTCTAATTGCATTATAATTTAAATCTAGTTTTTTATGAAAGAATAATTGAACATGGTTTAGATCTAACTAGCTTGTTGTAGATAGAAGATTATTTACATCTCGCATAGTTTAGGGTTTAGTCAAGTCATAGTCTATTTCTACTTGGTCATGCATGTCAGTGCCCGTCATGTAGGCTAAATAGGTCAAAATAGTTTATTATAATTGGTTCTAGAAGAAATAACTTTTGTGTTAAGCAAGACCTCAATACATATGGTTTTGTGAAAATAGAATAAAAACATGTGGTCCTATGTTACCAATGCTTCAATACCTATGTTTTTTTTAAATTTACTCAATGAAAATATTAGTAGAACAACCAAAAGTGAACATGGAATATCCATATAGCATATGCACAAGGAACATCGAGTTTCTCTATCACAAAATTCATAGACGGTGCTCTAACTATCGTTCAAAGGCAGTGTTTCGAGGGATCTATTAGTTTGTAACCAATGCTCTGGTAGTTTGTAGACGTTGTTCAGGTAATTCATAAGCAGTGTTCCAACATTTTGTAGGTTGTGTTCTTGCCATTTGCACTTTTAGATTGCACATATCTAGTATACTAATTAATTAATTCAATATTTAATACTAAATTGATATATGCGTAACGTAGGACCGAAACTGGATGTACGCTGGGAACCGTGTGAGTGAAGAGTACATTAATGGCGTATCTGCTTTTATAAGAGCTGCCGAGGATGATTTGTTGAATAAGAGGGTGAAATATATATATTGTTTATGCATTGACTGCGTGAATTTAAAAATATTTAAGATCCAAGTGCAGATTGAAGTGCAACTGATTCGAAGGGGTTTCAAAAAAGGGTATGTACATTGGACCAGTCAAGATGAAGAGAAGATTACATAGGAAGGTAGTAATAATGATATCGCCGATGAAGTCTATGATATGCCGTCAGATGATATCAATTGTGGTTCCGATTCGGATACGCTGCACGATGACAATTTAGATCAGATGCTTCATGATGCGAAAAAAACTATAATGAGAGAGAACCTCCTAACACTAGGACTGGCTTGCCAGAGATTGCATGCATGGTATATGGAACAAGCGAACAAGCCGAAGGGACAACAACCCTCGGCTCTTACCGTCAAGTTCAAGCCACATTATTTTCAGCGCGATATTCATGGCTGTGTCTTCACGATGACCTTTGAGGAGTTATTCGATCTGTTCACACTTAATACTCTTGACACCTCACTCATTCGATGTTGGACACTGTAAGTGTGTACAATCACAATCTATGTTCATGTAATACCGATAAATATCACATATAACTCATTAATTTTGTATATATATAGATACATGGTAACTGAAGCCACATTAACGAAATCATTAGTTGGTTTTCTCGACCCATGCTTGATCGCTATGGATACCATCAAGGAGGATGCACGACAACATTGGTGGCTCACCGCAACAAGAAATTCATACTTATGCCCTACAACCAGAGGTAAGTGCTGCACTAGTGACTATACTTATTGATCTATATTTTATAAGTAACACGAACTTAAATTTAATGACCATGACGACATACCTATATAGGTTGTATTAGATTCTAATTGTAATTATGTCAAAGTAGAATAGAGTAATATACCTTGATTCCCCAAAGAGGATCAAAACCAACTTCATAGTTATCTAACAATTAATCAACACGTAAACACATTTTCTCCATAGTTAACGCTATTATAGTCTTTCATTCCTTCCCAATGACTAACGTTAACATTTTGGAATCACGTAGGTGTTCGCCACATGCGTTGCAGAGGTACGAAAATCCATGGGAGGGATCAACACCCTGCGACACGATCTAGATTTCTCAATATTCGCTAGTAATGCCTTTCAAATTATCAAATTCTATTTTTACAGTACCACCACCAGCAGTTAGGCAACACCTGTGGATTTTATGTTTACCACCATATGCAAATACTCTTCGATTTCTTGAAGATCTATGATCCTTATGTTTGTCAATCTTGCAATAATTATTTTATACTTATCAATTTATATATGTATGCACGATATTGATATTCCCACCAACAGATTATGTCCATCGCTACAACTACGTTAAAATAGGATGACCTCGTACAAATTTGAGGACAGTGTGCGTTCTCCTTGATGTCTAAAGTCATAAAATCGATGAAAAGTTTCACAATATAAAATGAATTTGTTTGGAATAACATTGAGCTTAATTGTACATATGTGTATTTGTTGATGGTTAATTTATTTCATTTTAGTTAATTGATTTGTGAAATAGATGTTCGTACTTTTGAAATGAATGATTATGAATTAGATGTATATTGTGTTGATCTGCTTGTTTTAAAAGGTATGACTTTTTAGAAATGAATGATTATGAATTAGATGTATATTGTGTTGATCTGCTTGTTTTAAAAGGTATAACTAGCATTTGAAATGGATCTCCTTTTGATACAATGCGTAGGTGGACATGCACTAATCGTCTTTTCCGTTGTACTGCCTCACTCTTTTTTAAGTGATGTTTTAGAACCTATACCGTTAAATTTTTAAAATTTATTATTAATATGTTTAAAACTATTTAGATTGTCTAGATGCAAATTATATTATTAGAATTAATGTTAAAAATATTTTTAACATATTATAATGTTATCAATATATAATAAAATAAAGTTTATAAAAACAACAATTGAAATTAAATCTCGAACACCACGAAAAATCAAAAACATAATGTGGACTGAACTTTATATCACTCGTCGTGAAACTTTGAGAACTAGAAAGGATATTAGAGTCATGTGGGGGACAAGAAAATGAACGACATATGGCACAAAACTTTGTCGCAGACCACGATTTGTGAAACAGGATTGATAAAGATCCCTTGCTGCCATCCCTACTGGTGTGACCTGGCGAAACTGTCACACCAATAAGCACAGGTCAAATCGACAGGAATGGCCGTACGACGATACGCATACTTTGTTTTGGTTTTGCCGATTAGCTTATTCGAAAGTCAAAGCAGAAGTTTAATTGTGGCAAGAATTTTTCGGACAAATCTCTGAGTCTTAGATTATATATGTTATTCTTATCAGCGTCTCTATAGTTCTTTGTTACCTTAAAAATATAAATAAAAATTATCAGTTATAACATAAAAGAACAGAGCCTAAGCAACGAGATAAATGGACGAGAAACGCTTGAAAACTCACGGTGTTAAAGGTCGGCACAAAGCTGCCATGAGAGCCACGAGTATGCCGGAGCAAGTGAACCACCGCCCAGTGCACTGCGCACACAACTTTGGGGGTGATCATTTCGGCTTTTTTTAGTTTCAGCTTCTAGCTTCAGCTTTTTTTTCACTATTCACTACACTATCCACTAACTCAACTTCTGGTGTTTTTGCTGGGCTCAGAGTTTTTTCAGCCAAAAGCCAAAAGCCATCGCTATTCCGATCACCCCTTTTGACGCTGCTGCATCACTCTGTAGTCTGTACTCTGTAGTGAAAGATACTCCTATGCATATAGGGGTCGTTTGAAATAGTGTTGGTTTAAAATTTTTTTTACTATAATTAACTTATTTTTTACTATAATTGAGTTAGTTTATTTAGCATAATTAAATTTAAAAAAAGAAAAATATGTTAGCCCGTCACGGACAATGCAAATGAATACAGAGAAAAAAGAAAAGACAAAAAAAATTAAAAAATCTAAAAAATCCAAAAAAAACAAAATTACTGAATAGTAAAAAACATAAAAATTAAAAACAAAAACTAGTTTTAAACTAAAATAAGAGACACATAGACGAAGAGAGGACCTTGACCTTTCTATTTGACACTGTAGCGATGGCTTTTGACTTTTCTTAAAAACATCAGATTGGTGATTTTTCTTTGTAATGAGTGGCATGTTAGGTATAATTAAATTTAAAAAATGTAAAAATAAAAACGGCTCGCTAGTCTAGTGTGGACAATGTAAAGGAATATGAGAAAAAAAAACGGAACGCAAAAAAACCAAAAAATAAAAAAATCACTACGTGACAAAAGTGCTTCAGTAATTCTGTTGCTGTTATAATATTTTTAATATCAAACAACGAAAAAATCTCCATATTGATCACCCAGGCGATCCACGCGGCCCTCCTGACAGCAAGAAAAGCCGGGACGCAGCGCGGCGACGACAAAGCTGAGATAATCCCGGTGGCTCAGTTCTCGGATCCCCTGATGTGATGTGAAGAGCTGTACACCACACCACAGTTTTGTCGTTTCGAAGCCTCGGAGAGAGACGCCTCGCTTTCCGGGGCCAAATTTCCATCCGGCCACTAGCTCTGACTACCGTGGGCTTTTTTTCTTTAGCTTATAGCCGCTCAATACAGTTTTTCTTCAGCATTTGAGATGGATTTCTGCTGTGAAATTACTGTAGTAATTTATCACGTAGTATTTTTTATTTTTGTCTTTGAATTTTTGTGTTTTATTTTTTTTTGTATTTCTTTGCATTGTCCGCTCTAGATTAGTGTGCCGCTTTTATTTTTATATTTTTTAGATTTAATTATGACTAATAAACCAAATCAGCTACAGTAAAAAATAAAACAGCTACAGTAAAATTTCAGCAAAAACTAAAAATCATCGCTATTCTGAACGTTACCGTACACTTTTAGTATTAATATAAGTATTTATATAAATAAATTAAATATTAATAAGTTGTTTTAAAAAAGTAGTCTACAGAGAGACCATCCCTTTTATTCGTTTGAGAGAAGCTATAAACCAGTATTTTCTTTTGATTCTAAAAGCTACTTTTCGGATTTTCTACAGTAACTAGCTTTCAAATAGAGTGACTTTTTAAAATGAGGTCTACGAGTTAATTATAGTACACACTATAACGACTTCATCTATATTGGCTAAAACTGTATGTGAGTTTACGTTATTCTATACTTTTCATATGCGAGTTTCTGTTATTTCATACTTTCTCTCATAAATAGCCTAAAAATAGTAAGTTACAGACAAAAGCTATAAACCAAAATAAAAAAGAATAGACCTAAGCCAAAAAAAAACTCAGCAGGAAAAGGTCATACGTAGTAGGGTGCTAGCTAGACGCAACTTTTCTCAAAATCGGATATAACTGGAGTCAAAAAAAAGGACTAAAGTAACTGACCTAATGACCCCGTGATTCAGTTCACATACTGACTAGTGTCTAACTCATGCCATTATCCATGTGGATCCACCCTTGAAGGCCTTGATTTGGGTATGTGATAGCATGGTCTAGCATCAACTGATCCTCATATCGAATAGCCTAACACTATTACAAGCACAAAGATCATACCGAACTTTTGAAGTCAGCATAATGAAGATGTCGATCGCAATTTTAATATTAACCCCGGATCAGACGAGTAAGCAAAAAAAAACACACATCGTAATATATTAATCCATATTCGTACACCCAACACGACGAACTGACCTGAGCCGGAGGAGAGGACCCCTGTCGACAGGGACGAAGCCGCAAAGACGCCGCCGAGGATGATTGATCCCGCCTGCATTATTGCCGAAAACAATCCCAAGCCCCCTCCCCCGCCTGTCCCTGGATTTGCTAGCCTCTTGGAATCCTGCGAGGATGGCGTCTAGACTCCTAGTTCATCTAACGCCACTAGCTGCAACCCTACGAGCGCTTATCCAGACACTTATGTGTCAGCAGTGGTGTAGCCCGCCAGCAGCTCATATACAGGCCTCACTCATTTCAGCTTTTTTTAGTTTCAGCTTCTAGTTTCAGTTTTTTTTCACTATTCAGTAATTTATCTTTTTCTGATTTTTTTAAATTTTTTAAGTTTTTTATTTTTCTTTTTTTCCTGTGTTCCTTTGCATTATCTATAATAGGTTAACATATTTTTTCTATTTTTACATTTTTGTAAATTTAATTATGTTCAAAAAGCTAAATCAGCTACAGTAAAAAAAGCTAATTACAGTGAAATTTCAGTTAAAAATCAGAAGCCATCGCTAAAACGACCACCCCACAGTCGAGTGAAAATTTGATCTAGAACTTCACAAGAAAAAGAGATAACCTTTACAAGGAACCTTTACGGCGGTATTTTGATTTGGATCTCGAACTGTTGCCCCGGCGGCTCGAGGGCCAACTCTGTCTTTGTGTGTTGGTCCACTCATTATATCCACTCAGTTTCTTGCAGAATTATGGTGTCTTCCGTTAAACAAAGGATTTATTGGCAGCCTGTTGCTCTCAGGAATCAGAAGCACTGGCAAAGTGGCAAGTGCTAGCAGAGTCTTGTATCTTTCTTCTTTTTGGGGGCCGTTTATTGCACTAAATCTCTCGCGTTTAGATAGCCTGAAAGCGAAGCGCCTGTATTTGCACACGCATATGCATTACAAATTGACAAGTGAGTACACCGTCTTGTTTGAATTTGTTGCCATGCGCCCATTTTTATCTTGTCCGGGGCGGGTTGGCGACGAAGAAGTACTTACTATTGATTCTTGCGGGGACTACTATAACCGCTAATTTGAAGTGGTTTTAATTCGAAGTTAGTATGAAAATCAAATGGCTATTTTGGAGTTTGTATGAAAATCCAACCACTAATTTTTATTTTGAATTTCAGCGATGCAGGAGTTTTAATTTGGAGTTCATATGAAAATCAAATCACTAATTTTCTCTTATTTTTCATTCCGAATTTATGTTATTTTTTGTTGTTACTTTTCTTATTTAATTTTGGATTTCAGTTTTACATTATAATTCATATACAATCCAAATGCTAATCTTAATCTAATTTTAATTTCGAATTTTAGCTATGTAGGGATTTTAATTTGGAGTTTATATGAAATGCACATTGTAATTTTTTTTATTTTGATTTTTATTTTTATTATACTCAGCATGGACTCTTTCTTTTAATCTAAGTCGTTACAACCTGGATCTGCTAGATAAATGGTTATATGCTTTTTTAAATAATAACATATAATTGTTGCTATAGTTTAACTTAGTTAGAGTCCACCAGATTAAGGATTAAATGTTTTGATTTTTACAAGAAATTATAATATATTTCTCTTTTTTGTTAGCAGTTCTAAAAGACTTATCATGAGTTTTTAGTATATAATAGATTTTTAGCTCGCTGTTAGATCGACTAATTAACAGTTTCTTTTACTGTTCTCTTGGAAAGCAAATGATCTTGTTACTGTTCAAGTACGAGTAAGCTCTTAAATTGCACGTCCTGAGTCGTCGCATCTTATTAATCCTAGCTGGAGTTTGATGTGAGGTGATCCGTCTACTATTAAGGCACGAATATCTGACATACTCATATACAATGACAGCTTAATTTGTTTTTTAGCACCGGTTTTTAATGCCTTTTTTGCATCACAAGCTTCTGAAGTGATGGATGAAGAATTTTGGACATATATAGCTCTTTTGATCATCGAAATACCAAAACTAGCTCTCAGAACATTGAAATTCTATTTCTAGCCCCCTCCGTGATCACGTGTTTATCTGGTAGCGACAACACTTGTCACCAGTTGTGTGGTCGGGGACCGCACGACCGCTCTGTGATGATGATTTCGTAGTAGTGTGAGGTGATCCGTCTACTATTGGACACGTGTCGTTATGGGATAAATATACAATCACAGCTTAGAAATGGAATTTAGCACCGGTTTTTTAATTCGATGAGCAAAAGAGCTACATATGTCCAAAACTCATAGATGAACATCAAGACTGAGCTGCTACAATGGAGTTAACTGTATGAACCGAGTGATGGAGAACTTGTTTTGCACAGCTAGGGCCAGAAGCTGGTTTAGCTCTCCCTGACCCTGTGCATTAAGCAGATGCTGGAGACGTGCCAGTGGATTTGTTCGGAGCGGTGTGTCTGGGCGCTGACTCATCAAATATCGGCAGTGAGTTAGGCTCTCCGCACCATCCAATCAAGACATTGACCCACGAAAGCATGGCTGCGAGTATAATTAGCTAGTGGCACAGAAAGCAGAGAAATGAACAAAACGCCCAACTCAAACCGCTCTTCTTACTTAAGCTCATCAACGTGCATGCGTAGGAGGAGAAGAAAATGGGCCATAGTTTGTAATCACTCTACAATGATCAATCAATTTGAAGCTCTGAAGCAGGAGTTTTGTGTAACTCCAATTTAGTTGGACGTGATTTACCAACCCTTTTTCAGTGTTCTGTACCTCATGGCCGATAAGTACACTCGCACATGTAGTTACAATTGGCTTGTCGGTGAGGACCGAGCTTTGCTTGGTTGGCAAGCTTCACAGTTGCACAAGCTGCCCACTCAGGTTTGATCCCTAGATCGGCTCTACGTGCCTCACCTTACACACACGTATACATTCAGCGGAAAAATGTGTACTGCATTCCGTGAGGTCCCCTTTAATTCTAGCACACGCATGGCATGTCGGCATCTTTTGGGCGCTAGGATATAAAAAATGGTGTCACAGTAATGGAGAACTGCTAATCATGACGTGAGGAATTTCTCATACTTGGCTAAAACCACAAAACGACTGGGACAGGTCACAAATGATGCTTCAATGTCGACATCATGATGCTGTTTTGCCGAGAGAGAGAGAGAGAGAGAGAGTGTGTGTTTTTGGCAGCGGCTGACATCTATAGCTACTCGTGTCGTATGATGATCTTCGAGGGCTTGCCATGCCAATTCGTTGTCGTCACTCGTCAGTTGCTTGTGGAGGAATCAAAGGTTTCTGTGAGATTCTGACGTGATTGCAACTACTACAAATTTGCTTCGTGATACACAAGTTCAAACTAGACTTCAAATTGGCATGACATGCTGTTGCAGTACAGCAGTCAGCAGTAGGGTAGCAACTGAAACTAGCTAGCTTAACGTCGCAGTGTTCAGGAATTTTTTTGATATGTTAACAAGCATGTAAAAAACCTGTTCGTGGATGACACACACATGTCAGATACCTTTCACGAGTCACGACCAGGGATCCCCACGTGCACGGGCTATGTTAATCTGAACCGTCCGTTGCCTAGATTGGATGGCTCGCAGCTTAGGCCTTCTTACCAGGCCATCCCAAGTAGAGAACTTCCACTCTTTTTCTGAGTTGGGTGTCAGTGAGAAGGATGTTTTCTTTTCAGGGCACCTGTATTCTTACGGTATCTCAACCAATATTCTGACAAGGACTCAACTGGCTAACCTGCTTTCAAGATTACTGAAATGATGACAAGAATTAAATGAGGATCATGTATATAATACTTTGTACGAAGGTCCTGATAAATCAAGTTGTAATCTTTATCCTGGCGACCACCACCATTCCTGACAACATTTGCAGGTCCATATCTCAATATCACATTGATCGAACAAGAGATGTTGCTGACAATATTTGCATAGTGCAAGTTCATGGAGCCGCCCTAGTGTCTTCAGAACTAGAAATGAGTATACAAATCTGAACAGAGGAGCAAAAAGAGTAGAGAACGAATTCTGACAATTTCTCTGATATGGTTTGGATGAGCAGCAGGGCAAAGACGTGGAGGACACTACCATTAGTCATCCGGAGATCACAGCATTTTCTTTTGGCGAGGGGGGAGATCACAACAATTAATTGACCAGCAGGCAAAGATTAACACCAGAAGAAAATGCGACCTGAGGCTGTAATACCACTGAGGGAGTGGGTGGCTTCGGCCCAGCCCAGCCCACTCCACTCCCACTTAAGGAGGCATGCCAGGGAGGGGCATCCTTATCCCGTCCTCCCATGCAGCCGACTCCCCAAGCCGCGTTCCCCTCAGCGCCTCTCCCTGCTGCTGCTGCCCACGTCGTCGCCCTTCTGCAGTGCATGCCGCCGCGGCTAGCCGCCGTCGCCTAGATCCGTGCACTGTCGTTGCCCTCTTGCTCCACCCCACGCCATCGCTGGTGGAGAGGAAGTTGTCAGCCAACCCCTCCACTCCCCTGTCGTCTGCATCGCCCCGCCCTCCGCCGTCCCCTATGTGCGCCGCCGCTCTCCACAATCTCGGACTCGGCTTCTGTCCTAGGGCCGCGCCGCACAGGAGCTGAGCTGATGCGCCGCGCAGGGAGAAGGTGAGGGGAGGGCCGGCCGGGATAAAGGAGGGAAAGGGGCCGGCCAGTTGAGGGAAGAGGAGGAGAGGGGAGGAGCTGACTGACTGAGTGAAGAAAGGAAGGAAGGAGGAGAGCCAGTCGAGTGAAAGAATGGGAAGTGAAGGAAGGAGCTGGGCGTGAGGAATAGTAGAAGAAGAAAGAGAGAGAAAGAGGGAACCGGCCAACTGTGAGGAAGAGGAAAAGAAAAGGATGAAAGAAAAGAAGAAAGGAAGGAAAAGAGGAAAAAGAAGAAGGGAATGTCTGATTTGGCTCGTCTAATCTGTCAGATCCGATCAAGTAAAGGAAAGATAATGCTCTGATTTAGACGTTCAGGGTTAGGGTAATACCTCGAAAACCTTCTCCCTTGCTTATTCATTGATTCTTGTATAAATTAATATATCTACTACTAGAATTGATTCGTGTAGCCATTAAAAATATCGTTTATTAAGATGGATGTTTGAATGGTGAATTGGTGCCGGTATAAGCTAAGAAAAGACATATGCATGTACATATGCATATGCATTGCGATAGAGGAAAAGGGGCAAATATATAAGGAAGGGTTGATGAAAAATAAAAGAGGTTGTATGAAAATGAGTGGTTAAAGAGTCTATGCCGGATAAGGAATATTATGTGTACCTATTGTTTACTATTTTACTTTGTGACTCACTGAGTCTTAGAATTACACTTATTTTGCTGGCTATTTTTAGGTGATCCTGATTAACGGTATGCATAGGATAGGATTAGGATCCTTTTGCACCACACTTATGAAATATCAATTTAACTAGTCACTTATCGTTCATATTCTTAGCGTTCATATAAAACTCCTATTAAGTTGTTTTAGATAAAACTTGGTTCGACATTGTTTTGGGAAGTTTGTAGGTATACTAGGACGCGGGCTGTCCTCTTTGCTAAAAGTAGAGAGTGAGGCTCTCTCGTCAGTGCTAAATCCATATGTGGTCCATCACTTTATTTATTATGATCTCGAGTTCGTGGTTGTGAGTCTTTTTGGGCATGGAGCCCTAAGTCTTGGTTGTGTTATATTTATCTGTGATTTGCATTCAGTGGTTATGTTTATGCTTGATGTGGAATCTATTGTCATATTACTGTTAATCTATATGTTTGTTCTCTTGTCAATAGTCATATAAACAGGAGATATGCTATCGAAATTTTTAGTAGTAGTGTCCAATTAAGATGGTAAGTGTGTAGGTGTAGCATGCTGCGCTCGGAGGAGGGCAGACTTATTTCATCTGGCATATACACTGATATGTTGGGATGCACTTTCAAAACGGATCTAAATGATTTTTCAGATCCTATTGTTCACTGTTTCAACTGCAGACATCTGAATTTGTTGACATGCTCAGTTTTGTACCCTGAACTTGTCGTCATGCACGTATCACAGCTGATCTGTCCAGTATTCTTGTCAATCACAGAATATTGAGTTTACGTACGCTGGAAGGAGCATTCCCGTCGCCATAGTACTGACTACTGAATGTTCAATTTTGTCATGGGGCCTGTGTGTGAGCCTTCATAGTTTTAAATGACTGCAAAAGCATAAATGCCAGAGTAAATTGGAGTACACAGCCAACTCATCCATTGGTGATTCAAGAAAAACTAATGAAAATTTCACAATGTTATCACTTCTAGCTTTTTTGACTTTTAAAAGTTTCAGCTTCTAGTTTCAGCTTTTTTTTTCACTATTCACTACACTATCCACTAACTCAGCTACAGTAAAAAAAAGCAGCTACAGTGAAATTTCAACCAAAAGCTAAAAGCTATCGCTAAAACGATCACCCCTTAAAGAAGCCACTCGAAAACAGACTGCAGATCTTTCTCCCATTTTGGTAATTGCATCCACATTAGCAGCGTTTACTGACGACATAAAAATTGTTGGTGGTCAAAGATGACGGAAAAATGCAAATTTTAGCTGTACTAGACATGAACCACATAACAAATTTATCCCCAAAAAATTGGTACCATTTTTAGGCAAAACAAAATTACTCTTGGATATCTGACAGATTGAAGTTCGAATATGTTTTTGCTACTGGAAATCATATCACGAAAATCTATGCTTGGTTTCTGATTTTCCTCAACAGTATTGTTCAAGTACTAACACGGCAAGTACCATTGTACTAACAACTTTCTTCAGTCTTCTGCACAAGAAGAGCGGTGCAACTCATGAACACACCACAAGGCACAACAGCAGCACAATTTCGCTGCAGAATATGATCAACATTGCTCGATCAAAGTAGCGTTCAGAATGGTAATAGCTTATAACTTGTTTTTATTATAGTTAACTGATTTTACACTGTAACTAAGTTAATTTATTTAACATAATTAAATTTAAAAAAATAAAAAACATGTTAACCTATCATAAATAATATAAAGAAATATAAAAAAAGAAAAAAAAATCAAAAACAAAAAATAAATAGAAAAAAAGCTCAACTGATGTCAAACGCGGTGTTCGGCGTCGCTGAGCGCGGCCAAATGTACAAATGAGGAAAAAACACCATGGAAGAAAGAATTAATCCATTGGTACCAAGAGCTGCTCTCCTAATCAACCATTAATTAAGAGCAACTCCAGCAGTAGTCCTCAAAACATGACCCCTACTTTTCATTTGAGGGCTCCCCTTATTTTTTGAGGGCCCCTACTTTTCATTTGAGAGCTCCTCTTATTTTTGAGAGCCCTATTTTCTGAGCTGCACTTCAGCAGAAACCCTCAAAACAGAGCTCCTACTTCTCAATTCTCTCTATTTCCTCACACACTATATGCATATATATGGGACAAAAGCACAATACACAATAAAATATTTATGATTTCACAATAAGGGACAATATGTAAATTTATGAATTCAAATACGAATATTCAAATTTAAATTCAAATTTATTCCGAATTTAAATTTATGAATTCAAATACGAATATTCAAATTCAAATTCAAATTTATTCCGAATTTAAATTTATGAATTCAAATACGAATATTCAAATTTAAATTCAAATTTGTTCCGAATTTAAATTGAAAGCACAATGAGGGACGTTTAAATTTATGAATTCAAATACGAATATTCAAATTTAAATTCAGATTTGTTCGAATGAGGGACGTATTTATTCAAATACGAATAAATCTGAGTTTAGGGGCTTAAGTAGGGGGCCCCTAGGAATGAGGGTTTGGAGGCTTCATTTGAGAGGCTCTATTTTTGAGGACTCAAGTAGGGCCTACTCGAGTTCAATTTTTTTTGCTCTAGCTCTTAAATTTGAATTTAGAGTTTAAGTAGGGGCTTTGCTGGAGTTGCTCTAACCACTTGTCGCTTCCTCAGTTCCTCCAGAACAGGAGCGGCACCTTCACGTCGCACGACCTGGACACCACCTTGGCGTCGGCGGCGAGGCTGTCCACGGCCACGGCGCACCGCACCCTCACCGGCACGGCCCACGTCTTCACCCCGCCGAGCTGCAGCCGCACGGGCACCTTGATGTCCACGTCGAACGGCACCGACCGGAGCCGCTCCGCCGCTGCCATCTGCCTCCGCACGCGCTCTGAGAACCGTATCCCGGCTCCCTTCGCCTTCGCCACGAACAGCGTCACGTTCCGGCGCTCCTGGTAGAACGCTGGCCACGCGCCGTTGGCCAGACTCAAGCCGCCGTACGACACGGCGATGTGGCTCCCGTCGCTCTCGTAGTGCACGCCGATCTTGCCGTTCGGGTTGTCAGCGCGGACGGTGGCGTCGAACTCCGGCAAGAACGATCTCGGGGCGGAGGCGTTGCTGATGCCGTCGAGGCCTGACACGGCGAGGGACTTGAGCGTGTACTCCGGCTGCTTGGGCTTGAGCACGAGGTACATGACGGCGGCGAAGGCGGCGAGGAGGACGGCGAGTGAGAAGACGGTCACGAAGAGGTAGAAGCAGACACGGAAGCAGGAGCAAAGGCGGCGGCTTTTGGCGCGGCGGGTGTGGTGCTCGAAGAGGCGCGCGTTCTCCGGCGGCGGCACGCGGAAGACCATGTCCTTGGGCACCTGCACCACGTACATGCCGGGCTGCGGCGCTTGCTGCTGCTGCTGCCGCCCCTGCGGAGGCCAGGGCGACGGGATGGGCTTCTCGAAGTGGAAGCTGGGGGTGCTGGAGGTGCGGTCGGAGGAGTGGGCGGACTGGTTTATCTCGGCGGAGAAGTCCGAGCTCGTCGCCGCCCGGTGGACGCGGCCGTTCATCATCGGCTCCTCCTGGAAGCGCGCGTCCGAATCAATCTGCGCGTTTTATGCATGCACCCGCTTAGTAATGGAGTAAAATTACAAAATCTTCCAAAAATTAATTAACTCATTCGTATCGAACGGTGTGGATACGGTGAGTGCAGATGGAAGGTCGACGTGGATGCTTCTCTTTTTTTTTTTAAAAAAAAGAAGAGTTAAGCATGTTAAAATCTCTCTGCAAATACAAAATATTTTTTTGAAAGGCTAAACTAATGTTGATCAAAACCAGTCCTCCAAATAGCTAAATACTAATACATTTGTAAAGTCCAAGGATTTAAAAGGAAAACATTGCGAACACAAACCCGAAGAAACAACTCCTGATGCGTAATAGAGACTTATAATGCCATTTTGCCTTTGGAAAGTCTGTCAATATCAAAAGAACCCTCAAGAGCTAATGAACAAAATCGACCTAGCCCTTGATCACAAACTCATGCATAATATTTGAAGAGTGAAAAATTTGGCACGAGGCTCCATCCATACAAGAGCCGGAGAAAGGCACCGACAAGATTGCCCTAGCTCTAGCACCGGACAAAAACCTTGAGCGAAAGGTACAAACTTTGGGCGAGAAATCCATCAGCTCATGCCACACACACAGAGCACCGCGACCAAATGGGGAGATCAAAACGATAGAGACGCACCATGTAGACGCTCGTCGACGTCGTCGCTGACGTTGTTTCTTCTCGAGCACGGGGAGAGAGGCGGCGACTGGGTCGGGTCGGGGGGCGGAGGGGCTTATATTAGGCGCCGCGGTGGGCCCGGCCCACGGCTCTCCGGGTGTGGCTGGCAGGTGGGCCCCACGCGACGCGATTGGGTGGCTTGTTTTTCTGGGAAAGAAGAGCTGGCACCGTGTTGCGTCCATGGGTTTATGGAAGCTTTATTATTATGGGAACAGTGAAATCGATTTGGAATGCTCTGGAGCAAACGTTGATCTCTTCGTAAAAACCAACGGAAATGAATGGATTGAATGGATACCAATAGGGAGATGGCCATTTTTTTTTTCCATTTTCCCATCTTCACTGAACCTTCCTGACGTGTCACGGGCTATCCAGTTTACAGCAACGCAGCCCAACGGATTCCAACCGCAGAAACATAGCGGTGATTTCCCACTGGAATATGGTGCGTTGCAGGTTGTAGCCGAGCAGGCGTTTGACTGTGAGACGGCGGCACGGCAGCTGTTTCGCAGCTCAGAAGGCGTCTGGCTGACACCAATCCATGCAGATTACGGGCTAAGCTGACGGCTACGGACGAGCTAGAACACAGCCGGCGACACGGAGTTAACAGTTTAGTCCAACACGGCGTGCAGATTAGATTAGATTAGCTTGAAGAGCCAAACCTCCCCTCGAAGTCTGCTTTTGCTATGAGATGTAGATTTATTCTTGGCCTATGTGCCTTTAGGGTACGTTCAGAATAGCGATGGATTCTGATTTTTAACTGATATTTTACTATAGTTACTGATTTTTTATTGTAATTGAGTTGATTTATTAGATATAATTAAATTTTTTAAAAATGTACAAATAAAGCAATATATTAACATATTACGGACAATGTAAAAGAATACGGGAAAAAACAAAACACAAAAATACCAAAAACAAAAAAACACAAAGGACAAAAACACTACAATGTTTGAGAAGCTAGAAGCTATTGCTCGTCGTTGGCTTCAACCACAGATGAGTGGGGCCTTAAGTGTATACTAAGGATGTACACTCGCACGTGTGCGTGGTGTGCATGTGTACACGTCTTCCCGTGTAATTAAAAAAATAAATATGTTATGCACTACATAAGAAAGTAGCCTTTAGGTAGGGGTGAAAATGGATCAATACGGATCATATAGTGCTCAAACCATATTCGCATCCATATTTTTTTTCTCGAATTCGAATATTAATCGAATAAACGTCGGATACGAATATAGACTGGACAAATGTCAGATACGAATTCGAATCGAATATCTATTCAATTCAGTTGAATCCAGATATTTTCATAACTTATATAGTATGAAGACATTAATGACATTTTATCCTCGTACAATCACGCTTAATCATTCTAATTTATTTACTTCATTTAAAGAAACATAAATTTACGTTCAATTAAAAAAACTTATCCAACTAATAAGTCATATTTTAATTATATATATATATATTGCTTCATTGAATTTGGATAGTTTGGATAAAATAAAATTTCGAATGGTAAAAGTCTATATCATATTCGCATCCGTATTTTACACTTATTCGAATTCAAATAGGATAAAAATTATTAATCATATAAGAAAATCTATACCATATTCGTATCTTATCGAATACGTAACCGGATAAGATATGAATAATTTGTATCACTTTGCATCCCTATATGTAGGGGAATTTTTGTCAGATTTTGTAGTGTTTTGAACCATAATTATAAAAATAGTGGTATAAAAATGGTATTAGTAAAAATAACGTTTTTACCGTCCGGTGGCCGGGTTGCAGCGATAGAGGGGTGACGGGTGGCCTCTGCCGTCCCATGGGCGAACGACAGGTTGCCTGCCGCCCCACCACCGGATGGCAGGGGGCCTACCACCCCATGAGGAGATGGCAAGTGATTAGGCCGGCTAATTAGCTGGCCTAATCACCTGCTATTTTTTAATTTTATTTAAAATTTATGTGAATTGTTTAATAAAATAAATAAGTTCAAACAATTATAAAAATTTATGTGCAACCTCTCGATATAACTTAATTGACTGTATAATTTATTTTGTAATTTTATCCACTGTGAATATTACTCAAAAATTCATACAATTTTGATATTTGTAGGAGCTGTTACATATAGCAAACGAGCTCTAAAAATTATAAAATTTTATGCGAAACCTTCCAACACACTCATAGTAATTGTATAAATATTTAGGGAATTTTATGTGTTTCAAATTTACCACGTTAATTCATATTAATTTAATCATGAAATTAGCGATATGCAATTGCATCTTTTGTAGACCTCTATTTCACGATTAAATTAACATGAATTAACGTAGTAAATTAGGAGTATATAAAATTCTCAAAAAATTTATACAATTACTATGAGTGTGTCGGAGTTTCACATAAAATTTATAATTTTTGGAACTCATTTGCTATATGTAACAGCTCCTATGAATATTAAAATGATACGAAGTTTTTAGCAACATTTATAGTAGATAGAATTACAAAAAAATTATACTGTCAACTATGTTGTGTCAAGAGACTGCATATAAATTTACGTAATTTTTTGAACTCATTTGCTATATTAAATAATTCACACAAATTTTAAATAAAATTAAAAAATAAAGGTCATTAGGCCAGCTAATTAGCTAGCCTAATCACCTACTGTCTCACCACCGGGCGGTGCAGTGCTGCTCGACCACGAGACGGCCGTCGGGGCGGACAACAAGTGCCACACGTCGACCACGGGCGTTATTTTGCTAATGGTATCGACTACTTTTGTAATTACACCACCTGCCATTTGGTGGGCAGATAGCAGGTGCCACATGTCCGTTCCCACGTGTTGCCGCCCGTCCATCGGACGGCAGAAATATTATTTTTACCAATACCCTCTATATATAGTTACTTTTATATTATTAATGTCAAACAGTGCTAAATGTGATGAAATATTAATGCCAAATAGTGTTAAATATGACGAAAACTCACCTGCAGGGATGTGTCAGCCTATCAGGGACGCTCCTATGTAGCATGTCAAAGTAATGCGTGCCCACGCTCGCGCTGCCGGCCGACGAAGCCGGCGCGTCTGATCGTGCCAGTTACTTCTCTATTATTACTAATTCAGAGATAATCCAATTTAATCTGTCTAGATAACGCCTAAAGAACAAATAGTGGTTGCCTCAGTATTTAATTTTGTAACATCAGCATCGAACAAGATAAACTGCAAAAGTACAGAATTATTCAGTAGCCATTAGGGTGTTCTGTCTGATAACAGGTTTAATTCCAGCAGGGTTCAAGTTGGTACATGAGGTAAAGAGGAATTGCAGGCAAAATATTCTGACAAATCAGCAATGATCTTATCTTCTATCCACAGTACCAAAAGTAGCAGTCCAAGAGGGACACAGCGAGGACAAACGTGTGCATAGCAATATCTGCTTCCTCTATTTCCAACTGCACAAGATCTCTTACATCAAATGATATCAACTCCATCAAATGGTGAAAGAAATCTACATTACATGATAGATTCGATTGCTCTCTCTCCCTGTCACCACGCCACACTGTCCGAGCAAAAACACAACTCTTGAAATTACAGCCCAAGGAAGAGGGGAAAAATCAAAGTTAGTACCAAAACCGCTCAAACCTCTTCTTTTTTTTTTTTAAGCCCAAACCTCTTTTTTAAAACCAAAGGCAGGAGCTCTGCCATTCATTTCAAGAACCAAACTGCCAAAACCTCAAACAGAGAAAAATTACATTCACAAAAATTTACAGAAAAACTTCAAATTTTGAGCACTGGAAAACATTAGACCCCTGGAGCAAAAAGGAGTGCTTCATCAGTGGAACCCACAATAAGTTCTCCTTCACCCTTCAATCAAGAAAGATCAGCCCCAACTTGGTTAGCGTAGCCTCTGATGACAATCTTTCCTAGCAATCCTGTGACAAATTCATTGTTGTTCACTTTCCCCTCTTCTCTCGCAAGCCTTCTGGGACTCCATCGCCTGTACAGCACTCTTGGCACTGGCATCAGAGAGCTTCTTGAACACTGCATTGATGACATCGAGGGTTTTTGCCTCAATAGAACTCATGTTGACTGTAGTCTCCATTGGTTCAGATTCCCTACCATCTCTGACAAAATGCAGACTTTCAACATGTGTTCCTTCTAAACGCTTATCGTGCTTTTTAACTTCTGCAGTCTCTCCACATCCACCGTTGTTTTCATTTTCTTCCAAGGAACTATTCGCAACAGCACCAGATTGTTCCTTGAAAGCAGTGTATATGTTGTCGACGGATTTTGCGTCAACGGCATGCAGCTGTCCAGCACCCTCTAAGGGCTCTGAATTAGTATCAACGCCTGAGACATGTGAGGTTTCAATGTCCGGGATGGACTCGTCAACATCATCACTCACTTGTTTAAAGGCTGCCTCTATATCCTCCAGAGACTTGGCATCAAGAATTACCATCTTAGCATCAGTATTAGTTGTGCTGGACTCAACCTCCAGTTCACTTGATCCAACTGCCAAGTTTGCAGCTGATGGTGTAGTGACAGAAGGCACCTTTGTCTCATCACATACTGGCTTCAACTCTGCGTTCATTGCTTCAAAAGGACTTGCCTCAAGAATCCGTCGCCTAGGATTGTAGACAGTCTGCTCAGGGTCATCATGAGATGCTAGTAATGACCAACCAAATTCAGGATCAGGGACATTTAGGTCATCAGCCAATGGAGACAGCTCCCCAGAGTCTAACAAACTGGCATCTGACATGGTCAAGGAGATGTTGCCAGAGGTCTGTGGGCTAATCAAGGAGTTTGCTGCAACACCATTGGCAGGAGGGTTATCAGTATGGGAGCCAAGATCAGGCACCTCCTGGTCCAGTCTCATTGGTTCTACCCAGAAGTCTCCCACTGCATCGAGTTCTGACAAGAAACTTTCATCAATTATGTTGCCCTCTGTAGGTTCTGGATAGATTTTATCACCTTCATAATCAGAATCAAGTAGATACCCTGTAGTAGTTTCTTCCTTCATGTCAACTATATCCACCTTGTCGGGTTCAGCTGTCATGGAAATAAATGGATTTGAGATCTCTGCAGGCTCAATTGATGGAGATTGGATGGACTCGCTTGCTTGAGGACATGAGGAAACAACAGCAGAGCTCAGGCTGCCTTCAGATCCAACATCGAAGTGCTCTTCAATCACATGCAAGCCAGTCAAGGCAGTAGCTGAATCAGTAAATATTGCCGATTCATACCGTTCTTGCATATTAAAGTTCTCAACGACCCTCTCCTCAGGGATAGGGTGTAGGTCCCTATATATTACCGGCAATGTTTCGTTGCCAAATTCAGATGGCAACTCCATAGACCCATGAATCAGATTGTCTAATGGCATTTCATTGTTTGAATAGGGCATGAGATCAACATCTCCATCTTTCTCAGCTTGATTGCTTGCACCAAGAACAATTGTGTTTTGAGTTGATGCAACTTCAGTGTCAAGGTACTCCTGAAGGTCCCCTGATCCTGACTGCTCTTCAGCTGGCCTGGGAGACGAAACCCATTCTGAGAATTCAACTGCTGTGTTACGTTCAAGAGAAGACTTAGCACCAAGGCTGCTTTCACCTGCATAACAGGATATGGTTCAAATAAATCAGTGGAAAAAGTATTCAGTTATTAAACAAAGTGGTCAGATCGAACTTGCTTACCATCTCCATATTCCCAAGTAAGCAGGTCAGCAACTGGATGAAGTGGCTTCATGGAATTCCCAGCTGACTTAAGCAAGTACTCTTCTTCATGGCCCTTTCCTTTTGCTGCTGCAAGATAAGCTTCTCTTTCTTGCGATCTTTCAAAGACAAAGTGCTGCAGAGCAATCTCACGGTCATCAATGTCACTGTGGTCTAGTTCAACATCCACAGAGTTGATACCATCTGAGCATTCACTTCCAGCATCTGCAAGGTCACTATCCTGTCTTGGAAGAGCTGGTGACCCATGCTCCCCGTGCAAATCCTTTTCACCAATGTCGTTATGATCCTCCTGATCAGCCACTGAAGAAGCCATATCAGATTCAGTAACAGAACTCAATTTAGACTCACTCTTATCACTTAACTGCCTTTGAAAATTGCTTGTGCTCCCTTCCACTGTCTCAGGGACAAAATACGGCTTGAATCTAGAAAAATGTCTCTCCTGGGTAGCATCTGTGCTTCCAAAGTTAAAGCTCTCATGCCTTCTGAAGAACATGTCACGATGAGAAATTGTCACTGATTCTCTGGGGCTTAAATTATCATGTGAAGAGACACCACTGTCATTGGACTGCTCAAGGGGAAGATCAAATGGGTTCTTCCGTGTATGTAGGATTGAAGGAGCTGAGCCAGGAATTGCTGCTTCTTCAGGATCATAAGGAAGGTCAAATGGGTTCCTCCTTTGCACTGAAATATGTGGCACTTGTACACGGAAGCGTGATAAGTCATCTGAACTCCCAGCATCATTACTATTGATATCTATCAAGTCATTTTCAATATCAAATCTTATGTTCTTCCTGGATCTTCGCCTAGCCATCAAAATCTCCAACCTGCAGTTCCTTTCCATCTCAGAATATCCAAGATCCATAAGATTCTTTTCATCATCTGCTGTCCAAATAAACGCAGCTTCCTTCACGCCATCCTTCTTCTTCTCCTCGCCATTATCTTTAGCATCATTGTTGTCAGCCTCATCATTACTGTCATCATCAGTTTGATGATCCTGTGAGGAGACATGTGAATCAGTGTCTGAATCATCCTTATGAATGGGATCAGGACGAGTGGAATCAGCACCCAAGAGAGGGTCAATCTCATGAACTAGAGCAATGTCAGTCATGGAAGCATCAGGAGAAGAACTCTCATCCCGATCAGAGTCAAAATCAGATGAACCATCCTGGCTGCCAACTCTTGCCCATGGTGAACCAAGAGAGGAATCGAGTAGGTTGTCCTCAACAGCCTGGCTAGCATCAATCTTAAGCTCATCAAGCTTTTTCCTCTGATGCATGGAAACAGCACAAGCTGGTCTGCTAGTTCCAGCTACCCCTTCTATTAGCTTCTCCTCAGAAATCTCTCTCACTTTGCTAGCTGCTGAGTCTATAAATACTCTTTCTTGATTCAGATTTTCCTCCATTTCACCATGTTTATTAACACACTGACAGGATGAAAACATGCCAAAGGATGTATCTTTCTCATTCAAACCACTCAGAAGGACACCTTCAAATAGGCTAGTGTGCCTATCAGCCTTATCCTTCATGAACAATGAATCTTTGGATTCTCTTTGCTGATTAAAGTTCAAGCCCACCTCAATCTCATCCTCTTGATGAAAATTGACCATCGAAGGAAATGGAGTTAATATTCTAGGTATGCCGTGGCGATCAAATCTCTCATCTTCTTCATCAACCCTTCTCAGAAGAGGGACATCATCATCCAGCTCAATATGCTCACCAGCCCTCTCTCTGAAAGAAACCGTCTGTTTAGTTTCCCTCTCTTTAAAGTTTGTTGCATTCTTCCTAGATCCAGGCACTGAAAATCTCTGATTTTCTTCAAAGTGAATATCACTGGAGGAATTTCCAAACTTAAAAGCTGAAATCACTGGAGTGATCTTGTTATCTTCATCAACCTCAGGAAGGTTCGTGTCCCCATAACTTAGTAGGATTCCAAGAAGAAGAGTAGTACATATAATTACAGGAGAAGAAGAAAGTAGGAAAGCAAAGAATCCTGGTGAGGATCTGTACAATAAATAGAGCAGAACACCCAAACTGGAAAGGATTGGATGTTCAGAAACGCATCTATAGCCTTTTCTAATGGAGGTCCTCAAAACTTTCGTGATACATAGAGCAACTTGTTTTGCCTCAAGAGACATGCCTTCTCCGCCTCCAACACAAACCTATCATAAGAAATATACAAACAAGATTAGCCAGTTCAGTAATGCAAAGTAGCAGTGTTTGGATTGATTGATACATATAGAAGATTTTAGAAAAATCTGGTATGCTAAATTAACAATTCCAAGTTAAGCTATCCTGCAAGTTAACCCAAATTGATGCAGGTTTTGTTTTGTTTCTCTTTATAAGGTAACCGAGCTAAGGCAATAGACCATCAAATAAACCCAACTGTGCAATTTAACCAAATAACAAATCTCTCAAACAGATCCATGGGAAAACTAATTAATTCAGATCAGGAGTACCCTAGCACACGTACAAATCCAGTGATGCAATTAACAATGAGAGCACTAGATCATTAGTGATGAGGATACTAACAATCCAAAAGCTTCATATTTGAACTGCATAAGCTATACCCCAATCTGATGGGAAATATCTGATCTTGACCATGATCAAGAAGTCCCAAGAACAAACAAGCAAGCAATTGTCAACAACACGTACAAATCCAGCCTTACAATAACAAACAATCTGAGCAGTAGATCATCGGGAAAATTGAATATATAGGACCAAGTTGAGAGTGCTTTGATAAAATAAAATCAAGTTTATTGTCCTTGTAAATATAGAACTGAGTTGAGTACCTTCTTGCAAATATGATATTTTCCCATTTTAATTTCATTTTCATTTTCCAGCCCATTTTTCTCTACGTGAAATGACTCTTTTGCCCCTTATCTTTTGCCCCAAATCCAGCCCATTCCCCAGACTATTCCGATCCGCCGATTCCTCCCCAGCGAAAGAAAAAACCCTAGGCTTCACTCCAAGTGGCGCTCGCGGGGTAGGCGAGGGAGCGGCGGCGCGGCGCTGGCGGGCCAGGCGGTGCTCGCGGGCCAGGCAAGGGAGCGGCCGGCGGCGATGCATCCCTCCTTCCTTTCTCTGGTAATCTCTCCTCCCTCTACTCTATGCACTGAATTCCATCAGACAATATCTTGAAACTCAGTGGAAAATGTGTAACCCTAGATTGCTTAATGGGAAAGGATTGACTTGGAGGGAGGTCACCATGGCTAAGAATCATCATGGAAAAGGGTATGTATCATCTGATCTTACACCTAGTAATTTTTTTGCGAGGCATGGTTGGCACATAAAAGAGGGACAATATAGCAAGGTTCTAACTCGTTATTTTCTGTTCGGGCACGTAGGATTGATCAAATTTCTCTAGTAGCTACGGGTGTTGATTGTTTCATTGCTGCTGAGGATGCCTCTCAAGCAAGGCAGTGCAGCACTGCAACATTTGAAATCAATGTGCCTGGGATAGGTATTGACCAATCGTCGTTTAAGAACATTGGCACTAGTGTTTGTAATGCACCTCTTTTGTTGGAGGGGCATGCTAATAGCAATGCTACAGAAGTAGAGGTTCCAACGAATGTGTGGTCAGCACAAGGCGTTGTGGATTGGTCATCTCTGATAGTCACTAACGTGTCTGATGAAGATGATAGTGGTGTACTAATGACCGATGCAGAGATGTGTAATCTTCTAGGTATAACAATAGACTCTGATAATGTAAGGGAACAAGTAACTCCAAATGCTCCTATGGCTCCCAAGGTTGTTCAATCTAATACACAAGAAGATGACACCATAGGAGCAGCTATACCGGTTGATGATTTCATCCCGGAGGAGAATCGGCCTATGTATGATAAGGATCATCCCACAATGAATTTAGGCGACATGTTTCCTTCCATGGATGAATTTAGGATGGCTGTTAGACAATATGCTATTAACAAGGAGTTTGACATGGATATCGTGAGGTCTGAACCTAAGAGGTTTGTGGGAAAATGTAAAGGAGAGGGATGCACGTGGAGGATCAATGCTCTAGGATGTTAGATGAGAAGACTATTAGGGTACTAACTAATTTATGTGCAATGAATCACCATTGGGAATATTTTTTGGTTGTGTAGCTAACACCTTTTCTTTTATGCAGGTTACCAAGGTTATAGATGGACACATGTGCTCATCAAGTAGTAGGATCAAGTCAAGTATGGCCTCTCAATCTTGGATTGTTGATAAGGCAATCACAATATTGAACAATACTCCCAATGTAGGTGCCAAGCAGTTACAAAAGCAACTACAAGATGACTACAAAGTTACCATTGGGTATGATACCATATGGCAGGGAAGAGAGATAGATATCAATAACTTGTATGGCAATTGGGAAGAGAGTTTTCAAAGATTGTACAATTTCAAGGCTGAGGAAGAGTTGAGATCACCTGGGAGCATAGTAGAGATTGACACTATAAATGTGCGAGGTAATGTGCATTTTAACAGATTCTTTTGTGCATTTAGGCCTTGCATTGAAGGTTTTGTTGTAGGATGTAGACCATACATCAGTATAGATTCAACATCATTGAATGGCAAGTGGAATGGACAATTATGTGTAGTTACAGCTCTTGATGGGCATAATTGGATGTACCCAGTTGCTTTTGGGTTCATACAAATTGAAAACACAGAAAATTGGACTTGGTTTATGTTGCAATTGAAAAAGGCTATAGGCTATAGGTAATATCCCCACCCTTGCTATATGTTCAGATGCTTGTAAAGGTCTAGAAAATGCTGTTGTTGAGGTGTTCCCCTAAGCTGAGCAAAGGGAGTGTTTTAGATACCTTAAGCAGAATTTTATGAAAAAATTCCATGGTGATGCTTGTGAACATATGTGGCCTGTAGCTAGGGCATACAAGTATGATATATTTTATCATCATTTTCAGAAGGTCATCTCAGCATCTCCACAGGTTCATGGGTATCTTACCAAATATCATAGTTTACTTTGGATGAGGTACAAGTTCAACCCTACAATTAAGTGTGATTACATTAATAATAATCTTGCAGAATCTTTCAATAGTTGGATCAAGGATATTAAAGACCTTCCTATTGATGAGTGCACATAAGTCTTGAGTGGCAGATAGTAGGAGTGAACAAGATAGGCATGTAGTGAAAACACATATTCATGAGTGCACATATCTTGAGTGGCAGCACATAGGAAAACCTTGCCCACATGCATTGGCATTTTTGACAACTCAGAAAAATGTTAACATGGAAGACTATATGCATGAGTATTATTCATTACAAAAGTTTAGGGTTGCATATGAGGGTGCAATAGAACCAATGACAGCAAGGCTTAGTGGCCAAGGGTGGAACTTGGGTTCACAGTTTTGCCACCAATTGCTAAGAGAAATGCTAGTAGACGTAGGAAGCAAAGGATCAAGAATTGCTTTGAAAAGGGGGTGAAGGTGAAAAGGGTACAGAATAAGAACAAGTGTAAGAGGTGTGGTGAGTTAGGCCATAGGCTAGCTGGTTGTCCACTGAATGGAACAAAAAAAAGGTTACATAATTAATACAAACTAATTTATAATTTCTTATTAATTGCATCTCTTTTAATATCTAACCTACATTTTTCTCATGTTAGGAAAAGAAAGAGCAGAACCGACACAAGATCAGAAGCTTCAAGTAGAGGCAAAGGCAAAGAAGCTCCCAGCACACCTATAAGGTCCACCATAAATATCCCTTCTTCACTGAGTGGAAGTCTTGGACTTATCACAAGGAGGTGAACCACTCTAATCTTAGAACATCTATTTAATGTGCAATACAAACTACTAACACTTAACATGTGTGCAGACAACTAGCACTTGCCATGGCAGATGCCCCATCTCAAGTGGCTTTACCTACTTCTCCACAAAGGGCTAGGACATCTCTAGCAAAAGCAAAGAAGATTACCCCTAAGAAGAAAAAGAACTGATGTTGGACTGCTAATTATTAGTACTTTTGTGTATTGTGGCTGTGAACCACTATGTTAGATTCCTAGTATTTTGCTAAAGATGATTTGGCTTGTAGCTGTCAACTCCTAAGTTGGACATCCTAGTATTTTGCTAAAGATGATTTGGCTTGTGGCTGTGAAATATTTTGGATCTCTAGTAGTTGGCTTATGTAATCCATACTCATTAAATGAGCTCCTAATATTAGTATCTTGCCAATTTGGTCTGGAAGTTCTAATGGATAACATGGGAATCCCTAAGATCATAATGGGAATGGGTGATGGTCAATTGATGTGTTGCCTGGAAAGGGCACTATTTTGTCGGTCTAGGGAATGGGCTAGATTTGGGACAAAAGAGGCATTTCACATAGAGAAAAATGGGCTGGAAAATGAAAATGAAATTAAAACTCAATCCTATATTTACAAGGATAATAAACTTGATCCTATTTTATCAAATCACTCTCAACTTGGTTCTATATATTCAATTTTCCCTAGATCATCAGTGATGAGATACTAACATCCCAAAAGTTTCAGATTCGAGCTCCATAAGCTGAACCCCAACCTGATGGGGGAAACAAAAAATCTGATCTTGACCATGACCAAGAAGCCCCTAGCACAAACAACTAAAACACCACCACCTTCACCTCCGATCAAGCAAGATCTTTCCCACTAAGAACTCAAGCAAATGATCACAAATCCAACCTTCGATCGGGGAGTAAATAAACAACAAGCATACGGAGAAGTAGGAACGATCATCCCACGGCGAGAGTCGAGCCCATCGGCTACACTTTAGATGGCGTCAGAAAGAACATACCTTTCAGTTTCAGGAAGCTTGGCAGGCGGCAGGCACGAGCGAGATCGGGGAAAGCTCCAAGAAGCAGAAGAAACAAAATAACCGAAACCCTGTGGCGTGCTGATACACAGCGATCAGGGGCAGGGAAAGCAAAAAAAAAAAAAAAAGCCGAAAGCAAGAAGGGATCGCCGGGTCAAATCAGTGGCGTAAGCGTGAAAATTGTACTACTAGTACGTATGCGTCCGTGTCTCCGTGCGGTGGAATGGTAGTGGATAGAGGTAGGAGGAATACCGCTTTCGAGTTTGGACTGCCACTTTAGGCGGTGACTTCGTGGTGGAATGGGGCGGAATTGGTGTGGTGGCCGGACGATGGGCGGCGATTGCCCAGGGAGGAGAAGAGAGGAGAGAAGGGAGGAAAAAAAACGAGACGACGACGAAAAGCGGCAGTCGCAGAAGGCGGAGCGGATGGGCCCGGCTTTACTGTCTCTTTGTAGGTACAGTTGTACCGCATCGCGTCGCCGCCCGGCCGGGGTGACGGTTTCGTGCGACTGACGTGTGGGGGACACGGTTTGTGGGGCCCAGATGGCAGTGTGTGTGTCGGGGGCTACCGGCAGCGGCGAGATTTTCATATTGTTCATATATGTAGCCTCCAGTAACTTTTTTCCCAATTTTAGCCGCGTCTTAACACCCGTTATAGCTCTCTTTTCAAGCTCAAAAAATATGACAGATGATATGTATCACCTTTGCAAAAATAACTCTCTTTTCGAGCTCCAAAAATATGACGGATGATATGTGTCACCTACCTCGTTACTTACTGTGCCGCCTTAGCTCGGCAGGAGGCGTGGGATGAGACAAGTGGACGGGCCGGGCAACTATTGCCAAGCCATGGCAGCAGCCTACCGCACCACCCCAACTCAACAGGCTGCTGCTGAGCAGCCACAGCTCGGCAGCTACCCGGCGTGCATAGTTTGTTCGTGGGGGCATGCAGTAGATTTGCACCTTAATAAACTGACGATTTCCATATATACGTATGCTATGGTTCATACAAATATATAATACATCAAACCCTATAAAATAAGATGAGAGGCAATCATTTTTTGTCAGTGAATTTGTCTTACGAAAAATTGTAATTTTAAATGATCCAATTGAAGAATTGGCATCAAACACAGTAACAGGTCAAGGGTTGCCTGCTATCCACTTCCTCTGTCGGCAAAGCTAGTCCTAAGGGAAGGTTAGCATATCGAGAGAACATCGTACAAGTCATATTGCAATGGTAGCCGAGTGAGAGCAGATGCAGCGTACAATCAACTGGGCCAATCTCTTGCGCGCTGAACATCTGATGCACCTAGTCCTCCTAGTAATTGCTGGCATCTTATGGAGGGAAACACATTTTGTTAGGCTGACATAAGATAGAACTGAAATAAAACCTGTAATTATAAGCACCGGTGTTGCGTGCTACGGACGATGAACCTCCTAGGTACTCGGTCCATGGTAGTTGGTTGCAGTGAAGCCTGATGCCACGTAGTCGCATCATAGTAGTGGACTATATAGCTGTTGTACGTCCGATCATACCACTCATCATGCTGCTGGAGATGCGGGTGGTCCACAGGTGTATACGCGCTATACTGCACCTCGTAATCTCGAATAGGGAAGTCGATGTTGGTGCTTGCGATGTCCTATGTGTCGGGCTATCTCTTGACAAGGATGAAAGTAGAGTACTCCCTCATCCACGTCCCCCCAGCAAGGATGGTCTGGGCTGAGGTTGCCTCCGCAACGAAGATGGGAGTAGAGTAGTGTTAGTGCGAACGTCCTGCACAAAGACAGCATGTATGAAAAGTAACAAAAATAAGGTATGTTGTCGATTGCAGCAGATTATGAAATCATCAAATCTGATCAGTGTGTTGCACAGACTAGGAGCGATCGAGGCTAGAGGGTGCATTTACGAGCTAGGTGGATGAAGCTATCAATGGACGATGCAACGACTCATCGCCCCTAGAATAAACACGTCGATAGCACGGTTGTAAATGATGCCCCTAGTGTGTGCTTGGCATCCTTGTACATATTGCGGATGGACCCTAGCAGTCATTCAATCGCGCTCGACCATTCGTGGCGCAATACGATTCCACTCTCGGACATGATGTGGCATAGCTAGTCGATTTGCAACGATAGACAAAACTAGGTGTGTATGCTCAAATAGTAGGATACAAATACGAACTTTAATTTTTTTACCACTTCGTCCTATCGTGTCACACGGTGTCAATTCAGACTGAGTGCCAGCCTATCAACATGCGTGGCCTGCGAAGGAGGCTGCACAAGGGAACGCGTAAGTCTACAATAAGTTCGCGGCACGTACCACTCTAAGTACAAGCGGTACGTGTTTGAATCATACACCGTCCACTCCTACTTGACCTTTATCCTTATAGACTACTCCTAGGCCTGCATCCACTAGGCATGTGTTAGCCTCCACTCATCACTTTTTCGTCCCTTCCTCGATTGCCTGCGAAAAAATGGGGGTACGCAACTGTTACTTTAGTGTAGAAATAAAGCGGACTAGAATGGTACATAGCAAACCGTATGCAATGAGGTAACAAATAAATTTACTTACAAGTGCATGTGGATGGGTAGTGGTTAATGTGGTGCTGGTGGCACATGCTGGTGAAGCTGGGCGTATGGCTCCACCACATGGGAGAAGATGAGGCGCAGGTCATGAGCCAGTACTCCTTGTTCTGCTCACACTGCTCTGATAGTCCAAAAGCAGATGTCTCAGACATGAACTGTGTGGCCTACACCTTTTACACGATGCTACCCTTGTCCAAGGTCTCGAATGTGTTATGGAAATCTGGGTATAGTCGTTGTGGCTTCTCCCTAGACCATCCTAGCTCACTAACAGTCCAGCGAGTACCTGTAGGTCGCGAATAGAATAGTAGAGCCCTAGCTATACATCAGAACCTTATAATCATCCTCGGCATCGACTAGGGATTCAACGATGTGGATGTAGCTAGGGTACACCGAGTCCCCCCTAAGTCATAGAAAACATGATCCATCCAAACATGAAGAGCAAGTAAGCCACTAGATGGGACCTCATGATATGTGCAGGCGCGTCTACTGGGCATTGCATGTATAGCCGCAGCCACCCATGTGGCATTCCAGAGGACTTATCTGGAATGGGATGACCAAATTGGTGCAGCATATGTGCTTTTTTAGTCGGGTGATCTAGCGGGTGGAACCATGGGATGCAACATCTTGTAGGGTGATGGTCATCTCCCCCCACCAAAAGTGAAATATGTGGGTCTCTAGTCTCCACTGGCCAATGAGTGCTAACAAAAGCGACAAGTCCAATGCAAAGGACCGCCTAATGTCCACCATCCTCACCTTGGGCAGCAACTTGGCCCGCCACAGAACTGGAACGTACCGATCGTCAAGGGGCTAGTCCTCCTGAGGTCCCTGGAGAACAAAGTGGACCGGCCCTTCACCTCTCGATCATGCCCAACAACGATACTGGCCATCCTAGGATGGTTCTAGCAACGTGGCACCCTTGAGACCGCCACCAATAGCCATTCCCTATGGTACATAAAATAATATGTCAGTGCCAAATGGTGCTAAATATAACTGATCTCGAGAATAATCACGCCGCATACGTACGTACATATTGCCCAAATTAGAACTTTCTTCTTGCGAAAGCTTGTTGCTTTGATTAAATGCACACTCATACTAATTTATTGTGACTAGTACTAATTATTTATGATTAGTACTAATTAAATATGATTAGTACTAATTACAATGCTAATTAGACATGCACAGTGCATACGAACCCACATTTTTTCACAGATTTATGTAATCACACGATACTAATAAATATACACGTGCGGAGATACATAAAATTATTTTAGCTATTTTTTGGCTCATATTTCTGTAGCTATTTATAATAAGTAAATATGGCTACTTATAGAAACATACCTGTCAACTAAACAAGGCTACCTAGTGTATTTCACGTTGCAAAACTATAGTTATGCTAACGATATATTAAGTGTGTTGCTTGTATACGAATGAAGCATACCTTTTTTTTCGAAGGTATTCACTAGCTCCACAATGCTTCTAACTGCAAAGGGTTACAGCTGTGCTTTTGTTCGATAGCAATGCGACTTTTTTCTTTCTTTTCCCTCCCTAGCTGCGCTCTCTCTCGCTTGGTAGTGTAATCAACGCACTAATAAAACAAGAATATAACGTCGTGCGTGTCACGTCATGTCGTGTAATTAACCATGGGATTCCCGAAGGCAAACCACGTGCGGACGCTCCTCGATGAGATTCCCTAGCCCCGTGCCCACACGCGCTTGTTGCCGCTTCTGGCTGCTCGGGATTCTCGGCCAGCTGCCCAAGCCAGTGCAGCACGGCAGCACCTATTGCCATGCCTATCCGTCTACCTGCCGCACGCCATCTAGCCTACCGAGCTACGGCAGAGCGGCAGGTGACACTGTTGTGCGCCGAGCTCGAAAGGGGACCATTTTTGTAAAACGAACGCTACAAGGTTAGAATTTTTAAAAAAGTTATTACAGTACCATATGCTTGAACAGTTAGTATATGCCTCGGGTGCGATCGTAGTGCTTTACTTGTTGTTGCGACCAAGCATCCAGATCCAGCCGGGTGCATGTGCACAACAGTCAACTCGTACTGTGTACCACGAAATTGATGATTCGTGGTCGAATCCTCTGTGATGCAATGCAACCCAGGCAGGCATCATGCGCTCTGTGTTGGATACATCAGGGGTGGGTTCTTTTGAGTTTATGGTTTATGGCTTAAATATTTGAATTTTGACTGTTCGCAAGAGATAGTATACACAAAAAAATAATCGTATGCAATTTTAGCTGGTATAGCCGAACTCACTATACTTTTTACTACAATTTTCCTGTTGACCCCGTCTTAAAAAAATACATCTTTTAAAAGTTAGTTACTATAGTCTGTACAAGCATAACTGGTTGAAAGTAGAAAAGAACCTAGCCCAAATAAGAAAGATCATGCATGCAATGCAAGCAGATGATGGCACGGGGAACCAACCAATGCGTCTCATCCGGTCATCCCATCGTGGAAAACTAGGCCTCAGGAATGCAATTGCTGTGGGGAGGATCTAAAGAAACCAGCTACAGGTAGGGACTTTGATTAATCAGGATTCTAAGTATGTAGAAATAAGAAAAATAAAGGATTAGAATAAGAATGCATGTGTAAAATAGAAGTGAAAAATAGAGAAATTTTATAGGTTGGATGTTTGGAACAGAAGAATATTAGAAACACAAAAATTTTGGAGTGGACAGTAATCTTATTTTCTTTTAGTCTAAAATTAAGCACTACTTTTCCCATCTCAACCACCGACAATGGGTCCAAGTCATGTTAATTAATTAATTATTCTATCCCACACAGGTTGGAAGTACAGTGCCCCTTCTTCCCCATCTAGCAGCAGAGCAAGGAAGGGCACAACATAAGTGGCGATGGTGTTCTAGTGGTGGAACGACGAAGTGGATGGGTGCACGGCGTGTTCCCAGACATGGGGAACCCATTTTTGGTGTCACGAGAGGATGGGAAGGAGCAAAGGTGGCGGTCACAGAAGAGAGAAGCCCACCACTAGTGAACTTCAGCGATCTCTAGGATCGGAGGTCGAGCGCATGAGCCCGGTGTGACTTGGGGATTCCTTCTGTAGTGGCGGGTTGGCCTAAGGCAACACGAGCAAGGCCGGTGTTGAGGGCATCCATGGTGTCGTGGAGGAGGTCTGCAATGGGGATCTACGACAGCGGAGTGGTTCAAAGGAGGTCGGGGAAGAGTTCAGCAGGGAGGAGGCGGGCACGGTGACATGGATAGCACAGCAAGAGGAGTCGGAGTCGGCAGGGGGATGCGGGTGTGGTGGCATGACGAGGACACAATTTTGGTGCTAGTTGAAGACTACAGGTGTCTCAGTGAAGAAGAAGATGATGGGGCAACTCTGGGATCGCAAAGGAGTGGGGATAATGGGGAGAGGCTCAATTTGGGAACATGAACTACGGACTACGAAGAGAACGAGTTTTGGGGGTTTGCGGAGCCCAGCTTGGGAGGCAATGGCGGCTCACCGGATTTGTGGAAGACAACAAAGGTCGGTTGGTGGCGTGGTGTGGTCTTAGGGATGCGGAGATGAAGGAAAAGGTAATCCGACAGCGATGGGGCTTGGCGAGGGCGATGACGACAATGGGTGTCGCTTCAGCGAGGCTGTGCCACAATGGTTAGCTTCACCTCTCCGATCGTAGGAAATTTTTCAAGAGATCAGAGTGGATTCTCGTTTTTCTATGAAATTGTAGGTCAACAATAGCATTTCTCTGGAATTTGAAGATGTGTTTCTTGCGAATCAAATGGTGCTATAGGAACCAAATCCATAGAAATTTGATTCCTAGGATTTTTCTTTGAAAATCTCATGAATGAGTGCCTTGCTATTACTAGCACTGGAATGTTGAGAGAGAGATTTGACTAACCATGAGACTGGCTTGAGGCTAGGCCAGAGATCTTCACAAAAGAGATCCCCCGATGTAATGCTAGCTTCAGATAGACATCCAGTAGAAAACAATTTACTATTGCAAAGTAGTAATTACTTGGGATCTCTCGAGAGACACGCAAGTGCTCATGTAACAAAAAATCAGGCGTGTATACTGTTGAGGAACTCTCGCTGGCGACCAGTCCGAGCGATTCCTCTGCTTAGAATAAGAACGAATCAATCACAGAAACACAGAATAATAGATTGAACACAGAGAGGTAGAGAGAACTCCTGGTCTTTCTTTATTGCTTCATATGCATTGAGTACAAAATCAGCCATATGGCTCTCTATTTATAGGGGGTGGGATGAGGTGCCCATTATAGATAAGGACTCGTTTAAACGGAGAGGATCCGTTTAAACGGGGATCCTTATCTTTAGTTTCCCAATACTCCCCCTTGGGCACTCATCCGACATACTCATGCCTCATTAAAACTCCATAAAAACCCAGTGGGAAAAATTTAGAGAAAGAGTACATGATGCATGTTATGCTGCGATTGCACGAATTGTCTCATTAAAAACCTTGATCGAGAAACTTGGGAAAACTCGTCAAGGGAAAAGAGTACAATTCACCCAACTTCATTTAGTCTTCAGGACTTTTATTCTTTGGGTACTTGATCTTCGTGGATCAAGATTTACTAACGGTCTTGAGAGAATTCTCCCCAGATTCTGCACTTCTCTAAGTCTCATCATACCGATCCTCGCACGCACCTTTCAAAGCTAGATGCGGGAGGGACTTTGTGAATAAATCTGCTAGATTTTCACAAGACTTAGTATCACGATACTTTAATCTCGTCCATCTTTTGCAATTCATGAGCATAGAAGAACTTGGGGTTGATATGCTTTGTGAGATGACTCTTCACATAGCCCGTTTGTACTTGTGCAACGCAGCGGCATTATCTTCATAGATAATTGTGGGTTTTGCACAATGTTCATTCCACATGATCGCTGGATGTGGTGAACCATTCGCGTAGCTGCGCATTCACGTGCGGCTTCATACTGCGCTATTATTTACGAGTGGTCGTCGAGGTAGCTACAAGGCTTTGCTTAGACGATTTCCGTGAAATTGCAGTTCCACCACACGAAATACATAGCCTGCTTGTGACTTTGCGGTATGCGGGTCGACAGTACCAAAGATCTGCATAGCCAATCAAGTTCAGATCTTGATTCTTTCAGAGAACAATCCAAGGTCCTTGCTTCCTTGGAGATATCGGAAGATGTCCTTTATGCCCCGCCAATGTCTTTTGGTGGGCTCTGCACTATACCTTGCTAATAGGTTCACGGCAAAGGCAATATCCGGTCTAGTGCAGTTTGCTAAGTACATGAGTGCTCCAACCGCACTCAAGTATGGGAATTCGGTCCCGTGACTTCCTCCCCTCTTCCCTAGGTCGGAAAGGATCTTTTCTTGCTGCAAAGATCTCCGATCATCGGTACTTTTGATGGGAATGCTTTCTCAAAGCCGAATCTTTCTAGCACCTTCTCGGGTGTAGGTCGATCGATGTACTAAGACTCCTCCAGGACATGCTCAAGTCAGAGCCTAAGCGTAACTTGGTCTTGCCCAAGTCTTTCATTTCAAACTCGACTCCAAGTAGGAGCTTGCTTCTTTTATATCATCCATTGTCCCGATGATATTCGGATCATCTACATACACCGAGATTATACTGAATCCATTCGGGATCGCCGTATAAATACACAAGGACAGTCTTCATTGTTTGTGTAGCCTTTCTTGCGAGAAAGTCGTTTAGCGATTATACCACATTCGCGATTGCTTGACCCATACAGGACTTTCTAAGCTTCACACCGCATGATTTCTATTTGCTCTGTTTTGGTTCGGAGAGAAATTCCTTGAGGACTTTCATATAAATCTCCGAATCCAAGTTACCATAAAGATATGCGATCACAACATCCATCGCCATCATTTCTAAATTCAAGTTCACCGCCATTGAGATCAAGTATCTAAAGGTAATTCCACTCATGACCGGGAGTAGGTTTCTTCATAATCAACTCCGGGACGTTGAGTGAAACCTTGTGCTACCAGCCTTGCTTTGTATCTCACTACTGCTTTCTTTCATTTCTCTTTCGAACAAATACCCACTTGTGCCCTACAGGTGCACATGGGGAGGAGTGCGACATACGGCCCAAACACTTCTCTTTTGTTCAGAGATAGCAATTCGGTTGCTATTGCCTTCTTCCAATCTTCCCAATCTGATCTTTTCTTACATTCAATGAGCGATGCGTGCTCGGGATCAAGATCAATGATTGTGGTAATTTTCTTTGCGAAGTAGATATCGACATTGGTCGTTGTCCTGCTCAGGGACTCTCCGTGTGCACATAATTTATAGCTATTTCTTCATGAGTTGCTTCTTCGGAGCTTCATCTTGCGACGCTTCTTTCCATTGCGTGGCAAGTCCTTTAGTTTTTCGGCTCCGATGTGTGCGCACACATCCATGCCGATGGGGATATTCAGATCCGGTATATCCTTTACAACAGTGTCATACTTGTGCCAGTCTCAACCGCTCCCTTCTCATTCAGGGGACTTGGTGATCGGCCGTGATAAGTCCTTCTTATCCTTTTCGCCAGCGCCCCGGTTACTTAGGATTCGAGGAGCCGGAGTTCTCGTCCTTTTTTTTCGAGGCCTGCGGGCGAGATTGGGGATACCTTCGCTTTTTGGTATTTCAACCCTCTCCGTGCAAAGCGTGCGAGCACATGCGACTTAGTCACGCTCTTCAAATCACTAAAGTGATTAGGCAAATGATTCACTAATGCTTACAAATTATTTGTCTTCCGACTTATATTGTCTTCTCGACTTCTTTTGTCTTCTCGGACTTTTATTGTCTTCTCGACTTCTATTTGATTTACTAGTGCGTGGGTCATGTGCAGGAATTCCCGTGGCTTCCCACGTAATTTCCCGGCATTTTTCATGAAAGGGTTGATTTCCTCCCCCTAATGTCGGGAAATTATCCTCATCAAAAATGCAGTCAGCGAAGCGGGCAGTATGCAAATCTCCCGACACGGGTTCCAAATACCTGATTATGGATGCAGTCTCATAACCAACGTATATCCCAGTCTTACGGAGAGGACCCATTGCAGTTCGCTGTGGAGGGGGTATAGGTACATAAACCTTGCATCCAAACCTCCTGAGATGAGAAATTTTCGGTGGTGACCCTTGCGCTAGTTGCATAGGTGAATGGATGTTGTAGGCCGAAGGTCTAAAATTGATGAGATTCGCTGCATGTAGGACTGCGTGTCCCCAACATGTAGCTGGCAAATTACAATTCTGCAAGAGGGGTCGGGCAATAAATTTAATTCTCTTGATCAATGCCTCTGCCAAACCATTCTGGGTATGGACATGTGGTACCGAATGCTCAACTGCAATTCCCATCGCCATGCAATAATCATCAAATGCTTTTGAAGTAAATTCTCCGGCATTGTCCATTCTGATGGACTTGATGCGATGATCAGGGAACACATTTCTGATGCGAATGATCTGCGAGATCAATTTGGCGAAAGCATGGTTTCTTGTGGATAATAAACCCACATATGACCACTTTGAGGAAGCATCAATGAGCACCATGGACCTGAGATGGGCTGGATAGGACCACAAATGTCTCCCTGGATGCGTTCCAGGAATGCAGGGACTTCATCCTTCACTTTCAGAGTGGATGGTCTAGTGATTAATTTCCCGGTGGCACATGTAGGGCACACAAAATCTTCAGATTCGGAAATTCTTCACATTAATATTATGCCCGTGAGAATTGTTAATTATATTTCTCATCATCCTAAGACACAGGTGGCCTAATCACGTGCGAGAGATGAGAATAGTTCGAGCTTCGAATCTGTCTTCAGACGATGTACGCCGCAGCGCCTTAATGTTGGTATAATATAGCCACACGTGTTCATGCCATTATAAATGAATAAATGAATGAATTATTTCAAAATCATCCAACCATTACGAGAAGACAAAAATAAAGTACCATCCATGCAAGATCTAACTTGTCCATTTAATGCAAAATAAATGACAATTAACGTCTCATGCATTCATGCATCGACGGAATCAACTAGAAAGTCATTGACTTCTTGGCTATCTTTTCGGGAGTGATGTTCTCTTGAGAGAAATCATGGAGGTGGTGCCTCTAAGTCGTAAGGGAGTGTCGCTACGGATGGACTCAACCTCCATCATTTCAGCAATGGCTCATGATGCTCCCCTCAACACCGCAAAGTTAGCTTCAGCCGCCCTTTGCCATTGTTCTTAGGGCTTGGTGGGCATCAATGACATATTGCGATGCTTTACGATCCGCGACCAATGCCCCCACTTGCCACACTTGTAGCAACCTTGGTTCTCACTGCCATAGGTTTTGCCACTCTCCTTAGCCCTTTGTCATTTGGAGCATCGACTTGCCTTTACGGGTAACGGTCTTACCCTTCTTCCCCTTCTTTTCATCAAGAGCTTTCGCACCTTATAGCTCCCAACGTTGGCTTCACGGCGGCGGAGCTCCCAATGGTCGAGTGACGTAATTCTTGCAGAGAAGTTCGTCCCGAGCCTCGCTACCGCATCATATCAATCAATTGGCGTATTTCTTGTAGCCGTCTTGACGATAGTTGCGGGCGGATTGCACAAAGATTGGGGTGAAAGGTGGACAAGGACTTCTCAATCTTCGCTCATCCGTGATCTCGCTTGCCACGAGTTGAAGATTGGTACAAGTCTGTGCAAGGCGGTTGTACTCCCGACCGCCTTGAAATCGGCAAACCTCATCCGATCCACTCCTACTCGCTCGAGGAAGAATAGTGTACTTTAGCCTCTCAAACCGCTTCTTGAGTGTGGTCGAGAGTGCTAGCGCTTTTCTCCGCCATATACTCATTCTTGAGAGTAATGCAGAGGTGGTGCTGAGGAAATGAAGTGCCCGATCATTTTCCTCGGTGTGGGTTTGGCGTCATGCCGTCGCCAATCCCAATAGCTGCGCGAGCTTCTCGGCTCCAAGTACTATCTCGACATCGGATGCCCACGCGATAGTTCTTGCCATGTTGGGCAAGCTCCTCGAACTCCCTGTTCGTGATGCCGATCATCTACATGTGATGAATGGGACATATAAGTTTACTTCTGTAAACATGCATGGAATTATTTATCGCAGTAAATAAATGGTACAATAAATTCTCGTAATGTTCCATAATTTTCTATGTATTTTTCATAATTTATCGATAATTTTCAGTGATTAAAAGCAATTAAATAATTACAATTAATCAAAACAGTAAATAATTGCAGAAAATACATAAAATAATAGTGGCATAACGCATGCGGGCGGCGGCCGTGCGGGGGCGGCGGCGGCGAATGGAGCCGCGACGCGAGGAGGTCGTGACGGGCGGCAAATGCCGGCGGGACTGCGCGGGGCGGCCATGCGGGCGGCGGCGTGGCGGGCCCAGCGCGGGGCGGCCATGGCGGGCGGCGCCGGCGGGGGCGGGCGCGGCGGCCATGCGGCGGCGGCGTCGCGGGCGGCAGCGAAGCGGTGGCCCGAGGTCGATCTGCACGCGAGCGCGCCACCCGTCGCGAGGAGCGGCGCGCGGCTTGTTGAGCGCGGAGAAGCCGCTGCGGGCGGCGCGCCGAGGCCAGCGGCAGCGCATGCGGGCACGTCGCGCCGGCCGGCGGCGCGCCATGCGGGCGCGCGCGAGGAGGCCGGGCGCGGGAGGCGGTGGCGGCGCAGCGCAGCGCAGCGCGCGCGCGGAGCCGAGGCCGATGGTCGCGAGCGTCGCGTCGGCGCGGAGGCCGGTGAGGCGCGCGCTGTTCGGGCGCGGGCGTGGCGGCGACGGCGGCGGAAGATGCGCCGCGGCGGGCACGAACGAGGGGCCGAGGTGTCATCGGCGCCGCGCGCATGCGGCGCGGTGGAGGGAGTCGAGACGTCGGCGTCGGCGGCGCGCGCATGCAGCGCAAGCGAGAGCGAGGCGCCGATGGCGCTGCGCGTTCGCCGCGCGAGGCCGAGGCCAGGGTGGGCGGGCGCATGCGCGCAGCGGAGAAGCCGGGCGCCGGCGGCAGGCCGCGCGGGCGCGCGGGGCGCGTCTTGAGGCCGGCGGTGGCGTGCCATGCGGGCGTTGCGCGGGCCGCCGACGCGCGTGGCACCGTGGGGCGGAGGGCGCGCCGTGCGGCGGGCGCGTGGCGCCGGGTCGATGCGACGACTACGACAACGACGGCCCGTGCGGGGGCCGGTTGTTGGTGCACATGCGGGTGCGACGGCGACCGAGTGTTGCCTCATGCCGGGAGACGGTGCGCATACAGGCGCGGTGGCCATGCAGGTCGCCCTTGCGAATCTTTTCTTGTGCAATTATCGAACGTAAAAGATGTATAAAATTTCGTTTCTAATCTACGATGCAATCAACATCGCCTTTTTCACAATCTACCGATCGACATTGTGCCGGCGACTTCAGGTCTGCTCACGGTAGATTAGGGCGGATTTGCATCGTTTCTACAGTGCAATCAACATCTACCCCGTTTCGCAATCTACCGATCGACATTGTGCCGGCGACTTCAGGTCTGCTCGCGGTAGATTAGGGATTTGCACCAGAGAAAACAATCTAGAACGCGAAGAAAAGCAAATTCAAAGCGATCTAGAAAAACCAATCTATTAAGTGCTTCGATGATTACCTTCGCTCACCGAGCGATTCGTGGCCGATAACGTGTTGAGGAACTCTCGCGACCAGTCCGAGCGATTCTCTCGCTTAGAATAAGAAACGAATCAATCACGTAAACACAGAATAATAGATTGAACACGAGAGAGGTAGAGAGAACTCCTGGTCTTTCTTTATTGCTTCATATGCATTGAGTACAAAATCAGCCATATGGCTCTCTATTTATAGGGGGTGGGATGAGGTGCCCATTATAGATAAGGACTCGTTTAAACGGAGAGGATCCGTTTAAACGGGGATCCTTATCTTTAGTTTCCCAATATATACATCTCAACTGTCAAACATAGGCCCGTGCATTTTTAAGTAGCTCATATATGTGTTTTTCAACTGTAATTTATAGTTTATAATTGTGATTAACGATTTTTAATTTTAGTATGAGTGTTTATACGATTGAATTAGATACCAATAAAACATTTTAAAAAGATTGTTCTACTAAATTACTTAAATTACCCAATGTAAGTGTGTAAACATCTAAATCCAACGTATGGCCCTTTAGTGAGCTTCTGCTTGGGTGATCGTTTTAGCGATGGCTTCTGACGTTTAGCTGAAATTTCACTGTAGTTGACTTTTTTTTTATTGTAGCTGAGTTAGCTTTTTGGGCATAATTAAATTAAAAAATATAAAAATAGAAAAAAAATATGTTAGCCCATCACGGACAATACAAATGAACACGGGGAAAAAAGAAAAATGCAAAAAAGCTCAAAAAATCTAAAAAAATTCAGAAAAAGATAAATTACTGAATAGTGAAAAAAAAACTGAAGCTAGAAACTGAAGCTGAAAAAAAACTGAAGGTTAAATTTCGTGCGACTTCTCCGAGAAGCTATAGGTGAATCTTGACAATCTTATTCAAAAAGCTACTCTCCCAAAACAAGGCCATAGGACTTGCAGCTATTATGTACTAGCCATATATGCATAGCGTCACGTCATGTTAGATATTATGTAGAACAAAGTAAAAGAGACGAAAATTTTTAAGATAGATTTTTCTTTTAAAAAACGAGGTGTAGAACAAAGTAAAAGAGATAAAATTCTTAAGATGAGTTTTTCTTTTAAAAATAAGGATTCATGTGTATTTTAAAAAAATAAAGTTTTTTTTGTATAAAAAGATTTATGCGTAATTTTAAAAAATCGTAAGGTGTTATTAGGTAAAAGGAGAGGCCGTCGTGGAAAAAACTAAGACTTTTAAAGAAAGCGTGTATTGCACTCCATCTCCGCGCGGAGAAAGCGCCGAGCCGTGCGCGCGTCGCGGACGCATGTACACGGAATCAGCGCTCGTTGGTCGCGTGCCTCGTGGCGAAGTCATGCCACGCAGTCACATCGCGCGATGGGCAGCATCTTCGATCTGGGCCGGCACATCCATGGCACGACGCGGCACAGGCATATAATTACTAAATTAGCGTCTGCTTCTTTCTTCTTCTTATCGTTTTTTTATTACTGAAAATAAACCCATGCTTTATGATTGCAGCAAATGGCTGCAGAAAGATCGAAGGGATAGTACCATAAGCTGCCATTGTTGAAGCTTGGGAGCAAAGCATTGCTCTGTTCTTGTGGGCTATGCGAGTTCAGTGAATGGTGCATTAGTGTTAGATGTACTTGGTTAACATATTAGACACCTTGCTTTCTAGTCCATATTTAAGATATGGTATAGGTTTATATTTGTCTCCTTACTTATCTGGCATGGTTTCACATTTGGTATGGTTTCATACTTACTCCTTTAACTGTCTGGCATAGTTTCATACTTATCCCCTCACCTGCTTGGCTTGTCTCCTCACCTGTCCCGCCGCGCGCAGGAGGCTGCCACCGCTGCACGCCACGTGTAGGAGAACGCCGCCGCCGCCGCCGTGTGCCGGGAGCAGGAGGCCGCCGCCATGGCCAGCGAAGACGCCGCCGCCAACGCCACATGCTACGAGCAGAAGGCCGCCACCGCAGCACGCCACGAGCAAAAGGCCGCCGCTGCTCGCCACACGAGCAGGAGGCTACTGCTATGACCGACGAAGGCGACACCACCACCGCCACATGCCATGAGCAGGAGGCCGCCACCGCCACTGCTACGCACCGCGTGTAGGGTACTACCACGCGCCAGGAGGCCACGCAGGCACTACCCTCTCCAAGGCCGCCACCGTTGCTTCCCTCCACGCCCATGTGTACGATATCTGTAACATCAAGGCCGTCGTCCCTATCGTCCTCGACCTCGCCTCTTTAAACTACAACAAATGGCGCAGCCTCTTCCTCGTCACCCTCGGCAAGTACGCTCTCTCCTACCACGTACTCTCCGATGACGCCCACTCCGACGATGCGGCTCGTATGGGTGGGCCTCGAGCAACAGTTCATCAACAATAAGGAGATGCGTACACTGTACTTGGACACGAAGTTTCACAACTTCGTCTAGAGTGATCTCTCCATCTCCGACTACTGCCACAAGCTGAAGAGCATGACTGATGCCCTCGGCGATTAGGGCAAACTGGTGCCCGATTGCACCTTTGTTTTGTCCGTTCTGCGCGGCCTAAACGCGAAATTCGCATATATGGCGGCCCTGCTGGCGAGGTAGAAGACACTCTCAATTGGTACGTAGTGGTAGGCACTATTAAAAGTAGCCTTGTTAAGGGGCCGCTCCAATTGGTTTCTGGCTGCGGCTTCTGTCTGTTAGCTAAAATTGTACTATAGCGGCTGTTAGTTTTTTTGAATTATTTAATTAAAGAAAAATGAAGAAAAATAAGAAAAAAAATAAAAACACCATTATATCTTTATGAACAATACAAAGGAAAAAAGAAACCAAGAAACCAAAATTAAAAGCTGGTATGTTCTAAGTGACTTATAGCTTAAAAAAGCCAAAAACAAAAAAGCCAAAAGTTAAAACCGTCTACAACGGAGCTAACTCTTACCTCTTGGGAGCATGTTAAGCTACTTGGACTTAAGGATAGGCGGATGTATCCTTAGGAGATTCTGATTTTGAGTAGCTTGTACTAGACGTATGATAGGCAAGGTCAAGTAAGTTATATGACTCACGGACTAGACAACACAGTTAGGTCATGACAATTGATCATGGAGAGTTCAGTCTAGTACTGAAAGCAGAATGTTGGCCGCAAAGAGTCTAGCGAGCACAATCCGTAGAGTTTTAATTAGCTACAGAGAAAGGGTAAATGGTACCTTCAAATTTTTTCTTAAGTACCTATCAATTTTACATTCTGATAGCTATGATAAGTTATAAATATGAAGAATTCAAATTCTAAAAACACTCGGTGCTACAGTAATTTCATCCCCTATGAACAGTAAATTCAGTACTATTTTAAAAACAAAAATCGATAAAACTTTTGATCTGTCAATCCAAAAGATTTAAAGTTTCAACCAAGGCTAGATCATGAACCTAGAAACCTATCACAACAAAAAGTCTTGAAAGAACTTGAGAGAATTGGGGTATTTTAGTTTGTGAAGCTCCGCTGCACTAAAATCAGGTCACAACCTAAAATTGAGCTAACTCTTAAACCAAATCTCTAAATCACTTGAAAATTTGGCATGCATCTTCTGTAGAATATCATGAACCTATTCTAATCAACAATCAAGAAAATTGTTGCCAAAGTTATGATATTTTTCTATTTGAAAGAAGGCTGCACCAAAAATGGATCAAAAACCAAAAACAATGAATATGAGTTGTTCGTGGGCAAATGATGGCTAAGATGGTTTTAGATGTATTCTCACATGTCATAATAAGCTAGAATACCAAACAAATTAAGGTAGATATAGCTGGATCAAGAAATTACTCGGAGAGGCTAAGAAGAGCAAAAGATGAGTTTCTTCACGAACTTACCATGTAAGTGCTTAGAAATGTACAGATTGATTTTCAAAGATTACCTTCATCTCTTACATATTCTTAGTACAACAAAATTAGGAAGAGGAGAGAAAGGAGAAAAAATAATCAAATCAAGAGTAAATCAATCAATACAAAAAAATTTACAGAGATGAACAAAGATTGATGTATTGCTATTTGAGGATGAATGTTTTATAGCCACTCCACCTGGAGAATAAGAGAGCACGCCAGAGCACTCAACTTCTCTCAATCCTTAATCCTAGAACTCATGAATATTTGGTCTCAAGAAAGGATGGTTGGATGGTTAATATAAGTCTCTATCACAACCCGTAAAATAGATAGACTAGTCAGCTCCATTTAACACTTAGTGGACACTATCTACATAGCACATATGGGGAAAATCCGATGACCCCCATACATAGGGTTTTAATTCACATACTATATTTATGTAGACTTTTCAAAGCGTATAAGTCTGAATCCACTAATATCTTAGTCTTGATCCAACTTGATCTTCTTAGCTTCTCCTTGACCTAAATAGCTCTCCCAAGTGTTGCGGTTTTGCTCCAAGGTAGTTCTCGGTATTTTAATCAAACTACCAAAATATCCTTTCTTGATCTGATCATTTCATACTTGCCATATGTTAGGTGTACCACTAGCTTGTCATGCGTTAGGAAGTCTCTCCTATTTTGATTCAACCGGATCACGATTCATTTGGACCGACCAAACCACATGATGTAACTTATCGCTTGAATTTTAATTCAATATTTTCATCTTTCTTGTACCATGTTTGAGCTCATCCATCTCACACAGTATCCTTAATCAATCTAGGCCTTGACTCCTCCATGAGCGTAGGCCTGATACTCATTGTTGATCATGCTTGACTCCAGGTGACTTTGCACATCTAAAGATAAAGAAATTATTTTCGTCTACAAATTCTTTACAACTTGAACCATATTAGCAATAACATGTCTCATGCAACCTGTAACCACTGACCTAGATCATCAAATCATCACATAACTCAAAATTTCTAAAATCACCCATTTCTTTAAGCTGTGTAGAAAAATCTATAAATGTACAAATTCTAAATTTTCACACATCCAAAATGATAATAGTTCATCACAACAAAATCATAGATCTTCTCACATGGTCTTGCAATCTCCTCATTGATAAACCTATTGATAATTTCTTAAAAATACAAGAGGTGATTTTAGAATTTAGAAAGAAAATTTTGCAAATAAAGCTCAAAGGGGTCTCAAGAGGAATACAAAAACTGAAAATGACCATATAAGGCATAAATGAATTGAAGCTAATGAAAATAGCAAGTTTTTCATAAAAAACTTCAAATCCACCAAATGAATTGAAAAAATCTCACTCTAGATCCATATAAAAGAATATAGTTCTATTTGACTTTGACATTGGTGAGAAGAGATTAAAAGATCAAGAGAATCATATCTTGACATTAAAGCTCCAATTTAGCAAAATTTTGCACAAATATTACAAATCATGCTCTCTCTCTATATATTTTTAGTAATATTTCTCCTCCTGTGATAATGGAATTATCAAGATGCATAGAAGAAGATTGAATATAAATAAAATAAAATTGATGCATCCAAAGTGACTCTATAAGTATTACAATATGTTATATTAAGTGAAGTAATTAATCTAGATCATGGCAAACCATATATAGTAAAGCTAAAACCAAATGAACAATAATCAGAATCTAAAACGATTTTTAACATGACAAGTTGCTTAAAATCATAGTTTAGCATAAGGTATCTAAAAATGAGTCAAACTGTATCAATAAAATAAATAGAACCAAGAAGCTATAATTGAGTCAATTTAGAGTGCTACAAGTTCAATGTTGGATCATTTTATTCAAGCACTTGTAATTGAGCATAATTATGACATTTAACACTTGTTGAAATTTATTTTTGGTATTATCTTAGCAAAGCAAGTTTTGGACTTGGATCTATTCACAACTGACTTCTAAGTTTTAACCATTTTCACATATTTGACTTTTTCTAGCTGTGCGCTAGATCTCAACTTATGCTATGATCATCTTAAGCAAGAAGCTTAAAAGATTAGTCTAAGTCATCCAAAACTCCTTTGAGTTCGTGCCTAGTGTAATGGTAAGTCGTCTCATGAGAAAGAATTGGTGAGATCAGTTTTTTTACACAAAAGAGTTCATTTTGCATTTGCTTAACTTAGCATAAGAATGAAGAGCTAATTCTAACTCATGGTTCAATAAAGAACTAATATAGCTCAATTTAGATTCAAAATTTAACTTAGCCTATTTGACATGGCGTGAATCATGAGAGTATGACTAGAGTAAAACCAGTCACAAGATTCAATAAGACATGATTTAGTTCAAGTTTTTCACATTTAATAGAACTAACATGTCAAAAGCTAGGCTATACATAGAAAGACATTACAAATCTAGTAAATTAGCATAAGACATAGTAAGATGTAAAGAAAGATATCATGTCATACAAGGAAAATAATTAAATCTTCATGTAATTATATTACAATGCAAGTTACTAAAATTAAATATGCAATATAATATAATAGATGCAAAAAAGTCAAAATCCCGCTAAAAATAGACCAAAACGACTAATAATCCTTAACTCTCCCTATAAAAAAGCAAAACGAGAATAATCAAGAGGTTTAGTGGAAATATTCGCAACCTGCTGCTCAGACTCTACAAAGTGAAGCACAACATCATGCTTCTCTATATGGTCTCGAAGGAAGTGATATCTACTGCCAATGTGCTAAGTTCTAGAGAGTTGCACTAGATTTTTGGTAGTGTTTATAGTAGTAGTGTTGTCACAGAAGAGAAGAACACTATCTAACGCCAACCCATAGTCCTATAGAGTATATAACATCCAGAGAAACTAAGAGCAACTACTAATTACAACTATATACTATGCTTCAGCAGTAGATTGTGCAACAAAGGACTACTTCCTAGATGACCAGGAGATAAGACATGTGCGTAAGAAATAAAGTGCCAAAAGTACTTTTCCTATTTATTCTACACCCTGCAAAATCAGCATAAGAAAAAAACTCAAATAGAGATAGCAGAATCAGAAGAATACCAGAATCCAAAGTCATGATTGTCTTAAAGATATTTAAAGATGCAACACACTTCTTGACGATGTGAAGCACGAGAGAAAGCCTAAAATCGAGCGCACAGACACACAGAAAACTGTATGTTTAGTCTTGATGTCATGAGATATAGGAGAGTATCAATCATGCTACGATACTCCTTCTGGTCACGGGCTCTCTATCCTTATGAGGATCCAGCATGGTAGAAGTGGCAATGAGAGTAGACATTGGCTTGTTGCTTCTCATGTCGAAGTGTCAAAGAAGATATTTTGTTTACTTGTTTTGATGGATGAAGGCCCATTCTTTTAGTTGCTTGACTTGAAGACCAAGAAAGAATGTCAGCATGCCCATCATACTTATCTTATATTCTTTGCTCATAGAATCTAAAATCTTGGATACCAAAGCATGAGAAGAACCACTAAATATGATGTTATCCACATAAATATAAACAAGTAAGAAGTCACACCATGCTTTAGAGTGAATAAGAATTTATTTACTACTCCCATTGTAAAATTATTTTTAAGCAAGAAACTCTTAAATCTATCATACAAAACACTAGGAGCTTGCTTCAATACATACAAGGCTTTAGAGAGCTTACATACATGGTTTGTGAACTTAGAATTTTTAAAACAAAAAGGCTGTTTGACATATATCTTTTCTTCTATGAAACCATTAAGAAAATCACTCTTAACATCTACTAAAAAAAGCTTAAAATCCTTAGACACCATGAATGCTAGCAATATGTGAATGATTTCTAATCTAGCTACACTTGCAAAGGTATCTTCAAAGTTTAAACCCTCTATCTGAGAATAACCTTAAACTTCAAGTTTAGCTTCGTTGCGAACTACCAACCCATCATCGCTTTGTTTATTTTTAAAAATCCATTTTGTTCTATTTACATTATAATTATGTGGAGATTCAACTAAGATCCAGAATTAGTTTCTTTTAAAATTTTCAAGATTTTCACACATGGCATTGACCTAAGAGGAATCAGATAAAGCATATATAACATCTCAAGGTTCAAAAGATGCAACAAAAGCAAAATGTGCATGAGAATATGAAGAGATAAACTTAGAGCAAGTAACTCATTTATGGAGATCACCAATTATCTGCTCTACAGGGTGTCGTCATTGAATATGAAGAGGGGTCCTAGTGCAGTTATGGCTTCTACCTCATAGGCTATAGAGATAAGAGCGGAGCCACTTGAAGTGCGGGTGAAGATGGGAGGAGGTTGCTTTGTTGAAACTGGAGAAGGAGAAGCAGACTCTACAACCAACTCAAGAGTGACTAGAGAATTGATTAGGTTGTCATCCTCTATGTCAGAGTCATCATCGATGAAGATACTCTCTTGATCATCGTGTACCTACACTGTCAGGTCTAGTTCCAAGACTAGTCTCATCAAAAGTAACTTAACAAATCTCAATAAATTTATTAGTATCTAAATTAAATACACGATAGCCATGAGAATGAGAAGGATATCTAAGAAAAATTTTATTATAACTTCTTGATTCAAATTTATCTAGGTTACCATGTTTAAAAATGAAATATTACAACCAAATATCTTAAAATGAGATACGCTAGGCCTATAACCAAATCTAAACTCAAAATAAGTCTTACCTATGACCAATATGAAAAAAACTCTATTAGACATATAGCAAATTGTAGAGATTGTCTCAGTTCAAAACCTCCTAGGAGTGCTATTGCCATCTATCATAGTCCTAACCATCTCTACAAGGGTTCTATTATTTCTCTCTACAACCCTATTCTACTGGGAAACTCTAGGTAAGGAGAACTAGTGATCTAATCATCCTTAGTGCAGAAAAGTGGCAAATGATGAGTTCTTAAATTTTGTGCCATTGTTACTTCTAATGACCCTTACGACTCTTGGGACATCAGCAGCTAGTCTAATAGTCAACTTTTTAAAGCAGTCAAAGATCTCATCTTTGGAAACCATAAAATATACCTAAGAATACATAGAGTAGTCATCTACAATAACAAGCACATAGCACTTCCCTTCTACTAACTCGACTCTAGAGGGACTAACTATGTCTAAGTGAAGAAGCTGTCCAAGTCCATCGGTCATCACTAAAGTAAGAGATGGATTAGAAGCAGAAATCATCTTACTATATCTACAGAGTGTGCACACTAGATCTTTAACACTCTTAAGCTTATGAAATTTTCTAGTTAGATTCTTACTACTAACTCTAGTCAAGTGGTCAAAACCTATATACCCAAGTCTACAATACCAGAACACTAAGTTAGAAGTCATAAGACACTTAGGGCTAGAGGTAGAAAAGATACTGAGATTAGCACTAAAAATCCTCTCAAACTTAGAGATCCCAATGGCATACTCACTTGAGAAGTCTAGTACTCTGCACATACCACTCTTGAACCTCACTTCTAGGCCCTCATTAAGAAGCTGGGGGACAGATAGGACATTATATCTCAGCATACTTACCAAAGCAATATCCTTAAGCATGAAGTTGTTACTGATGTGCATTGTGCCCTTTGCTGTCACAGTTCCAGTAGAAGCATCCCAACATGATTAACTTATTATCGGATGCATGTGTAAGGAAGGAAAACCATCTAGAATCTTCGGTCATGTATCGAGAACACTCAGAGTCAACAAGCCATACGTTCTTATTTCTCGCATGTCGAACCTATAGGGCATAAGCGAGAAATATCTATGTGTTAGTACTGTGGTTAGTGATAAAAGACTTGAGAATCTAGTAGTAAGCCACATGATGTCTAGGAATAACAGTAGAAGTAAGAATAAAATGGGTAGCAAGATAATCATAAGAACCACCTAGACCTCTCCAAATGGGCCTACCAAAAGATAGGTACTCTCCTTGTCTACTTGTGATCTACCCTCATGATATCCCAACTCAAAACGCTGCCTAGAGCCACCAAAGGAGTAAAAGAAGCCACATACAAACCGAGCCATATATCTAGAAGGAAAGACATGCTGCCTGGCTCTAGAGACACTTACAGGTGAAGGAATTTCTCTAATGAATCTCAAGGTGCACACTCTTTTCTGTCAACGTTGGCTATATGGAAGCAGAACTCAACTATATTGCTATCCTTCTTGCAGAAAGTGCAATGGTACTTGACTTTTTGAGGGGTTAGCATATTAAGGTAGAAGCATTTGTCTTACTAAAAGGTGTTTTGGGCAAAATCTGTAGATCTAAATACTATCTTAGATGGCTTAGAGTGTTCTATCTCAAACTTACCACTCTCAACAACTCTCACAATTTTAGATGGGTAGTTTTTAAAATACTCTAGAGAATCAAATCCTAAATTTCTTTTCTTCACACTCACTTTAGATTGATCAAGAATCACGTTAAGGTTCTTCTTCTCACTAGAAAATCTCTCAAGGGTCTTTTTAATATAGTCATTTTTTGGGACAGATTCTCACATTTGGCACACTCATTTGTTTTGGTTGTCCTAGCATATTTCTCTTTATGGATAATTACCTCAAGCTTTAATGCCTCACAACACACACGGGGAATTTCTAGTCCTAACTAACTACTCTTATACTTGATCTTAAAAGTCTCATGCATCTCATCTAAATCAGCTCTAATTTCAGCACAAAGGCATAAAAAATAGAATTAATAATTTTCTTAGATGCATTTATGGACATGAATTTTTTTAATGTTGGATTTCTACTCTAGTGTCTTGTTAAGTGCATCATTACCAATGCTGAGCCTAGAACAATTTTTATAAAATTCAATCCTAGAATGAAGTTCCATCTTAGTTAGTTCTTTCATTTTAATTTTACTACCCTCATAATGATAGCAGGTATGATCAGGATTAAATTTCAGCAATTCCTTAGTAGCACTATCCAATTTCAATTCAAGCAAAGCACAATTTGAGTAGATAAAGGAATATCATATACAGGAATCACATTTAAAGCAATAGCATCTAACCAATCATGATCAAGATGAGATTTAATAGATTTTAGTTCATCTATAGCATTTTTAAGTAGATCAACAACAGGGCAATGAACAATTTTGAGTTTAGCCATTTCATCATGCAAACACAAGATTCGTAATTATAATCAGGATTAATGGATTTGAGCCTAACAACTTCTAGGTTCAAGTTATCAATTGTGATGTCCTGATTTCTAATCACTTTAGCTTGTTTTTTTCCAATTATTGTACAGCAGCAACTAGAGTATGTTTCATTTATGTGGAGGAGGGACATATCTCATCGAGATCACTGTAGGGCTCGTTAGAGGAGCAGTTCAAGTCATGACTGCCCTTGGCCATGAAGCACATATCAGTGAAGTCCTGAGCCTTTTTCTTGCTGTGGGAGTCATCCTCATCATTCTTAGTCCCCAAGTCCACATTGTTTATGTCAACATTTTTAAGAACGGCAAGGACCTGGTTGGTGAACTTCCGGTAATTGGTCTTCTTAGCTTTCTCATCTCGAGCTTGAGGATGTCTTTGAAAGTCCTTCTCTACTGCACTAAAATAAGACTAAAATCTAAAATTGAGCTAACTCTTAAACTAAAATTCTAAATCACTTAAAATTTAGTATGTACCTTCTCTAGGATATCATAAACCTATTCTAATTAACGATCAAGAAAATTATTGCCAAAGTTCTAACTTTTTTTCGTTTGAAAAAAGGTTGCACCAAAAAAAGGTCAAAAACAAAAATAGTGAATATGACTTTCTTGTGGGTCAATGATGGTCGAGATGGTGTTAGATGTATTCCCACATGTCAGAACAAACTAAAACACTAAAGAAATTGAGGTAGAAACAGCTGGATCAAGAAATCATTTGGAAATGCCATAAAGAGCAAAAACCAAGTCATGAAATTGCCATGTAAGTGACTAGATGGATGGGTATTGATTTTTAGAAGTTATCTCTATTTCTCATATGTTCTTACCAATGCAAGATTAAGAAGGAAAGAGAGATAAGAAAAAACCAACCAAATTAAGACCAAATCAATCAATATAAAAGAGATACATGGAGATGAGTAAATATTGATGTATTGCTACTTAAGGATAAATATTTTGCAACTACTCCACCTGATGGACAAGAAAGCACACCACAACACCCAACTTCTCTTAAACCTTAACCTTAGAACTCATGAACACTTAGTCTCAAGAAAGGATGGTTGTATAGTTAACACAAAGTCTCCATCCTAACTCGTTCGATAGATGGAATAGCTAGTCCCATTTAACGCTTAGTGGATACTATCAATTTAGTAGATATGGGAAATATCCGATAACCCCCCCCACACACACACTGATTTTAATTCACACACTGCACTTATGCACACTTTTCAAAGTGCACATGCCCGAATCCGCAAAGTCCTTAATATTAATCCAACTTGACTTTCTCAGCTTCTTATTGACCTAAAACACCCTCTCAAATGCCGTGGTTTTGCTCTATGGTAGTTTCCAGTATTTTAATCAAACTACCAAAATATCATCTCTTGACCTGGTCATCTCCTTCCATTACAATTAATCACCATATTTGCAACGTGTAGGTGCACCACTGATTTGCCACACGTCGGTAAGTCTCTCCCATTTTAGTTCTACGGGATTACGCTTCACTTGAACCGACCAAGCCTATGGTGCAACTCGTCGCTTGAGCTTTCATTCAATATTTTTCGTCTTTTTTGTGCTATGCTTGAGCTTAGCCATCTCATACGACGTCCTTGATCAATCTGGGCCTCGACTCCTTCATAAGTGTAAGTCCGATCCTCACCGTTAATCATGGTTGACTTCAGGCAACCCTACATATCCAAAAATAAAGAAATTATTTTCGAACATAAGTTCTTCACAACTTGACACACTTTAACAATAACATATCTCATGCAACCTATAACTACTGACATAGGTCATCAAATTATCCAATAACTTCAATTTTCTAAAATAATTTATTTTTACAAGTTGTTTAGAAAAATCTGCAAATTTTAAATTTTCATTCCTCCAAAATAATAATGATTTATCTTAACAAAAGCATAAACTTCTCACATGATGCTTCAGGATGTTAGATATAACGTTTGCGATTGTATAATGTCGCAACTTCCTGATCATGTCACCGATGATAACTTCAGTTGGATTCCAACTATGAAACCATATGGCAACCTAATCATTCATAGCCGAGTCTTATCTTGCCTTTCCGCCACCAGCAAAAGCAAGCAGATTCCAAAGCCAAAATTGGAGGCACAAGATTGGTGCTTTCCCTGAACTAGTAGACTAAAAATGTTACAGGTATAGCGCTTAGTGTATTTTAACGCACATAGCAAAAAATAAGGGCCTGTTAGGGTAATTTGCATGAATTTCACAAGAATCAGTTTATTTTTCGCAGGAGCAGGAAAATTGTCCCGTGTTCCAAACAAGGCCTAACTCCAAGTTAGAATTTACCAGGCAAAAATAACAGATTGCTACCAGTGGTAAATGATCAACTAGATAGTACACCACAGAAGCAATTACTGATCTTACATTGTTCAAACAAAAATCATGACGAATTTTTCCAACAGAATCCTGGCCATAGAGATGACAAAAAGGGTTCTCTAATACAAAATAACAAAATCAAATAACCGGCTTATCTCCATGAACTTTATAAGGGCTCGTTGCATGAAGAGCACAGCTGCTAGCTGCTGCATGTCATCAAGGATCTGTCGGTAATGCAGCATTACAATCAATGAGGTCTTCCCTGAAATTATACTCGAAACAATCAGCAAGAACGATATCAAGAATCTCCTTCAACCTCACAAGGATCAATAAGGAATTCATTTGAATTCCGACATTTCACAAGCATGTGGCATGTTGCTCCACAAGGAAGAATTGAACACAATTCCATCACCGAGAACAGGTTTGCACTCGGTATTCATGTCATTTCCCAGAAACATTGCTATGGCATTGTTGTAAACGGATGGATCAGCAGTACTCCCAGAGAATAATGCATCTGGCCTGAAGTTTTCCGGATGAGGTGAAATTTCCCCAGCCCCTGGCTCATATGTTGGCTCCATTGGCTGCTCTCCGGAGCCCAGTGAAGGGCTTTGTGCTGCAAATGAATACGTCATAAATAACTGAAATAATCACTCTGAAGAAAACACAAGTTTAAATGTTTCTACCAGGAGAAATTTTGGAGAGTTGAAAAATGTCAGGTGATGCCGCACTAACAGGAGGGGTGAATTCAGTGAACGAGTTACCACTGTAAGGAGCATATTCATTCAGGAAAGAACTGGGATGTTCCTCCCAATATTCCTGACAGAGATCAAACTCCGGGCTTACTACCGTAGTATCGCACGGCGTACCGACAGAGGAACTTGAACTTCTGACAGACGGCTGTTGGCTCTTCCCAGATCTCAGTGCCTGAGATTCATGGAGCAGCTCTTCCAAAAGACCACTGTTCCTTGGTGATGCGCACTCGGATTTCACTGATGGGGTTGCTGTTGGAGACTGCAGGTAGGGATCAACTAACTCGGTACGCTGCATTGCAGGAACCATGGTATACTTGAGCCAGCTGTTTGGATCAGATTCAGTATCTTGGAGTGAAGGGAGCTCCATCTTCGAAGGACCATTTGTGGGCCTAGAAGCAGAGAAGTTGCCATTTAAAAAGGCATGGCTGCCAGTAAGTGCACCCCCAAAGGGTGCAATAATCTTGCTGCTAGAGTTGGCTTCATGGAGATAGTCAAAACCCAAAGCCTGCTTGAGCTTCTCAGTGTCATTTGAGAATTGATCCACTGAGGAGAGCACACCATTAATGGTACCGCTCAATCCAGGGAGTACACTGTCAGATTGTTTGAGCATCCCTGCTTGGTTTACATGATCCATGAAGCTACAATTTTTTGATGCAAAGCTCTGGCCAAGCAAATTGCTTATTGAAACTGCTGAAAGCTGTGGCGCATACAATAAAGCCTCTGAATTAGCAATGAAATTGTCACAGGTAAAATCAGGTAGATAAAGACCATTTCCATTCAGAAGATCATTGGACAGATTCTTGCCATGGTTAAAATCATTGGAGCCCTGCTGATCTTCATTTGAAGATTGATTGCATGCACTAGCAGGATAGATGGGTAGGCCAGCTCGCTGGCATCTCTTTATTCGGGTATTCCAGTAATTCTTTATTTCATTATCAGTACGCCCTGGCAACTGAGAAGAGGTGCTCAAGGTTAATAACAACAACAATATAGAAAAAATGTACAAAGTGTTCATGATAATAATTTACTGAAGAGACTCATGCAGGATAAGGCATATGAAATATTTGATACATAATAGCCTATTTTTCATTCAAGTCGTTGTGAGTGAAACTTTGATCAATTTTAGGGATTACATCAAACCAAATTGTAGTAAATAGTAAGTATATACTACTTGGGCACACTGAAATATATCTCAACTATGGCACCTTGTCGATTATCATTATGCAACATAGATATGAGACAACTTAAAATCTGGCTAGACTGGTAGCCAACCCCGTTTAATGCAGTCAAAGTCCAACATGGACTGCGTATTTAAGGCATACATATACACCCAAAAGATTTCAACCTTTTAAATGTGAGGCCAACTAGCTTTCAGTAATGATAAAAACTAGAGATGAGCACAGTATCTGTTCTTTGATGCTCATATGAAGTATCCCTACCATTCTATATGACCATGTCTACGTCCATACAAGAGTAACACTGACAAATAATATGAACTTGAGAATATAAAGCTAGAAACGAATTATTTTAAAGTGAATAATGATCATTGCTTGGTATCATTGATCAGGACTACTCCTACCAGCTTAAGAATTGTGGATCAAGTTAGGAATTTAATTTACAAAAAAGTTAGAACTTAAGATTTTGATAGCAGGAAGGCTTGAGTAAGTAGCTACATACGGGTTCTTTCAGAAATCATCAAACCCAATTTTAAAAACCAAAAGTTTAATAACTTTCTGAACTGCACCAGAAAATCATCTAAGTTAATGTTTCAGAGCAATGACAGGAAGTAACGCGAAGGGCAACAAAGATTAATACAGTTCCAATACGTTAAACAAAATACTTCAGGTAATAATTCCATAAAGTATTCTGCAAGAAGGGTAATTACTAACTATACAAATAAGACATCTTGAACTGTAAACTGCATGTATTAGAAGATCCAAAGAATACATTAAAATTACTGAACTTTTAACGCCATGTGACCATGACGTAGGAACAATCTTTCAAGACTAAAGAGCAGGGTACTAACAGCAAGCCAATATGGAATATCTATACGCAAAACACGGAATCAACATCGCACTTACATGAGCAGCCATCCGAGCCCACTTATTCCCCATCTTGGAGTGGAGCTGGATGATGAGCCTCTCCTCCTCGACGGTGAAGGCCCCCTTCTTCAGGTTCGGCCTGAGGTGGTTCGCCCACCGGAGGCGGCAGCTCTTGCCGCACCGGAACAGCCCGGTGTTCTTCTGCACCGCGTTCCAGTTCCCCTCGCCGTGCTTCTTGACGTAGTCCTCCAGGATGGCGTCCTCCGCCGATGTCCAGGGGCCTTTCTTCAGAGGCGGTCCGCCGCCCCTGTGAGGCGACCCCCCGCTGCTGCCGTCGTCGGCTACCGGAGAATCCATCTGGTCCGGGTGGATCATTTCGCAGTCGCTCTCGCTCTTAACCCGATACATCTCTCGGTACTAGGGCACCTGAATTATGCCAAGAAAAAAATTGGAAGCATCAGATGACTACAAATTGAATTATGCAAGAAGAACAGAAGTATTTGATCATAGAGCGCATCTATGTGTGTCAGTGTGTACTACAGGTTAATGAAGCATAAATAACACCAGAAGCAGATTAAGACAAACCGATATGAGTTACTAAAATAAGCAGGTATCAATTGTGCAACAACTAAAATCCTGAGTAATACCACTGGATGAAAAACTACTTCTTTCCCCAATTCAGCAGAGCAAAGGCAAACTGTAACTCAATTAAAGATTAAACCGAACCTGTTCAGCTTAAGAACTCCAAGCAAGCAGTGGTACAAGTACAATTTAAGCAAGAATTTAAGTAAAATGGAGGAAAAGGTGAGATTTTTCCTCATAATTCACAGATCAAACGCACTAGACAAGCAGGCAAAAAAGCCGTAATCACCAGTGCTCGGGTCGCAGAATGGAAAATTCCCGCAGGGCAGAACTGGGCCAAAGAAAGAAAAGGTAACCCAGAATCCCACCAGTTCAAACCTCAGATCACCACCCCGCCGCACAAAAGGAACCAAAATTCTGCAAGACCGGAGCTAACTGGCCGAATCTCGCAGCCGGGGCCGATCGAGCTCGGACTGGGGCTGAATTGGAACTGAATTGAGCTCCAACTCCCCTACCTTTGCTCTTCTGGGTTCAGCAGTGCATTGGAGGGAACAGAGGCGGCTTGGGGGAGCAGCGGAGTGGAAGCCGGGGAGGATCTCGCCTCGGCGAAATGCCTCCACCACTTAGGCACCCGCGCCCAAGAATGTGGAGAATTTTCAGGGAGAGAGAGAGAAGAGAGTTTTGAGTGAGAGGGAGAGGGGAGGGGATTTGGGTGGAGATTATATAAAGCTGAAAGGTACAGTAACGCTATTGGGCATGGGCACCTATTTTCTCTCTCTAGAGCCCCATTTTTTCCGACTTTTCTATCTTTTATTCCAGAACTATATTTTTGTTCTCATTCATTTATTCATGTCTCGTATTTTTCTCAAAACCAGATGTCTGTGCGAACGGTAAAAAGATTCAAATAAAATTATAGCATTTATAGATGTGTGTTGCATGTACTAATACAGGTTGTTTGGAGGATACAAGTCATACTAATAAGATGCCACTTGGTTCAACTGAAATTTGGTGTCTTATGGTTGAAATTGTACTGTAACTGATGTTGATTTATTTAACATAATTAATCTAAAAATCTAAAAATAAAAAAATAAATTAGCACATCACATATAATACAAACGAATACGGAAAAACTAATAAAAAGCTTAAAAATACCAAAAAGTTAGAAAAAGATGAAAATTATAAATAGTTAAAAATAAACTAGAAAGCTAAACCCAAATGAGCGGGACCTAATACATATTTAAGACTTTCTCTGGGTACATCAGAATGCCTTATTTGTTGTCAAAATTCCTAACAATTTCATCTGTATTCGTAACAAAAACTAATAAAAATGAAGATTAGTTTCATTTATCTAGGATGAGACCACTTTGTGCCTCCAATGCCTGCCCTTACTTTTTATATGTGGAGTATAGATGAAATGATGAATATACGGTGTGAAAGACAGGATACCTTTCGTTAGAGACAAAATTACGTCCAACTTGATTAAAGCAAAGGGAAACCTTTATGCTAAAAGTCAGAGAATTTTCCATCTTTAGTATTCTCGTGCATCTCTCGCTTACTATTTATGTCTGCCATTGCTTTCTTCGTATTGTGATCTTGATGTACCATAGCCCCACCACACACTTTTATCTGCCCACTTCTCAATATCCAATGTTGAAGGACATTGTCCTTTTTATCTCTCCTGTAGTTCAATTCGAAGGCCCTGTTTTAAACAGTGTCTGTCTTTTAATTTTAAGAATTTAACTTTTAAATTAAGTAGCTTCTCAAGATGTTTCCTAAAAACCATTTGTAGGAATTAGACTGTGATCAGTTTGGCTTCTACCCATCGCTAACGATGGGCTTTTGGCTTCGAAAACACTGTAGCGTTACTGTAACGCTACAGTAAAAAATAATTTTTTTGTTTTGTTTTTTTTCTTATTCCTTTGCATTATCCGCTCTAGATTAGCGTGCTGTTTTTATTTTTACATTTTTTAAAATTTAATTATATTCAATAAACCAACTCAGCTACAGTGTTTTTTCAGCCAGCTACAGTGTTTTTTCAGCAAAAGCCAAAAGCCATCGCTATTCCGATCACCACCTTACTACAGAAGCCACTTTGAATAGGATGGCTTCTCAACACGAGTGTCCGTTACTCCTTCAATCTTTTTGCAATCATATAAAAACAAAAGACACAATCAAAAGCAATAACACTTTTGAACAGACCTTAGTTTTCTATCACCTTATTGACATACAACTTTATTCTCAAAGTTGAGTCTTTTAGATTTAGAAATATGTGCTATAAGGAGTCTTAAATGAATCATAATAGAATTAGAGTTCCTATTTTTTTCGAGTAGAATTCTGACTTCACTTCAGAGGAGAGGTAAAGGGACTATATAAAGTCATGAGAAGCGGTTATAGAGAATCTAAGCAACCAATCAAAGAAGCTACTCATCCAAAAGTATAGACACATCAGAGGATTAGAGACTAGGTTATTCTTTAGCACTACATTCTTGTATATGGCAAGGATCTGAGGATCCTAAAAGATTCGAGAGGGTTGTGAGAAAGCGACACCCATTGTACTCTTTTGAGGTTGTGCTTAAGAAATTTGTGACCGACGTCGTCAAATATTTTCTTTCTTATCGTGTTTGCTTCAAGTTCTTATTTTGGTTCTTTATAAGATTTGTCTTCTTTGTTTTTTATATCATGCTGTATCTCACAAATTTTGACCCGATCAGGAGCTACTCGCATAAGAAGAGGTATCTGTCTGAACACTCACTATAGCTCGTTTAAACTTTTATCAAATTGCAGAAAAAAGTTTTTACCCCTTGTCCATGCAAATATACTCCTCAACCTTCTATACCTTCAGCTGCCATTTTTGTTATGTGATCTCCTGTGTGTTAAGGTCTCCTTCGGAAACTACGAACTTTTCACAAATTCCAGCAGTAATTGAATTGTTTCATTTGAATTCCCTGCATTTTAAACTGAGCCTAAATTTCAAAAGCGAAGCCATAATTTTTAGAACTAGAGGGAACCCTGGTTCCATTTTTATATTAAAACGAAACCATACAAATGGAGTGCCATAAATTTTATCCTAGTTTTTTCCTTGTAAAACTCCCCACCTTTGTATGCACGCACACAATGCGTCCTTTCCTTACTTTTGAAGTGATACGGCGAAGTTGCTCTTGCATATTATTGCTAAACTAGCACATGCTTGATGATCTTGGTAGTAGTGGGCTCTACGCATTTAGGTTTAGACTTCTAATTTTTAACTTATTTTTTATTATTCATAATTTTCATCTTTTTCTAGCTTTTTGGTATTTTAAAGTTTTTTATATATTTTTTCGTATTCATTTATATTTTACATGATGTGCTAACTTATTTTTTTATTTTTATATTTTTAAAAAATTAATTATGTTAAATAAGTCTTCGTTAGCTATAATATAATTTTAATAAAGTATAATATAATTTTAACTATAAACTACTAATGTACGACGAAAGCTCGGAAAAATAGCGAGCAGCAATTACGCTCGCCACTTTGCATACTTCTCCGTTTGCTTCGATCTGGGGCAAATATGTACATACTGCCGCCTTGTTTTGTCGACACGTACGTTCCATGGTTGACGATCGAGAAGAGAAGGAATCAAGGAAATATATAGCCGGGTGTTTGGTGATCGATGTAGTTGCTAATTCGAGGGTGCACGTGGTGAGCCGATCAGGTGCTCGTCCCTGCGTGCCAGGCTCGTAGGGGAAATCGCACATGCCCCGGTCTAGTCTACTGCAGTACCGGTGTGCTTCTTCCGATCACATATACATAGCATTTTGGAAATGGTCCTCAACTATATATACATGTGTGTATATATATGTTTAATCACGGAGCAATTAGCATCTTACTAAAAGTTGCCTTGGTACTAGCTTGCTTAACAGGGCACCAAAGTATTATCATCGTAATTGCTTTAAACTCTGGGGGCTTTGTCCCGCTCATTTTGGCTTACTTCAGGTTTTTGGTTTATTTTTACTATTCCTAAATTTTGATTTTTTTTCTAGTTTTTGGTTTTTTTGAGCATTTACCTTTTCTTTTTTCCCGTATTCATTTGCATTGTCCGTGATAGGCTAACCTATTTTTTTATTTGTAAAATTTTTAAATTTAATTATACCAAATAAGCCACCATCACATACAGTGCAAAATAAGTCAGCTATAGTGCAAATTCGGCAATAGCCGGTTTTTAAAGCCCAACTGAGGAGGAACTTAGGCGGGATCTGCTAGTCTAGATCGCAAGTTAGAGACTGTTTATACAAATGATATTGTAGTTATTTTATTTCAAATTTGGTTTCTAGATATCTATTCTTATAAATTTAGCCTCCTCTGCATGGACATACTAAGCTTGACATGCACCTGCCGAGCTTCTCTAGCTCAGCAGGTCATCGCTAACCATTGTATGCTTAATTAGTGCTTTAATTAGGGGAGCTCGACTGGTCACTAGCCGACCACTGCGTATGCTTAATTAGTGTTAACCATATTTAATTAGTACTAATCATAATTAATTAGCACTAATTATGAGCTTAATTAAGTGCTATCATGATGAATTGATTGCAACCGCACTAAGAGCTCAACAGGTGTCTGGTGAGCTACTATAGCCTCGTTAGTAGGTTCACAGAAGGGGATAAATTTACAAAATGGATATTTAGGTGCTAAATTTGAAAAAAAATGATTACAGTGTCATTTATATGAACAATTTGTAACTCATACCATTGACAATGAATAGATGGTGGCTATTAGGCCTTTTTCAAAAAAAAAAAAAGAAATCGCCAATTAGATGGTATATCAATGTATGTATACATGCTTCTTCTTGAGTTTAAAGGAGAAATTAAGGCTAACTAGTTTAATGTGCATGGGCCGGGTGCAGTCGTGCAGATATAGGGTCTATTATTTTTTTATTTCGGTTTATAGTTTATGACTGTGGTTTATGATTTTTAGATTATTTATAAGAAAGTATAGAGTAACAGAAATTCGTGTGCAATTTTGGCTATATAAATAAAGTCGTTATAGTGTATACTATAATTAACTTATAGACTCTATATTAAAAAGATATTTCGTTTGAAAATTACTGTAAAAAATTGAAAACAGCTTTTAGAATATAAAAAGAAGAGGCCATATACATATGTAGTCCGCTTTCCGGTCAAAGAATTCCAATATTCCAAGTGAGTAGGGAGGACCAGTGGTAGCCTGGTAGAATTTCATCATACTCTGCTCCACTGTTTCAAATACTTCCATCTAGACGCACGAATGGCTTCTTTTCTCTTCTTTTACTCAGATATGGAGTTTTAACATAGGTGCTTATTTGTATATTATTTGGCTTTTTAACTTGGTGGATATATTCTCCGTCAAACACTCCCGTCAGAAAAGTGGTAAAGTTACGCAATATTTCGCGTACGTCCATGCATTCTAACGTGGTCATAAAAGTTGCAGTGAAAGAAAAGATACTCTCACAAAAAAAAACTTACTGTAGTACTAGTCCTAAGTAGTGTTGAGTCCGTTCATATTGGCTATACCCGATAGATTTTAACTATAGTTGATATTTTTTGTTTGAAAATAAATAGTAGTAATTAAAAGAAAGTGACTTTTAGAATGAGTAAGTGAGCGGTGAAGAAAGTGAAATAGGAGTGAGGTGTATGATATAACCACGAACTATCTTACCCCTGTAACAAGACAGAAGCGAGAGAAATACGAAAGATACTTTGAAAAATTATGTATTTATATTGACTTTTGACTTCATTAAGCAAAAATAAATATAAACAGAACCCTTACGCACGTAAAGCAATTATGAACAACAACTTGGCTAGTTCTCAAAGTGGAAAGGGAGGACGACAACGCACACTGCCCAATGCTCACTTCGAGAGACAACATTGGATGTGTTCTTTTAGGTTGTGATTTATGGTTTTTGTCTTATGATTTTTTAATTTTAGTTGTTCGTGAGAGAGAATACAGAGAGAGAGAGTCACATGCGATTTTGGCTGCTATAGCTGGAGTCGATATAGTGTCTACTATAATTAACTTATAGACCCCGTTTTAAAAAGACGAACCATTTGAAAACTAGTTACTGCAAGAAAGTATAAAAACTAAAAGCAGAAAGCCCTTTCGAACCCTTAATATTTCTGCCTGCTGTTGCTACATGGTTGCTCACTGGTATGATAGGGTCAACGGTGAGGATAGGGTCCTAATTTCACGTACAATCTGTACTGGTTGAGCCTACGAGAGTGAGTGCCTTTGCTAGCTTATAACCTTATTCCAAACGGTTTCAATTTCTAGTTTTTTCTGCCTTCTGCCTTTTTTAAACTAGAAACTACTTTGAACACGTTGATTTTTATTTTGGTTTTTTCTTTTTCTTTTACCCCGTATTCCTTTGCATTGTCCGTAAAAAATATAAATGTATTTTTTTATAGAATGACTCAGAAAAAGCTAACAACTACTACAATACAATTTCAGTAAAAAAACTAAAAATCATAGTCAGAAGTTTAAGCAAAAAAACTAATTGGAGCAGACCATCATGCATCCACTGGTAGTGACGACACGACCAATTTGTGCAACCTACTCCACCATGGTACAAACATGCCGAGCAACACAAACAACCATCTTTCTCTCTATCTCGTCGTCTTCATCTAGAACTCTAAAGACTGAACCATTCCATTCCTATCTCCACACCAATTGGACCTGCTGGTCTAACTCGAGTAGCACGTAGTTTTGCCCCTATTCTTTTAGGCTAAAGGGCCATGTGAGAATGTCTAGGGTTATACTGTAATGAACTATTGCCTTTTTGAGAGAAGTGTGAATTTGGATTTTGCAAAATTGTCATTTTCTGGATTGTCTGCGGACTGTCAGAAGTGTTGCACTCGGCTAAAATTTGGAATTTGGGAAATTTAATTATGGTGTGAGTTTGTTTGACGTATGTCAGTGTATAGTTAGCCATCCAACTTTCCTAGCTTTATTCAATATAACCAAGTATTCTAGGTTATGGTTTGAGAAGTGTGAATGTTGTGGTATGCTCCCCTGTCTTCTAGGTAGAGTGTTTATAAAATATTCATCCTTAAATAGTAATATATCAACTTTGTTTATCTCTCATACATCTATCTTGTTTTGATTTATTTTCTCATGTTTTGGTTGATTTTGATCTTACCTCTCTCCATTCTTGATTTTGTTGGATGGCAAGAATGTGTAAGTGATGGGAATATACCTTAGAAATCAATCCTCATTCATCTAGACATCGAGTTTGGCAAATTTTTGAAGTTGTTGATTTTTGCTTAATTTGGCCTCTTTCATTCAATTATATTTGCCTCGATTCATTCAGTGTTCTAGTTTGTTACGACATATGGGAATATATCCAGAGTCATCTTGATCATCATTCACTCACAGGCAAGTCGTATTCACATTTTTTTGTTTTTGTCAGGTTTTAGTGCAACCTTTGTTCAAACGAAAAACGTCAGAATTTTGACAATGATTTTTTTAATTGCTGGTTGGAATAGATTCGTGATATTCTACAGAAAATGCATAGCAAATTTAAGTGATTTGGAGTTAGTTTGAGATTTTGCTCAATTTATAGTTTTAGCCCGGTTTTGATGTAGCCAAGTTTCACAAATCAAAGGATCCTAAATCTTTTTAAGTTCTTTCTAATTTTTTTGTTGGAATGGTTTTTAAGGTCATGATCTAGTCTTGGTTCAAGTTTTAAATTTTTTAGATCTACAGATCAAAAATTACATAGATTTTTAAATCTAAAATAGTGTTGTTTTTAATGTTCACCAAATTGAATGTATTGTTGCACCGTAAATTTTCGGATTTCTTTAGCGTCATGATCTTCATAGTTTCTCATAACTATTATAGTGAAGAATTGATGAATACCTGAGAGAAAATTTGAAGGCACCATTCATGTCTCGTCAATTGTCATACGAGTCCTATATGGGCTACGGCTGATTGATTTTGCTATGGCTGATGATGTTTTGTTATGTTTTTTTGAGATGAAACTAATATTGGGAACCTTCGCTCCTCATTTTGCTATATCTAAACTAATGATGGAGACGTTCACCTCCTCAGCCATGCGAGTGCGCGACATCTGATGTATGACCTTCACCTCCTCAGAGCGCGCCCGCCACCAACCCCCCCCCCCCCCGGCGAGTGGGGCCCCCTCCGAGCAAGCGGAGCAAGCAATGGAGCCCGAACAGGCAGGCCTCGTGGTGGATACGACACGTATGTCCACACCCCTCGCGATCGAGCTCTTGGCCTTGTTTAGCAGGCGGTCTCCCCGCCTTTTGCAGCGCTCCGCGCCTCATGCCGCCATGAGAAACTCCAGCTAAGTTCCTGCTACTCCACTGCGGCGCTGGCGCAGCGAGTGAAAATCACCTTGTTTTTTTTCCCCTTTTAGCAAGGCGTCGTTCGATCGATCGACGTCGACGGCGTTGGTCTGATCGCTCCTGCACGACGAGTAAATCATGGTGTTTGGCTTCGAAGATTGCACGGGTCGGTGAGTTTTTTTTTGTTACGGCGATACGCCACGGCTGAAACCTGAACGCAGAATGCACATGTTCTTCTTGCTCTGTTGACGGCAGGCGAAGTTGTTGAACCACGGTACGCACGTACGCTGTGACGTCGGCGCGTTCCACCTTTTACGCAATCTTCCATGTGGCAGGCTGATCGACGCTGTACTGGTCAAGGATCCGTGCGTACATTGTACACAGGGCCGTTTCGCGTTGTCTTTCGTTTCTTGTTTCCGTAGGAGCTAAAATCAATATGAATATCCTAATTTTTACAAGTTGTTTTTAATAGTTATTACTATTTATTAATCACAACTTTGTACTTTTATATGTTATAACATATTTTATATTTTATTATATCACAATTCCATAAATCGTATAGTAGTCCGAATATTGTAGTACCTTTCTTGTACCGTTGTTTGCTCTCTTTTTTTTTATAAAATGCACTTGACAAAAGCCAAAAGCCATAAGCTAATACGAACATCCCAATTTTTATAAGTTACTTCTATCAACCACTACTATCAATTAGCCAAGCCAACACAAATGGACCCTAGATAGCTAGTATCCACTGTAGTTGGAAAAGAAAAATATTGTAGCGGGTTCAATACAGTGTTAGAGGGAGTAGAGTATTAAGTCCTTTTTTTTTTTGCTATGGTTGATGTATTTTGGTTGTGGTTGACAGTTTTTGTTTGTACTTTTCAAAACAGCGGTGATGGCGGAGGTACCGACACGGATGACACATATAATTTTAGACTCGGGAAGCTGTTTGGAGAAATAGTTTAGAGAAGTTACCGTGTTTATTTTAATTTCTAAAGAAGTTAAAATCAAAATTCATAAAAAAAGGTCAAAAGAATATGCGTATAATTTGCTGATGTGTGTAGATTCTCTGCACTGCACGGGAATTTCTGAAGTGCTGATAGCTTTGCCGGTCCACCGTGCATTCGTTCACTTCACACCTTAAAATGCGCCGATCAAGCAATGCGTCCATCGTTGTTGAATTAGCCAGTTACCTACCTGTGCGTGTCCAGAGATACAAAAGGAGAGGAGAAAGAAAAGAAAAGAAGAGAGTCCAGTGAGAAGTTTTTAAAAAAAGAAATGGAGAGTGCATCCGTACGAGTGTTGAACTTTAATTTGAACGCGCAAATGCAAACGTGCATGCACGGTCAAATTCGGTGTGTAGAACGACTTCAAAGCTCAAATTCTCTTACTAGTACTACTGTACTAGTCAAATTTTGGGGTGTGATTGATGTGCCTGAATTAAGAGAGCATTTAGAATGATAATGACTTATGATTTTTTTACTGTAATTAGCTATTTTTTTATTGTAGCTGAGTTGGTTTATTTGACATAATTAATTTTAAAAAATTAAAAATAGAAAAAACATGTTAACCCATTATAGACAATACAAAGGAATACAAAAAAAGAAAAAACAGAAAATAAAAAATAAAAATGCAACAGTAGAAAAAAAAAGTTACTGTGACGCTAGAAGTCGTCGTGAGCGCCCCCAAGCCAGGTGAGAGTCCGTGGTATGCAGCAGTATATGGTTTGCACTTAATTTGCATTGATCAAGTATGATAAATAAATAATAAGCTGCATGCCATGCATGCAGGGGAAAGAAAGAAAACTCCTGGTGTCATGCATACACAATACGAATTAAGCGATCGGTAAGCTGTTTGCTTCATGAGTGGTGGAGTTAGGATTTTAATGATATTGGTGCGAATTTAGACACATCTGTTCTAATATAAATTAAAATAATATAGTATAAAAGTTTAAATATATTAAAATAATATAGTATAAAAGTTTAAATATATTAAAATAATATAGTATAAAAGTTTAAATATATTAAAATAATATAGTATAAAAGTTTAAATATGACAAATTACATGTTTATACTAAAACCAACATTACAAAATATTTTCTAAAAATTGCAATTTGATACGGTGTTCCATCATACTTTGAAAGTGATTGATGACAGCATCATAACTACTTGTAAAAAAACTCACGCTCAATATATATAACTAAGGCCCTGATTATTTCGGCTTTTTTCAGATTCAGCTTCTAGTTTTAGCTTTTTTTTCACTATTCACTACACTATCCACTAACTCAACTACAGTATTTTTTCAGCCAACTACAGTGTTTTTTCAGCTAAAAGCCAAAAGCCATCGCTATTCCGATCACCCCCTAAGTAATCATTCACATATTATTCACTAGAAATTTTGATTAAACTAGATCAAACAAACAAAAAGTAGAATAAGATTGAGGATTTGACATTTTCAAAACTTACAATAGAAAATCTTAGCCTCCAGCTGTTGTGCTCCTAAAACCTAATCGCCACGCCTAGTCATCGGGAATGAAGACGTCAGTCGCCGAGCAGCACTGCATCGGCACATGACCACGGCGCACGGCATGCTGCGCCCTTGCTACCCGCCCGCGCCCTACGGCTAGAGGTGGTAATGGGTACCCAAAACCTGATACCCGATAGGTTTTTACTCTATTAGGACATGGGTCTGGGTCAAATTTCTAACCCATGGGTCTCTTAATGAGCAAAAAATCTAACCCATCGGGTCTACGGGTTCGGGTACGTTCCTATAGTACCCGAACCCGTAAACCCATGGGTAATATAAACCCGGCCCATAGGAGTTATAAACCCAGCAAGCCAGTCCATAGCCCCATACGGGTTCGGGTATGTTGGCTTTTGAGAACTTAGCTACCATTGTAGTTTGCCTTTATAAGTAATTTTAGTACTTTTTCATTTTGAGTTGTGTTTTCTGTTAGTATGGTATGAACTCAGTGAACTATGAACTCAGTGGGTATGGGTCTGGGCATGGGCGACTCGTGAGTACCCGTTAACCCAGTGGGTATGGGTTTGGGCAAAAATCTGTACCTGTCACGGGTATGGGTTTTTTAGCGGGCACGTCCAACTTTCGTGGGCACGGATTTAAGACGGTAAAACCCAGCGGGTTTATACCCGTTGCCAACCCTACCTACGGCCCACTGGAGTGTCGTGTTCTCACTGCACTCTCCACTCTCCATCGCACTGTCTTGCCCACTGCTACTGTGCTGCGCCTAGAGCTCATCAGCTAGGTGAATTTAGGGATCGATTCTGCGATCCTGGAGATGACGATGGTGATAGCTATGACTTGGTGGGATATGGTTATAGGTCTATTTAGGGATTATCATGTTACAGACATATTGAAATGATAGGCTGTGAGCTATAACTGAGGAAGGAGTTTGTGACGTATACCTTATATATTAAGATATGTATACAGTAGTTTTTTTGGCAGAAATTTTGAGACTACAGCTGTACCCCATGCACCTATTGCGGCTCCACCACTGTGCTTCACTGTAGACTGTAGCGATAGTGTGACATATACACTGCATGCCGTCTCTGCTCGTGAAGTCGTGAAGCTTTGCTCGATTGTGTATAACGCAGCGTGCACGTACATCTTTCCAAGCTGATATTTGGGCCGTTCTTCTTACCTACGCGTGAAGCCAGATCGTGAGGGAGAAAAATACCCTCTTCACAATAGCTTTTAGTTTATGGTTTATAATTTTTAGAAATCAAAAGTTATTTTAGCACACGTTAGCTTCTTAACGTCCTCGGTCGTTTGCATGTGCGCGTCGACGACCGATGAACTCAGCGCCTCAGCGCTCGCGGCTCTGATGGATGGAGCGGCTCTGCTATGATATGGCTGCCTGAGGCGATATATGTGGAAACGCGTACGTGGGTTAAGTTGGTGGATATATAGCACAAGCGCTGGGGATTGGCTGCATGTCAATTTTTGCCACATTTAATATTATTTGTAATCGTAATTATAAAAATAACTATATATATAGTGTATTAACAAATATATCACTTTTACCATTCAGTGGCTGGGTAATGATGACGGAAAGGCGATATGTGGTCCCTACCGCCCTGTCACCAGGTGGCAGGCTGCCTATCTCCCACCACCAGATAGTAGGCAGCCTGCCGCCCTATAGCTAAACGGCAGGTAATTAAGCTGGCTTAATTACTTGCCTTATTTTTATATAATATTTATTCAAAATTTTAAATATAGTAAATGAGTTCAAAAAATTACAAAACTTTATGTACAACCTTCTGACACAACTTAGTTAACTATGTAATTTTTGATAGATTAATCAACTTTGAATATTGCTAAAAATTTATACGATTTTAATATTTATAGGAGTTGTTACATATAACAAACAAGTTCTAAAAATTACAAAATTTTACGTGAAGCCTCCCGACATAGTCATAGTAATTGTATAATTTTTTGAAAATTTTATATAGTATAAATTTATCACATTAATTTATTATAATTTAATCATGAAATTAGCGATGCTTAGGCATCTTTTGTAGTGCCTGACCTCTGTCCTTCGCACATATGTCGACCCATCGCTGCTATCCCCCACTGATCCCTCCCTCCTCGCAGCTTCAAGGGCGGAGGGTCAGCCGCGTCACCCGTCATCCATGAGTGGCACCGGTGATTCTCATCGTAGAATAGTTCGAGAAGCTCTAATAAAGCCATACATTTCAACAAATGGGATATATCAAATATTAGGGAGAAAATTGATAATGACAGTAACATTCTATAAATTAAAATTTATAATAAAATAAATAGTATAAAATAATGTACAATTTAGACTAAAATGAGCACTACAAATAAATGGTGCATATGAACTCATGCTCATAATCTGGTAAAGAAAAACATCTGAGCTAATTAGCTTTTGCACTTGATGCTACTTGTCATAATTATCTGTTAGTATAGTTTGTTTTACTATATATCTGATCTTTTTCTTTTCTCTACCTTAGATGTCTTTTGATCAAAAGCAAGCAAATTAAGTATTAAGTTAACGAACAGGAGTGCGGCTTAAAATCTTATATATATATATATATATATATATGTGTGTGTGTGTGTGTGTGTGTGTGTGTGTGTGTGTGTGTGTATATATATGCGTATAACATGAAATGCTACCATAAAAAGTAGTGTGTGTGTGTGTGTACATACACACACTTCTGCCACATCATACCCTCCACTGGCTTTATAGACTAAATAACATGAAATGCTATCATAAAAAAGTAGTACAAGAGTAGTTACGATTTTAATGTCTAATGTAGTCAACTAAGTAGTTGCGATCGGGGTACGTACCACACCAGGCATTTATGCGTACACAAAAAAAACTATGTCTAAATTACTATGACCTATTTACTTCATAATACAAACAAGATTAATTACAACTAAATAAATAACACTAATTAATTAGGACTACAGGAACAACGTCAAAAGTATACAATAAACAATTACCTATTTTTCATGAGAAGCAATCAGCACTGCTGCGTTCTTTTACCGCGTGCTTACTGAGCTATGCACTGGTTTCTCAAAATAATTAGGTATGCACTTTTAATTTTGATAGTACCTTGCAACAAATTGGGTAAACGAGATATTAGTGCAAAGATTGATAATGACAGTAAAATGCTACAAATTAGTTATTATATACATGTAATTACATACTAATAATTCATTTATTACCGATAATTTGATTACCCATCCGAAAAAATTACGAGTAATTCATTACCATTATCCTTAGCACTTAATTACTTAGCACTAACTCATTATTTAACCCTAACTAAATTGCCACTATAGTAATTACAACTACTTAATTATACACTATCATACAATACAATATTATGAGTACCGTACGTACACAAAAATAGTAAAAACTATGATTAAATTATTACGATCTACTTACTTCGTAATACAAACTAAATTAATTATGACACAAAAATAGTAAAAACTATGATTAAATTATTGACAAATTAAGGACATAAGGACTCCTTGTCGACGTATAGCACTCACCCTACAAATTAAGGACTCCTTGTCGATGTATAGCACTTCGGACGAGGGAGACGGCATGGTATTATTGACAAATATGCAGACGAGAGAGCGGGTGAGGGGGGACAGCATGGTAACACTGACAAATGTGCAGATGAGGGAGCGGGTGAGGGGGGACAGCACGGACACAATGATAGTAGTGAGGACGAGGGGGCGTGCAAAGGGGATGATATAGCCAGAGTGATAATTGTGCAAAGGACATAGTGAAAAAGAAAAGATAGTAGCAACAGGTCGACATATGTGTGAAGGACAGAGGTCAGACACTGTAAAAGATGTCTAAGCATTACTAATTTCATGATTAAATTATTATAAATTAATGTAGCAAATATGGAGTATATAATTTTTTTAAAAAGTATACAATTACTACAACTATGTCAGGAGGTTTCACATAAAATTTCGTAATTTTTGGATCTCATTTACTACATATAACAACTCCTACAAATATCAAAATTATATAATTTTTTGAGCAATATTCAGAGTAGATAAATCTGTTAAAAAATTACACAGTTAATTACGTTATATCAGAAGGTTGCACATAAAATTTTATAATGCTTTGAACTTATTTACTATAATTAAAAATTTAAACAAATCTTAAACAAAAAAAGATAAGTAATTAAGTTGGCTAATTAGCCGGCTTAATTACTTGTTGTCTGCCTACGAGGCGGCAAGCTTGTTACCGTCTGTCCATAGGACGGTGGTTGCCTTCCATCCAGTGGTGGGGCGGAAGGCAGCCTGTCACCCGGTGGCGGGGCGATAGGGACACATGTTGTCTCGCGCACGGTTACCAGACATTAAAAATGCTATTTTTTTTTTCCAATACACTATGCATACAGCTATTTTTGTAATTATAGTCACAAACAATGCTAAATGTGACAAAAATTTGCTGCATGCATCGTTCAGACTGTATCCTGCCTGGCCGATCGATCTAAGCTCTAAACCCTACTCAAGTTCTCAAACTCTTGTATAGAAACATCATCATCATACAAATATCAAAACATTAGGGGGCGGGGGGAAGGAAGCACTTTTAGTTAAGCCACGTCATCCAATTCTAATACACTTCATCTGTGCCAAAATATAAGTCATTTTAGATTTGTGCGTAAGAATTAAGGAGATGACTGAAAAAACCTCATTGCACTCAATTATTTCACGTTGGAAAATATGCCTCATTTATTTATAGGAGTTATAGCATTTAGTTAGTAAGGGCATTAGAGAAAAAAAAAGGTGGAAAAGTATATCGAAATTATAGAACAGCTTATATATATATATATATATATATATATATATATATATATATATATATATATATATATATATTACTGAAAATCGATAACAGATATGTTAGAGTCACTAAGAAAAAAGAGAAAAAGCTAGAAATTCTCACAAAAAGCAAAACATCCGATCCTTAATCAAGTGTATCTTAATTAAGCAAAACTATAGCAGCCATTAATCTTGTGATTTAATATTTTGCTTAGAGATACTTGGCCTGACTGCACGTATGGATATGATCAATTTCAATTTGATACAAATCTTCCTAAACTAGGAAAGCTGGTTAACGTGGCCTTAGGCCCCGCTCAATGTGGCTTCGCGATCGCAGCATTGTAGTGAGGCACTGTAGCTACAGTAAATTTTTTCGTTTTGTTTTTTTCCTTATTCCTTTACATCGTCCGTTCTAGATTAGCATGCCATTTTTATTTTTATATTTTTTAAAATTTAATTATACCTAATAAACCAACTCAGCTACAGTTTTTATGAACCGTCTGTGATTGTATTTAATACAAACGGTTTTTGTGAACCGTCTGTGAAAAGGCGTCTAATATAAACATTTTTGTAGTAGTGAAGGCTACCTCTTTGGTGAGGCCTCAAGGACCAAAAGTTTCCTAGATGATTTCGAGCTTTGACACACGAAATTTAGCTGGACATGAAGGTCTCTTTGTGCCATTCTCCTTAACACCTGAAGTGAGTGCCATTTTCCTTAACACCTGAAGTGAGTTCATTGGCACCCAATGTGTTAAGACAAAGGTTAAAATGGCACAAAGAGACCTTCAAATTCATACCTAGCTTCACCAAATTCTGATTCAAAGGTTAAGACAAGAAAAAGGCGAAAGAGGTAACTGCTGTAGCAATAACCATCCGTGGTGAGGAGATACACTATTTAGCTAAAATTTAGAATAAAAATTACATAAAAATTAGCAGTTGGATTTGTATTTAACCTAAAACTAAAATTCCAAATTAAATAAAATAAATTTGAGATTAAAAAAGAGTCCATATCAAATGCTATAAGAAATAACCTAAATTTGAAATAAAAATTAGTAGCTAAATTTATAAATGAATTCCAATATAAAACTAAAAAATAAAGTTTATAAGAAGTGTGATCCAAAAATATGCAAATTTAGAATAAAAGTCAAAGAAAATTAGCATTTGTTTTTTTAATCCCAGACTAAGTGAAAAATAGAAAATTTGGTTTTATTCAAAGTTAAAATTACATAAGTATTATAATTTGAGAAAATAAAATAAAATGAGATAACAAATTTGATTTGTATATATATAAATTAGGAATTAAAATTCATTATATAATAAAATCGATGACAAGTAGTTTACAGTCACTAAGAAAAAAGATAATTGCTAAAAATTCTCACAAAAGCAAAAATATTATGACCATTTATTTGGTGGACCTCCATAGGATGGAGGGATTGAGAGTGAGATCATTAACGGGTGTTCACTCAGTTATACCGATGTAAGCTATATAATGTGTTATGAGCATGTAGTACAGACAAGCATTTTAATAATAAAAAATGATGATATAAATGAAAAATATTATGTAATGTTATATTTACTGTTTGCTATTTAAGTATTTTTATCTAAAAGTTCTGGGGAAGAAAGTTTTGATCATATATGATAAGTATTGAGGAAGAAAGTGAGCATTTTCTTTCTTATAATATATAATATTAAAATATCATAAAATGAAGTTCTGCAACAATCTATTTTTTAAAAAACAAAATTACATATATATATTACTAAATCATTTAAATATATTTTAAAGATGATACCTGTGCAAGTGCGCGGGCCACCGTTTTTAAGAAAGGTTGAGAAGACTAAAACGCTCTCTCGGTGACTGACACAGAGGGAACAATGACCATCCGGTTAAGGGTATAATCATGAGATCCATCATCCATGTTTCTGGCCACTGACCATCCATCATTTAAGGGAAGTTGAAAAATAATTGGAGATTGCGAAGGACAGACTTAAATCATTGGCACGTACGGAAATTGCGTAAGATCAGCAAATCGCGTAGGAATTTTATGAACCCGGCCCGAATCAAGCTATAATTATTAACCTGGGAGAAAAAAAAGGTAAGACTAGCTAGCGTAATCGCGTCGGCTGCCGCGCTCGATATTTCTCATCAACGTCCAAAAAGATAATCATATATAACATGCACATTATGCGCCACCTACCAATACCATCATGGCATCAAGAGTCTTCAAGTTGCAAAAAGAAAAACACAATAAGCTAGCTCATCGATCGCTCACAGCTCGAGTGCTCGATCGAACGAGAGACATATGTGGCTAAACCATGGAAACACGCATCCATGGTGAGTTCTTACAACCAGTAGGGCAGAAGGAATCGTGCATGCATGCATGATGTCGATTTGTTTCGGCACTGGGCGCCTAACGTCTAACGCTCTAACATGTGTGTCCCTTTCCCTTGTTGTGCACGCACATGTAGGGCTAGCTAGGAGCGTCGTCTCCTTATGCGTAGGGTGGCTAGTGATCAAACCCTGATCGAGTTGCCTACTGGCCGCTAGTTTCTTCCAACCCATGATAGTGATTCTGCTTGTGAGATGTGGAGCTCGATCGATCTCAAGTGGTCGGAGACATACATGCACTATGCACGCACGGATAATTGGGTTTTCAGTTGGTCAATCAACCACACTACGATTTTCTTCTTTCATGCATGTGCTATCATATATGGACGACAATATATGTAACTGTACATGTTCTGGATCGATCTGTCTCGTAGCTAGCAACGCCGTGAAAGGAGCGAGTTCAAATGGATGGATCAACAAAAACGTGTTCTGCGGTGTGAATCGCTTCTCTCGTCGCTTCAAAAGCTAAAATATATGGGTCAGTTTCACCAGGCTACCTCTCAAAATCGTTTCTCCAAATGTCTTCATCATAGTCTACCATTATATCAAAAAATACAACCAAAAACCACCAACCTAGCACAAAAAACAAGTCCAACGCATGCGCTGCTGATCTATGGACGTTCGGCGCGCGGCCAAAAGAAGGTGACCAATCAAGTGAGCTTGTGACTGTGCACTCGCACTTGTGACTGCAAGTAAAGCAGTCACAATAGCAATGTCGGATCACAAACGGATGGACAAGATTCGGGGCACTGTAGCTATATACGGTAGGATTGGCACTGTAGGAAGAAACTGTGCATATGACACCGTAGCTGTTGCTTTGGACCATCCGATCTGCAAATAGATGGCTGGGATTGCGTGCAGTCGTTTTTGTGCAGTCACAGTAGTGACTGCAGGTGATCAGGGAGCAACCACGTACAATTTTTTTTTCTTTTTTGGTACGCAAGCACCCCACACATGCATGCATCCGGCCATTGCATGCTGCTTTGCTGTGAACGCTTGTTCTCTTTTGTGCACAGACCATGCATCAATAATTCCTCTGATCAATGGCTACCTGCTCGAGCGATCGATCGGGTCCTAGCTAGCTCCTTCACATGCTCAGCACAATACTGTATATGCAACATTACAACAACAACAACAACAACAACAACAACAACAACAACATTATCTAAAAAAACAACAACATTTAATTTGTATTTGCTGGATTGAACAACTGCAGTAGCAGTGAGCCAGTGATGGCCACTTAGGCACTGCAGGATCACCGTACCATGTACGAGTGGAACTAGTATGGCGTGAGCTGCAATCCCGCGAAGATGAGATGCACGTGAACTTACACACGTGCAACTGAGTTTTCTGGCATTCCTATAAGTAAGGATGGTGCTTCGGTACTTCCACAGAAGTAAAAACCACAAATTTTAGAGCATCGAGTAGGTAATCTTTAATTCAAGTGTAACTTAGTTTCGTCCCTCCCCTGCCAAAGTCCCGTACGTTTCTCCAAGCCGCACAACCTTCATTCTCATGCTCGCGAACTTTGTTAATTTGTCTCCTCGTTCGTAGGGGTGGCAAAAGCTCCATAGTAGGTCTTGTTGGTTTGATTTAAAATTATTTTAATTATAATTGTTAATTAGTTAAATATTGAGGGTTGTCCAGAATAACGTTGACTTATAACTTTTTTACTGTAGCTGGCTTATTTTTTTACTATAATTGAATTGGCTTATTTGGGATAATTAAATTTAAAAAATTTAAAAATAGAAAAAATATTTTAGCCTATCACAAACAATGTAAAGGAATACGGAAAAAAAAGAAAAGACAAAAAAGCCCAAAAAATAAAAAACAGAAAAAGACAATTAATGAATAGTGAAAAAAAAGCAGAAGCTAGAAGTTAAATTGAGTGGTGCTTGAAATGAGTTGATTTTAAATAAATTTGAATTTTGCTCTAGCTTGGCTCGACTCAGCTCATTTCTAAAAATACTTCCAAATTATACGTAAAATGATATTAAATCAAATTATGTCAATTTTGAGAAAAACTCAATAAAACGAGAACTTGGCTCTATATCCACCCCTATCTCCACGTCCCCAAGTTGCACCACATGATGCAATGCAAGGTCTTGTTCCAAATAGTATGGCTCTTACTGCATGTGACATGTGGACATTTGTAATGTATATAGAAAAATAATTTTAGGAGTCCACGATGGTACCTACATCAAACCACCAACTACACTGCAATCACATTATGTACCATGTCCATATGGACAGAGTCGGCACCATATGCAACTTGAGGTACAACATTTTGTCCTAGATCTGCATTCTCTCCATCTTATCCTGCTAGGTTAGCAAAATCTAAGTCAGGCAATTAGCAATCCAAAATAAAGTTATGCAACGCCATTATTGCGATAATTATTGCATTCTGCTTTCATGCTTCGTGGCTAGGAGTGTTGTTCAAAATATGCCACTTTATCTTGCACATGCTAGACACACGCTCGACAACGTTGCACAGGGAGGAGTGATGGAAGTTGAAGACATCCTACATCTCGTTAGGGTGACTGCTATTTTTGAACTCTAAAATATGATATCTACGATTCAGATATGGATACCTAGAGTCCATGAGGTAGTACTTGCCTGCAATAACTATATGAGAAATGTCATTTTTGTGTTACGTACGTACAATAGTACATGACAAATTGTACATTCAATTATTATACTTGGAGGTGGATGCGGGAACCGGTCTCCATATTTTAGTATTGTTTCCTACGGTACACATCTTTGCTACAGTAGTCTCAGATGCACACTTTGGCCAAGTGCAATATTCACAGTAGCCAATTTGTTCACACACTTTAGCACATGTGAGAATTTTCTGCTAATAGTTTCTGCTGAGTACTCGAATCGGTTAATAGCCTATCTATTAAACTAAGGTGCTCCACATGTTTACAGAACAATGCAAGTACTTCTCTAGAACAAATTTCTATAGTAGATTTCAGGTCATAGTTGGCAACAAGAGTGTTGTGCAGCCTATTAAACATTGACATGTGCATCCTAAATATATCATAGCATTGTTGAACTCTTGCTAGTTGCAGTTCTACCCATTGAATTCCGATCATGATAGGAATTCTCAGTGGGGGACTAGACAACGAAGTTGCATCGTCATCTAGACATGCGGAGGTGGCATAGGCCAACAACGCGAAAGAGCCAGTAAAACCTTCGTCGTCGTGGCTTCCTCCACTATCATCACTTGTCCCACTCATCTTTGCACGAAACGAGTATCCGAGAGACGTTCAATTGTCGAATTTAACAAGGGATGTTCAATTCTCGAATTTAACCCTAAATGTTGACTCAACGACATCATGCAATTGTCAGATAATGTGAATGATCCAAAAAGTATATACTTCCTCTGGTCACAAAAGAATGTCATTTTGGACCAATACATTTGTAAAACCTAATAAACTTCAAATATCATGTTAGTATTTTTAGACGAATTTATGAACATATGATTTTCATATATCCAATTTAAATATTTAAAACATATTAATATCCAAAAGTTTAGAAAGTTTAATCATGCGTATCCCAAAATTACATTCTTTTCTGACTGTAGGGAGAATAAAAAAAAGCCTAATGCCTTGTTGGGCATAAATGGATTCTGGAGTCAAAATTAAATAAGAACTGAATCAACAAATACTTTTTTTGAACAAATTGGGATGAGAAATACCCAATATTATAATGATGCATGTATGAATCTGATTGAAGTGGGTAGAAGTATAATTGGAGTTACATACATATGTACATACATACGTATACATATGTATGTACATGCATACACACACATACATACATACACACACACATACATACATACATACGAACATACGTACGTATGTACGTGCATACGTACGTACATACATAGAAAGCCACTTTTCTACTCCGGGTGTAGTTAATCTCTATGCCGTATTTCGCAAAGTAGGAAATATCTTGAAAATGGAGGGTATGTACGTGTAGTTTATGAGTATATAAGACCATCTAGGTGATATGTATACTTTTTAAGGTGGTATATACAATTTTTAACATACTCATTTTTTATGTACGAATATAAAAATATTAACAAAATATGCCTAAAACTATGGGCTCCTTTGTAATTTTTTTCCATGTAATTGGCATTGAAGTATGCTAAGTTAGTCTAGGTGGTATATCATGGGCGGGAGTAACTATACCCGGGAGTAGAATGTATTTTTCATATATGTGTGTGTGTGAATTCTACTCGCCGCGTCTTACTGTCGTTTGCCTGTGGGCAGGCTCAGTGGGTTTCCTCCGCTTTGTTGTTTTTCTTCCACTGCTTATATTTAAATTTGACCTATGGGCCATAGATGTAAACTTTGGTAATCATGCCTATATTTAGTTAATGAATAAATATCATGATAATTGATATTTATCTTTGTTTTCTACTGTGTGCACTAACTGATTCTGGACTAGTATGATTTACATAGAGGATTTAAGAGTTGTTGCTTCGGGGTCCAACATGACGACTTTATGTTATCTTGAGATATATTTCTTTCCGTCATTTTATGATATTTCTTTCCATCATTTTATGATATCATAGTCCATCTTATTGTCCATCTTGTAAAAGAGATAAAGATATATGACCCTGTGTTTCTACGTCATGTGTACCCGTTCGAGAGATACATAGGAATTCTCAAGTCCTATGTATGCAATCATCTCAGTCAAAGGATAGTATCATCGAAGGTTATGAAACCGAAGAGGTCATTGAATTATGCATCGATTATATGGCTCACGTCGAACTGATAGGTGTACCTCTATCTCGTCACGAGGGGAGACTAGAGGGTGTCGGGACCATCGAAAGAAAAGCAATAACTCTAGATCTGGATATATATGCTCAAACCCACTTCACGGTCTTACAACATATAACTGAAGTGTCCCCATATATTAAAGAGCACAAAGACATATTACGCCAAGAGAATTCAGGCCAGTCAGAGGTTTGGATCATCAGACAACACAACCAGTAAACCACACTTCCCCAGTCTTACACCGCCTCGTACCCACCATTGTCCACTGCGACCGCCCCTACGCGCCGTCTTCTACCACACCGCATGGCGACGCCACGTTGAATTGATGGTAAAATGGCATGAGGTTCTCCACCATGAAGGTGCAGGAGCCCACCCCATCAGCAGTAAATCACCATCACTCGTGTCGTGGAGTTTTGCCATCGCCGTGTATTCGTTGTCTCCCATGCCGACACCACCGTGTGTTTTGGCGGCAATAAAAAATGATAATGACATTTACGACTAGATACAAATCAAGTTATGGTTAGATGAATACGCTTTTATTGTACTAATCAATTTCCAGATACACCGCCATGGCGCATGATGACCATGTGATAGCGGTAGTAAAAATGGATACTATATTTACCTCTGGATACATTTCAATTTATGGCTAGATAAAAAATAGAACCGTTGTGTGATGGCAATAGTAAAAATGGATACCACATTTATGTCCAGACGCATTCCAATTTATGGCCAGATGATAAATTAGAACCGCTATGTGATGGCAATAGTAAAAATGGATACCACATTTATGTCCAGACGCATTCCAATTTATGGCCAGATGATAAATTAGAACCGCTATGTGATGGCAACAATAAAAATGGATATCATATTTACGTCTAGATACATTTCAATATATGACCAGATGAAAAAATAGATTCATTGTGTGATGGCAGCAATAAAATTGAAAACCACAATTTCGACCAGATGAATTGTATTTTATGGCTAGATGAAACTGCTTATATTATATTGATGAATCTACTGGATGCATCATTAGAGTTTACTGCCTTATCTAGCCATGGTGCATGCTGGCCATGTGACGATGGTAGTAAAATTGGAAACCAAAATTACGGCCAGATGCATACTAATTTATGGCCACATGAAACTATTTTTACTGTATTGATGAATTTGCTTTACACGTCGTTAGAGTTTACCAACACACATATCGTGGCACATGTTGGTCACATAATGACAGTAAAAAAATCATACCACATTTATGTCCAGATACATACCAATTTACTGCCAAGATGAACCATGAAAGGGTGGGGATAGGCATGTCATGGGTTCGTGGCCCGTAACTAGTGCTAGTGGGTGGGGACAGGTGGGTTGAGCGTGTTTGATGGGGGGATGGGCTCGGTTGATGTAGGGGGACTGGCTGGAATGTAGATGGTAGAGAATGTGTGTGTATGTGTCTATGCTTTGCTATGAAAAAATCCATGTTGGCCAACATGTCGAGCCACCGTTGTCAAGCTTTGTTTACACCATGCCATCGACTTCATTGAAGTAACCGATTAAGCTCCAGCCTGGCCCACATAGTGTTGCCATTGCCGTGCTTGGCCTCACCACAACCATGATCCTTGTCATCATTGCCGCAGGCAACGACATCATGCTAACATGTCAAGCTATTAGCCCGGAGAGGGGAGTAGCGCACAGAGGTGTGCTTGGCTCTAGCTTTGGGCGAGGAGTGAAAGGGAAGTGTGAGGAGGCAAAAGGGAGGTTTCGGTGGTATTTATAGCCGAGCGGAGGTAAGCTCGAGCATGCACGCGTAGGGCTCGGCGCGACGGCCAACAAGGTGGCATGGAGACGTAGGCACGAGCGTAGCGTGACATTTGGAGCAGTTGCGGCCGGTGTCATGGTGGCGTGGGCTCTGGTGTGATGTGACACAATGAGGTGAAGTGCGCGCAACGAGACAATGGGATAAGCTCAAAGCAGGCGCAGTAAGGGCGCTCCCATGGTCGGTCAAGGCGACGCGATGGTGTGGCAGAGGCTTGGCAGTGCAGCATTCATTGTCGTGGCATGGAGTGGTAGTGCGACAAGAGTGGGAAGTTAATGCGGCAGGTGGCGACGCGACGAGCGACATGAGCGAGACGCGGCGCAATCACGACGAGGCAGCAACACGGTTAGCAAACGTTGGCGGCGAGCGAGCGAGAGGAGGGAGGTAGGTTGGGTGAGTAGTCTAGGCCAGGAGGAAAAGAAAGAAAGGGGAAGAGTGGTCGTGGGCCAGCGGTGCTAGGCCGGCAAAGAGAGAGAGAAAGAGAAGAGTGGATCGACAGACTAGATAGGCTAGAGGCATGTGGGCTGGGAGAGAGAAAGAACAGGAGCCAGCCCAAAACTGGTTTTCAAATTTTAATTTGCATTTTCTTTTTGGTTTGAACTTGAATTTCAATTATCATTTTCCTTTTTTATGTGAATTTGGATTTGGTTTTGAATTCAAATTCAAATTCAAATTTTGATTTTGCCAAAATTTTGAATTATGCTAAAAAATCAACTTTATTCCAAAAAATTCAAAAAACCACAAAATAGGGTGTTGCAAAACCTACCCCCTTAAAAAGAATCTTGACCCCAAAATTTCACTAGATCAAAAACACGTGGCAAAATTCTATCCTCGGTTGATCTTCACGCTCCTAGGTGGCTTCTCTCTCGGTGTGGTTACTCCACTGGACCTTGCAAAGGCAAATGGTCTAACGTCTTGTTTGCTTCTCCATGACATCAAGAATTTTGACAAGATGCTCTAAGTAAGTGAAATCCTTCTTAAGCTCAATGGTCTCCAATCGGGCTTGTTCTTCCGGTACTCTAAGACACTTCTTAAGCTACGACATGTGGAACACATCATGCACATCTGCCAGGTTTGCGGGAAAATCCAGTTGATAGGCTACCTGTCCTCATTTGGCATTGATTGAAAATGATTCTACATATCTTGGCGCGAGCTTGCCCTTGACCTCGAACCTTTTAGCTCCTTGTAGGGGAGATACCTTCAGGTAAATGTAATCTCCAACTTCAAAACCCAGCTCTCATCCACAGTTGTCGGCGTAGCTTTACTATCTTGACTGAGATGCTTGCAGTTAGTCTCTAATCAGGCGGACTTTCTCTTCAACCTGCTTCAGGGTGTTTGGTCCAAAGACATAGCTTTCTCCTACTTCTGTCCAATGTAAATGGATTCAACACTTCCCTACCGTAGAGAGCTTCAAACGGGCACATCTTCAAGCTGGACTGATGACTATTGTTGTAAGCGAACTTGGCATTTGGTAGACACTTTGCTAGACTGTGGTGAATTCTATTGCATAAGCTCAGAGCATATCCTCGAGAATTTAGTTCACTATCTCCGTTTGTCTATCGGTTTGTTGATGGTAAGCCGTGCTGAAGGCTAGGTGAGTCCCAAGGCCTTCATGCATACTAGCCCAAAAATATGATATAAATTGAGAACCTCGATCAGAGACTATCCTTTTAGGCACTCTATATAGGCACATAGTGCATGACATGTATAATTCTGTTAATGTCTTCCTTATAGGTGGTCCTAACGGAATGAAATGAGCGACCTTAGTTAATCTATCTACTATGACTCATAAGGAGTCATATCCTGATTTAGTTCACGGCAATCTAGTGATGAAGTCCATCCCAACTTTTTCACACTTCCATTCAGGTATTTGCAGTGGTTGCAACAGTCCTACCGGTCCCTAGTGTTTGGCTTAGACACTTTGGCACACATCGTAATAGGCTACATATTCGATGATGTCCCTCTTCATGTGTGACCACCAATACTTCTGCTTCATATCTTGGTACATCTTGGTACTCCCTAGGTGTAGGGAATACGCTGAGTTGTGTGCCTCCTTGAGTATTAAACCCTTAAGGTATTTCTGGTAGGGAACAAAGATGTGCTTTTCGTACCATAAGATTCCTTGTTAATCCTCAACCATCTAGGAGGCATTTCCTTTCGACATGAGGTGCTTGAATCTCTCGAGACTTGAGTCTCCTTTCTGTCCAAACTTAATATGCTCCTTCAGGGTTTGGTGTACTTTCATTGCGGCTATATTGTCTTGCTCTACTAATTCTAGATTGAGTGACTTCAATTCCTTATAAAGCTCAAGCTATTGATCTTGAACCATGGTATTGCTGCAATACGACTTGTGGCTCAGGGCATCAACTACTACTTTAGATTTTCTAGGATGGTAGTGGATGCCAAGATCATACTCCTTGATTAGTTCTAGCCATCTCCTTTGCTTCATGTTGAGATCTGATTGAGTGAATATGTACTTGAGACTTTTATGATCGATGTATATATCACAGTGATTGCCAATTAGGTAATACTGCCAAATTTTTTGGGCACACACTATTGAAGTTGACTCCAAGTCATGGGTTAGGGAGCTCTCCTCATGAGGGCAAAGTTGTCATGATGCATGCACCACAACTTTCCTGCCTTGCATGAGTACATAGCTAGGACCTTGGCGTGACACATCACAATATACTTCAAAACTCTTACATATGTTTGGAAGTACCAACATTGGGGTTGTGGTCAGTCTCTTCTTCAATTCTTGGAAGCTCTTCTCACATGCTTTTGTCCATTTATACTTTTTCTCCTGCTTGAGTAGCTAGTCCAAGAAGGTTGCTTCCACTCCAGGAAGACTTCTACTTTGGCTGGATCGACGGACACTCCTCCAACCAGTACAATATATCCAAGAAAACTCACATATGATAGCCAAAACTCACACTTGTTATATTTGGCATATAACTGATGTTCCTTAAGCTTCTCGAGCACCATCTTCAAGTGCTCGGTGTGTTCCTCCACGCTCTTGGAGTAGATGAGGATGTCATCAATGAACACTACCACGAACTTGTCCAAGTATTCCATAAATATCTTATTCATGATGTTCATGAAATAGGCTAGAGCATTAATTAGACCAAACGACATGACCATGAACTTATATAGGCCATACCTAGTGATGAATGTGGTCTTAGGGATGTCCTTTGTCCTGATCTTCAACTGATAGTATCCTAACCTCAAATCTATCTTGGAGAAGATTGTTACCCCTTTGAGATAATCAAACAGGCCATCTATCCAAATAAGGGGTAATTGTTCTTGATAGTTACCTCATTTAAGGATTTGTAGTCTACGCACATTCTTGCAGTTCCATCCTTCTTAATGAATAATACTGGCGATACCCATAGTGATAAGCTAGGTCTAACAAATCCCTTATCTTGCAACTCCTAAATATGCTTTTTTAGTTCTTCGAACTCGTCAACGGTCATCCTATATGGTCTCTTTGTCAATTGGGGTTGTTCCTGGCATCAATTCGATGATAAATTATACGTCTCGATCAGATGGCATGCCAGTTAATTCTTCTAGAAATACCTTAGGGTAGTCTTGAACTATTATTAGTCCTTCTATAGGCACATCCTCGAGATGGTAGACTACATGACCTCAACGGTAAGGTGGGTCTACCTTAACTTCTATCGTTATTCCTAGGTCTTTTGTGAGCAATACCTTCCTATTGGCACAATCTGTTCTCTTGATACCTTAATAACTAATCCATCCCTAGAATGATATCCAATGTCTGGGAACTTAATACCATTTGGTCTGAGGGAAATCTTATCCTTTCCAATTGGATCTCTACCCTGCAGGACTCACCAAGGTGCCTGTTAGGGGTCCCTGGGGTGAACTAAGTACCACTGATTTTTTTAACTCAAAGGTTGGTAACTGATGTTTGTTAACGAATTTTCTTGCTATAAATGAATGGGATGCCCCAGAATCAAAAAGGATGTGTGCAAGTTCTGTCTTAATAGAGAGCATACCCATTAAGACTCCTGCAGCCCCCTGGACTTTCTCAGCTGTGACATCGTTCACTCGGCCATGGTTTAGTGTCAGGGCTGTCCTAAGCGTCTATGGCATCTGATATCCTCTGTTGGGTGTTGACGTCTGGCCACAAGTAGGAGTGGTACCCGGGTTGAACTTAATTGGAGTAACTCAGCGTTGCTGGTAGCGGTTGGCAAAGCGCCCTTTTTTTCCACAGCTAAAGCAGTTGAAGTTGGCTGCGGCAGAGTTAGTCCTGGTAGGCTGGCTTGCAAGGTGGGGAGTATGGATCATGCTACCACTTGTGGATCATGCTACCACTTGAATTTTGATTTGAATTTGGATTTTGGTTTTGAATTTAAATTCAAATTCAAATTTTGTTTTTGCCATAATTTTGAATTATGCTCAAAAATCAACTTTATTCCAAAATTTACAAAAACCCACAAAATAGGGTGTTACAGGAGAGCACCTCTAGGATAATACTGCCGCTCCATGAACATAGTCTGGATCAATTCTATGAAGCGGATAAAAAAGCTAGTGTTAGCTCCCACGATTCTAAATTTATGACATTGTGAAAACTGAATACGAGCACTTCTCTGTTTGCGCAAATATGCATAATTGCACTTGCATTCGTGCACATATTCTAGTGACTTGAGCACATGCAGTGCTCAATAGTTGTAAGCTATAACTGCTCTTCTATTTGTAAGAGCAACTCCAGCAGGGCCCCTACTTAAGCCCCTAAACTCAGATTTGAGAGCCAGAGCAAAAATTGAACTCCAGCAGAGCCCCTACTTGAGCCCTCAAAAATAGGGGCCTCTCAAATGAGGCCTCCAAGCCCTCATTCCTAGGGGCCCCCTACTTGAGCCCCTAAACTCAGATTTATTCGTATTTGAATAAATATGTTCCTCATTCGGAACAAATTTGAATTTAAATTTGAATATTCGTATTTGAATTCATAAATTTAAACGTCCCTCATTGTGCTTTCAATTTAAATTCGGAACAAATTTGAATTTAAATTTGAATATTCGTATTTGAATTCATAAATTTAAATTCGGAATAAATTTGAATTTAAATTTGAATATTCGTATTTGAATTCATAAATTTAAATTCGAATAAATTTGAATATTCGTATTTGAATTCATAAATTTACATATTGTCCCTCATTGTGAAATCATAAATATTTTATTGTGTATTGTGCTTTTGTCCCATATATATGCATATAGTGTGTGAGGAAATAGAGAGAATTAAGAAGTAGGGCTCTGTTTTGAGAGCTCTGTTGAGTGCAACCAGAAACAGGCCCTCAAAAATAGGGAGAGCCCTCAAATAAAAAGTAGGGGCCCTGTTTTGAGGGCTACTGCTGGAGTTGCTCTAAGGGGGGGTTTATCGGAAAAATGTACAGCTGGTTGGCTCCATCGCAACACTAAGCCAGAAACAGAATAAAAACATCAAAGCAATCTCGATGAAAATTCATTTGGTCAAATGCATTAAGCAGCCCTCACATATCAACCACAAATTTAAAAAGGAGTTGGTGGTTGCCGAAGCCTCTATCCAATCTGGACCGTCGGATCTTCCCTCCCCTCCTCCTCCCCCTCTCGGCCAACCCTAAAACCCTTCAACTGCCGCGCCCCACCCTCGCACACGCCGCCTCCTCACCTCATCTGCCGTTGCCTCCCTCCCACCCCGCGCGCCGCCTCCTCCCCTCTCTCCCACCTCACGCGGCCTCCTCCTCCCCTCCCTCCCACCCGCGCGCCTCCTCCTCTCCTCCTCCCCCACCCCGCGCGCCTCCTCCTCCCCCCCCCTCCGCTCCGTTGCCGCCCTCCCCCTCCCCGCGCGCCTCCTCCTCCCCACCACTCACGGCCGGCGCGAGACAACATGGTGGAGATCCGCAAGAGCCGCCGCGAGAGAGCCTTCGAAGAGGCGGCGGAGGCGGCCGCGGCTCGGCCGCGCCGTCGCGTCGCGGCGGACTCGAGCGCCGTCTGGTCCACCTTCACGCCTGCGACCTCCGCCGCTTGTCAGCGGCGAGCTCTCGCCGCGCCACCGTCCAAGAAGGGGCATTCCTCCGCCTCTCGACCATCCCGTCCTCCTCCCGAGAAACTCATGGTACGTCACGGACACCCAAACCAATCTACTCAAAATAAAGGGTGCGAGCTTGGTTTCTCCATTAATCGGCTAATCGGTTCTTTGCGTGCTCGTGTGTGCGAGCTTGTGGTTGGACAGGAGACGGGCGCCAAGTGCTACATCTTTGTCGGCGGGCGTTGCGGTCGTGTGGGGTGATACGCGCGATCGCATCGGATCTCCTCACCGATTCTAGGTTCGTTCGCTCTTTCCAATTCGAGCGCAAATTATACGAATGCTATTTTAGCTTGTGTCGTTGAATTGCAATTGATGGTTGATTTTTTTGAGCGGGGGCTTCAATTTCTACTCGCGTGCCTTAGATCTCGCGGAACCCTAACCCGCAATGCCGGTCCGGCGATGTGTGGCGAGCGAGCGAGCCTTCGGATCTCGATTTGTTTGTGTGAAACAAAATCGCTCATTTGATTCCTCTGTTTGTATACACACTGTTTGTATACACAGAATTTCTGAGGCAAAAGTAGTAAACAATGCTAGGAAATGCTTGGAGAGATTTAATCTTGTCAAGTCTTCTCATGAAGTGGGCAAAACAAAGAATGGATGGTGGCGGCTCCAAAATATGAAAGGTTGGGGAAGATCGGGGTCTGATTTCATCCTTTGGGCCAATGGATTTGTTTCTACTTATAAACTGCAAATTAATGCTAAAGAATTCAAGAATACAAAGCTCGAAGGTTTGTCATGAGTTAGCAAATAATAGGTGGGAAGTTCTCTTAGCCCACTTCCAACCGGTACATTGTTATTCCCTCCTTATCACGATGTAAACATATTTGTTTGATCATTCTTATTCATTTTAAGTTTTCCTCTATTTTCCCCAATCGTAGGCGGAACTAGGGAATGTTCGGACTTGTATTTTGAAGATCAATTCACAATACACAGCAAAACTTTCCATTCTCACTGGAATTGGATCCATCAAAGGTTAAAAAGAACAATGTATCTTTGGTACTTTATCTTAGTCAAAGCTTACTCACACTAGATATCCATTGATTTACTTCATAACATATTTTTTTGGTGCAGGTTATTTAAACAACCTTTTTGGTTTCTTGGTAGTAGTTTGTATTATTCTTTTGTTGGCATCATTGCTCGATTATCTTGGCCCGACTCTCTTAAAGACAAAAGATTGTTCATGGGTAGTTCAATTTTTGTGTGCATTTTAGCTTTGTCGGTTTGTACAACCGAGACGACGTGGAATCTATCGAGCTGGACGACACGGCCAGGCGCCTTAGCGTGGAGAGCGCGGATCTACGACATCGTCAACGTGCTCGAGCATCGGGGTAAGTTCTTTCCTCTTACGCCTTTCTTCCATAGACTTCTTGCTCGGTCCTTAATGATGGGATCTTGAGTTCCATGTTAAATCCTCTGTAAGAAGATCCTTGTAAGGAAGGCCAAGAACCGGTACTCCTGGATAGGCTTCGGCGGCGTCCCAATGGCATTGCGGGAACTCAAGGTTTGCATCTTATCTTATCTTCCATTTGCCGTTGTTAAGATGTCGGATGACGAAGGCGATGATAAGTTGGGTGATCCGAGGGTGATACTTGAGTGAGAAGTCGAGCCACCGTTGACAAGCTGTTGCACCTAGTCAAAAGTTCATCTAGGATTTTGTGGAACTTTGTAGGATTCTAACTGGATTTTGTCTATTAGATGGATTTTGACTACAGTACACATAGATATAGTTGTTTAGTTGGTCTACATATTATGAGTTATGACACCAATGCTTGAGATCTGTTTCCTCATGGAGCTTTACAGTGAACAATATCTTGAATTTTCTGCCTTGGTTGATGTTGTTGTATTGAAAAGCCCAAATACGCAGAGCAGGCTACTGTTGTGATTTTGTTTCGTTTGCAATATCTAATGTTCTAGGTGATATATGGATGTGTACTTTATTGATGAGACACTATGCGGTTCATTGTTAATTAAATTCTACTGCAAGTGTTTTGGTCACTTTATTCTACTGCATGCTCTTATTACTCTGTTTATGAGATACTATGCAGTTTATTCTTTTATCTAGCGTATGCGCTGATTTTTTTGAGCTTTTACAAGTCCTAATGGAGTGGGCTAAAACTGATTTGCTTGTTTACCAGTCACTTAGCTATATACCAAGAAAGCAAATTTGTTGAAAAGATACTCCATAGTATGCATCAATTTTATTTAGTTTTTCGTTGAAACGTACGAGCACCTTACTAGTCAACCACAAATATGTGGAACCACAAACAAAAAAAATGTTAAACCATGAAGCTCAAATTTATAGACAGCCGCACGACGATCACTGCAAATGTTAGCAAACTGTTTCCATGATCTCAACCTACAATTCACGACCAATCTGGACAGCTCAGCTCCGAAATCTAGATCACAAGCAAACCGAACACATCTAAGAAAGAATTGGGTAACATCTCTCGACCAAATCCTCGAAATATCAACTAAATCGTTGCAGCACCATCCCTGTGGTCTCAACAGCGCACCAACATCCAACAAAGAATCGCGAAATGGATAGTTTTACAAATGGGGAGAAGTCAACAACGGGGAAGGGGAGGGGCGGGGGCGCGCACATCAGAGGAAGCCGAGGAGGACGGCGGCGCCGAGCACGAAGAGCCAGACGATGTGGACGAGCAGCAGCGCCTGCCCCGAGACGGGCGCCGACCCGGCGCCGACCTCGCAGTACCCGCGCCGCGCCACGCGCGCGCCGGCGCACGCAGCCTCGGGGCAGCCGCACCAGTAGGTAACCCCGTCGGCGCCGCAGACCGGATCAGGGCGGAAGCACCGCACAGGGCACGACGCGGCCTCGCTGCCCCCGTCCGACACGGCGGCCGCGCAGGGGTAGGCGGGCTCGGCTGCGGCCACCGCGGCGGCTGAGGACGAGGCTAGGGTTTGCGCGAAGAGGAGCGAGAGGGTCGCGATGAAGAGGATGCGGCGGGTCGTCGGGGTGGAGGGCGGCATGGTGGCTTCGCCGGCGGCCGGTGCTCGCCGGAGAGGGGAGGGGCTCACGGTGGCCGCCCTTCGGGGTGGGGAGGGAGGCACCGCGGTGGAGACGGAAGTTACGAGCGGGGTGGAATCGGTCGGCGTTTTGAGAAGCTTGGTTTGGCGATGCGTTGGGTGGTGGGTTCGGTCGGTGCGCGTTTGGTTGGACTTAGCTGGTTCGCGTTGCCGCGTTGGCGACCACGACGCGTTGGCCGTTGGATTGGCCGCCTGCTCTTTACTTGTCTTGTTTTACCGCGTCCGACAATAGCAACTGGCGAGTTTTGGCCGTTTCGTAAAGTTTAAAACTAATAAGGTGTGTAGTGCTTACTATGGAGCGCTATCTGCCAAATTGGAAGATCAATTTTAGGTTGGACGGTGGAGATTTTACGAGTAAGGAAATTTTGGTTGCTTTCTTACGATTTCTGAGGCTTGCGCGGATCGGACGGCACTCACGGGCGTCCAACAGATGGTAAGGCTGTTTTGCACATTGTGAAAATTGTCCACGGAGGATTGCCTCTAAAGAGAATTTTATGATTTTTTGACAGGGTACAAAACAGATGAACACATATAACTTGTACCCCTCTTACACTATCACATGTCGTGTGCGTCCTCTAATACATGTTTGAAAATTTTACGAAGACATCTAGATCTTACAGGCATAGACATGTATTTTTTTCACTACAAGCATATATACTTTACTTATTCTAATTAGTTAGGTGAGACAGCAAGTTTAGTTACCCGAATGGGCTGCGTGCACCATGGCAGCGAACGAGCTTTATGGATTGGCAAACTGCGTGTGATACCTTTCTTCGATAAACCTGTTCGTTGTTCACAAGTCAGAAGTTTCTAGTTTCTACTTAGTTCTTGTAAGCTCTCAATTCTATTATAACATACTAGGAACTATGTCCTCCCGATACAGTTGCAATTAGTAATTTTGCAAATGCGATTCGAGCAAAAAAAAAAACATTCCAGTTATTCCATCACGGGTAGACCCAGAAAGTGCAACCACAAGTCCACTACAGAGAAGCAATTCATCCAAATGTACGGGATGACTCCAGTCATTAGCTTAACAAACAGTAGATATCGATAGCTTAGCTTCCCATGGTTTCTTCAGAATGTAAACAACACAATTCACATAGATATCCCTCCACTGTCTAGCATCAAACTTACCATGAAGGAACTTGGTTTCCTTAGGTAAATATGAAGTTTTACACTGAAATAAAAACCTGACATATTGGCCATGTCCCTTGCCTATCACCCCAATGACATTAAAGATTTTACCAGCGGCAGCGGCAAGATGAAATAAGTTTGGAAAATACAGTTAGTGCTTCTCAGTCAGCATCCATCTCCTCAAGTGCTGCCTAAGCTGCAGCCTTGGCCTGCTCCAATGGATCATCTGGAACCTGCATGCCAAGTGAGCATAGAAGTATGTTAGGCATAATTAAATTCACTGTAGCTTTTGGCTTTTGGAACAGCGATGGCTTTTGGCTTTTGCTGAAAAAACACTGTAGCTGGCTGAAAAAACACTGTAGCTGAGTTGTATGTTAGGCATAATTAAATTTTAAAAAATGTAAAAATAAAAACGGCTCGCTAGTCTAGTGCGGACAATGCAAAAGAATATGAGAAAAAAACGGAACGCAAAAAAACTAAAAAACAAAAAAAATTCACTACGTGACAAAAGTGCTACAGTATTTTCGTCGCTGCTACAGTGTTTCCGTCGCTAAACAGTGAAAAAACTCCAAACTGATCACCCCAGTTTCAAATTCATATCACACAAATCTATGAACAGTTTTTTTTTTTTTACGGGGCAAGTTTCCCAGTACCTTCTGATGCTGACGATTTGATTCATCACATATCCAGCTCAATTCCAACTCAAAAGCTTTGTCCTTTGCTTCATGTACTCCATAAATGCTGCATTGAACAAATTATGAGCGCAAATTTCATGCAGACAACAGTACTAGCCTTTTCAGGTACACTGACATCAAGTGAGCAGAAAATATACATAAGAAACATACACCAGTTAAGTTGTTTTTGGTTTGCTTTGGTCAATACCAACAATTGACATAAGTAACCTATCACCTACCTTAAACAAGAAGAATCTACAACAGAATCTGTTTCAAGATCATCTAAGCAAAATACTTTGGCATACTACGTTGCAACCACGAGATTTCTAAGCAGTTCACCAAACCACTACCATTAATATTCATATAGCCATACCAATATTTTGATATCAAATACTGTAGTGTCTAAAGGAATGTACTCACTGAAGCTCTTAATGACTAACGCAATGATTCTAAGAGTACTGTACACCTTACGTGTGACGTTATATAAAAATAGAACAGTACAGGTACTAGAATGACATTCAAGTCTTCAACATTAAGTGGAATAGAGTAATGTAAGAAAATATGAACGCCAACAAAGCTGAGACAATAACATGCATTGACACAAAAGTAAGTGAGAAATTCATGAACACAACTGTATTATTATGGGAAAAGAACATTTAAGACATACATCTTTGCAACCTCAACAATGCCTTCCCGGCAGGTAAGTTCAGAAAGCTTTAGCTTCTCTATCTCACTGCAAGACAGCATTCAAAAGTTGGAATCAGAATCATTTTGATAACCATAAGATAAACAAAATACAGAATTATCAGACTAATTCTAGGGAGATAAATTTAATAGCAATTGCTAAAGTATTCTTGTTAAACAGATTCTGGATCACAATAGCCCTTAGTTACCCCAATAAAGAATAGGTTACGAGCCAATGTTTTCTCAGAAAGAAGAGAAAATATATACTTTTCTAAAAAAAGGAAATAGAGGAAGTATAACAAGTGGGCATTAGATGATATATAAATCAATCCTGCCCGCCAATTATGGATTCACATAACACTTTAGTGGTTCATAATGATCAGTCAACATAACAAAAAGCATATAGAGGAACATTCTCTGAAAATGAATGATATCCACAGGCTAACTGTGGTTTGGCCATTTCAAACTTCTACGTATAGAACAGCACAAAACATGAAAGGATGTTGGAAGGATCCAATAATTCCAAACACTAAGATGGTACATGGAGGAACACCCCTCGCACCCTTCTCTTTGCTTCTCAGTAAGCTGGATTGCAATAATATTAGCCTTTGCTCTAAGGAAAAAAAATACAATATTCACAGGACCCTTTTTATGCATCGACTAGACTTGCAATAGTAGAAGTGTAGAACAGATGTAAGCTGACAAATAGAGCACACAATAAACAGCTGGAAGTTTACTTACGTTTTTGCAGCCTGTCTTCCTTTCCCCAGTGCAGCACCGAAGCATTTATGTTAAAGATTCAATTCAATGAACATTATGAGTTTTAAATTCATGAAACACTTAATTTCTTGATGCTATTGATAAACAACCTCATCCATATATACCACCAATTACATATGATATGAATGAGGTGCCTCTCTTGAACATGTGTTCGCAACTAATGGAAATAAAAAGTTATAAACTAAAACTATGAGCCTGCACTACCATAACATATGAATATTACTACTTGTGTACTGTAGTGACAACTTACATATGAGACCCCCGAAAGTTCGATCATGTAGAGCTGTGGCCCATCCCTATCATAACCTCCAAGAATAACTTCACAGCCGAAAGGCCTAATACAACAGAAGTCAAGTCAGAATATACTATAGGAATCAGAACTATATTGTATTAAAGTATGCAAATCATGTCTCCAGTAATTATGCGACATTTATGTTGAATGTCTTACCTAAGCCACCAGTAGCGTACAGAGATGAACATAACTTGCCACACGATCTGCCAATTCTTTTACATATATGGGTTCCCCGTAGACCCTGGTGCATTGTAGCTTTAGAGTACAACCATATAAAGATGTCCGCATGGTCTAAAAGTATAGGTGCTTACTTTTCATAACTGGCAGCTTCCGATTTTGCTCATGAAACAATTTGTCTGACATCTACCGCTAAACAAGCAACAACCTGAAAACAAGGTAAAAATAATCTACAGTTATATCAATAGATAATAAGATTTTTACAACTCTACATCAAATTGTACATATTTTAACATCAAAATTGGTGTCGATTTGAGAAACTGTTGAGAGAGAGAGAGAGATGAAAACAAGAAGTTTCCAAGCCAGAGTGCCGGTGCACTGAATGGATCCTCCGATTAGACCCCTGAAGCATCATCTTTGAAGTTACCAGCTTCTCCAGGCCCTAAAGAACCAACCACCAAATGTCAATCAAGCACAAAAGAGTGACTCCTTCAATTTTTCGAGTGAATACAAATCAAACAAGAGCAATCTTACCAGGACAACTCCATCTCTGCATTTGATCCCAACGACAGTCCTATTCACAAAAGATCGGAACATCACCACAAAATCACACTTAAAAAGGGACAAGTGAAGCCAAACGAAAAACATAGGAGAAGCGGTGAAAACAAACCCGCTGTTGCCGACAGCCTTCGTGGCATACTCAACCTGGAAGACACGGCCATCCGGAGAGAAAGTGGTAACCGACAGATCATAACCTGTGCCTATGCTGCTCATTGTTAAGTTGATCTGTTTTGCCTACTCCTGAATAAAAACACATAACAAACCCTAGTGAATAAGTTGTGTACACAATCCACAAAACCAAACGAAACAGCAAATTCTCAAACACAGTGCTTGGAAATGCATCAAGGAAGGGCCTCCTTCATGGCACACATCAAATTAACTAACTTCCCAAAGTTAGCCTCTACAGCCTGCACAAAGGTCACTCAAGAGTGGGCCTTTCGTGCTAAACAACTCCCTACCTAAACAAGGGACGCATCAACGCTAGTTGGATTTCGGATTTGGATTTAGATCTGATTAAATCGCAGTCACAGCAAAGACCACGAGAAACTAGATCGAAGCGAAATTAGTCCAAGCGAGCTAGGGCTGACCTTACCAACAGAAGAAATCGGCCCGGAGGGTGAATCTCCTCTCCACTCAACGCCAATTCAGAGGAGGGGACGAGAGGGAAAGGAGAGCCCAAGGTGGCGGGCCTCGGCGGCGGCGGCGAAGACTCCGGGTTCCAAGCCTGGGAGCGACGGAAGGCGGGGCAGAGACGCGATACGGTTCCACCGCACCACGGCGTGCGCGAGACGGTGAGGGACTCGGACGGACGGACCCGACTGGAGGAGTCGGGCTCGGGCGGACGGTCAAGATCGCGCCCGGTCCCGATGCCTTCTGCAGGTTTGAGGGTTGGGATGCAGCAGTCGGATGGTTGTCAATAGGTGGGAAGTAGCAGTTGCATCAGGCACGACACGTTTGGCCATTCACTACTCACCTCAGCGACCTCAGCGGCTCAGTCTGCGGCGGCGAGACGAGGCTCCGGTGAGGACATGAGCTGGTGAAGAGGAGTCGGCGTCGGCCCGATGAGGATCGAGGAGGTCAGGAGGAGGAGGCGCCGTGCAGGCCTGGCAACAGCGAGCACTGAGGAGGAGGACGCGCTGGCCCTGGCACTGTCTGATTAGGAGGCGGCGGTGGCCGACAACAAGCGAGGCGAAGAGCAAGGGCGCACCGCCACGACGTGAGTCTGTGGAGGAGGCGGCGGTCTCGATATCGTACTCGCTGCAGGTAGGCAGAGGTGCCTCGTGAATAGCGCGGTGCAGGCCGCTAGCTCGCGACTCCACCAGTGATTCAGGGGTTAAAGCCCCGTTTTGAACGCACGAATTTCACAGGAACAATTTAATTCCCAAAGAAATATGTAATTTTTTTCATGTTTCAGACCAGGCCTAAGTTTAGCGAACCAGGTACCAGTGGCACACGAGAAACTGGGCCGTGCTGCTGGAGGACCCATTCAGAAGAAAAGCATGCCCACCGAAATACAATTGAGGACGACGTCTCTCTTGTTCTTCCCTCTCAAACAAAAGATGGTGGCGCACAAGTCTAGCTGTCTGTTCTAGTCAGACTTACAAGAACAAAGTATTATGGGAAAAATAGATCAATGCTGGGAATTGAAAGTAGGGATATGTATTATGTATACATAATTTTTCATGATAAGTAGAGACACCTCTCTCTCTCCATCGTGCGTCAGAAAGTAGAGTAGCAGAGCAGATAAGGAAAACGACAGCATATTCCTAAGTTGCCAAAGTCCTCGACGAGCGGAACGACGGGCAGAAAAGAGCTAAGACAAGAAAACTATCCTATGCACGGAGCACAGATGCTAGATAGATAGCCGAGAGAAAATTGTTCAGCGTTGAGCGGTGTGCTCATGATCTAGAGTATGTGTTTACTCTGGAGGTTTTTCGGGATCAACGTCGGGCATACAGGTGCTGTAGCTGAGTTGATTTCTAAAGTTGTGATAGCATGTACCTATAACTTAAGTTGATGCATGGCGAAGAAATCTTTGAATTGTAAATTTGTTGCATGGCGCTGCTGCTTTGTCTCATCACGGCTCCTACTTCCTATCGTAAATTTGGTTGATAAATGAGCTCCTTTCGTGTGCCCTTAGGTCTCTGCTTGTGCCACTCGACTGAAATGGCATGAATCCGCTGCCAAGTTAGCTTTTTGGTTTGGGGTTACGGTTTATTTATATCGGTTTCTGCTTAGAGGCAATATGAATATACGATTTTCTGAAGCGGTTTTTTCATTCTTTCACTCACATCTCACTTCGAGGATAAGCAATGAGTCACGGATGTATCATGCATCTACTTCTTTCCTCCTGTCTCATATACACATCTCTTCCTCACTTTTTCCACCACTTGTCTTTTCCTTCTAAAAACTATTTCTTTTAGCCACTATATTCATGTATGTCCGCAATATTTATTGCTCTCGTGTGATTACAGAAAGTTGTAGAAAATGATGATTTAGTACGAACGGTGCATACATATTAACATTTTTAATTAGCGCTAATCACACTTAATTAGTACTAATTACTAGAATTTTCTTGAAGTGCTGTTGGTGGTGATAGATTGAATAGAGAGGACCGGAAGGCGCAAAGGATACGGTTTCAGAAGCCTTGTCATCAAGTCCTTACTCCTTACATCTGCACTAGGATCTGTTCATAACGCTGGAAAAAATATAATGCAGCCATAAGTCTGAGGCCGCGCTCCACTCGGCGACAGTGATGGGCGTTGGCGATGATTCGGCTTTTGGTTTCTTAATATAGCAGTTTTGTTTTTTTTTGTTTTTGGTTTTTTTGTGTTTTGTCTTTTTCTCGTAGTCCTTTGCATTGTCCGTGATATGTTAACATATCGTTTTTATTTTATATTTTTTTAAATTTAACTATGCTTAATAAGTTAACTCAGCTACAATAAAAAATCAGTCAGCTATAGTAAAATTTCAGTAAGAAACCATCGCTATTCTGAACGCCCTGACAAGAACAAACAGCTAGACTTGTGCGCCACTATCAAACAGCTAGACTTGTGCGCCACTATCTCATTTATTATCCATCTATTTTCCTGTACCGGAAGCGACAACATTGTACAGTACTCAGTACTGAGTTGTGTCGGAAAAACCGGCCCTGCCCGGCGTAGCATCGAAATGGTCCTGCAATCGTACGTCGTTCTTGCATTGTCTACGTTATTTGTCAGAATTGTTCCGGCAAATTGTAGGCACTAGGCAGTGTGTATCTTGCCGATGAGACCAACGCATGCGTATATTGTATAGCACTCGACATAATTTGGTAGGCTGAGTTATCATCTGTCGTAGCATACGCAATCACCAAACTCGAGTCGCATGAATCGCTCAAATGCAGGAAGTTTCGAGCTTTGAAGTCTTCTTGCCAATTGAACATATATTATATATAGTAGCTGTCCACCCGAATAATGCAAGATCCAATAGTAGATACATATTGATTTAGAATCAAGGCTCCAAAAACCACTGCACTGTATGTGTGTTTGGGTCGAGGAGTGTGTATATGTAAGTGCTATCTGCAGACTACCTACTACCACAACACTAAAACTGTCAATGCTGTGAAGACCGCAAGAGATGGCAATTGGCTGGGGCTGTTCGATGAGTAGAAGCATGCAATGGCTTTCAACCTTACTGCTCTTCTTGGTCCCGATGATTCAAGTCCATGGACAGAACTCTGATGGTACAACAAGTACTCGACTCAGCTATTTTCTTTCCATCATGCACTTCCCTCTCTTTTCACTTGCACGGCTTGGATATATATTCTTCCTTTCCAACTGAACATGGACTTGTACAGAGCACTGCCACTGGTCTTCGTATGTGTTTCAGATTGTCTTGCTTATATAAATGCATATACTCTTTCCTGCAGCGTTCATAAGCATTGATTGTGGATTGACAAACAGTAGCGCCTACTACGACCGCAATACAACATTAAGATACATTTCTGACGATGGATTTGTTGAAGGCGGCTTGAACTACCAAATTTCGACAGAGTTCATGGATGGTGCCACGGATGAGCAAGAAAAGACTCTGAGAAGCTTCCCCCATGGCCAGAGGAACTGTTATACTTTGCCATCCAACCGCAGCAAAAAATATCTACTGAGAGCAACATTTACTTATGGAAACTACGATGGACTGAACAAGACCCAGGATGGCTCGCTGTTTCTGTTTGCACTCCATATTGGCGTCAATTGCTGGACGACGGTGAACTTGACAAATTGGCCTCCATCAAACACGGTCTGGAAAGAAGTGCTGACCGTTGCTCCGGACAATTTCGTATCAGTCTGTCTGATAAACTCCGGGTGGGGAACTCCGTTTGTGTCCGCCTTGGAGTTGAGGCCACTCGAAGATACTATGTACCCTTTCGTGAATACTTCTGTATCAGTCAATTATTTCTCTAGGCTGAGATTCGGACCAGTTGATGGTGATATCACAAGGTGAGATGCAGATCAATTTTTCCTTTCTGTTTCCATCGCTGCATTATTATCATGGTCTCTCTCATGGTGTCAAATGGTTCTTGTGGTGATGAAGATATCCGGATGATCCCTTTGATCGCTTCTGGGAGACCTTCGGGAACTTCTCCTGTCCCTGGTTAAATATGAGCACCAGCGAACAACTGGGCAGCCTCCCCGGCAAGGAGGACTTCAAGGTGCCGTCGGCCATCATCCAGAAGGCCTCGACCATAAACAGCAACTTCAGCTGGCTCAACATCAGCGTGACAGCCAGCGGAAACCTCGACGCCAAGGGCCTAGAGCTTCTCCCGATCTTCCACTTCGCCGAGCTCAGCAACAGCAGCCCGAACCGGTCGTTTTCTATCTACAGCGACGGCGAGGAGCTGTTCCACATCTACACACCTCTGCAGCACCGGATGAGAGCACGTACCACAGTGGCAAATTCTTGCGCAACCCGAGCACGAGGTTTACCCTGCGCAAGTTGCCCGGCTCGGTGCTCCCGCCGCTCATCAACGCGTTCGAGGTGCACTCGCTCGTTCGGATGGACAACTTCACCACTGCCTCCGACGACGGTAAGATCAGTAGTATATTGCGCGCGCACATTACAAATTTGTCAGGCACGCGGCGGATTCATATGATCATAGTGCACGGCAGCATCTGCTTCCCTGCTATTTCTTCTTCTTCTTTTTGATTTGGGTTATACCCAATCCCCCTAAAGAAAGAGAGAGAGGAAGTTTTAAGTTCTTACAGGAGGACAACTGACAACTCTAACATGCCACAGGCGTACACAACACATATCGAGTCCCAGCTAACAAGAAAACTCCCTCGCAGGAGTAACTAAGCTACATCTTAAAGAAAGCAGCCACCAGCCGACACCATCAGCATTCATTAGTTGCAGACTTGCAGTAGTCTCCTTTCCTCTGCAGCATGCTCTGCAATCCTTCGTTTTACTGCTTGAACAGCACCTCCAGCTCCCTGCATCGCCTGGATCAGCTCCATTGATAAGCGTCTCCTGCATGCCTTCCTGCTGTACTCCTGCCCATCTAAGGACACATGCATTAAAAATAACCTCAAATGGTGATCTGATTGAACGAAGATAGAGTTGGGTGGAATTGAATGTATTGCATTGAGCCTCTCGGACGGCATATATAAAGGTACAAGACTTGGAGTTGTAATCCCAATGAACTCTAACCTACCAAATATATTGTACTCTAACACTGATGATTCTCCTCTCAAAACAAGCCCTGTTTCTTAGCTTCCAAGTGACTTTGTATATAATATATTATATATGTGAACTTATTTTGCAATTGCCGGAGTTGTTGTTTCTTCATCTTATTAGTACATATACGAGGTCCCACTCCCAACATATACAACTTCATTTATGTTGCTTACATTTGTTCTCCATCCTCTTTTTGCTGTTGAAGTCAAATTCATGAAAGAAGTCAAGATACAATACAATTTGACAAGAAACTGGAATGGAGATCCATGCTCCCAAAGGGAGTATGTCTGGGAAGGTTTGACTTGCAACTACCTTGATGGCAACCAGAATCCAAGGATCACCCAAGTGTAAGTACAAAACCGAAACTTGTGTAATACGTGTGTTTCATTCACATTGGTGTCTAGGCACAGAATCAATACTCATTGAGGTGCTTTGACATTAGCAAGTTTGACATGAGTATCTTAGAATTAGATGAGTATAACCAAAGTGATAAAGAAGTATATAGTTCGTTTAGATAGTATATGAGAGGTAGGAGTAACCAAACTCGATAATAGAATAGATTTTCCTTTTTTAAAAAAACTAAAGTAGAATGGATTTTCCACACACACACATATATAATTACTATTCTACGCATCGGGAAGTTACTACCGTGTGTATGTGAAGTTTCTGTCAAACACATGTAGTGTTACTATCATATATATCTTTACTATTATAAAAGAAGAAGTTGGTGGTTGCCGAAGCCTCCATCCAATCTGGACCGTCGGATCTTCCCTCCCCCTCCCGCCACCCGGCCAACCCTAAAACCCTCCAACCGCCGCCCCCCTCCTCCCCCTCCCCCTCCCGGCCTCCCCTCTTCCCCCTCCCCCCGCCGGCCCCTGCCCTCCTCCCCATCGCTCCTCCCTCTACCCCCCGCCGCCCCCTCTCCCTCCTGGCCTCCGGGTCATACTATCAAAGTGCGTTACACGGGCACATATTTGATAGTATGCATCACTTTTATTTGGTTTTCCGTTGCAACGCACGGGCACATAACTAGTATATATATATATATGTGTGTGTGTGTACATAGGTGCGCTAATGAGCGCATACGCGCACGCTACATGTGGGTCGCTGGCCACGCGCGTGACCTGGCTTCCTGGTGCGGTAGTCTCTTACGCTGGGTGGTTATGGTTTGACACATGCATGCATGCAGCAGGAGAGAGAAGAAAATAAGTGTATTTGACTTGTGATTTTTTTGGGAAAATTTCGCCCGAAATTTTGAATCCAAAATTGTTTTTTACAAATGGGAAAACACAAACACAGAAAAGAAAGACAGAATCTTGAAAATACATCTAGGCTCGATGCCATTACCATCTAAAACTGACATGCACTGCTATGAATTCTTTTGCAGAAATCTGTCTGCCAGCGAATTGAGCGGTGGGTTAGCCATATCATTCATGAACATGTTATCACTGGAAAAACTGTAAGTGCTAACCTTCATGATTCACGAACTAAAATATATTACGTGAAAATCATTGTAACCCTAAATATGCAATGCAAACATATACAGGTATTTATCACATAACAACTTGACAGGCAGTGTTCCAGGTTATCAACTAAACTCGCTCAAAGTTCTGTAAGTTTCTACAAGTCTTTATTGGTAATGTAAAATTGTAAATCACATATTAAAAGATAATAAATTTTTTTGTGGATAACTTGAACTACTGTTTTTCCCCAGAGATTTATCAAATAACCAGCTGAGCGGAACAATCGATGATTCCATAATTCAGAGATTCAAAACAAGTCAACTTGACTTGAGGTTTGACGCCCCCTGATTGCATCTATTAGTAATTGCAGCTGCTTTAGAACCAAAACAATTTGAGTGTATAGTGTGTTAGAAAATGAAGGCACGGTGTAAGCATAATTTACAATGCTGTCTAGATACGCCCATGTGTTTGGGTTTGTACTGTGTCACTATGTTCAGCTGGTTTTAATATTTTATTTGTTATTTTCTACTGTATAATTGTGTTACTAGACTAGAAGGCAATCCCATATGCTTGGGAGTCACAGAAAGGTATTGTACAAACGAGACGAACAGAGCATCTGAGAAGAACAGATCTATCAAGCCTGTTGCATTGATAGTTCCAGTGGTATCCGTCATAGTCATAGTAGTCTCCTGTGCCCTCTGGAGGTTATGCTGGAAAGGTGAACAAAAACACTGATGCCAAAATGTCCCCTTTAATTCCATAATGAAATGTCTGGTAGAAAAACACCTCAAGACATTTACTTCCATGTAAAATGCACCTTCTGGACTTGCAGGAAAATCGGAGGACTGTGAAGATTACGCTATGTACGAAGAGGAAACTCCTCTACATATTGACACCAGACGGTTCGCATATGCAGAGCTGAAGTCCATTACTAACAATTTCCAATCGATTATTGGAAAAGGAGGTTTTGGCACTGTTTATCATGGCATATTGGAAAATGGTGATGAAGTAGCTGTCAAGGTGCTTGTGGAGACATCTATAGCAGAGTCAAAAGACTTCCTCCCTGAGGTATATCATCCAGCTAATTAATTCAAACTGCTGGTTTCTTGAATCTAAAGTAGATTAAAATTTAAAAGGCATGTTAACCTTGTTCCACAGTCTATGTTAAAAAAAGCAATGCAATTGGCTTCAGTTCTAGGATGTTTGATAATGATATCTCCTATTGCAGGTTCAAACCTTGTCAACAGTTCATCATAAGAATCTCGTGACTTTGGTAGGCTATTGTCAAAACAAGAAGTGCCTAGCTCTTGTTTATGACTTCATGCCTAGAGGAAATCTTCGACAGACTTTAAGGGGAGGTTTATATTCTTAACTTTTCTCAAAGTTTCCTGTCAAGCATAGTTGACTAAATTATAACAGATACAACTTGCACTTGGTTGAATCTGTCATCGTTCACCTACTTTTTAACTTATGGAATGACCACTTCTACTCTGATTCCATCTGCCATCAAATTATTCAAACCTAATGATTTGGTAAAAGTAAATAACAAATTGACCTATACTGGGTTCAATTTCTCGGAAACCAGAACTTTCCGATTCAACTTCTTGGAAGCAGCAACTTTGCAGACACCGACAGTTTTTCATTAGTCAGTCAGGAGCCAACTGTTATTTGAATCTTACGTACATTATGACTAGATTGTAACTCGGGTAAAATCATTTGAAATCGAGCTGACCCGGTCATAACTCAAAACAATATCCCGAATCAAAGCAGGTGGGATTAAAATCCCAACGACCACCATTAATAGGACTTTTTCCCCTCTAAAAAAAGGACTTTCCAGATTACAGGTAGTGGCCACTAGTCAGTCCATTCCAGCTAGTTACTTGAAGTTTGGAGAATGAGCAAGAGAGAGTTACTTTCTTACAATAAGATGATCTCATTATTATTCAATCCTAGCCAAAATTGTAGGTTAAATCCGTGAAATCAGATGTGCTGCAGGTAGGTGGTTTTAAGTGTTGTAAATATTGCATTATAAGCATATATTCATATTTAATCCCAGCATAATTAAACATAATTAAAGCACAATCCCAACTGTATATAAATGACAAAAATTATATCTAAACATGTAATTCTACAATGTCATTTATACAAAAGCAAATACCCAAAGCATGAAACATGATGATCGCTAAAGAGAGCAGACAATTCAGTTTCATAACTAAAAATCAATTATAATAGCCTAGAGCTCAATTTAAATTGATGTTTAAGTATCGCTTTCAGATGTAGGGTTACTCAAGACTTAATCTTGGCAATCCCGCTACACAATGACAATATGTAATCTTAGTTATATATGAACAATTATAGATTAGTCTTTGAACATAAATCAATCCTTGCTATAAACCGAAACTATGAGATCTTCAAATATACCATGCTGGACATCATTAGAAGGTCACAATAATAATTCTACCAATCAATTATCATGAACAATCATTGATTGTAGTAGTATGATTAGATATCAACTACAGTGACAAAACACAGAGACTTCATATACTCACGACCTTCACGAGCAGCAAGTATTACCAAAAATGATCAGAGTATAATAAAAACAAGTCAGCCGAATGCTCAAGACTAATCTATACTCTTATAGGGGAGCAGGGAAGGCCGACGGCGGGTTGCAGCAACCGGCCGGCGCCGAGGTGCCCGGGCCGGTGGCGCCTTCGGCGCCGCCGCCAATGCCGCAAGGACTGGTCGCCCATCTGAAGTGGTCAAACCAAAAGGCTCCCCCAAATGGCGCAAGCCCAAGAGAACATCGATCGGCCGAAAGATCGTATAGTCCAAACATTCCTATTGGAACGAATTGTCCGAACCTCCCCAGTGCGCATGATTGAACACTTCGAAAGCTTCCACTGGAACAAACGGTCCGAACCTTCCCAGTACGCGCGATCGGACGGTCCAAACCCTCCCTTACATACGATCGGACGGTCCAAACCCTCTCTTACGCACAATCGGACAGTCCGATCCCTCATCAAATGGGGAAACTCCCAAATTACCCTCAGGAGTCCAACATTAAGTTTACAAGTCCGGTTCTAGTTGCCTAGATATTTATTGCTAATTACCATGTAGCGCAAATAATCAAATACAATTGAGTTGTTGCAAGTAATGTAACACAATAGTAAAAAAGAATGCTAATAGGACTAAAAGCATCTACATGAGGTCCTGCTGGGAGAGTGACTCAACCTAAGCCCAATCGGTCCACCAAGGCAAAGGCCATTATGCATGTAATTGCATCACAGACCTTCTATAACTATACCAAAAAAGAACATACTTGCCCTCACTATTAGAGATCCTAAATGGAGCATTTGTGTAAACACTTCTCTCATAACTATAAAAATAGCCCTAGGACACCATGGAGGAGAGAGAGCACTTGTAAGAAAAGGCTTAAGTAATAACCAAGTATCATGCACACACTCTACACATCTCCCTACTATGAATTTTAGGTTTCGGATACTGCATTGTGTGGTCTCCCTATAGCCCTATCATCTACTGTTTGGACGTAGCCACAATATATATTTTGTTAGTTTGCTTCTCCTGCTAACTAGAATTGTACATACATTGCTATGTGCTAAAAAGAATAAAAGGCAATATTACGGGGTGTTCAAGCCGTTTATCAAATTTTGTTCCAATAGCTAATTATTTTGGCCATTACTATTATATTTTAGTTAAAAGCCAAAAGCTCCAACCAATTAAAACACCCTCTACATTTTAAGATCAATAGGACTGTCATTCCAGTAGGGTTGATCAGATCTTAACAAGCTAAGTACTGATGCTTTGACAATGGCTCGCATTTAATGTCGTTAAATTGTTGGTTGCACAAACTGACACTTCGCCTGGTACGTACACATCAACTATCTTATATTAATTAGTTAACACTTCGATGCAGAAAATGACTACAGTTTGAGCTGGGAACAGCGACTTCGCATTGCACTTGATGCCGCACAAGGTCTACATACAATTTCTAGCACGCGAATTTGTACCATTTTAAGCATGTGTATAATATATATATGACATGTTGACCTCAACGAACTGTAGGATTGGAGTATCTGCATGAGTCATGCACCCCACCGATAGTTCACAGAGATGTGAAGACTGCCAACATCCTTCTGGACCAGAACCTGGTGGCGAAGATATCTGATTTCGGGCTTTCACGAGCTTTTCCCGCTGCCTGCACACACATATCTACTGTGGCCGCCGGGACTCCTGGCTACCTCGACCCCGAGTACCAGGCTACTTTCCAGCTCACCATCAAAACGGATGTTTACAGCTTCGGCGTAGTCCTCTTGGAGATCGTCACCGGCGAGCCTTCAGTGTTGCTAGACCCGGAACCCGTCCACCTGCCGAACTGGGCGCGCCACAAGATCGCCCAGGGAAGCGTTCACGACGTCGTGGACAGGAGATTGTCTGATCAGTACGACGCCACTTCCCTGCAACTCGTGATCGACCTCGCGATGAGATGCCTGGAGAACGCCTCCGTTGACAGGCCGAGCATGGCCAGCGTCGTCTCTAGGCTCAAAGAGTGCTTGCCAGCGGCTTCCAGCGAGAAGCTGCTGGTGTCAAGATCTGGAGCCCACCGACAAAACAGCGCTGTAGATGCGGAGAGAGTTCCAAATGATCTCTGGAGCTCTGGCGGTACGAAACGAGGGTAGCTCCTCTTGGTCTGCTTTTCCCAGCGAGATATCGGATGTTGGTCTCCCTTCGATATCGGAAATCGGTCTCTCTTCGATAAGGTGAAGCACAATTCATACAGGAGCAATCGGGGAATGATTGCTGTGCATGCTTGGAGAAGGTTCATTTGGATAGTTGCATTGCAGGCGAAGGGAACAGTGTTTTCGCCTTTTCATGCATGGCAATTTGCTTATTTGCGTCGTCGTTAATGTGCAGTGTGTTGTAAATATTGTGATATAAGTATATATTTATATTTAATTTTAATATATTTATTAAGGACACAGGTATAACATAAAGAGCATACAAATGACTTAATCAACATATGGACATATGAACTTTTTAAGTCATTGGAATTAAACTTATTTTGCTTAACCACATAATGGCTTCAAAATTAACATGACACAATCGTGAATGTCAAATATCATGAATTTTATTGTAATGAAAAATATTATAAATATTTACATTATTGAAATCAAGAATAGATATGCGGAACATGCTTCTGCTATTATAGCCTTTGCCCATGAAATTACCAAATTTGGCCAACTCGACCTTATTAGACTCAAAAACAAGCTTTATTCATTCCCTACATAGCATTGACCCGCTCAAGAGGTTATGAGTCATCGCAGGCACATACAGTACGCCATTAAGGATGAGTGTTTTGCCCGAGGTAAGCTTCAGGCAAATTTGTCCAGTCCCACGTGCTGTTGTAGCGGCTCCGTTCCCTATTAGGACGGATCCACCACCTTCATCCTAAAATGAAGAGAAACATGATCAATCAACACATATATGTCTAGTAGCATCTGTATTAATCCACTAGTTAATTGATGGACTTGCTATAAAGGCCAAAGGTACGTACTCTTCCAAACTAGAGCTGGCTAGTGTGACATTTATTTCAGCCTTACAACTCTACAGCGGACCAGGAGAGGGACTCTTGCCTTTGTGATTGCGGTAATGGTTGACTTTGTGATCAACCGTGCCATAGACAAAGCAGACGATCTCTCCTCTCTTCTTCTTCATTTTCTTTACTTTGAGCTTATTATGCGGGTTGGTTCTTGAACCTTTGCTTCCCACTACCTGAAGCACTATTGACCTCTGCCTGATAAGCTTGGATTTGAGCCTTTTCTACACCGTCTTCGGCTCTAACACACTCTTTGACATTTATAGGTACTGACAACTCATTGAGAGTCAATCGTTTTTTCATATGTCTACGAACGATCACGAAGTCATGCCATGAGGACGGTAGCTTAGCCAGGAGGACGCCATGGATATGGCTAATCATTCGCCTAACCCAAACATATTCTCATGAGGCTTCGTATAATGCGATTATTTTTGAGTGGTTTGTAGATGTAGCTATCAAGGTCTGCTTGAATGACCGAACGAACAGTGTCAACGCAACAGTGGTTTCTGGACATGAGGTGGCTGACAGTTGTGTGGTTTCTATTCTGAGATTGAAAATCGATCTAGACCGTAGATTAAGATTTATAGAAATCTAGATCTAGTATGCAGATAACAGATAGATCTATTGCTAATTAACATGAGATTGATCCAAAAACATAGCATTGCTTGATAATATGAAATAAATCTAGATTGAAACTTGGGCAACGCTGCATAAGAGATCAGTTCGTGAATTACATACCGTACACCTCGTAGAACTTCGTGCTGATAATGTGTTGTAAAATCAATGTAGAGTAGATAAACGGTAACGCAATCTACGATCACAATTACTGAGAACAATTAATCAATCACATGAAACACCAAGAAGATAGAACATCAGAACGTATACTTTATTGATTTTAGTAGATTGATTTTACATGATACAATACCTTTATATTTATAGTAAAAATCTATTAAAAATAATTTAAATATTTATCCACATGAAAACCTTATTAAGTTTCATAACAAAACCAAATACAAGTTGGCTGCCTTGTCATGCAAAGCCGGAAACAAACTCCAAGCCGAGGAAGAAGCATGGAAAGGAATCATGGGAAAACACGTGGAAAGCGTGATTTGAGGTGTGTTGATTTGTGCTGCTACAAAACGGAAGCTATGCTGGCTGTTTCTTTCGGTTGGTGGCACAAGAAAAACGAAGATTTGGTATGTGTGCCTTTTGACTGAACCAGTCGATCATGTGTTTATATTTTATTACTTGCTGTTGAGCCTGAACAGCTTAGAGATCAATTAGGTTTCCTACTCGGCTGTGTGCGCGTAATGAGTTGGGACGCCCTCAAATAGTACGACACCCTATTGTATTGGAGACCACGTTACTTAGATTAAAGTTTTTGCTCTTAATTCTGTGACTTATACTATAACGTCTCTAATAAAATATGAAGTTTCAATCTAAATATTACCGCTGTTCTTCTTATGATTTTCTTGTGTTTTTGCGTGAAGAATACATCCACTTTTATGTAGCCGAGTAGACGAGGATCGAAGCGCATAGTTGGGCAAATTCTTTTGTCATAGGTTGCTATATTGAGACAATGGTTGATGTTATCGGTTTGTTAAGTTGCATGGATTTAAAGTTATCCTTGATTCTACATCATGAAGATCGGGCACCCCTCATCATAGATGAATGTGAATTGATTTTTATAAGTCATCTCTATCATTTACATGTCCTTAACACACAACAAGATCAAGAAAGAGGAGAAGAGATCAAAATCAACAAGAATAAAAGAAAATCAACCAAATCAAGAAAACCCCATGCGTGAGAACAAAGTTGATTTATTGCTGGCAGCAAGCGGTATGTCCCGAGTACCGATCGATGCGGCGGTGTGAATTTCGTGTTGATAATGTGTTGTGAAATCGATGTAGGATAGATAAACGGTAACACAATCCACGATCACAATTACCGAGAACAATCAATCAATCACATGAAACACCAAGAAGATAGAACATCAAAACGTATGCTTTATTGATTTTAGTATATTGATTTTACATGGTATAATATCTTTATATTTATAGTAAAATTCTATTAAAGATAATTTATATATTTACCCATATCAAAATCTTCTGAAGTTTTATAACAAAACCAAATACAAGTTGGCTGCCTTGTCATGCAAAGCCGGAAACAAACTCCAAGCCGAGAAAGAAGCATGGAAAGGAATCATGGGAAAACACGTGGAAAGCGTGATTTGAGGTGTGTTGATTTGTGCTGCTACAAAACGGAAGCTATGCTGGCTGTTTCTTTCGGTTGGTGGCACAAGAAAAACGAAGATTTGGTATGTGTGCCTTTTGACTGAACCAGTCGATCATGTGTTTATATTTTATTACTTGCTGTTGAGCCTGAACAGCTTAGAGATCAATTAGGTTTCCTACTCGGCTGTGTGCGCGTAATGAGTTGGGACGCCCTCAAATAGTACGACATCCTATTGTATTGGAGACCACGTTACTTAGATTGAAGTTTTTGCTCTTAATTCTGTGACTTATACTATAACGTCTCTAATAAAATATGAAGTTTCAATCTAAATATTACCACTGTTCTTCTTATGATTTTCTTGTGTTTTTGCGTGAAGAATACATCCGCTTTTATGTAGCCGAGTAGACGAGGATCGAAGTATATAGTTGGGCAAATTCTTTTATCATAGGTTGCTGTATTGAGACAGTGGTTGATGCTATCGGTTTGTTAGGTTGCACGGATTCAAAGTTATCTTTGATCCTATATCATGTATCATGAAGATCAGGCATCCCTCATCATAGATGAATGTGGATTGATCTTTATAAGTTATCTCTATCACTTACACGTTCTTGACACACGACAAGATCAAGAAAGAGGAGAAGAGATCAAAACCAACAAGAATAAAAGAAAATCAATCAAATCAAGAAAACCCTCATACGTAAATAACAAAGTTGATCTATTGCTGGCAGCAAGCGGTACGTCCCGAGTACCGATCGATGCGGCGGCCGGTGGAGTCGGAGTCGAGGAAGTAGTTTCTTTCCGGTCGATGGCAGGCTGGCAGCGCACGGCCTTTCCAGTTGAGCGGCCGCCCCGGCGATGCATTAGTACAGGCCAGTACGCTGGGGCGACGCCACGGCTTTCTTTGTCTGACAGGTCACAGTTGAAGGATTCCTCGAAGCTAGACTCACCTCGTAGTCTGCGCACAGCTGAAGTTGCTGCCATAAGATAATTTAAGATGTACCCGTTGTCTGTCAGAATTCGACATGCGACCAAACACCATCAGCACCACTCAACCGAAAAATATGCTGAAAATTTTGCATGGAAACATCTGATTGCGACAGGGAAACCATACCCCCCCTCGTTCTTATACCAGCCTTGTTGGGTCACTCGGCATAGCAGCATCGAACTGGTTTTGCAAATTGTAATTCTTCTTGTCGTCTATCTACAGTTTGTTACGATTCTTTACTCTGGCGTAGCAGACGGATCAGAGAAAGATTGACATCCACGCACGCGCGTTCAAACTAGTGTTTCGTGTAAGTGTCTAGACATCCAAATCAATATTAGTTGATATGCTTTAAGATTCATAATATTTAAAATAGGCATCTTCATATGTCTAAAAAATATATTTGTGATATCTCTGAAAAAATTAAATTCAACTTCATTTTAACTAATTTGAGCTAGTTTTATGATATATACCCACTATAGTCACATTAAATTCAAAAGTAGTTTAAACTAGTTTGAACTGAGTTCAAAACTCACCATAAATATATTAAAGATATAAAATATTTTTATACCAAAACTCTAAAATTTTTATCGATCATACATACGCATATTGGACTGGACGATCTCTGATATGAAACCCAAGTGCCTCATATGTGTGTTTATATATATATATATATATATATATATATATATATATATATATATATATATATATATATATATATATAAGTACATATATACGAGCATCGGAAATGTTGAGTCCATTTGGTTATGATATTCTGGCCTTGGTTGGTAAACATCTCAGGGGTCCGGACCCTCGTTAAAGCAAAACCCGGAAATCAACTCTGACATGGGCCAACAAAGGTCGACTGATTGCGTTGCCATCACCAATTAAAGAACAGGTAATAGAACTTTTTCTTCTTACTAACTTTGTCAAAGAGGCTACATAATCAATGACCAATGAAAGACCAACGAAACGACGACTGAGAGGAGTAGTGGGAGGAGCTGAGGTTTCATCCAGTGAAGACGAGAGACAGAATGAGACAAACCATAAAGGTGGGAGCACTTAGACATTTCACTTTTGAGTACGGGGAAGTCCGCAGGGAGGAATTTCTTCCGGGCGTATTACTAATGATTCGATACTTGCTGAAGTATGTATTCACACTTATTATATACAGTTTAAATAATATTATTATATTTTTATCATTTTAAGTATACTTTAATAATGATTATAAGATACTTCAAAGTGAATTTTATAAAAATTTCATTAAAATTCACTTTCTATAGAATTATTGTATTCTTTGTTATTTATTGTCTTTCCTGTGAAAGTGTGTGTTCACGGGTAAACCATGTATATGATCCTGATCTTGTGTTCCAACAATTCACAGTACATTATAGCAGAAAATATAAAACAGTAGTTGACGTGAGGTCCATGGCAAGGTTCATTTCTTTTACTAGCTAGTGGCTTAGTTACATATTCATCTGACGGTGGCTGCCGGGCCCGAGCTGGTGAACAAAACTTCTTCTCTCTATATAGTTAATGAAGCGTCAAGGCCAAGCTAGTCAGTCCAACTCACTAACCTGTGTTTCGTTTTGCTCTGCTATATATAGGCCATTTGTAGTGTGTACATAGATACTATACAACACTTGTTTGTAAGAATTGCAGAGACTGAAAAGGGCTGAAGAGCGCTATGGTGATCTGCTACAGTCGTTCGACGAGTACAAGACTGCCATGGATCCTGCTCATCCTGGTCACGTTGATTCAAGCCCATGGCCTGTCTCCTCCTGGTAATACACATCCAGACTTGTGTATAGTACGCTTCCTTAATCTGTGCGTAGTTTGTGCAGTTCCTATATGACTATTTAGTGTTAAAAAAATTATAGAGGTACTAGTTAGTGTTTCTAAGAAGAAATATTGTAGGTTCGATTCACATTAAGATAGACAATCAGAGGGGGTGAATGATTGCGGAAGTTAAAAATAAATTTTAAGACCCTCCCTTAAACACAAAACATATTTAAGCCTCGTTTATATTTCTAAACAGAACACTATATCCTTACTAAAACTTATCTCGATAAAAAAAACCGTAACTCCAATTTACCTCAAACTTTGTCAGAATAAATTAGACAAAATTATTGAACTAACCCAACTGGAATTACGTCAAACGGAGGTCCAGAACTTGAGATATAAAATAAACAAGATCGCTGATGCATGCAAAACATCTATGATGTTTCATTAACATAAAGCTACTGCTACTCAGATTGTAAGCAAGTTCAACCGAGTTCGCACACTACTAAAATTAACTATATTTCTAGCAAAGTTAAGAAGGGAATTAAACCTCACAAAGCTTAACAGACCGTACTAAGAAAAATTATACTTAACGGCAAGAAAACAAGATAGAGGTGAAAAGCAAATTAACAAACTCACTGCGTGTGCTCGCTCGGGAAAAGCAACATGTAGCAGCCAAAAATCATTTTTGTTCAATCACATATGCACGCATATATGTCTACTCGAAAATAAAGCTTGACACACAAATAATGATAGAAGCTAAATTACCTCACGTTGAAGTTTTGTCTTGTTTCAACCCATGCATGCACTCATATCCATCAGATCTGCATGCTGCGACGTCGAACATCAAATCCGAGAACTCGAACATCTACTGCAATTCTCAAGAAAATTCACGGCCGCAAAACAACACAGCCGTAACCTCCCTTATCTAGTTGTTTCTACTCCCTTCTCTTTACGCACAGACCATGCCTGCATGCATGCAGGCCAAAGCATCCAAGTGTGCTGCTCCTTCACGTCTCCTTCTTGATCAACAGTCACGGCAAAAGCAAAGGTCACGCCGCCGTAGGCCAAATTATCTAGTCGCCGCTATGATCCTTCTCTATTTCAGATCGCTCGCTTGATTACTGATATTAATTTGCTCCAACCAAACGAACAGCCGCCGCAACAATCTTTTGTCTATTTCCAAAAAGCACGGCCAACAGAAAACAGCCGAGCCCAATTTTTCTTGTTTCCTCTTCCGTTCGTTACAAAGGTCACGGCTCGGACAATCAAAACTCACAGCCATCCCAACTATTTATGGCTTCTCCTAACGGCAGCAGCAAGGACTGCCCACGTCCGAGTCGGTCACAGATTGGTAACCAAACAACCTGAACCCATGGGGCGCTCGTTTTAGCGATGGCTTCTGGTTTTTGATTGAAATTTTATTGTACCTGATTTTTTTACTGTAGTTGATTTGGCTTTTTAGGTATAATTAATTTAAAAAAAATGTAAAAATAGAAAAAAAACATGTTAACCTATTAGGGACAATACAAAGGAACATAGGAAAAAAAGAAAATACAAAAAGCCTAAAATATCTTTAAAAATTCAGAAAAAGACGAAATACTGAATAGTAAAACAAAGCAGAAGCTACAAGCTGAAGCTGAAAAAAAGCCGAAACGAGCGGGGCCAACCTATAATGCTAATCGGTTTACATGTCCGACCCCTTGGACTTTGACCAAACGCTTGGCACGCAGGCCCATTTAGTTGGTTTTAAAACTCAAGCTTCTAACCAGTCCAGTCATCACGTGTCGAAGTCTTCAGGACCACACCTCCTATATCTTCTTCACACATCATCTCCATACGTATTGTTCTCTAGCATGAACATTCTGCATGACATACTTGACCGATAGGACCTCAGTTCCTCCCTGAACTTAGTCCTGAAACCTCAGTTCCTCCCGAACCTAGTTTCAGTCCCGTCATCGACCATGTTCCGCCTCAAGCAACACCTGCACATGAATAAACATGCAACCGCGTACGAGTACAAGTCCACGACTTGACCCAAGTCAATCCGCACAATACCTCACACGAGCGTATCATGCAACATACGTCAATCTGTACACGCAACACATCATAAGTAATATCATAACCAACGTTGTCAATTATTCATTACCTTAAATATGCTAGACATGGCCACATAGTCTAACAAATATTTTCACTGTTGTCTAATTCTCTCCAAATAATTCGATACTGAATATCTAGTTGCACGAGTAAACTCACGATCTTTGCATAAATCTTAAGACTGTCTAGTAAGCACGAGGTTGTCTAAATTACTGGTCAGTGACATGTGTTTCATTTAAAAAAACAGATTGTTGATTAAAAGAATGCATGTTTGTGCAGGGTTTTTAAGCATCGATTGTGGATTGACAAACAGTAGCGCCTACAACGACAGCAAGACAGAATTACTATACGTTCCTGACGGTGTATATGTTGAAGGCGGCTTGAACCGCCAAATCTCGGCAGAGTTCATGGAGGGTGCCGCGGATGACCAAGAAAAGACTCTGAGAAGCTTCCCTTATGGCCAGAGGAACTGTTATACTTTGCCATCCAACCGCAGCAAAAAATATCTACTGAGAGCAACATTTACTTATGGAAACTACGATGGACTGAACAAGACCCAGGATGGCTCGCTGTTTCTGTTTGCACTCCATATTGGCGTCAATTTCTGGACGACGGTGAACTTGACAAATCAGCCTCCATCAGACACGGTCTGGAAAGAAGTGCTGACCGTTGCTCCGGACAATTTCGTATCAGTCTGTCTGATAAACTTCGGGTGGGGAACTCCGTTTGTGTCCGCCTTGGAGTTGAGGCCAGTGGAAGATGCTATGTACCCTTTCGTGAATACATCCGTTTCGATCAGTAACTTTAAAAGGTTAAGATTCGGACCAGTTGATGGTGGTCCTATCACAAGGTGAGATGCAGATCAATTTTTCCTTTCTGTTTCCATCGCTGCATTATTATCATGGTCTCTCTCATGGTGTCAAATGGTTCTTGTGGTGATGAAGATATCCGGATGATCCCTTCGATCGCTTCTGGGAGACCTTCGGGAGGTACTCCTCTCCCTGGGTAAATATGAGCACCAGCGAACAACTGAACAGCCTCCCCGGCAAGGACGACTTCAAGGTGCCGTCGGCCATCATCCAGAAGGCCTCGACCATAAACAGCAGCTTCAGCTGGCTCAACGTCAGCGTGAGAGCCGGCAGCAACCTCGACGCCAAGAGCCTAGAGCTTCTCCCGATCTTCCACTTCGCCGAGCTCAACAACAGCAGCCCGAACCGGTGGTTTGATATCTACAGCGACGCCGAGCAGCTGTTCGCCAACTACTCACCTCCGCAGCACCGGATGGATAGCATGTACCACAGTGGCCAATTCTTGCGCAACCCGAGCACGAGGTTTAACCTGCACAAGGTGCCCGGCTCGGTGCTCCCGCCGCTCATCAACGCGTTCGAGGTGCACTCGCTCGTTCGGATGGACAACTTCACCACTGCCTCCGACGACGGTAAGATCAGTAGTATATTGCGCGCGCGCATTACAAATTTGTCAGGTACGCGGCGGATTCATATGGTCAACATGCACGGCAACATCTGCTTCCCTGCTATTTCTTCTTCTTTTGATTTGGGGTATACAAAATCCCCCTAAAAAATAAAGTTTTAAGTTCTTACAGAACAAAAACTGACAACAACATAATGGCTCAGACATGATACATGCGTACACAACACATATCGAGTCCCAGCTACCAAGAAAACTCCCTCACAGGAGTAACTAAGCTACATCTTAAAGAAAGCAGCCACCAGCCGACACCATCAGCATTCATTAGTTGCAGACTTGCAGTAGTCTCCTTTCCTCTGCAGCATGCTCTGCAATCCTTCGTTTAACTGCTTGAACAGCACCTCCAGTTCCCTGCATCGCCTGGATCAGCTCCATTGATAAGCGTCTCCTGCATGCCTTCCTGCTGTAGTCCTGCCCATCTAAGGACACATGCATTAAAAAAATTACCTCAAATGGTGATCTGATAATTCTCCTCTCAAAACCTGTTTCTTAGCTTCCACAGAGCCCACCATACAGAAGCAAGTCTAACCACGTATATCTTATCACCCCCAGGCAAATATCTGTATCTGCGAATCCTTACAGAATATTGCTGGAACGAAGTGGAGCGACAAGTTGCACCAGATACCATGCCAATCAAGCTCCAAACAGCTTTGGCCACAACACATTTAAAAACCAAATGAAGGACTTTCTCATTTTTTATCACAAAAATTAATACTTTGCAGGCCATTTCCTCCTAATGAGGTTATCTTTAGTAAGAATAGCAGAAAAAATTTGATTTTATTTGGAATTTTTTGCTCTCCAGATTGGACAATTGGATGGCCCTTTCATGCCTTTCAACAAATGCTTATAAACAGATCTCACTGTGTAGACCCCTGAAGATTTCCAACCCCATTTGACATTGTCAGGATCTTTAATTTAAGTAACATAAACAAGTTTATCAACCAATTGATTCAGTTGCACACAACTCCTGAGTAAGCCATCTTCTTCTAAAAGTCAATTGCCAATGAGCCATGGCCAAGACTATAGTAGATAAATGAATTGATACAATTTTTTCAGTTCTATGAAAAGATAATACTTGCTTATGAAATTATTTTGCAACTTCTTAAGTTATTGTTTTCATCTTGTTTTAATACGTAAGCTCCCATACCCAACATATACAGCTGCCTTTATTCCTTTCATGTTCGTTTCCATTCTCTTTTTGCTGTTGTAGTCAATTACATGAAAGAAGTCAAGAAGCACTACAATTTGGCAAGAATAAACTGGAATGGAGATCCATGCTCCCCAAGAGAGTATTCATGGGAAGGTTTGACTTGCGACTACACTAACCAGAATCCGAGGATCACCCAAGTGTAAGAACATAACCAGGACTTGTATTACATATATTCTGAAATCCAAACCTCGCAGGTCATCATCTTTCTAACCTTTGGATTGCATTGCATCAACCCCAACTCCAAGTAGTTTAACGCTCCATAGAAGCTCACTTTAGGTTTACATGTTGCTCCAAATATGTTCTTGTTTTCAAACATATGGTACTACAGAGAAACCCAGTCACGTGTCTTATTGGGCAAGATCTTGAAAACATAGGTGATTTAGTCCAAACTATTAAGGATAGTAATATAATGTGTCAAGGGTAGAAATATAATAATCATGTAGATGATAGGGGTAGTTATGGAATTGTAGTCTAGTCACCGTCAGCCATCAATCCAGTCGGATCCATCATCATCTCATCTTCACCGGCATCTACTCGCACCAGCCGGCCACAGTCATCTGCTCTTCTTCAGTGGCTTCTTCTTGGAGCAACACCTTGCTGCCGCCATTTTCGTTGCCGTGATCTGCTTCAAGCGTCACCGTCATCGATCAACCCCTGCTTTGTGTGTTCGATCTCATGTAGGGGGCAGCAGAAGTGCTGGGCTCAGCATCTATTAGGCCTTCTACTGCTACTTTGTTGGGCTGTTGGATGTAGTCTACACTGCTGCCTGCTGCTCCATTCGCTAGTGTGCGTTGCTGGATGTTTGGTGTGTGTGCAGGTCATGTCGTTTAGCTGAGAGAGGTCTTGCTGTTGCTTGCTCTTTAGTTCCTTTGTTTCCTTAGTCCATCCATTCAAGTCCGTTGCATCTCTCTTTGAGTTTGTTGAAGTTGTCCCAATGCATCAAATCCTTTGTTGATTAGCCAATTGTTTCCTCCTTTTTGAGTTGCCGTGGTACGCCTAATTGGATCGAGTGCGGTCACCCCGTCGTCGTTGTTGATGATGTGACTTTGCCCTCTTGATCCTCTCTTGTAACCATCTTGCTACACATCTTCACATTTATTGTGACTCTTGACCAATGGTTTTCTTTGTCATTGTCATCACACATTTTTCTCCGCCTTGCCTGCTTGCGGGCGTGATTTGATCTATATATCTATCTCTTCATCAACTTGATTCAATACATCTCTCTATTCCTATTGGTTTTAACATCACTTCTCCAAGACTCAATGTGCAGTGAACCATTTGAGTGCGTGAAGAGCCAAAGAACAGCTTGCGAAGGCTTGAGGTACCGCCTTGTGGATGACTGTCATCAGTGTGTGAAGAGCTGAAGAACAGTTTGCGAAGACCTCGAGGTACCACTTCGTTGAGGAGGAGCATGGTTATCAAGTCGTCGACTAGTCGCCGACGAAGGAGCGACTAGAGCCAACGACTTGACTTGCGCCGCTGCTGCCGTTGCCGGATCTGCCACTGCCGCCGTTGGATCTGCCATCGCCGCCACCAGATCTGCCATCGCCGCCGCTGGATCTACCGTCTCCGCTGTCGGATCCATTGCTCCGTCGGCTTCGATCTCCGCCGTAGCGCCGCCAGCACCGGAGATGGGGAAAGGAGAGAGGGAGCGAGGCAGTGGGGGGCGGCGGTCGGAGGAAGAGAAGGCGAGGCAGTAGGGGGCGGCGGTCAGAGGAAGAGGGCGAGGCAGTGGGGGCGGCGGTTGGAGGAAGAGGGTGAGAGTAGGGGGCGGCGGTCGGAGGAAGAGGGCGAGAGTGGGGGGCGGAGTCGGAGAGGAGGCGAGGCAGTGGGGGGTGGAGTCGGAGAGGATGGGGGGCGGAGGCGGAGAGGATGGGGGGCGGAGGAGGAGTCGGAGAGGATGGGGGGCGGAGTCGGCGAGGCAGTGGGGGCGGAATCGGTGAGGACCGGGGGGCGGTTATAAGGACTGTCATTTTGCATTTTAGCCCTCTTGGTTTCTGAAATTATAATAAAATCCTTCTCTATATATACACATTTATATAAACTGTACAAATAATACCTGTCGACTAGTCGGTGACTAGTCGGCCGACTAGTCGACAAGTCGGTCCTTAAGAGGGCAATGTCAACTTGTCGACTTAATAACCTTGAGGAGGAGATTGTTTGCTACCACACAGATTTTTGTTTAAGAATTGCATGCTTTGATGACATCTTCAGACTCGGACTTCGCATTTATCTCCTTTTTTTATCCCTTTCAAACTCGACGCACACACATTGAGTTTGAAGAGGGTGGTAAGGATAGTAGTGTAATGTGTCAAGGGTAATAATCATGTAGGTGCTAAGGGTAGTCATGGAATTGTAGTCTAGTCTACGATTTCTCTCGTGTACACTATATATTAGTCCCTTGGGCTCTTACAATACAACTAACAATTCAGCACCAATTCCTCTCTTCTCTACTAAGCTTAACACAAACCTGAACCACAGAGATATTTACAAATTCTTGAAAATACATGTTGGCTTGATACCGTCACCAAATTAATCTGACTTGTATTAAGACGAGTTATTTTGCAGAAATCTGTCTGGCAGCGGGTTACGAGGTGGATTAGCCATATCATTCATGAACATGTCCTTGCTGAAAAACTTGTGAGTGCTGCCTACTACATATTATTGATGTGCTAAATGAAATTATGTGGACATCTTTGTGACCCTAACACAAAAACATACATAGGGATTTATCACACAACAACTTGACGGGCACTATTCCAGATTATCAATTAAACTCACTCCAAGTTCTGTAAGTCTCTATGGCGATTAAATCTTCAGTTGATGATATAAGTTTGAGATGAATGATTTGAACTACTGTTTTTCAGCGACTTGTCAAATAACCAGCTCGACGGACCAATCCCTGATTCTATTCTTCGAAGATTTAAGACCGGTCAGCTTGAGTTAAGGTTTGGGATGCTCCCTAGCATGGTTTCTTACTTGATATAAAAAAAATCAAGCTAAATAACTACTCCAAAGGAAAATGCTCAACCCAAGGTTGGTTATCACAGAACAATGATATACAGCAATTCATTAGCAACAGTCTGTGCACATATAACGTAAATGCATTAGTTCAAAAGCAATTGAGAAGCTGATTTGCATGCACTAGCATCTAGTAACTATAAATGCTTTAGCATCGATGGGCTTTCAACATGAGAGGCAGACATGAACCTATTAGTAACTGCAGGTGCTTTTAGAAACCATGTGCTCCCTCTATTGAGAAATACAAGGCGTATTTTGACTTTACACAAGGATTAATGTGGCAGTGAAATTAAGAAAGGTAAGAGAGAAAATGACTTCGATGCCTCTCATAATTGTCTTGAAAAGATGAGAGAGAATACTTTGTGTGATTACTGGTAATGAATAAATGCATATGGTTAAGAGAGAACAAATAGGGGGTATAGTAGGAAACAACTCATTATATCTACGTACAAAACTTATATTTCTCAACAAGACCATTGAAACTAACTATAGGCCTTAAATTTTCCAACGGAGGAGTATTGTTTAGAAGCACTATTAGCAGGTAAGTCATGTTAGAAAAAGGAGGCATGTTATAATTAATCATAATTTGACAGAGCTGTCATAACTAAGATTTTTTTCAGCTGATTTTATTTCTCTTTATCTGTTGTGTAATTGTGACACTAGACTAGCAGGCAATCCCTTATGCTCAAAAGTCAGAGATAGGTACTGTGCAAATAAGAGGAACACCAGACATATCTTGCTCATCGCAGTGATAGTTCCAGTGGTACTGGTATCCCTCCTAGTAGTGCTATGCATCCTCTGGAAGTTATGCTGGAAAGGTAAAACGAAACGTTAAAATTCCCTTCTCATCAATGCAATGGCTGGTAGACATTAGACAACAGCTTCAAACCTTCACTTTCATGTAAAACGCAACTTTGGAAATTGGAACTTTGCAGGAAGTCAGGAGATGACGATGAAGATTATGCTATGTATGAAGAGGAAACTCCCCTATATATTGACATCACACGATTCACATACGCAGAGCTGAGGCTCATAACTAAGAACTTCAAAACAATCATTGGAAAAGGAGGTTTCGGTACTGTTTATCATGGCACACTGAAAAATCGCGATGAAGTAGCTGTTAAGGTGCTTGTGGAGACATCTATAGCAGAGTCAAAAGACTTCCTCCCTGAGGTACACCACAAAACCAACTAGGCCAAACCATTGGTTTCTTCAATAGAAAGTAAAATGCAACAAGACATCTAAAGCCCTTTCCACAGTCTATATTCAAGAAAAGAAAGTGATGCAATTGGCTTCAGCTCTAGAATGTTTGAGAATGATATCTGCTGCTGCAGGTGCAAATCTTGTCAAAAGTTCATCATAAGAATCTTGTGACTTTGAAAGGATATTGCCAAAACAAGAAGCGTCTAGCACTCGTTTATGATTTCATGCCTAAAGGAAATCTTCAACAGCTTTTAAGAGGCGGTAGGTACAACAAACTTGTACTTTCTTAGTTTATCAATCATAGTTGATTCAATGCTGTTGCACTTTGTTATGATCACTAACATGTATTTTAGTTTTTACAGCGACCATTTGTACTTTTGATTCAATTTTATTGAATCATTGAAACCTAAAATCTGTTTAAATTAAAAAAAAGAAGTTGACCTATTCAGGGTTTTACTTCTTGGAGACCAACAACTTCCCATAGACCCAGACGCCAACAGCTCTCATTAACCACTTGGGAATCACCTAGTTTCCAAATCTTCATCAATATATTGTACGTGCCTGGCGACATAATATCATAATCGACCTGACCTAGTCATAACTCATAACTAAAAAAGAAAAAGAAAATCTGAAATCAAACTGGTATGGGCTGATATCCCACTGTAAACCGGATTTTCTTGTTAAACGCATAACTGGAGGCCTAGACTGTTATCCTGCTAGTCAATACAATTGAGTTGGTGCCCATGTTATTAAGTCGTCGACTAATCGGCGACTAATCTACGACTAGTCGTCCAGTCGGTACAGGATGAACGACTAGAGAGACCGACTCGACTGGAGCGACTAGTCTGGAGTTCGGACGACTAATCTACGACTAGCCGCGACTAATCATCATTTTCTAGTCATCTGACTTGTAATACTTCAAAAAAAAGAAAAGAAAATGGGGTAGCTAGGCCAGGCCCAAGGCCTAGCCGCCCCGGCCCACGCCGCCCCCGTATAAGGGATCCGGGGGGAGGAGGCGAAACCGAAGCTGCTCTCCTCCCCCGTTCCGCACGCCGCCGCCATGCCCCCGTGCGAGCGCCGCCGCTTTCTCCCCCCCCCCCCCCCCGCGTGGAGTCTCACCGCCGTCGTCACCCTGCACCCCCATGCAGTCCCCGCCGCCGCACCACGCCTCCAATGGCCGCCGTCCCTGTCCTTGACTTCCGACCGCTGCTGCTTGCTGCGCGCCGTCGCGGACGGTTGCCATCCCCGCCTTCTCTCTGCGCCCACCTGCTGCTGCTGGCCATGCACCGCCGCCGCCATTTCCTTGTCCTAACCTTATCCCGTGTCTCGCTCTCGCAAGTCTCGCTCTTGCAGCAGCTTCTCCTCTCCCGTGTGAGCAGCCGCCAGCGATGCCGTCAGGAGCGAAGCAGTAGTAGCAGCGACGGTATGGAGGTGCGCCGTCTAGATCCGCAACCACTGGATCCGCCGTCGCAGCCGCCAGATCCGCGGGATCTGTCGCAGCCGCAGTCCGCCGTCGCCTCTTGATTCACTGGCGCTAGATCTGCCGTCGCCGCAGCCAGATCCGCCGTCATAGCTATCGGAGATGCCATCGCCGCCGCGGGATCCACCGGATCCATCACCTCCGCCGGCTTCGGTCTACTTCACCTTCTCCGGTCAGTTCCTCCTGTCCTCCCTCCCTCCTCCCCTCTCCTTCCTCCCTCTTCTCTCCTTCCCCCCTCTTCCCTCCTTCCTCCCCTACTGCTATCTAGTTGTTTATCATACATTAAATCATTGATTGAATCATTAGACCTAACTAGTAGCGACTAGTCCAGACTAGTCGGTCGATTAGTCGACTAGTCTCCCTAGTCGCCCACTAAGCGACTCGACTCGATTTTACGACTTAATAACCTTGGTGCAGCTGATTTACTCTGTATAGATATTGGACTAACGAGTAGGGCAAACATAGTTGCATTCTTGGAGCCATATTCTTAAGTCATAACCATGACATGATAGTCAAATTCTACACATGCACATCTTTCAACGCCTGTGACAAACAAAGCAACTAGTGAGGTACATAATCAAAGGATACTTCAATAGGTTGGTTCTCTTGTTAATTGGAATTTCATTAAAAAACGCTCTGGTAAAGAGAAGGAAAAGTAGTGACCTTTTGAAGATGAAAGTATCTGTTTATGCAGAACAAAAAATATAGGTTTAGATTATAATACACCAATTGATGCTATGCTTAATTTTTTCATCTATATAACCATCCTTTTGTTAGCTTAAACAATTGTACAAATTACATAAACTGGTATTTATGCTACTATGCATATATTGAATGTAATTATTTTGGGTTTCATTCTATGAAAAGATGACTTAAGAATCCCAATGATGATATACATGATAGGGTGAGTGTAGCACTAATTGAAAATAAGCTTGTTCAATATCGCTTGAGATAATTTGAATATCTTCAACGGAGACCTCCTGAGGCACCGGTACGTAGTGGAATTTTAAGATGTACTGAAAACATAAGAAGAAGCAGAGGTCGACCAAGACTGACGTGGGAGGAAGCAGTTAAAGAGACTTGAGAGATTGGAATGTCTCTAAAAAAATAGCTTTAGATAGGAGCATATGAAAGTTAGCGATCCACGTATTGGAACCATAAGAAAGTTTGAGGGCAGTGTTTTAAACTCTCGGCTCAGTTGGTAAGTTGTACGGCTTAGGGTTTTAGCATTGCAGGTCTTCAAGGCTCTCGTCTTTTTAACCTTAAGGAGGTTTCATTCCTAATCTATCTTAACTTGTTTGGAACAAAAGTCTTTGTTGTTGTTGTATGCACATATTGAATGTCTTCTATTAATTTGGTAAGCTTTGATGCAGGACATGGCCATAGCTTGAATTGGGAAAAACGACTTCATATTGCACTTGATGCCGCACAAGGTCTACATTTCAATTATGCGTCTGTATTTAGCATATGTATGCGTGTGTTGACAAAGTATTGTCTCAATGAACTATAGGACTGGAGTATCTACATGCGTCATGCAACCCATCAATAGTTCACAGAGATGTGAAGACTGCCAACATCCTTCTGGACCAGAATCTGGTGGCCAAGATAGCTGATTTTGGGCTTTCACGAGCTTTTAGCACAGCTCACACGCATATATCTACTGTTGCTGCTGGAACACTTGGCTACATCGACCCTGAGTACCACGCTACTTGGCAACTCACCACCAAGACAGACGTTTACAGCTTCGGCATTGTATTATTGGAGATCATCACCGGCAAATCTGCAGTATTCATGGATCCAGAAAACGTTAACGTATCAACTTGGGTGCGCCAAAAGATTGCGAACGGAAGCATTCACGATGTTGTTGATCACAATATATTGTCAGATCAGTACGATGCCACTTCCCTGCAGCGTGTGGTAGACGTTGCCATGAACTGCCTGGAAAACGCATCCATCGACAGGCCGACCATGACCGAGGTTGTTTCCAGGCTCAAAGTGTGCTTGCCAGCGGTTTCAAGCGAGAAGCAACCCCCTCAACAGAAGAATGTCATGGATCCTGACATTCCAAGGCAGTTCCAGTTAATGATTTCAGGAGCTAATTCAACAATAAGCAATGAGGGCAGCTTCTCCCAGTCTGGAATGATTTCTGGAGCTTCAACAATAAGCAACGAGGGCAGCCCCTTCCAGTCTGGCTATCCCGGTGGGATATTAGAAATGAGTCACCTTCCTGAACGGTGAAAAGGAAATGCCTATGGAGCTAGGAGAAGGTTTGGTAATTTGCTTAATTGCGTCGTCGTTGATTGGAAGAGGATGGCTGTATTTCCTTGTTTATTTCAGTTTGTAATCTTGCTTGTTTACTAGCTCAACCATGAAGCATCCTCCTCCATACTAAAACAACTGGTGTGTTTCAAGTTTGCTGCTTTAGAATCCAGCCTTTTATTCCCCGATCTTTCTTCCTGTTGGATTAATCAGTTGCTCTTCAGTTTCTACGTTACTAGTTGTTTCAGTACTTATGTTGTTTAGTGCTTTCAGTTTCTGTTTTTAGTGCTTCAGTTTCTACTTTAAGTTTACTATAAATAAAGGAAAGCTGCAGCAAGAACAGTGAGCTGCACAAGAAAACTCCTCTGTGTTCACCTGTTTCTCGAGTGAAATACGTGTGTGTTTGTAAGCGTGAGTGATCGGAAGTTGTGTGTGTTTGTAAGCATGAGTGATCGGAAGTTCTGCCTTCATTTAGTATCAGAGCAAGGCTACTTGATCCCTGCGCAATGTGGGCTCCAGTGAGCGATGGTGACCGGAGTCCGTCGCTGTGCTGTGGAGACCGAGGCCGAGGGCGGCGCTCAATCTCGCCGATCGTCCCTCGTCGTCACCGCACTCGTGGCTGCGACGTGGTGATCCAGAAGACGGTGCGGGAGGTCGGAGGCGCATCCTACCCGATGCTTGCGTGCGACAACTACATGGATTGGTCGCTCGTGATGGAAGATGATGCTCCAAGCGAGGGGCCTGTGGGACGCCATCGAGCACAGCAACGCCGATGTACAGGAGGATTGTGCGGCGCTTGAAGCGCTCCTCAAGGCGGTCCCACAGGAGATGGTTCGCGCGCTCGCCATCAAGGGATCGCCCAAGGAAGCATGGGACTACATCAAGTCCATACAAATTGGCTCCGATCACGTCCGCAAGTCGAAGCTCCAGAAGCTGCGCACCAAGTTCGAGACGCTCGCGTTCAAGGAAGGTGATAATCCTGAGGATTTCGCGCTTCGCTTGAGTTGCCTAATCGGCCAGCTCTCGGAGTACGGCGAACCCGTCGACGAGCAGAAGGCCATCGAGAAATACCTTCACGTCGTCCCACCTAGGTTCGGTCATATTGTCTACACTATGGAACCCATGCTTGATCTCTCCAATCTGTCCATTGAGGAGGTCACTGGGCGTCTGAAAGGCGCCGATGATCGTTGTCTTTCGCAACTGGCACCACCAACAATCACCTCTGAAGGCAAGCTCTTGCTAACCGAGGAGGAATGGATGGCGCGCCTCAAGGAGAAGCAGAGCGGCGAGGGATCGTTGAGCAAGTCTGGTGGCCGCAGCCGTCGCCGCGGTAGGGGCAACTGGCGATCCAGAGGCAAGGGTGGCCGTGACGCTGCGCACGACGGGCACGAAGCAGGATGTGAGCGCGATGTCAGTCGTGACAAGTGCCGTAATTGCGGCAAAATTGGCCACTGGGCCAAGGATTGCCGACAGCCACGGCGCGAGCAGGTCCACCTCACCCAGGAGGATGATGAGGAACAGACACTGCTCATGGTGCAGGTGTGTGCCCTCATCGACGACGTCGAGCAGCCGCTGCCAACCCTCGTCGAGCTTGACGAGACGCACGCCCAAGTGAACCTTGGGTGCGAGGGAGAGCGGCACAGCGACGTATGGTATCTGGACACGGGGGCCAGCAACCACATGACCGACTTCGACAGCCTCTTCGCGGAGCTAGACACGGGCATCATCGGCTCGGTGAAGTTCGGTGACGGCTCGGTGGTCGACATCCGCGGGCGAGGCACTGTGCTCTTCACCTGTCAGAACGGTGAGCACCAAGCCATCAGTGATGTCTACTATATTCCGAGACTTCGGAGCAGCATCATCAGCATTGGCCAACTCAACGAGCGTGACTGCCAGGTGCTGATTGACGGGGGAGTGCTGCGGATCCGCGATCGGCAACGTCAACTACTCGCCAAGGTAAAGTGCGCCAAAAACCGCCTCTACATGCTTGATGGCGCGGCCGGTGTGCTTGATGGCGCGGCAAGATGATGAGGCTTGGCTGTGGCATGCCTGCTATGGTCACCTCAACTTCGACGCCTTGAAGAGGCTGGCTCGAGACAGCATGGTGCGCGGACTCCAGGTGATCAATCATCCCGGTGAGGTTTGCGACAGCTGCCTCGTCGGCAAGCAAAGCGCCCCGTTCGGCGGTGGCCTCTACCGTGCCAAGGGCTCGCCGACCTCGTGCGGGTGACTGTGTGGGCCCATCTCACCGGCGACTCACGGTGGTCGGCGCTACTTTCTTCTTCTCGTCGACGATTGCAGCCGCTACATGTGGCTGCACCTCCTGACGAGCAAAGATCAGGCGCCTGCCGTCGTCAAATAGTTCAAGGCCAGTGTTGAGGTCAAGACCGGGCGGTGTCTGCGCGATTCGCGACTATCGAGGAGGAGTTCACCTCAATCGAGTTCGGGCAATATTGCGCGGATCAGGGAGTCACGCGGCAGCTCACGGCACCATACTCGCCACAACAGAACGGTGTCGTTGAGCGACGCAACCAGACGATCGTCGGCATGGCACAAAGCTTGCTCAAGGCGAAAGGGATGTCGTCTGAGTTTTGGGGGGAGGCGGTGACCAGTGCTGTCTTTCTCCTGAACTGTGCGCCCACCAAGAGCTTGGACAGCATGACGCCATTTAAGGCCTGGCACGACAGGAAGCCCGACGTCTCCTTCCTACGCACGTTCGGGTGCATCGCGCATGCCAAGGTAACTCGGCCCAATCTAAAGAAGCTCGATGACCGCAGCGCAAAGATGGTGCTCCTAGGGTTCGAGCCGGGGTCGAAAGCGTACCGGTTGTTGGACTCGATTGCGCGCCGCGTCCATGTCTCCTGCGACGTGGTGTTTGACGAGAAGGCCAGATGGGATTGGACGAATCCCGGCGAGCTGGAGAAGACGCCTAGCGCGGGCACGTTCATCGTCGAGCACGAGATCATCGCTGATCCAGTGGAGGTCCCTGCTCCGGGGGAGCAGCCGCACACGCTGCCGTCTCGCCAAGGCCCGCCACCACCTGGCGCTCCGGATCACGCACCGAGTGTGCGGTTCGTGTCGCCAATGGCTGAGGTGCTCACCGAGCTCGATCACGACGATGACGGCGATGCACAATACCAATTCAGGATGTTGCGGGACATCATCGGTCCCGCACCCGCTGGTGCCTCGGCACGGTTCCTGGAGCCAAAACCGGTCACCCCTGCCGAGCTACACATGGTGAGTGCAGAAGAGCCGGCCACGTTTGGCGCGGTGGAACGCGACCCGTCTTGGCGCCGGGCGATGCTGGAGGAGATGAAATCTATCGAGGGAGAACAACACTTGGGACCTCGTTGAGCTTCCTGTCAGGCATCGCGCGATCGGGCTCAAGTGGGTCTTCAAGGTGAAACGAGACAAGCATGGCGCCATCGCTAAACACAAGGCGCGTCTCATGGCAAAAAGGTATGCGCAGCACGAGGGGATCGACTTCGAGGAGGTCTTTGCCCCTGTCGCGCGAATGGAGTCAGTGCGACTACTGCTGGCTCTAGCGGCGCACCAAGGATGGTCATTACACCATATGGACGTAAAGTTCGCGTTCCTGAATGGGGATCTCGTGGAGGAAGTCTATGTGGAGCAGCCGCTGGGTTTCATCGTTCACAAGCAGGGGCACAAGGTGCTTAGGCTGCGCAAAGCATTGTATGGGCTACGTCAAGCCCCGCGCGCTTGGCAGCGCAAAGCATTGTATGGGCTACGTCAAGCCCCGCGCGCTTGGAATGCCAAGCTGGACGCCACACTTCAGGAGCTGGGTTTCAACTGGTGCAGGGATGAGCACGCACTTTACACGTGGTGGGCACTCGGAGGAACGCTGATCGTCGGTATCTATGTCGACGACTTGATTATCACTGGGACAACTCAAGTAGGCATCGACAAATTCAAGGGCGAGATGATGTCCATGTTTTGCATAAGCGACCTAGGACTGCTCACCTACTACCTCGGCATTGAGGTGAGCCAAGGCGTCAGCGGGATCACTCTCTGTCAGAGCGCATACGCCGGGAAGCTCCTGGAGCAGAACAGCATGGCAGAGTGCAATTCTTGCCACACGCCGATGGAAGAGAGGCTCAAGCTATCCAAGGCATCGATGGCACTGCCTGTGGACGCAACCCGCTACTGGAGCATTGTGGGGAGCCTGTGCTATTTGACTCATACCCGGCCGGACATCACGTTCGCCGTGGGGTACGTGAGTCGGTTCATGGAAGATCCGCGGGAAGATCACCTCGCCGCAGTGAAGCACATCCTCCGGTACATCGCCGGGACACAGAGTTTCGGCGTCATCTACCCGAGGGAAGAAGGAGGAGGGCTGGCTTTGTCGGGCTATAGCAATAGCGACATGGCCGGTGACCTTGACGGGCGAAATAGCACCACTGGCATCCTCTTCTTCCTCGGCACAAGCCCAGTCTCCTGGCAGTCGCAGAAGTAGTGGGTTGTAGCTCTCTCTTCTTGCGAGGCAAAGTACATCGCTACTGCAACGGCGGCCTGTCAAGGGGTATGGCTTCACCGGCTGTTGCAAGAACTCCTAGAACGGAAGCTTCCAGCGCCGGAGCTCAGAGTGGACAACAAGTCTGCCATCGCACTCAGCAAGAACCACGTCCTCCATGACCGAAGTAAACACATTGACACCCGATTCCATTTCATCCGTGATTGTGTCGATGGAGGACAAATCATCCTCGAGTTCGCTGACACCGAGCGGCAACTCGCGGACATTCTGACTAAGCCACTCGGTTGCGTTCGCTTTCTCGAGATCCGCAACAGAATTGGCATAATCAGGATTAAGTGAAGGCAACAGGATTAGGGGGAGTTTGTTGGATTAATCAGTTGCTCTTCAGCTTCTACACTCTTTAGTTTCTACGTTATCAATTGCTCTTCAGTTTCTACGTTACTAGTTGTTTCAGTTTTATGTTGTTTAGCGCTTTCAGTTTCTGTTTTTAGTGCTTCAGTTTCTGTTTTTAGTGCTTCAGTTTCTACTTTCAGTTTACTATAAATAAATAAGGAAAGCTGCAGCAAAAACAGTGAGCTGCACAAGAAAACTCCACTGTGTTCACCTGTTTCTCGAGTGAAATACGTGTGTTTGTAAGCGTGAGTGATCGGAAGTTCTGCCTTCACTTCCAAGGCCGTGGAATTAACTATTTGTTCCTTTTACCAGATCATTTGATCATTTCGTAGTTCTTGGACGATCACAAAATTATATGCGATGGAGTAATATGCGAGTTGGTGCCTGATGCCTGAGCTAATAGGCAATGGCTGCCGCAATACCAACAGAGATGAAGAGACTGATGCTATGTAACGAGGGAAGAAAATGAAATCGCAAGATAAAGGAAGGGATACGTACCCCTGTCGGCTGTCGGCCCGCAGGCGGCTCCTCGATTCCTCCGTCGTCTCAACCGCCCTCTGCGGCGCTGCCTCCGCCTCCGACTCGAAGCACCAGTTGTACAAGAAATGGGGAAACGGTTCTCCCCGACCGATGGCAGAGTGGTGTAGTGGGCTAGCGCCTAGCAGCCACTGGTCGGTGGAGCCGTCACCGGCGAAGCGATTTCCCCGGCTGTCTCTCCGTCGCTGAGAAATGCTTAATCATCCGTCCGATGTAGAGATGAAAACGGATAGAATTTGGTTAGATATTACTCATTCTATATTCTATCTTATATTTTTTTCTCGGATTCGGAGTCGAATACGAATAGTATTGGATAAGAATACGAATTTGGGTAGTGTCGGTCACAGATATGGAACGAATACGGAGCGGTTGCGAATACGATAACGAATATCTAGTCGGATATTACACATGAATACAAATGGCATACATAGTGCGCACGACACCCACCATGTATTTCTAAAGAAATTTTTTGGCAGGAATCTGGTAGAAAATATTTCAAAGGTGGCTCCACTAGATTTTTTACACTTCCAGAAAACTTATTTGGATTTTATTGGATTTGTTGGAATTTGTTTGGATTTTTCTGGATTTTATTTGAAAGCACAGAGCAAGAAAACTTATTTTAACTATTTTCTAAAAGCTAAAAATAGTTTATATTATTTTTCTAGAGCTCTCTTAGATTTATAGTATTTTGTGAATTTTTTTGAAATTTTTCAGAGTTATTTGCATTTTATTGGATTTGTTTAAATTTATTAGGATTTGTTTAGATTTTATTTGAAAGCTAAGAAGAAAAAAACTTATTTTAACTATTTTCTAAAAGCTAAAAATAGTTTATGTTATTTTCCTAAGTTCTCCTCGATTTATATATTTTTTGTGAATTTTCTGGAATTTTTCGGAGTTATTTGTATTTATTGGATTTGTTGGAATTTATTTGGAATTGCTAATGGGCTGATGGGTTGAAAATGATAATTTGGCTGATAGGCTGGATATCCGGTAAAATTCTGGATAGTATCCGTATCCGTCGGATAGTTCTTTTCCGAATCCGAATCCGTATCCGAAAACAACTATCTGAATCCGATAATTATCTGATATGACTATCTGAATTCGATCCGACTCGGATTCGGCGGTTGATCGGTCGGGAAATATCCGATTTGTTTTCACCCCTAGTCCGATGCCAGCTACATGTTGTCAGTCTTGGTACGAGTTATCCGGCGTAACAACTTCCTTGATTTTTTTTATTTTTCTTTTTCCTTCTCAGAGTCCAAATAGATAGTAAGATAGGACGTCTCCTTAAAACTTATTTTTTAAATGATTTTTTTGAGTCTATAAACATATACGCCATTCGTATCGATATCTTTATCATCCGCTGCCATATAAAAAAATACAAACAAAAAATATCATCCATGGCTAAAAGTCGTAAGCGACAGTCCAAATAAACGGATCTATATATAGCACAGTCCATCTATTTGTTAAGTTAGATCGTATATGCCGTATTGAATGCTCCATAGGCCTCCTATGATGTGATTTGCCACGCGCTGCTTTGCCAGATATGGGCTCCCTCCTATCATAATGCCCGGAATGGCCCCTCGCGCAGTCAGGTGCCATGCCACTGAAACAACCTAAAAATTTCAAAGCAAATTTTGCTTTTGTTGTTAATCATTGCTCCTTAATCCCCATTTAACCCCCCACCCTGATCCCCTAGAACTCCCGCCTTCCCCCCCGTTGGCGCCTGCCTGCTCCCCGTTTCCCTCCTTTCCCGCTCGGTCACCTTGCCCATGCCTTCAGCCGTGCCCACTTGCCCCTTTTCTCTAGCGTTGAAGCTCCTCTTCGCGCATGCCGCGTCAGCACCTGCCGCCGTGGGCCCCACCCGCTGCGTTAGCTCCTCCAACTGCTCCCGCTCCTCCCGTTCGCCCAGCGGTCACGGTGTCGCCCCGCCTTACGGCACCTCCCTCCGCCCGGCCGTGCGACGCCGCCCACTCCCGGAGCCACTCCTCCCCACCGACTCCTGCAGACGCCATAGCACAACCAAGCATGGACGCCCTCACCTTAGGAAGGAGTCCCCTCACCCTCTCCCATCGAGCGCCATCACCTCCCGTTCCCCACTCCTCGGCCCCTGCACTCCTCCGGGCTTTAAAACCCGATTGCGTTCACAGGCAACTTCGCACCACCCTTCTCTCCCCCCTGAGCAACCAATCGAGCTCTCATCTCCTCCAGCCCCGCCATCGCTGTCCCCTGGTTCCGGTAGGTGCCACCGTCGATCTCCCTCACCACCCGATCAAAATGCAATTGCATGCAGCCAGAGCACCACTGCCACACCGCAACCATTAAACCCACATCAATTTGAAGAATGCAATACCCTGGCAGCCCCGTACCGTGAGCCCATTTCCGACCATGGCTGCCCCGCCGTGGACAGGCCAGCTGAGCCATCCCCGAGCCAAACCTGCTTTTTCCCCGTAACTCTTTCACCCCAGAGATGGTCAAACCAGATCCAATCGAGCTAAAGCATCTCCACCCCTCCTCATAGCCGCAAGCTCCACCGCCGCCTTCTCTCTCACCGGCGATCACTATCGTGAATGCTTTCGTAGGTCCAAGTCCAAAAAGGAGGTCCCCACTCTCCCCTGAGTACCCCAGTACCAACCATTGCCGAGCAGACTCAAGATTGAGCTCGATTTCCATGGGGGAGAGCACCCCTATTTTTCTTGCTCGCGGCCAGCCAGAGGAAGGAGACGACCTTCGGTCATCGACGTGGCTTAATCTAAGGCGTCGGCGCCTGATCAAGCGATGCTAGGCGCGAGTGCGCGCTCCCTGGGCCGCTTTGCTCGGCCACCCGCGCGCTAGGGGCTGCACCTATCGGCCCTTCCCCCCTTTCAAACGTGCGTGCGTGTCTTCCCACGCAAGCCGATGGGCCGGGCCAGCATTGTTCCAATGAACAGTGACCCCTATTATTTTCTAGTGGTGAAAAATTCAAAAATATACTCATTTGACTTGTTTCGTCGCCCCGGTTTCCTTTCCGATGTCCGTTAGCCCTAACTCCACTACCAAAAATTCAAACCAAGCCATTTGAACATTTGTTTCATATATTTATTTTATTTCTTTTATTTATATTAATTCTTTTCATAGGTTGTCTAGTTTATTTTTGTTTCTTTTCTAGCTTGTGTTGAAACAAGCTCGTTTTAACGTTATTTTATGTGTTTGTTTTACGTTAGTGCACGAGGAGTCCGAGGCGATGGTTCAAGGCTCAGAGCAGACTACTACGAGATTGTCGAGGTCATCGATCCGCAAGGCAAGTTACAAATTTTGACGCATATTGAGCCCATAAATTCCAGTATTACATAGTTAAGCTATTTGCATTACTGTTATTTACTCAAATTAATTGATTAAAATAAAATATTTAGAATGACGTGTTATATTTTAGTTACGACCTACCACTGTACAAATGCTCCGTTTACTTTAAAGCCACATTCACCTCGACAAACTTAGTAATAATTAATTACTGTATAAATAAACCTCGCATGTTATCACATAAAATGATGAGCTATCGAGTAAACTTGATAATTTGGCGGTTTAAAATATAATTTAAAACTATCCTAGGGTAAGGCGAAAATTGTGGAGTGCCTTGTAGTGGACGAGTCCACGACCTTACCCTAGGATGGAGGGTGCAGCAGATGGGTGTCGATACAGTAAGTATCGGTTACCGGTTGGGTTGGCAGTCTCAAGAGCAAATATAAGGACGAGACCCTTATGCTGAGTATAAAGCACAGAACCCGCTCAACCACAAGTATTGAACTGTCAATTCTGATCTGATCGCTGCTCATTTTAATTGAACCCCTACAGGAGTTTGGCAAGGTGGTACGGATGTGTAGACACCGTATACACAACGATAGGTCTTTACGAATTTGGGCGGTCATGTTCCGCATTGACCCGTAGATCCCCAATTCAGTAAAGATTGCAACCTATCGGGTAGGGACTATACAGTAACTTGAGCAGCGGAAGATCTTGTTTTCTCATTTCAGTCGCACGCTAGCTGAGCATGTCTATAACTTGACATTGGTAATTGAGAATGCTTGTGGGTAAAACTGAGCAACTCTGCAGAGTGAATTTAACTGTATTTGAATACGCCGTGCTTCCGGTTAATGGAGCTGTGTTTGATGGGTGATTCCAGTAGCTAAGCATAAGTAGTTTTTCGTAGATTTAAATTGTTTAATTACAGAAGTAATGTTTTGAGACCCCTTTTTTCCTTAATTATTATAATGGAGCTTATTATTTTAAATGATTTATAATAAAACTGCATCCACATAAAATAATAAAATCAGTATACTTCCTTCCATCGAAATTCCATGTATTTAGTAAATTGAGGTTTACCATTGTAACTTGCTGAGTGCGGTGGTATTCAAACTTGCTAAATCAACAATTCAGAAAATGCTGGGCAAAATGAAGGTCAAGCATACGAAGAGGATTCGGAAGAGCCCGATGGTGCTGATGATCAGTGGTCGTAGGTTTTAGCCGCTCTCATGCTCACTTGTGGGTGTTCTTTTGTAATGTAAATTATTTGGACTTGCCGCCCCGCTACGCTCAATTCGACCGATGTGTCGTATATTGTAATATACTCTGGATCTTATTTATGCAAGCATGTTGACTGCGATGTATGTTTCTGTACGGTACATCGCAACTGTACAGATCCTGGAACAGTTACGGACATATCGGACGCTCCCGGAAACAGGGCGTTACAGCCACGCCCCAGGATGATCTCAGGATGATCGAACAGTGACATGTACAACGCCAACAAAACTGTACTAACCCCGCCGTCCCGCGTCAGCTTGCCTCGGCGCGTGACGGGTCACCTTTGAACTTTGAAGGATTCCTCGAAGCTAGATTCACCTCGTAGTCTGCGCACAGCTGAAGTTGTTGCCATAAGACAATTAAGATGTACCCGTTGTTTGTTAGAATTCGACATGCGACCAAACACCATCAGCATCACTCAACCGAAAAAATATGCTGAAAATTTTACCCGTGAAAATGTGTGTTCACGGGTAAATCATGTATGTGGTCCTAGTTTTGTGTTCCAACAATCCGTAGTACATTATAGCAGAAATTATAAAAGAGTAGTTGACGTGAGGTCCATGGCAAGTTGCATTTCTTTTACTAGCTAGTGGCTTAGTTACATACTCATCTGACGGTAGCTGCCGGGCCCGAGCTGGTGAACATAACTTCTTTTCTCTATATAGTTAATCAAGCGTCAAGGCCAAGCTTTAATCAAGCGTCAAGGCCAAGCTAGTCAATCCAACTCACTAACCTGTGTTTCGTTTTGCTCTGCTATATAGGCCATTTGTAGTGTGTATATAGATACTATACAACACTTGTTTGTAAGAACTGCAGAGACTGAAAAGGGCTGAAGAGCGCTATGGTGATCTGCTACAGTCGTTCGACGAGTACAAGACTGCCATGGATCCTGCTCATCCTGGTCACGGTGATTCAAGCCCATGGCCTGTCTCCTCCTGGTAATACACATCCAGACTTAGTTAGCTCTTATTACCTCTTGGATAGTACGCTTCCTTAATCTGTGCGTGGTTTGTGCAGTTCCCATATGACTATTTAGTGTTAAAAAAATTATAGAGGTACTAGTTAGTGTTTCTAAGAAGAAATCTTTTCACTGTTGTCTAACACTTTCCAAATAATTCGATACTGAATATCTACTTGCACGAGTAAACTCACGATCTTTGCATAAATCTTAAGACTGTCTAGTAAGCACGAGGTTGTATAAGTTACTGGTCAGTGACATGTGTTTCATTAAAAAAACAAATTGTTTATTAAAAGAATGCATGTTTGTGCAGGGTTTTTAAGCATCGATTGTGGATTGACAAACAGTAGCGCCTACAACGACAGCAATACAGAATTACTATACGTTCCTGACGATGTATAAGTTGAAGGCGGCTTGAACCGCCAAATCTCGGCAGAGTTCATGGAGGGTGCCACGGATGAGCAAGAAAAGACTCTGAGAAGCTTCCCCTATGGCCAGAGGAACTGTTATACTTTGCCATCCAACCGCAGCAAAAAATTTCTACTGAGAGCAACATTTACTTATGGAAACTACGATGGACTGAACAAGACCCAGGATGGCTCGCTGTTTCTGTTTGCACTCCATATTGGCGTCAATTTCTGGACGACGGTGAACTTGACAAATCAGCGTCCATCAGACACGGTCTGGAAAGTGTGAAACTCAGGAAGCGTTCTCACCTCTCTCGAGGCCGCGTATCTTCGTTATATAGCTGGTCAAGTACACCAGAAGGAAATACATCAGAGTATGTCGTGCATATCAATCTATACCAAAGTAAGAACTCTATTGTTGGCAAGCCTCATCCCTATACATAGAAAATAAGATGCGGCTACAGCTTTCCTTGATATACACGACATATGAGATCCTATTCTATTCTTCTAACATCCCCCCTCAATCATAACTTACACAAGTTAAGATTGTGTTTAGATTCTTCCAATTTTTGTGTCGACAGTGGTTTGGTGAATCCATCAGCTACCTGATCTCGTGAGGCAATAACCTGGACATCAAGAAGTTTCTGTGCCACTCTTTCTCTGATAAAATGAAAATTAATCTCAATGTGTTTAGTTCTTGCATGGAACACAGGGTTTGCTGAGAGATAGGTTGCTCCAATATTATCACACCATAGTTTTGCTGCGCGAGGAGATTGAACTCCAATTTCTTTCAGCAAGCTTTGTATCCACATAGCTTCAGCTGTTGCATTAGCCAATGCTTTATACTCTGCTTCTGTACTAGATCTTGAGACTGTAGGTTGTTTTCTAGCACTCCAAGACACAAGATTACATCCAAGAAACACAGCAAATCCTCTAGTGGACTTGCGATCATCAGGGCAGCCTGCCCAGTCTGCATCAGAAAATATATTGACAAGAGTCGAATCTGATCTCCTTATTTTTAGGCCGGTTGTCAATGTATACTTCAAATATCTTAATATTTTTTTGACAGCTGTCCAATGAACTGTAGTAGGTGAGTGCAAAAACTGACATACTTTGTTCACAGGGAATGCAATATCTGGACGAGTCAGTGTTAAATACTGCAGTCCACCAACAATACTTCTGTACCTTGTTGCATCTTCAAGACTTAGCAAAGCTCCAGCATATGAGGATAGCTTCTCAGTAGTTGATAACGGCGTGGACACCGGCTTGCAAGTCACCATGCCAACACGCTTCAATAGGTCTGATGCATATTTTGATTGAGTCAAAACAATGCCATCTTTCACCTCTTTTACTTCAATTCCCAAGAAATAGTGAAGGTCCCCTAAATCCTTGATAGCAAATTCCGCCTCAAGATCCCGAACTAGTGCTGCCGTTGCATGTGATGAGGAGCTTGCAACAATAATATCATCGACATATACCAACACATAGATAGTGACATGTCCCTTGTTGTAGAAGAATAATGAAGTATCACCTTTTGAAGGTTTGAACCCATGTTCCTGCAACTTAATGCTCAATTTTGAGTACCATGCTCTAGGTGCTTGTTTCAATCCATACAAGGCCTTATCTAATTTACAGATATAGTTAGGGACAGAGTTATTCTCATAGCCTGGTGGTTGGTGCATAAAAACCTCCTCCTCTAGAACACCATGGAGAAACGCGTTCTTCACATCTAGTTGTCGAAGGCTCCAGCTCCTAGATACTGCGAGTGATAGAATGAGCCTAATAGTTGCGGCTTTGACTACAGGACTGAAAGTATCCTCATAGTCAATACCATATCTTTGCTTAAAGCCTTTTGCTACTAACCTTGCCTTATATCTGTCTATAGACCCATCAGCTTTTCTTTTCATTTTATAGACCCACTTGTAGTCAATAATATTTCTTCCTTCATTTTGTGGTACTAGATGCCAAGTTTTATTTTTCATGAGAGCTGAATATTCATCATCCATTGCAGCTTTCCAATTTTTATCCTCCAATGCCTCTTGCAGACTTTGAGGTTCTCCGGAGGTAGCTAAGTATCCGTACCTGACTATCCCAAGTGGCCAGACTCTGGGTTTGGTGATGCCGCTTTGAAGTCTTGTCTTCGGACGCTCTGAAACTGGAGCTTCTGCCACAGAATCCAAATTCCTTGGCGCAGAAGACCCTGAGGGCACGTCATCACGAGATGGCTCGGGCGAAGGCACATCACCAGGCAGGCTTGAAGCTTCTGCCGTGTGATTTGATGCATGGCCTGTTTGCGCAGGAGCCGGACTGGGGTGGCGCTGATTCCTGCATGTTATTTCCCAGACTGGGTGGCGCCGATCCCGCCGATCCCTGCATGGCATTTTCCGCTGATTCCTGCATGGCATCTGGCGCAAAATCTTCAACGATATTAGATGTACTAGGATCATTAGTCACTTGATCATCTATCTGTTCGCCCCCATGATCAGGATTTAGGAGGAACGAAGGCAAGAGGTGAATTTCTGACTGAAGACGAGCACTTGTGTCTGGTCTCAAAGAAGTAAAAGAAAAAATGGTCTCATCAAAAACCACATCTCGGGAGATATACACACGCCCAGTTGGTATATCAAGGCATTTGAAACCTTTATGGAGAGTGCTATATCCTAGGAAAGTGCACCTTTTTGAGCGAAACTGGAGTTTACGGGAATTATAGGGTCGAAGATTAGGCTAACATGCACATCCAAAATGCGGCGAGGAATAATCTGTGTTTCACCACCAAACGTTCCAAGGGGGTAGAGTACTGAATGATTTTGCTGGGAGTGCGATTTATCAAATATGTGGCTGTAAGGAAAGCTTCATCCCAGAATTTTAATGGCATGGATGCATGAGCAAGTATAGCAAGGCCTACTTCGACTATATGACGATGTTTTCTTTCAGCAGAACCATTTTGTTGATGAGTATGGGGACAAGATACCCAATGAGATATACCAATTTTCTCAAAAAAAAAGGGGTTTAGCTTCTCGTATTCTCCACCCCAATCAGTTTGCATGGCAATAATTTTTCGATTGAATTGGCGCTCAACAAGGTTTTGAAAGTCATGGAATTTTTGAAAAACTTCTGATTTATATTTGAGCAAATATATCCAAGTGAATTTGCTATAGTCATCAATAAAGCTGACATAATATTTCTTCCTTCCTGCTGAATCAGGTGCAGGACCCCAGACATCCAAAAACACAAGATCAAGGGGATTACTAGAGCTACTGGATGATCTGCAGTAAGGTAGTTGATGACTTTTTGCTTGTTGACAAGCATCACACACAGATTCTTTAATGAATTCTCCTGAACAAGGGAGTTTATTTTTGCTAATGACATGCTGAACTATAGACCACGAAGGGTGACCTAGACGATCATGCTATCTGGATGGAGATAGTTTGATGACACCATACGCTTGTTTTGATGTATCGGAAAGGGCGGATGGGAAGGGATATAGACCCCCTCTACACTTGCCTTGTAGGAGGATTTTCTTCGTGGCTTGATCCTTGACCAAAAAATAATTAGGATGAAATTCGATAAATTCTTGATTATCAGTGGTAAGGCGATGAACGGAAACAAGATTCTTTTTAGCTTTAGGAACATGAAGCACGTTATTTAAATAGAGATTACGGTTAGGGGCGCGAACAACAGTATGACCAATATGATCAATGTCCATACCTGCACCACTTGCTGTGTGAATCTGATCGGTACCGCCATACTTGTCGCGCACAGTCAATTTGTCCAGTTCACTTGTGATGTGGTCTGTAGCACCGGTATCAATATACCAGTTTGTATCCACACCATATGTATTTATCGCTGCCGAGGCGCTTATTTGTTCTGGAACGTAGTCCGGGTCATATCTATGCCAACAATTTGCGGCACTATGACCATCCTTCTCGCAAACTTGGCAGGTGATGCGTGGCTTGCCAGTGTTGTTGTAGATTCCCGGGCGGGGATTGCTATTGCCTTGACCATGGCGCGGGTTGTTGTTGATGTAGCCTCGGCCCCGGCCACGGCCACGGCCACCGCGCCCGCGCAAGTTCTGTCCGCCTCTACCACGTGTAGCGGCATTGACAGAAGGTGACTCCCCATTTAGGAGCTCCATGCGCATCTCAAATCCCAGCAGCTGAGCGTAAAGTTCAGCTACCGAGATTGGTTCAACTCTTGCAACAATGGCTGACACAAGAGGATTGAAGTCCACGTCGAGACCAGTCAAGATATACGAGACCAGTTCTTCTTCGTCCAGCGCTTTACCGAAGGCAGCCATCTCATGTGCGAGGGCTTTCATCTTGCCTACATACTCGGCAACAGTCGAGTAGCCCTTCTTGGTTGTGGCGAGTGCGAGGCGTGTGTTCACCACCCGCGCATGGGTCTGTGACATGAACATCGTCTCGATTGCGCGCCAGACCTGAGTAGAGGTGGTCAGGGTCGCCACTTGGGTGAGGATCTCCCGCGAGAGAGAGCTCAGAAGATATCCAAGGACCTGCTGATCCTGAGAATACCACAGGTTATACACAGGATTTGCAATTTTGATGATCTTCTCACCTTCCTTGGATTCAATTTCAGCCGCTGGACACATGGCTGTTCCGTCAAGGTAGCCATGAAGATGTGCGCTGCGCACGGCCGGAAGAATCTGCGCCTTCCAGATCATGTAGTTGGTCTTGTTGAGTTTTTCTGAGATAGGGATGAGAGAGTTGATAGCTGGCATGGCGCCAGACGAACTCGATGCAGCCAAGGCTGGAGGGTAGATGTGTTTAGTAGAGGAGAGGCTCTGATACCATGTGAAACTCAGGAAGCGTTCTCACCTCTCTCGAGGCCGCGTATCTTCGTTATATAGCTGGTCAAGTACACCAGAAGGAAATACATCAGAGTATGTCATGCATATCAATCTATACCAAAGTAAGAACTCTATTGTTGGCAAGCCTCATCCCTATACATAGAAACTAAGATGCGGCTGCAGCTTTCCTTGATATGCACGACATATGAGATCCTATTCTATTCTTCTAACAGAAAGAAGTGCTGACCGTTGCTCCGGACAATTTCGTATCAGTCTGTCTGATAAACTTCGGGTGGGGAACTCCGTTTGTGTCCGCCTTGGAGTTGAGGCCACTGGAAGATACTATGTACCCTTTCGTGAATACTTCTGTGTCTAAATTTAAGAGGATAAGATTTGGACCAGTTGATGGTGATATCACAAGGTGAGATGGAGATCAATCTTTTCTTCTTGTTTCCATCGCTGCATTATTATCATGGCCTGTCTCATGGTGTCAAATGGTTCTTGTGGTGACGAAGATATTCGGATGATCCCTTTGATCGCTTCTGGGAGACCTTCGGGAACTTCTCCTGTCCCTGGTTAAATATGAGCAGCAGCGAACAACTGAACAGCACCCCCGCCAAGGACGACTTCAAGGTGCCGTCGGCCATCATCCAGAAGGCCACGACCATAAACAGCAGCTTCACCTGGCTCAACGTCAGCGTGACAGCCAACGGCAACCTCGACGCCAAGAGCCTAGAGCTTCTCCCGATCTTCCACTTCGCCGAGCTCAACAGCAGCAGCTCGAACCGGTCGTTTTCTATCTACAGCGACGGCGAGGAGCTGTTCCACATCTACACACCTCTGCAGTGTCAGCTACCACCTGAAACTTCAACGTAAACAGTAACACAAACACAATGGTGACGAGGAACAGTTTCGGTGTCGGCAAGACTGCACGACGTTTTCTTTCTTTCTTCATCTATTTATGGACTGCAAGATTACAGGAAATAGAAAGTGCGAAGATTTTGTGCCATGATCGGTTGATAACGTGTGCCATCCGCACGACTCGGACGCGCCAGCTTCGTTACCACGCAGGGCGCTCGGCTAATTCCACAAAACAGGAAAGAACTCCACAAAACAGGAAGGAACAAAATCACCCGATTTAAATCTGAAGAACAGAAGGAAAGATGTGTGTGCAGGATTACTTGACATAGAATCAACATGCAGCACCGGATGGATAGCATGTACCACACTGGCCAATTCTTGCGCAACCCGAGCGCGAGGTTTACCCTGCGCAAGTTGCCCGACTCGGTGCTCCCGCCGCTCATCAACGCGTTCGAGGTGCACTCGCTCGTTCGGATGGACAACTTCACCACTGCCTCCGACGACGGTAAGATCAGTAGTATATTGCGCGCGCGGCGGATTCATATGATCATAGTGCACAGCAGCATCTGCTTCCCTGCTATTTCTTCTTCTTCTTCTTCTTCTTCTTCTTTTGATTTGGGTTATACCCAATCCCCCTAAAGAAAGAGAGAGAGAGAGAGGAGGTTTTAAGTTCTTACAGGAGGACAACTGACAACTCTAACATGCCACAGGCGTACACAACACATATCGAGTCCCAGCTACCAAGAAAACTCCCTCGCAGGAGTAACTAATCTACATCTTAAAGAAAGCAGCCACCAGCCAACACCATCAGCATTCATTAGTTGCAGACTTGCAGTAGTCTCCTTTCCTCTGCTGCAGCATGCTCTGCAATCCTTCGTTTAACTGCTTGAAGAGCACCTCCAGCTCCCTGCATCGCCTGGATCAGCTCCATTGATAAGCGTCTCCTGCATGCCTTCCTGCTGTACTCCTGCCCATCTAAGGACACATGAATTAAAAAATAACCTCGAATGGTGATCTGATGATTCTCCTCTCAAAACAAGCCCTGTTTCTTAGCTTCCAAGTGACCTTGTATATAATATATGTGAAATTATTTTGCAATTGCCGAAGTTGTTGTTTCTTCATCTTATTAGTACATATACGAGGTCCCAGTCCCAACATATACAACTTCATTTATGTTGCTTACATTTGTTCTCCATCCTCTTTTTGCTGTTGAAGTCAAATTCATGAAAGAAGTCAAGATACAATACAATTTGACAAGAAACTGGAATGGAGATCCTTGCTCCCAAAGGGAGTATGTCTGGGAAGGTTTGACTTGCAACTACCTTGATGGCAACCAGAATCCAAGGATCACCCAAGTGAGAGTACAAAACCGAAACTTGTGTAATATGTGTGTTTCATTCACATTGGTGTCTAGGCACAGAAATCAATACTCATAGAGGTGCTTTGACATTAGCAAGTTTGACGTGGGTATCTTAGAATTAGATGAGTATAATCAAAGTGATAAAGAAGTATATAGTTTGTTTAGGTAGTATATGAGAGGTGGGAGTAACCAATCCCGATAGTAGAATAGATTTTCCTTTTAAAAAAACTAAAGTAGAATGGATTTTCCATATATATATATATATATATATATATATAAAATTACTATTCTGCGCGTCGGGAAGTTACTACTGTTTGTATGTGAAGTTAGTGCTAAACATATGTAGTGTTACTGTCATATATACACACACACGCGCACACACATATATGTTTGTGTGTACATGGGTGCGCTAATGAGTGCATGCGCACACGCTACGTGCGGGTCGCTAGCCACACGCGTGACCTGGCTTCCTGGTGTAGTAGTCTCTTGCGCTGGGTGGTTATGGTTTGACACATCCATGCATGCAACAGGAGAAAGAAGAGAATAGGTGCACTTAACTTGTGATTTTTTTGAAAAAATTTCACTTGAAATTTTGAATCCAAAATTGTTTTTTAAAAATGGGAAAACACAGACACAAAAAAGAAAGACAGAATCTTGAAAATACATCTAGGCTCGATGCCATTACCATCTAAAACTGACATGCACTACTATGAATTCTTTTGCAGAAATCTGTCTGCCAGCGAATTGAGAGGTGGGTTAGCCATATCATTCATGAACATGTCATCACTGGAAAAACTGTAAGTGCTAACCTTCATGATTCACGAACTAAAATGTATTACGTGAAAATCATTGTAACCCTAAATATGCAATGCAAACATATACAGGTATTTATCACATAACAACTTGACAGGCAGTATTCCAGGTTATCAACTAAACTCACTCAAAGTTCTGTAAGTCTCTACAAGTCTTTATTGGTAATGTAAAATTGTAAATCACATATTAAAAGATAATAATTTTTTTGTGGATAACTTGAACTACTGTTTTTCCCCCAGAGATTCATCAAATAACCAGCTGAGCGGAACAATCGATGATTCCATAATTCAGAGATTCAAAACAAGTCAACTTGACTTGAGGTTTGACGCCCCCAACCAAAAAAAACAAATTCATAAGGCAGTATACATATAATACTAACTGCAGGTAACGTAGCATCTATGCAATTTTCTAGTTGAGAGGCTGATTGCATCTATTAGTAATTGCAGATTCTTTAGAACCAAAATAATTTGAGTGTATAGTGTGTTAGAAAATGAAGGCACTGTGTAAGCATAGTTTACAAAGCTGTCTAGATACGCCAATGTGTTTGGGTTTGTACTGTGTCAATATGTTCAGCTGGTTTTAATATTTTATTTGTTATTTTCCACTGTATAATTTGTTGAATACATCTGCTCTCCATTGCCTCTATTCTCGTTTCTCTGAACATTTGGTATCAGAGCTGCGTTTGAGCTCCTTGGAGATGTCTGCACCGGTTGGAAGAGGTCGCCTGATGCCGCATGGAGATCGTTCGATGACACCTCTGCGGCAGTGGGGACATACTCCATCGCCGGTCAGTCTGCGCAGTCCCCGTGGTCGCGCCGGTGGGCGCGAGGTCGTCGTCCAGAGGACCATCCAAGAAGTTGAGGGCGCGTCGTTCTTGATGCTTACGCGCTCGAACTACACTGACTGGTCTTTGTTGATGAAGGTCATGCTTCAGGCACGGGGACTATGGGACGCTGTCGAGTTTGGTGACGCCGATCGACAAGTCGATCGGGCGGCGCTCGAGGCGATCCTGAAGGGAGTCCCACCGGAGATGATGTCCGGGCTCGCCCGCAAGCGGTCTGCCAAGGAGGCATGGGACTGCATCATGTCAATGCGCATCGGCTCGGATGCAGTCCGCAAGACAAAGGTCCAGAAACTTCCTCGAGAATACGAGAACCTTGAGTTCAAGGAAGGTGAGGATGTTGAGGACTTCACCCTGCGGCTGAGCGCATTGGTGAGTGCACTGGCGGAGCTTGGTGAACACATCGGAGAGCAAGAATCCATGGAGGAATATCTGTGCGCGGCATCGTCTAGGTTGGGGCATGTCATTTACTCTATTGAAACCGTGCTTAACATGTCGACGTTGTCGATTGAGGAAGTGATCGGGCGGCTCAAGGGAGCTGATGACCGGGGCCTTACCCAGCCGCAGCCACCTCCTCTGACCACCACCGCGTGTGGCAAATTGTTGCTCACCGAGGAAGAGTGGGAGGAGCGGAAGAAGAAGCGGCATCTAGGCGAGGCATCGTCAGGGGTTTCCAAAACCTCTGGGCAATCTCGACGTCGTGGCAAATCCTCATGAAAGAATGATGATTGCGACAAGTGTCGGAACTGCGGTAGACCAGGCCATTGGGCCAGGGATCGCGAAGAATCAAGCGCTTGCGGCGGTGGACTGAACCAGCGTAAGATGATGAGCCAAGATCGCCATGGCCCGTGAGCTCCCCTTGGTGCGCATGGACGTGGAGCCAGCAGCGACAACGTCGAAGGGTGTGCTTCTGAACGAGGAGCACACGCACGCGTTCCTAGGTCGCGAAGAAGAGATGCACGTGTTCCAAACAGCGTCGCACTTCCTTCCCCAAGCAATCCAGCTACCGCGCTGAGGGCCTCTTGGACCTGGTGCACGGTGACATCTGTGGCCCCATCACGCTAGCAACGCTTGGAGGAAAACGCTACTTGCTGCTGCTCGTCAACGATTACATCTGTGGGTGGTTGTCCTCGTCGCCAAGTCTGACGCGTCTGCTGCAATAAAGAAGTTCCAGGCACAGGCCGAGGTGGAGACGGGACGCAAGCGAGTTCACATCCGTTGAGTTTGTCGAGTACTGCGCTAGACATGGAGTGCAGCGGCACTTCTCCGCACCTTATTCACTGCAGCAAAACAGTGTCGTCGAGCCCCACAATCAGACCGTAGTGGGCATGGCGCGGAGTCTTCTGAAGGCCAAGAAGATGCCAGCGGGGTTCTGGGGCAAGGCGGTAGTCACTGCCGTCTTCCTCCTGAATCGCGCTGACGCAGAGTCTGGAAGGACGAACGCCATTCGAGGCTTGGCATGGGCGTAAACCGGATGTGCATTTCCTGCGCACGTTTGGTTGTGTCGCCCATGTCAGGAATGTCAAGCCGCACCTCCACAAGCTCGCCGATCGCAGCTCACCCATGGTGTTTATCGGGTATGAATCAGGAGCAAAGGCTTATCGTGTCTATGATCCAATGGCTGGGCGCGTACACGTAACCAGAGACGTCATCTTCGATGAGGCAACCTGCTGGGATTGGTCTGCAGGCGTTGACAATGTGCGGCTGGAGCCAGGTAATTTCACTATAGAATACACCGAGTAAGTGGAGCGGGCAAGGGAGCACGGTGAGTCGTCGGGGCACGGGAGTGCATCGCCAGTCTATGGCAGTACGCCTTTGGGGCACAGGATTGCTCCCCCGGCACTTGGCACTCCTTCACCAGGACAAGGAGGTTCTGGTGCGGGCAACAGGGCTGAGCCGTCTTCGCCAACCTCGCCTTCGACGGCTGCCACACCTGCGGAGACTGTGGAGTTTGTGTCACCACCGTTGGGCATGGATGAGAACCTCACCACCGAACCAACTTCTGATGAGCCACTATGCTACCGCACCATGGACAATATCCTGGGTCCAGTCGCCAGGGAGGGCCACATGGGGTGAGCCTCGCGCGTGCTGGCCAACTCCGGCATGTCCAGCGACGACAGCGAGCTATACTTACTGGCCGCTGAGGAACCAGTGACCTTTACGGAGGATGAGCATCATGAGGAGTGGCGTTAGGCTATGGATGAGGAGCTGAAGTCCATTGAGACCAATCAGACTATGGATGAGGAGCTGAAGTCCATTGAGACCAATCAGACATGGAGTCTGGTTGATCTCCCGCCTGGTCAGCAATCTATTGGATTGAAATGGGTCTTCAAATTGAAGAAAGGGCCTGATGGCGAGGTGGTGAAGCACAAGGCGCGTCTCGTGGCAAAGGGGTATGTGCAACGGCAGGGAGTGGACTTCGACGAGGTGTTCGCACCTATCGCTTGTCTTGACTCAGTGCGCCTACTCCTCGCATTAGCTGCGCATGAAGGATGGCCTGTGCACCACATGGATGTAAAATCCGCCTTTCTAAACGGAGATTTCCTCAAGGACGTCTATGTCGCGCAGCCTCCTGGTTTTGTCATCACCAGGCAGGAGAGGAAGGTGTACAAGCTCAAAAAGGCACTGTATGGGTTTCAATAGCACCTTGCGCTCCTTGGGCTTCTCGCGAGTAGAATCTGAGCATGCTGCTCGTGGTTGCGCGACATCACGTCTGGTGGTGGGCGTGTACATTGACGATCTGGTGATCACCGGGTCAGAACCGGGATCAATTGATACATTCAAGCGAGAGATAAAGAAGACGTTCAACATGAGTGATCTCGGGCTACTCAGCTTCTACCTGGGCATTGAGGTGAAGCAGTCAACCGATGGTATCACTCTATGCCAAGGGTCATATGCTGCGAGGATCCTGGACAAGAACGGCATGAACGACTGTAGTCCGTATCATGTGCCCATGGAGCATCGTCTCAAACTCAGTTGCAACAGCAGCGCGCCGCTGGTGGACGCCACCGAATACAGGAGCACCGTGGGCACACTGCACTTCCTGATCCATACTCGCCTGGACATTTCATTCGTGGTGGGATATGTTAGCAGGTTCATGGAGAAGCCTACCGCAGAGCATCAAGCTGCTGTGAAGAAGATTTTGAGGTACATTGCGGGGACGATCCGTTTTGGTTGTCTGTACAAGAGAGGGACAGGCGAGCCCATGTTGCTTGGTTTCAGCGATAGTGACATGGCGGCCGACGTTGACACCCGTAAGAGTACAACCGAATTTCTGTTCTTCCAAGGACAGAGTCCCATTACTTGGCTGACGCAGAAGAAGAAGGTGGTGGCCTTATCTACTTGCGAGGCCGAATACATTGCTGCAACAACGGCGGCATGCCAGGGAATCTGGTTGGCCCAACTGCTCGGAGAGCTTCAGAACAAAAAGGCAAGCCCCATCAAGTTGAAGATTGACAACAAATCCATAATCTCCCTCAGCAAAAATCCTATCCACCACGAATGCAGTAAGCATATCGACACCAGGTACCATTACATTCGGGGGTACGTGGATGTTGGCAAGGTTGAGGTTGAGTTCATCGGCCCCGATGGCCAACTTGTAGACATCCTGACTGAAGCACTGTCGAAAGAAAAATTCAAGGAGCTGGGGGAAACAATCGGAATAATTGAAGTTTAGTAGAGTGTACAAGCCTTGGGAGTGAATTGTTGAATAAGTCTTGTGCACATTAGTGCTTGCAGTTACTTGTGCACATTAGTGTTTGCAGTCAGTTTCTGCACATTAATGCTTGCAGTTTCTGCACATTAGTGCTTGCAGTTTTTGTACATTAGTGTGTGCAGTCAGTTTCTGCACGTTAGATGCTTTGCAGTTATTTCTTCCTTTCAGTTGCAGTCTGTAGCCTTTATATATATGCATGAGAAGTAAACAAAGGTAGCTTGAAGGAAGCGCAAATACATCTGCTCGCCATTGCCTCTATTCTCGTTTCTCTGAACATAATTATGTTACTAGACTAGAAGGCAATCCCATATGCTCGGGAGTCACAGAAAGGACACAAAGGTATTGTACAAACGAGACGAACAGAACATCTGAGAAGAACAGATCTATCAAAGCCTGTTGCATTGATAGTTCCAGTGGTATCCGTCATAGTCATAGTAGTCTCCTGTGCCCTCTGGAGGTTATGCTGGAAAGGTGAATAAAAACACTGATGTCAAAATGTCCTCTTTAATTTCATAATGAAATGTCTGGTAGAAAAACACCTCAAGACATTTACTTCCATGTAAAATGCACCTTCTGGACTTGCAGGAAAGTCGGAGGACTACGAAGATTATGCTATGTACGAAGAGGAAACTCCTCTACAAATTGACACCAGACGGTTCGCATATGCAGAGCTGAAGTCCATTACTAACAATTTCCAATCGATTATTTGAAAAGGAGGTTTTGGCACTGTTTATCATGGCATATTAGAAAATGGTGATGAAGTAGCTGTCAAGGTGCTTGTGGAGACATCTATAGCAGAGTCAAAAGACTTCCTCCCTGAGGTATACCATCCAGCTAATTAATTCAAACTGCTGGTTTCTTGAATTTAAAGTAGATTAAAATTTAAAAGGCATGTTAACCCTGTTCCACGGTCTATGTTAAAAAAAGCAATGCAATTGGCTTCAGTTCATCATAAGAATCTCGTGACTTTCATAATGATATCTAATGATATCTCCTATTGCAGGTTCAAACCTTGTCAACAGTTCATCATAAGAATCTCGTGACTTTGGTAGGCTATTGTCAAAACAAGAAGTGCCTAGCTCTTGTTTATGACTTCATGCCTAGAGGAAATCTTCGACAGACTTTAAGGGGAGGTTTATATTCTTAACTTTTCTCAAAGTTTCCTGTCAAGCATAGTTGACTAAATTATTACAGATACAACTTGCACTTGGTTGAATCTGTCATCGTTCACCTACTTTTTAACTTATGGAATGACCACTTCTACTTTGATTCCATCTGCCATCAAATTATTCAAACCTAATGAGTTGGTAAAAGTAAATAACAAATTGACCTATACTGGGTTCAATTTCTCGGAAACCAGAACTTTCCGATTCAACTTCTTGGAAGCAGCAACTTTGCAGACACCGACAGTTTTTCATTAGCCAGTCAGGAGCCAACTGTTATTTGAATCTTACGTACATTATGACTAGATTGTAACTCGGGTAAAATCATTTGAAATCGAGCTGACCCGGTCATAACTCAAAACAATATCCTGAATCAAAGCAGGTGGGATTAAAATCCCACCGACAACCATTAATAGGACTTTTTTCCCCTCTAAAAAAAGGACTTTCCAGATTACAGGTAGTGGTCACTAGTCAGTCCATTCCAGCTAGTTACTTGAAGTTTGGAGAATGAGCAAGCGAGAGTTACTTTCTTACAATAAGATGATCTCATTATTATTCAATCCTAGCCAAAATTGTAGGTTAAATCCGTGAAATCAGATGTGCTGCAGGTAGGTGGTTTTAAGTGTTGTAATTATTGCAGCATAAGCATATATTCATATTTAATCCCAGCATAATTAAACATAATTAAAGCACAATCCCAACTGTATATAAATGACAAAAATTATATATAAACATGTAATTCTACAATGTCATTTATACAAGAGCAAATACCCAAAGTATGAAACATGATGATTGCTAAAGAGAGCAGACAATTCAGTTTCATAACTAAAAATCAATTATAATAGCCTAGAGCTCAATTTAAATTGATGTTTAAGTATTACTCTCAGATGTAGGGTTACTCAAGACTTAATCTTGGCAATCCCGCTACACAATGACAATATGTAATCTTAGTTATATATGAACAATTATAGATTAGTCTTTGAAAATAAATCAATCCTTGCTATTAACCGAAACTACCAGATCATCAAATATACCATGCTGGACATCATTAGAAGGTCACAATAATCATTCTACCAATCAATTACCATGAACAATCATTGATTGTAGTAGTATGATTAGATATCAACAACAGTGACAAAACACAAAGACTTGAATCAGACCTTCACGAGCAGCAAGTATTACCAAAAATGATCAGAGTATAATAAAAACAAGTCAGCCGAATGCTCAAGACTAATCTATACTCAATTTCATATACAATTTCAGATTTTCATGTCATATCATCACAGAGCAATTATACTTAGCCCATAAATTCACTTTACACTTTCTTCTAAATAGAAATCCGACAAGAACAGGAGCAAAGTAAAATGGATGTTGAAATATTTACAACACCAGTGGTACTCAAAACCACTGAGATGAAATCAGAGCAAGGCACGCCTCAAGACGTTGTCCCAGAAAACCAAGCACCCCCTGCACTAAGCAAGGATGACGGCAAGCGGAGATATAATGCCACATTCCCATCTTTAGAGGTCGAGATAAAAGCCGAGGGTCGGGTGAACACCGCACAAGACTGTCAGGAGCTTCGGCCAAAGAGCACTTGAGAACTCAAGCCTACGATTCCCTTTCTCTACTCTGCAAAGGAGCTAGCCGAATCTTCCTCAAATCCAAATCCCCAAATCTTTAATACCAGAACTCAAAGAGAAAAGGCACAAGGAGATCTCAGGGGAAAGGATCCAAAGGAGCGATTTGGATCAAACAGCCACCGACGCCAGGGAAGGGCTCGGTGGAGCAACTGCTCTAACACTCACATCGAAGATCAACAGAAGAAAATAGGAGATTAAGGAGGAGAAGATGACTCACTATTTTTTCTAGGGGTGCCAAGAGAGGAAAGGGAGGTCACCTCTTATAGGGGAGTAGGTAAGGCCGACGGTGGGTTGAAGCCACCAGCCAGCGCCGAGGTGCCCGGGCCGGTGGCGCCTCCGGCACCGCCGCCAATGCTACAAGAACCGGTCGCCCATCTGAAGTGGTCAAACCAAAAGGCTCCCCCAGATGGCGCAAGCCCAAGAGAACATCGGCCGAAAGATTAGATAGTCCGAACATTCCGACTGGAACGAACTGTCCGAACCTCCCCAGTGCGCACGATTGGACGGTCTGAAAGCTTCCACTGGAGTGAACGGTCCGAACCTTCCCAGTACGCGCGATCGGACGATCCAAACCCTCCCTTACACACGATCGGATGGTCCGAACCCTCCCGTACACACAATCGGACAGTCCGAACCCTCTCTTACGTACAATCGGACGGTCCGATCCTTCATCAAATGGGGAAATTCCCAAATTACCCTTAGGAATCCAACATTAAGTCTACGAGTCCGGTTCCAGTTGCCTAGATATTTATTGCTAGTTACCATGTAGCGCAAATAATCAAATACAATTGAGTTGTTGCAAGTAATGTGTACTCTATGTAGTTATCTATGGGAATAACAACCGGGACAGACAACCATGCAGGTCGCATATTCAGAACTAAATATTATTAAATAAATGTAACACAATAGTAAAAAAGAATGCTAATAGGACTAAAAGCATCTACATGAGATCCTGTTGGGAGAGTGACTCAAACTAAGCCCAATCGAATCGGTCCACCAGGGCAAAGGCCATTATGCGTGTAATTGTATGACAGACCTTCTATAACTATACCAAAAAAAGGACATACTTGCCCTCGCTATTAGAGATCCTAAATGGAGCATTTGTGTAAACACCTCTCTCATAACTATAAAAATAGCCCTAGGACACCATGGAGGAGAGAGAGCACTTGTAAGAAAAGGCTTAAGTAATAACCAAGTATCATGCACACACTCTACACATCTCCCTACTATGAATTTTAGGTTTCGGATACCGCATTGTGATCTCCCTGTAGCCCCATCATCTACTGTTTGGCGCGTAGCCACAATATATATTTTGTTAGTTTGCTTCTCCTGCTAACTAGAATTGTACATACATTGCTATGTGCTAAAAAGAATAAAAGGCAATATTACAGGGTGTTCAAGCCGTTTCCCAAATTTTGTTCCAATAACTAATTATTTTAGCCATTACTATTATATTTTAGTTAAAAGCCAAAAGCAAAACACCCTCTACATTTTAAGATCAAAAGGACTGTCATTCCAGTAGGATTGATGTGATTTAGATCTTAACAAGCTAACTGATCTAGCATGCGAATTTGTACCATTTTAAGCATGTGTATAATAAATACATATGACATGTTGACCTCAACGAACTGCAGGATTGGAGTATCTGCATGAGTCATGCACCCCACCTATCGTTCACAGAGATGTGAAGACTGCCAACATCCTTCTGGACCAGAACCTGGTGGCGAAGATATCTGATTTCGGGCTTTCACGAGCTTTTCCCGCTGCCTGCACACACATATCTACTGCGGCCGCCGGGACTCCTGGCTACCTCGACCCCGAGTACCATGCTACTTTCCAACTCACCATCAAAACGGATGTTTACAGCTTCGGCGTAGTCCTCTTGGAGATCGTCACCGGCGAGCCTTCAGTGTTGCTAGACCCGGAACCCGTCCACCTGCCGAACTGGGCGCGCCAGAAGATCGCCCAGGGAAGCGTTCACGACGTCGTGGACAGGAGATTGTCTGATCAGTACGACGCCACTTCCCTGCAACTCGTGATCGACCTCGCGATGAGATGCCTGGAGAACGCCTCCGTTGACAGGCCGAGCATGGCCAGCGTCGTCTCTAGGCTCAAAGAGTGCTTGCCAGCGGCTTCTAGCGAGAAGCTGCTGGTGTCAAGATCTGGAGCCCACCGACAAAACAGCGCTGTAGATGCGGAGAGAGTTCCAAATGATCTCTGGAGCTCTGGCGGTACGAAACGAGGATAGCTCCTCTTGGTCTGCTTTTCCCAGCGAGATATCGGATGTTGGTCTCCCTTCGATATCGGAAATCGGTCTCTCTTCGATAAGGTGAAGCACAATTCATACAGGAGCAATCGGGGAATAATTGCTGTGCATGCTTGGAGAAGGTTCATTTGGATAGTTGCATTGCAGGCGAAGGGAACAGTGTTTTCGCCTTTGCAGGCATGACAATATGCCTATTTGCGTCGTCGTTAATGTGCAGTGTGTTGTAAATATTGTGATATAAGTATATATTTAGGTTTAATTTTAATATATTTATTAGGGACACAAGTATAATATAAAGAGCATACAAATGACTTAATTAACATATGGATATATGAACTTTTTAAGCCATTGGAATTAAACTCATTTTGCTCAACCACATAATGGCTTCAAAATTAACATAACACAAACGTGAATGCCAAATATCATAAATTTTTATTGCAATGAAAAACATTATACATATTTACATTATTGAAATCAAGAATAGATAAGTGGAACATGCCTCTGCTATCATAGCTTTACCCATGAAATTACCAAATTTGGTCAACACGACTTTATTAGACCAAAAACAAGCTTTATTCATTCCCTACATAGTATTGACCCACTCAGGAGGTTATGAGTCATCGCAGGCACATACATTATGCTGTTGAGGATGAGTGTTTTGCCCGAGGTAAACTTCAAATAAATCTGTTCAATCCCACGTACTGTTTCAGCAGCTCCGTTCCCAATCAACCAAATCAAGAAAACTCCATGCGTAAAGAACAAAATTGATCTATTACTACTTGAGGATAAATATTTTACAGTCACTCCACTTGAAAGACAAGATATCACACCACAGCACTCATATATCTCAAACCCTAATACTAGAACCCTTAGCTAGAATAATGGATGATTAGATAGTTAACTTGCAAGTCTCCATCTCAACCCGTTAAATAGATAAAGTAACCAACCTATATTTAACCCTAATTGATACTATCCACTAGCACATATGGGAAAAACCCATTAACCTTACACAATATGAATTTTATTCACATATTTAACTCATACATGCTTTTCAAAGCATATGGTCTAAATCCGCTAAGTCTGCATCCTTTGATTCACTTTAGTATCTCAGCTTCTTCTTGGCTAAAATCGCTTTCCCAAGTGCCGCTCAAATACCATGGTTTTGATCCAAGATAATTTCTAGTATTTAGCTGTCTTACTACAATACTCTTTCTGGACCCAGTATTTATCTTCCTTGCAAGCAATCATCATGCTTGCTTTGTATAGGTGCACCACTGGCTTGCCATAGTCAGCAAGTCTTTCTCGTTCCGGTTCTATTGAACCATGTCTTAGACCGACCAAACTGTATGGTGCAACTCATCATTTGAACCTTCACTTCAATGTTTCCTGCCTTTCTCATGCTATATTTGAGCTCAACCATCTCACCTAGTATTCTCGATCGTTTTGGGTCTCAACTCCTCCATGAGCATAACCTTGATTCTCATCGTTGACAATGGTTAACTCCAAAGCCTTCTAGCATATTCAAACATAAATAAAGCATTTCTGAGCATAAATTCTTCATAACTTAACTCACGTTAGTCAAAACTTACTTTATGTAACACATATGCAATGACCTAGGCCAAAATAAACCAACCTAAGACCACAATTTCCCAAAATACCAATTCTCAATCGAGATCAACATCTGGCACTACTACAGAAAGCCTAATACTAGACGCCAAATCACAGACGATTTGACAAAACTATCTGTGACCGATATTAACACAGACGGTTTTAATTTGGACACCGTCTGTGTTGATGGCATCAGAGAAAACGAGTGTCATAGACCGTTCTTACCAATAAATCGTCTGTGATATTTCAGTATCACAGACGGTTTTTATTAAAAACCGTCTGTGATAATCTGAAAATATCACAAACGATTTTTTATTTAAAACCGTCTGTGATAATCTTTGAATTATCACAGACGGTTTGTAATACAAAACCATCTATGATGTTTTCTGTCAGAGGTTAATATATAAGTACGTACACATTGCTTCTAATAACTTAACTACAGAACTAGTTAATATATAAGTACATATTGCTTCTAATAACTTACCTACAGAACTACTGAGACAAGAGATCATAAATTAAAGGCAAATTTATTACAAAAGTCGCACAGATAAAGAGATTAATTCCCAGATTCTAATCTTCAGGGCTTCGTACGCTTCTTCTTCGACTTTGGGAGTTGGATCAGCCGCTGAGTTCTCGAACGCTGTTAAGATTGTCCTTGCCCTCATCACTTCCTCCTCCAGCCTGGGCAAATGATCAGTAGTATAGCCCATAATCTCGTAGAGGATAGCATTATAAGATTCCTCAGAATCTGCCACGGCAGCGAGACGCCTCTATCGACGGCAGATGATCAGGTCGAGCTCACGGATGCAAGAAAGTTGGAGAAGGAAAGCAGGGCGTGTGCGAAGAAGCTGCTCCAGATGTAAATTGCTGGCCGCCTGTGTAAGGTTCCGGCCGAACAACTCTTGATGAACAAATGAGAGGAAGGAGATGATCGTAGAAGCCATATTGTGTGTACGTTGCGTTGAGGATTAGACGCGCATATTTAATCTTTAGTAGAGACGGTTCGTATACCAAACAGTAATGATATAGATGGTTCGTATGCCGATATAGATGCTTCGTATAACGCGCTCTCCCGAGTCTCGATCGAGCTATCACAGACGGTTTTATTTTGGAAACCGTCTGTGCTGATTATCACAGACAGTTCTTACCAACGAACCGTCTGTGATAGTCAACCATCACAGACGATTCTTACCAATGAACCGTCTGTGATAATCGGGAATATCACTGACGGTTTTTAACTAAAAACCGTCTGTGATGGTAGATATCACAAACGGTTTTTAGTAAAAACCGTCTGTGATAATGCTGCTATGTATTTATTGCGCCGCTCAGACCGTATCTGTCTTCATTTCGATCCAAATCTAGCCAGTGCTGCAGCTGGAGGGTGACAAGGCTTTTAAGCCATTTTTTTTGTGGAAGGAGGCTTATTTGGTAGGAGAACTTTGAAGATTCATTGAGTTCTTGGTTGCCCTAGATATGGTCAGTAATGAAATTTGTTTTTGGTTGCAATATCAAAATAAGTTTGATCTAGTTAATTAATTTTCGGTGAACTGTTATATATATACTTTGAAGATCTGGCTAATTTAGATTTAGCTAGCCTCAATGCATGTGGTATATATGTAGTAATAATTAATTAAATTAATTTTAATACTAAGTTGTTATATATGTACATAATATAGGACCGAACCTGGATGTATAACGCAAACCGTGTGAGTGAAGAGTACATTAATGGCATGTTTGCTTTTACAAGAGCTACCGAGGACGATATGTTGAATAAGGGGGTGGAATATATGTATTGTCTATGCACTGACTGCGAGAATTTAAAGATGTTTAATAATTGAGAGCAGATTGAAGCGCACTTGATTCGGAGGGGTTTCAAAAAGGGATATACGTGTTGCACCAGTCATGGCGAAGTCAATGATATGCCGCCGGATGACATCGCCAGTGAAGTCAATGATATACTGCCGGATGACATCGCCGGTGAAGTCAATGATATGCTGCCGAATGATAATTGTGGTTCGGATTCGGATAGGCTGCACGATGACAATCTGGATTAGATGCTTTGTGATGTAGAAGAGAACTACGATGACAATCTGCCTATATTACAGACGGTTGTTTCTTACAATCACCGCCACCCTCCTCTGCTTGCCGCACGCGCACGGAACGAGTGAGGAAGATGAACAGTAACCGCTGGTTACTGTTCATCCGATCGACCGTGCGAACGTGGCTAAACCAAGTCACCTCGCCGCACCGAACCCGAACACCCACAATCGTCCGCGGGAGATCAGACGGCTGCCGATCATGCGCCTCCCCGCACCCGTTCCGACCGATCGAGCCTGCTTGTCGCGGTTGAGCTGAGTCCACTCGCCCGAACCCGATGAACAGTGCCCGACCGAGCCTGATGAACAGTAAACCCTAAAAATCGAGTTTATACTCGTTTGAACCGGTTCGATCCCATGAGTCCATTTCCGAGACCCATATCCCCATACCAAGCTTCCCTAAACCAGAATCCTTCTATTTGTGTCTTTGTCCGATTTTATTTTCTGTTTTTCGGTCCAATTTCAGTTCTTTTGAAAACGGACCTAATTTATTTAATTGTTTTGCACTAGCGTCCGACACCGCTGACCCATCAACGCAGGAGGAGGAGACGTCGGTTCCGGTTCAAGATTCCACTTAGTACGAGTTAATTGAAGTAACTGATCCGCAAGGCAAGTCACGCATACTTTGAACATGTTGATCCCACAATTCCTAAATTATTTATTTACCTGTACTTCCATTACGTTATTTCATGTTATTATTTTATGTACAAATAATGTTTAGAATATCATGATATTAGCTATGTCCTACCACCCGAAAAGCCCATAACAATTTGATGGCCACATTCACCTTGACAAGATTTAGCTACATAAAATATTTGACTATTAGCATATCAAAGTAGTGTAGGAATCATACTATTTGATGTTGAGGCTTATGGCGTTGGTCTAAACTTTGAAAAGTTGGAACTAGGGTAAGTGAGGATCGCAGAGGCGAATCCGAAGATCTTATCCGATGGCGGAGGCTGATAGTGGATTGGTGGCAGTACAGGTGTACTGAAATTGGGTTTGTGTACAGTTGTTGCCTCGGAGAAAAATATAAGGACTAGACCCTTGTGCCGAGTGAAAGACATAATGACCGCCCAACCGCAAGTGTTGACTTGGTCAAACCTGGCTTAGTAACTGCTCAACTTCTTTTGAACCTCTGCAAATGAAAGGGGGAGTCAGAGGGTGAGTTCGTATGGGAGGTGGTTAACCATACAACTGTAGGACTGCGACAAGTCGGAAGTGATCCGTGGGGTCATCCGAGCTTGTCGAGAATTAACACCTACAGGGCAGAGTCTACATAAAGAATTGAGTAGTGAACGTCCTTGTTTTTTTAACTCTATCGCGGGAGTTTTGAAATCTTGTGGGTAAAGCAGGGCAGCTTTGCAAAGCGATTATAAATGATATTCGAATACGCCGTGCTTCCGGTTAATGAAGCTGTGTCGAGTGGGTGAATCCATTATCAAGGCATAAGTAGTTTTGATGAGAGTTCAGTATTACTGATTAAGGAAAAATCAAGTTTGAGAAAACCCTTAAAGTTTAAAAGAAGTTCTTTTATAAAGCTTTTGTTTGTTTCTAAACTAAATCTGCATTCACATAAAATAATAGACCTATTCTTCCCTTTTACTTGTTACACCTTGCATATAGTTACTGTTAAGCTCCGTGTAACTTGTTGAGTACGGTTGTAGCTAGTACTCATACTTGCTAAAAACGCAAACAGAATCTGCAAATATTGAAGAAGCAGGTGAAGACGACGAGATGGTACATTATGAAGTCGATGACGCGTGAAATTAGGATCGTTCTCCGCTCAGGTGTGCCTGTGGCAGTTTTTGTGTAATGTATATATAAAGGCCGTAGGCCTAACTGTAGTACTTGGCTTTTAGCCCTTATATTGCAATAAAGTTTGCTTTTGTTCTTAAGCTTGTTTTGGCAATGTTATGCACTCGCTGGATGTACTCACAGTTGAACAGTCCTGAGCAGCTGCGAGGGTTTCATAATACTCCTTGAACTAGGGGTGTTACAATGTCATCCACCAGTCGACAGAGACGGTAGCGCCAGCCTACCACAAACAGAGCGCGCACGCATCCTCGTGCTGTGCCGGTGTTGCGGTCGAGCACACACGGCCCGCATGGGTATTGGGTTAGGGCAGACGGCAGGCAGTCACCGCACCAGCAACAGGGCGAGGAGCAAGCCGCAGGTCCCCCGTCGCACGCCCCAGGATGATCGAACAGTGACATCTACTACAACGCCAACAAAACTGTACTAACCCCGCCGTCCCGCGTCAGTCCCTCGCCTCGGCGCGTGACGGGTCACCTTTGAAGGATTCCTCGAAGCTAGATTCACCTCCTAGTCTGCGCACAGCTGAAGTTGCTGCCATAAGATAATTAAGATGTACCCGTTGATTGCGACAGGGAAACCATAGCCCCCTCGTTCTTATACCAGCCTTGTTGGGTCACTCGGCATAGCAGCATCGAACTGGTTTCGCAAATTGTACTTCTTCTTGTCGTCTATCTACAGTTTGTTACGATTCTTTACTCTGGCGTAGCAGACGGATCAGAGAAAGATCGACATCCATGCACGCGCGTTCAAACTAGTGTTTCATGTATCACATGTCTAGACATCTAAACCAATACTAGTTGATGTGCTTTAAGATTCATAACATTTAAAATAGGTATCTTCATATGCCTATAAAAAATATATTTGAGATATCTCTAAAATATTAAATTCAACTTCAGTTTCACTAATTTGAGCTAGTTTTATGATATATACTCACTATAGTCGTATTAAATTCAAAAGAAGTTTAAACTGAGTTCAAAACTCACTTACCATAAATATATCAAGAGTACAAAATATTTTTATACCTAAACTCTAAAATTTTTATCGATCATACACGTGTATTGAAGGTTCCTGATGTGACACCCAAGTGCCTCATGTGTGTCTATATATATATTTATATATATGTACCTAGATATATATATATATATATATATATATATATATATATATATATATATATATATATATATATACACACACACACACACACACACACACTCACACTCACACTCATATATATGTACTTATATAGATATATACTTATATATATGTGTGTGTATATATGTATGTGCATATGTGTATATATGTGTATCGGATGACTGACTTGTAGCTATCAAGAGCCCCATCGCCACTACCTCCACGGTTTGCCGGCGAGCATTGGAAATGTTGAGTCCATTTGGTTATGATATTCTGGCCTTGGTTGGTAAACATCTCAGGGGTCCGGACCCTCGTTAAAACAAAACCCGGAAATCAACTCTGACATGGACCAACAAAAGCTCGAGTGATTGCGTTGCCATCACCAATTAAAGAACAGGTAATAGAACTTTCTCTTCTTACTAACTTTGTCAAAGAGGCTAGATAATCAATGACCAATAAAAGACCAACGAAACGACGACTGAGAGGAGTAGTGGGAGGAGCTTTCATTGAAGTAGGTTTCAACTAGTGAAGACGAGAGACAGAATGAGACAAACCATAAAGGTGGGAGCACTTAGACATTTTACTTTTGAGTACGGGGAAGTCCGCAGGGAGGAATTCTTCCGGGCGTATTCGTAGTATGATTCGATACTTGCTGAAGTATGTATTCACACTTATTATATATTGTGTAAATAATATTGTTATATCTTTTTATCGTTTTGAGTATACTTTAAAAATGATTATAAGATATTTTAAAGTGAGTTTTATGAAAAATTTCATTAAAATTCACTTTCTATAGAATACTTTGTGTATATATATTTTATATGTGGAAAAATATATATAGCAAAAATAAAGAACTCTGATGCAATTTTCTACCAAAACTTTATTAGTGTATCTTAGAATTAATATTTAAATATACTAAAAGTGATAAATAAATATAATACATTTTAAGTGGTTATTAGAAGTGTGAGTATGTACTTCAAAAATATGGTGTGTGTGTGTATATATAAACACACACACACTCTCTCTCTCTCTCCTCGGCACACGCAATAACCAAACAAGCGGGTTGCATGAATCACTCAAACGTACAAATTCTCGAGTTGTGATTTCGTTATTACGTTGATTCGTGTTGGAACTAATCTTGACTCATATTAGTTGTGTCGAAGTGACTGTGGTCGAAGCAGTTGTAGCGTACCGTAGCAGTCTAAAATCACTATAGCACTCGTAAGAGTATTGTAGCAGTCTGAAATCACTGTAGCATTCGTAAGAGTGCAGCAGCAGCATCGGTACTCGGAAGTGTACTGTAGCAGTCGTGGGTACTGTAGCAAGAAGCAATTGTAAGTCGTAGAAGCCTGGACGTGGTCTCAGTGAGGCCGGGTCTTCTAGGTAGTGCCGATATGCACGAGTCATGGAGTTGTGGTGCGAGATGTGCACAAGTTGTGGAGTCGTGGCCGGTATAACCAGATCACAAAGTGTCTACTTATATTCTTTGTAATTAGTCTATTAAGGTAAGAGGTGTGAGTAACAAATAAAAGAAAAAAATGTGTAAGCTGTGTTACACGTCGATAAATTCTTGTATTCTTTGTTATTTATTGTCTTCCTTGTAAAAATGTGTGTTCACGGGTAAACCGCGTATGTAATCCTGGTTTTGTGTTCTAACAATTTGCAGTACATTATAGCAGAAATTATAAAAGAGTAGTTGACGTGAGGTCCATGGCAAGTTGCATTTCTTTTACTAGCTAGTGGCTTAGTTACATATTCATCTGACGGTAGCTGCCGGGCCCGAGCTGGTGAACATAACTTCTTTTCTCTATATAGTTAATCAAGCGTCAAGGCCAAGCTAGTCAATCCAACTCACTAACCTGTGTTTCGTTTTGCTCTGCTATATAGGCCATTTGTAGTGTATATATAGATACTATACAACTTGTTTGTAAGAATTGCAGAGACTGAGAAGGGCTGAAGAGCACTATGGTGATCTGCTACAGTCGTTCGACGAGTACAAGACTGCCATGGATCCTGCTCATCCTGGTCACGATGAATCAAGCCCATGGCCTGTCTCCTCCTGGTAATACACATCCAGACTTAGTTAGCTCTTACCTCTTGGATAGTACGCTTCCTTAATATGTGCATAGTTTGTGCAGTTCCCATATGACTATTTAGTGATAAAAAATTTATAGAGGTACTAGTTAGTGTTACTAAGAAGAAATCTTTTCACTGTTGTCTAACACTTTCCAAATAATTCGATACTGAATATCTAGTTGCATGAGTAAATTCACGATCTTTGCATAAATCTTAAGACTGTCTAGTAAGCACGAGGTTGTATAAGTTACTGGTCAGCGACATGTGTTTCATTTAATAAAACAGATTGTTGATTAAAAGAGTGCATGTTTGTGCAGGGTTTTTAAGCATCGATTGTGGATTGACAAACAGTAGCGCCTACAACGACCGCAAGACAGAATTACTATACGTTCCTGACGGTGTATATGTTGAAGGCGGCTTGAACCGCCAAATTTCGGCAGAGTTCATGGAGGGTGCCACGGATGAGCAAGAAAAGACTCTGAGAAGCTTCCCTTATGGCCAGAGGAACTGTTATACTTTGCCATCCAACCGCAGCAAAAAATATCTACTGAGAGCAACATTTACTTATGGAAACTACGATGGACTGAACAAGACCCAGGATGGCTCGCTGTTTCTGTTTGCACTCCATATTGGCGTCAATTTCTGGACGACAGTGAACTTGACAAATCAGCCTCCATCAAACACGATCTGGCAAGAAGTGCTGACCGTTGCTCCGGACAATTTCGTATCAGTCTGTCTGATAAACTCCGGGTGGGGAACTCCGTTTGTGTCCGCCTTGGAGTTGAGGCCAGTGGAAGATGCTATGTACCCTTTCGTGAATACTTCTGTGTCAGTCAGTTATTTCTCTAGGCTGAGATTCGGACCAGTTGATGGTGATTTTATCACAAGGTGAGATGGAGATCAATTTTTCCTTTCTGTTTCCATCGCTGCATTATTACCATGGTCTCTCTCATGGTGTCAAATGGTTCTTGTGGTGATGAAGATATCCGGATGATCCCTTTGATCGCTTCTGGGAGACCTACGGCAGGTACTCCTCTCCCTGGGTAAACATGAGCACCAGCGAACAACTGAACAGCCTCCCCGGCAAGGACGACTTCAAGGTGCCGTCGGCCATCATCCAGAAGGCCTCGACCATAAACAGCAGCTTCAGCTGGCTCAACGTCAGCGTGAGAGCCGGCAGCAACCTCGACGCCAAGAGCCTAGAGCTTCTCCCGATCTTCCACTTCGCCGAGCTCAACAACAGCAGCCCGAACCGGTGGTTTGATATCTACAGCGACGCCGAGCAGCTGTTCGCCAACTACTCACCTCCGCAGCACCGGATGGATAGCATGTACCACAGTGGCCAATTCTTGCGCAACCCGAGCACGAGGTTTACCCTGCACAAGGTGCCCGGCTCGGTGCTCCCGCCGCTCATCAACGCGTTCGAGGTGCACTCGCTCGTTCGGATGGACAACTTCACCACTGCCTCCGACGACGGTAAGATCAGTAGTATATTGCGCGCGCGCATTACAAATTTGTCAGGTACGCGGCGGATTCATATGGTCAACATGCACGGCAGCATCTGCTTCCCTGCTATTTCTTCTTCTTTTGATTTGGGGTATACAAAATCCCCCTAAAAAATAAAGTTTTAAGTTCTTACAGAACAAAAACTGACAACAACATAATGGCTCAGACATGATACATGCGTACACAACACATATCGAGTCCCAGCTACCAAGAAAACTCCCTCACAGGAGTAACTAAGCTACATCTTAAAGAAAGCAGCCACCAGCCGACACCATCAGCATTCATTAGTTGCAGACTTGCAGTAGTCTCCTTTCCTCTGCAGCATGCTCTGCAATCCTTCGTTTAACTGCTTGAACAGCACCTCCAGCTCCCTGCATCGCCTGGATCAGCTCCATTGATAAGCGTCTCCTGCATGCCTTCCTGCTGTACTCCTGCCCATCTAAGGACACATGCATTAAAAAAATTACCTCAAATGGTGATCTGATAATTCTCCTCTCAAAACCTGTTTCTTAGCTTCCACAGAGCCCACCATACAGAAGCAAGTCTAACCACGTATATCTTATCACCCCCAGGCAAATATCTGTATCTGCGAATCCTTACAGAATATTGCTGGAACGAAGTGGAGCGACAAGTTGCACCAGATACCATGCCAATCAAGCTCCAAACAGCTTTGGCCACAACACATTTAAAAACCAAATGAAGGACTTTCTCATTTTTTATCACAAAAATTAATACTTTGCAGGCCATTTCCTCCTAATGAGGTTATCTTTAGTAAGAATAGCAGAAAAAATTTGATTTTATTTGGAATTTTTTGCTCTCCAGATTGGACAATTGGATGGCCCTTTCATGCCTTTCAACAAATGCTTATAAACAGATCTCACTGTGTAGACCCCTGAAGATTTCCAACCCCATTTGACATTGTCAGGATCTTTAATTTAAGTAACATAAACAAGTTTATCAACCAATTGATTCAGTTGCACACAACTCCTGAGTAAGCCATCTTCTTCTAAAAGTCAATTGCCAATGAGCCATGGCCAAGACTATAGTAGATAAATGAATTGATACAATTTTTTCAGTTCTATGAAAAGATAATACTTGCTTATGAAATTATTTTGCAACTTCTTAAGTTATTGTTTTCATCTTGTTTTAATACGTAAGCTCCATACCCAACATATACAGCTGCCTTTATTCCTTTCATGTTCGTTTCCATTCTCTTTTTGCTGTTGTAGTCAATTACATGAAAGAAGTCAAGAAGCACTACAATTTGGCAAGAATAAACTGGAATGGAGATCCATGCTCCCCAAGAGAGTATTCATGGGAAGGTTTGACTTGCGACTACACTAACCAGAATCCGAGGATCACCCAAGTGTAAGAACATAACCAGGACTTGTATTACATATATTCTGAAATCCAAACCTCGCAGGTCATCATCTTTCTAACCTTTGGATTGCATTGCATCAACCCCAACTCCAAGTAGTTTAACGCTCCATAGAAGCTCACTTTAGGTTTACATGTTGCTCCAAATATGTTCTTGTTTTCAAACATATGGTACTACAGAGAAACCCAGTCACGTGTCTTATTGGGCAAGATCTTGAAAACATAGGTGATTTAGTCCAAACTATTAAGGATAGTAATATAATGTGTCAAGGGTAGAAATATAATAATCATGTAGATGATAGGGGTAGTTATGGAATTGTAGTCTAGTCACCGTCAGCCATCAATCCAGTCGGATCCATCATCATCTCATCTTCACCGGCATCTACTCGCACCAGCCGGCCACAGTCATCTGCTCTTCTTCAGTGGCTTCTTCTTGGAGCAACACCTTGCTGCCGCCATTTTCGTTGCCGTGATCTGCTTCAAGCGTCACCGTCATCGATCAACCCCTGCTTTGTGTGTTCGATCTCATGTAGGGGGCAGCAGAAGTGCTGGGCTCAGCATCTATTAGGCCTTCTACTGCTACTTTGTTGGGCTGTTGGATGTAGTCTACACTGCTGCCTGCTGCTCCATTCGCTAGTGTGCGTTGCTGGATGTTTGGTGTGTGTGGCAGGTCATGTCGTTTAGCTGAGAGAGGTCTTGCTGTTGCTTGCTCTTTAGTTCCTTTGTTTCCTTAGTCCATCCATTCAAGTCCGTTGCATCTCTCTTTGAGTTTGTTGAAGTTGTCCCAATGCATCAAATCCTTTGTTGATTAGCCAATTGTTTCCTCCTTTTTGAGTTGCCGTGGTACGCCTAATTGGATCGAGTGCGGTCACCCCGTCGTCGTTGTTGATGATGTGACTTTGCCCTCTTGATCCTCTCTTGTAACCATCTTACTACACATCTTCACATTTATTGTGACTCTTGACCAATGGTTTTCTTTGTCATTGTCATCACACATTTTTCTCCGCCTTGCCTGCTTGCGGGCGTGATTTGATCTATCTATCTATCTCTTCATCAACTTGATTCAATACATCTCTCTATTCCTATTGGTTTTAACATCACTTCTCCAAGACTCAATGTGCAGTGAACCATTTGAGTGCGTGAAGAGCCAAAGAACAGCTTGCGAAGGCTTGAGGTGCCGCCTTGTGGATGACTGTCATCAGTGTGTGAAGAGCTGAAGAACAGTTTGCGAAGACCTCGAGGTACCACTTCGTTGAGGAGGAGCATGGTTATCAAGTCGTTGACTAGTCGCCGACGAAGGAGCGACTAGAGCCAACGACTTGACTTGCGCCATCTGCCGTTGCGGATCGCCATCGCCGCCGTTGGATGCGCCATCGCCGCCACGGATCGCCATCGCCGCCGCTGGATCTACCGTCTCATTGCCGGATCCATTGCTCCGTCGGCCGATCTCCGCCGTGCGCCGCCAAAGACCGGAGATGGGGAAAGGAGAGAGGCGAGCGAGGCGGGGGGGCGGCGGTCGGAGGAAGAGAAGGCGAGGCGAGGGGCGGCGATCGAGGAAGAGGGCGAGGCAATGGGCGGCGGTCGGAGGAAGAGGCGAGAGGGCGGGTCGGAGGAAGAGGGCGAGTGGGGCGAGTCGGAGAGGAGAGTGGGGGGAGTCGAGAGGAGGAGTCGGAGAGGATGGGATGGGGGCGGAGGAGGAGTCGAGAGGATGGGGCGAGTCGGCGAGGCGATGGGGCGGAATCGGTGAGGACCGGGGCGGTTATAAGGACTGTCATTTTGCATTTTAGCCCTCTTGGTTTTGAAATTATAATAAAATCCTTCTCTATATACACATTTATATAAACTGTACAAATAATACATGTCGACTAGTCGGTGACTAGTCGGCCGACTAGTCGACAAGTCGGTCCTTAAGAGGGTAATGTCAACTTGTCGACTTAATAACCTTGAGGAGGAGATTGTTTGCTACCACACAGATTTTTGTTTAAGAATTGCATGCTTTGATGACATCTTCAGACTCGGACTTCGCATTTATCTCCTTTTTTTTATCCCTTTCAAACTCGACGCACACACATTGAGTTTGAAGAGGGTGTTAAGGATAGTAGTGTAATGTGTCAAGGGTAATAATCATGTAGGTGCTAAGGGTAGTCATGGAATTGTAGTCTAGTCTACGATTTCTCTCGTGTACACTATATATTAGTCCCTTGGGCTCTTACAATACAACTAACAATTCAGCACCAATTCCTCTCTTCTCTACTAAGCTTAACACAAACCTGAACCACAGAGATATTTACAAATTCTTGAAAATACATGTTGGCTTGATACCGTCACCAAATTAATCTGACTTGTATTAAGACGAGTTATTTTGCAGAAATCTGTCTGGCAGCGGGTTACGAGGTGGATTAGCCATATCATTCATGAACATGTCCTTGCTGAAAAACTTGTGAGTGCTGCCTACTACATATTATTGATGTGCTAAATGAAATTATGTGGACATCTTTGTGACCCTAACACAAAAACATACATAGGGATTTATCACACAACAACTTGACGGGCACTATTCCAGATTATCAATTAAACTCACTCCAAGTTCTGTAAGTCTCTATGGCGATTAAATCTTCAGTTGATGATATAAGTTTGAGATGAATGATTTGAACTACTGTTTTTCAGCGACTTGTCAAATAACCAGCTCGACGGACCAATCCCTGATTCTATTCTTCGAAGATTTAAGACCGGTCAGCTTGAGTTAAGGTTTGGGATGCTCCCTAGCATGGTTTCTTACTTGATATAAAAAAAATCAAGCTAAATAACTACTCCAAAAGGAAAATGCTCAACCCAAGGTTGGTTATCACAGAACAATGATATACAGCAATTCATTAGCAACAGTCTGTGCACATATAACGTAAATGCATTAGTTCAAAAGCAATTGAGAAGCTGATTTGCGTGCACTAGCATCTAGTAACTATAAATGCTTTAGCATCGATGGGCTTTCAACATGAGAGGCAGACATGAACCTATTAGTAACTGCAGGTGCTTTTAGAAACCATGTGCTCCCTCTATTGAGAAATACAAGGCGTATTTTGACTTTACACAAGGATTAATGTGGCAGTGAAATTAAGAAAGGTAAGAGAGAAAATGACTTCGATGCCTCTCATAATTGTCTTGAAAAGATGAGAGAGAATACTTTGTGTGATTACTGGTAATGAATAAATGCATATGGTTAAGAGAGAACAAATAGGGGGTATAGTAGGAAACAACTCATTATATCTACGTACAAAACTTATATTTCTCAACAAGACCATTGAAACTAACTATAGGCCTTAAATTTTCCAACGGAGGAGTATTGTTTAGAAGCACTATTAGCAGGTAAGTCATGTTAGAAAAAGGAGGCATGTTATAATTAATCATAATTTGACAGAGCTGTCATAACTAAGATTTTTTTCAGCTGATTTTATTTCTCTTTATCTGTTGTGTAATTGTGACACTAGACTAGCAGGCAATCCCTTATGCTCAAAAGTCAGAGATAGGTACTGTGCAAATAAGAGGAACACCAGACATATCTTGCTCATCGCAGTGATAGTTCCAGTGGTACTGGTATCCCTCCTAGTAGTGCTATGCATCCTCTGGAAGTTATGCTGGAAAGGTAAAACGAAACGTTAAAATTCCCTTCTCATCAATGCAATGGCTGGTAGACATTAGACAACAGCTTCAAACCTTCACTTTCATGTAAAACGCAACTTTGGAAATTGGAACTTTGCAGGGAAGTCAGGAGATGACGATGAAGATTATGCTATGTATGAAGAGGAAACTCCCCTATATATTGACATCACACGATTCACATACGCAGAGCTGAGGCTCATAACTAAGAACTTCAAAACAATCATTGGAAAAGGAGGTTTCGGTACTGTTTATCATGGCACACTGAAAAATCGCGATGAAGTAGCTGTTAAGGTGCTTGTGGAGACATCTATAGCAGAGTCAAAAGACTTCCTCCCTGAGGTACACCACAAAACCAACTAGGCCAAACCATTGGTTTCTTCAATAGAAAGTAAAATGCAACAAGACATCTAAAGCCCTTTCCACAGTCTATATTCAAGAAAAGAAAGTGATGCAATTGGCTTCAGCTCTAGAATGTTTGAGAATGATATCTGCTGCTGCAGGTGCAAATCTTGTCAAAAGTTCATCATAAGAATCTTGTGACTTTGAAAGGATATTGCCAAAACAAGAAGCGTCTAGCACTCGTTTATGATTTCATGCCTAAAGGAAATCTTCAACAGCTTTTAAGAGGAGGTAGGTACAACAAACTTGTACTTTCTTAGTTTATCAATCATAGTTGATTCAATGCTGTTGCACTTTGTTATGATCACTAACATGTATTTTAGTTTTTACAGCGACCATTTGTACTTTTGATTCAATTTTATTGAATCATTGAAACCTAAAATCTGTTTAAATTAAAAAAAGAAGTTGACCTATTCAGGGTTTTACTTCTTGGAGACCAACAACTTCCCATAGACCCAGACGCCAACAGCTCTCATTAACCACTTGGGAATCACCTAGTTTCCAAATCTTCATCAATATATTGTACGTGCCTGGCGACATAATATCATAATCGACCTGACCTAGTCATAACTCATAACTAAAAAAGAAAAAGAAAATCTGAAATCAAACTGGTATGGGCTGATATCCCACTGTAAACCGGATTTTCTTGTTAAACGCATAACTGGAGGCCTAGACTGTTATCCTGCTAGTCAATACAATTGAGTTGGTGCCCATGTTATTAAGTCGTCGACTAATCGGCGACTAATCTACGACTAGTCGTCCACTCGGTACAGGATGAACGACTAGAGAGACCGACTCGACTGGAGCGACTAGTCTGGAGTTCGGACGACTAATCTACGACTAGCCGCGACTAATCATCATTTTCTAGTCATCTGACTTGTAATACTTCAAAAAAAAGAAAAGAAAATGGGGTAGCTAGGCCAGGCCCAAGGCCTAGCCGCCCCGGCCCACGCCGCCCCCGTATAAGGGATCCGGGGGGAGGAGGTGAAACCGAAGCTGCTCTCCTCCCCGTTCGCACGCCGCGCCATGCCCCCGTGCGAGCGCCGCCGCTCTCCCAGCGTGGAGTCTCACCGCCGTCGTCACCCTGCACCCCCATGCAGTCCCCGCCGCCGCACCACGCCTCCAATGGCCGCCGTCCCTGTCCTTGACTTCCGACCGCTGCTGCTTGCTGCGCGCCGTCGCGGACGGTTGCCATCCCCGCCTTCTCTCTGCGCCCACCTGCTGCTGCTGGCCATGCACCGCCGCCGCCATTTCCTTGTCCTAACCTTATCCCGTGTCTCGCTCTCGCAAGTCTCGCTCTTGCAGCAGCTTCTCCTCTCCCGTGTGAGCAGCCACCAGCGATGCCGTTAGGAGCGAAGCAGTAGTAGCAGCGACGGCATGGAGGTGCGCCGTCTAGATCCGCAACCACTGGATCCGCCGTCGCAGCCGCCAGATCCGCGGATCTGTCGCAGCCGCAGTCCGCCGTCGCCTCTTGATTCACTGGCGCTAGATCTGCCGCCGCGCGCCGATCCGCCGTCATAGCTACCGGAGACGCCATCGCCGCCGCGGGATCCACCGGATCCATCACCTCCGCCGGCTTCGGTCTACTTCACCTTCTCCGGTCAGTTCCTCCTGTCCTCCCTCCCTCCTCCCCTCTCCTTCCTCCCTCTTCTCTCCTTCCCCCCTCTTCCCTCCTTCCTCCCCTACTGCTATCTAGTTGTTTATCATACATTAAATCATTGATTGAGTCATTAGACCTAACTAGTAGCGACTAGTCCAGACTAGTCGGTCGATTAGTCGACTAGTCTCCCTAGTCGCCCACTAAGCGACTCGACTCGATTTTACGACTTAATAACCTTGGTGCAGCTGATTTACTCAGATAGATATTGGACTAACGAGTAGGGCAAACATAGTTGCATTCTTGGAGCCATATTCTTAAGTCATAACCATGACATGATAGTCAAATTCTACACATGCACATCTTTCAACGCCTGTGACAAACAAAGCAACTAGTGAGGTACATAATCAAAGGATACTTCAATAGGTTGGTTCTCTTGTTAATTGGAATTTCATTAAAAAACGCTCTGGTAAAGAGAAGGAAAAGTAGTGACCTTTTGAAGATGAAAGTATCTGTTTATGCAGAACAAAAAATATAGGTTTAGATTATAATACACCAATTGATGCTATGCTTAATTTTTTCATCTATATAACCATCCTTTTGTTAGCTTAAACAATTGTACAAATTACATAAACTGGTATTTATGCTACTATGCATATATTGAATGTAATTATTTTGGGTTTCATTCTATGAAAAGATGACTTAAGAATCCCAATGATGATATACATGATAGGGTGAGTGTAGCACTAATTGAAAATAAGCTTGTTCAATATCGCTTGAGATAATTTGAATATCTTCAACGGAGACCTCCTGAGGCACCGGTACGTAGTGGAATTTTAAGATGTACTGAAAACATAAGAAGAAGCAGAGGTCGACCAAGACTGACGTGGGAGGAAGCAGTTAAAAGAGACTTGAGAGATTGGAATGTCTCTAAAAAAATAGCTTTAGATAGGAGCATATGAAAGTTAGCGATCCACGTATTGGAACCATAAGAAAGTTTGAGGGCAGTGTTTTAAACTCTCAGCTCAGTTGGTAAGTTGTACGGCTTAGGGTTTTAGCATTGCAGGTCTTCAAGGCTCTCGTCTTTTTAACCTTAAGGAGGTTTCATTCCTAATCTATCTTAACTTGTTTGGAACAAAAGTCTTTGTTGTTGTTGTATGCACATATTGAATGTCTTCTATTAATTTGGTAAGCTTTGATGCAGGACATGGCCATAGCTTGAATTGGGAAAAACGACTTCATATTGCACTTGATGCCGCACAAGGTCTACATTTCAATTATGCGTCTGTATTTAGCATATGTATGCGTGTGTTGACAAAGTATTGTCTCAATGAACTATAGGACTGGAGTATCTACATGCGTCATGCAACCCATCAATAGTTCACAGAGATGTGAAGACTGCCAACATCCTTCTGGACCAGAATCTGGTGGCCAAGATAGCTGATTTTGGGCTTTCACGAGCTTTTAGCACAGCTCACACGCATATATCTACTGTTGCTGCTGGAACACTTGGCTACATCGACCCTGAGTACCACGCTACTTGGCAACTCACCACCAAGACAGACGTTTACAGCTTCGGCATTGTATTATTGGAGATCATCACCGGCAAATCTGCAGTATTCATGGATCCAGAAAACGTTAACGTATCAACTTGGGTGCGCCAAAAGATTGCGAACGGAAGCATTCACGATGTTGTTGATCACAATATATTGTCAGATCAGTACGATGCCACTTCCCTGCAGCGTGTGGTAGACGTTGCCATGAACTGCCTGGAAAACGCATCCATCGACAGGCCGACCATGACCGAGGTTGTTTCCAGGCTCAAAGTGTGCTTGCCAGCGGTTTCAAGCGAGAAGCAACCCCCTCAACAGAAGAATGTCATGGATCCTGACATTCCAAGGCAGTTCCAGTTAATGATTTCAGGAGCTAATTCAACAATAAGCAATGAGGGCAGCTTCTCCCAGTCTGGAATGATTTCTGGAGCTTCAACAATAAGCAACGAGGGCAGCCCCTTCCAGTCTGGCTATCCCGGTGGGATATTAGAAATGAGTCACCTTCCTGAACGGTGAAAAGGAAATGCCTATGGAGCTAGGAGAAGGTTTGGTAATTTGCTTAATTGCGTCGTCGTTGATTGGAAGAGGATGGCTGTATTTCCTTGTTTATTTCAGTTTGTAATCTTGCTTGTTTACTAGCTCAACCATGAAGCATCCTCTTCCATACTAAAACAACTGGTGTGTTTCAAGTTTGCTGCTTTAGAATCCAGCCTTTTATTCCCCGATCTTTCTTCCTGTTGGATTAATCAGTTGCTCTTCAGTTTCTACGTTACTAGTTGTTTCAGTACTTATGTTGTTTAGTGCTTTCAGTTTCTGTTTTTAGTGCTTCAGTTTCTACTTTCAGTTTACTATAAATAGAGGAAAGTTGCAGCAAGAACAGTGAGCTGCACAAGAAAACTCCTCTGTGTTCACCTGTTTCTCGAGTGAAATACGTGTGTGTTTGTAAGCATGAGTGATCGGAAGTTCTGCCTTCATTTAGTATCAGAGCAAGGCTACTTGATCCCTGCACAATGTTGGCTCCAGTGAGCGATGGTGACCGGAGTCCGTCGCTGTGCCGTGGAGGCCGAGGCCGAGGGCGGCGCTCAATCTCGCCGATCGTCCCTCGTCGTCGCCGCACTCGTGGCTGCGACGTGGTGATCCAGAAGACGGTGCGGGAGGTCGGAGGCGCGTCCTACCCGATGCTTGCGTGCGACAACTACATGGATTGGTCGCTCGTGATGGAAGATGATGCTCCAAGCAAGGGGCCTGTGGGACGCCATCGAGCACATCAACGCCGATGTACAGGAGGATCGTGCGGCGCTTGAAGCGCTCCTCAAGGCGGTCCCGCAGGAGATGGTTCGCGCGCTCGCCATCAAGGGATCGCCCAAGGAAGCATGGGACTACATCAAGTCCATACAAATTGGCTCCGATCACGTCCGCAAGTCGAAGCTCCAGAAGCTGCGCACCGAGTTTGAGACGCTCGCGTTCAAGGAAGGTGATAATCCTGAGGATTTCGCGCTTCGCTTGAGTTGCCTAATCGGCCAGCTCTCGGAGTACGGCGAACCCGTCGACGAGCAAAAGGCCGTCGAGAAATACCTTCACGTCGTCCCACCTAGGTTTGGTCATATTGTCTACACTATGGAAACCATGCTTGATCTCTCCAATCTGTCCATTGAGGAGGTCACTGGGCGTCTGAAAGGCGCCGATGATCGCTGTCTTTCACAACCGGCACCACCAACAATCACCTCTGAAGGCAAGCTCTTGCTAACCGAGGAGGAATGGATGGCGCGCCTCAAGGAGAAGCAGAGCGGCGAGGGATCGTCGAGCAAGTTTGGTGGCCGCGGCCGTCGCCGCGGTAGGGGCAACCGGCGATCCAGAGGCAAGGGTGGCCGTGACGCTGGGCGCGACGGGCGCGAAGTAGGATGCGAGCGCGATGCCAGTCGTGACAAGTGCCATAATTGCGGCAAAATTGGCCACTGGGCCAAGGATTGCCGGCAGCCACGGCGCGAGCAGGTCCACCTCACCCAGGAGGATGATGAGGAACAGATGCTGCTCATGGTGCAGGTGTGCGCCCTCACCGACGACGTCGAGCAGCCGCTGCCAACCCTCGTCGAGCTTGACGAGACGCACGCCCAAGTGAACCTCGGGTGCGAGGGAGAGCGGCACAGCAACGTATGGTATCTGGACATAGGGGCCAGCAACCACATGACCGACTTCGACAGCCTCTTCGCGGAGCTAGACATCATCGGCTCGGTGAAGTTCAGTGATGGCTCGGTGGTCGACATCCACGGGCGAGGCACTGTGCTCTTGACCTGTCAGAACGGTGAGCACCAAGCCATCAGTGATGTCTACTATATTCTGAGACTTCGGAGCAGCATCATCAGCATTGGCCAACTCGACGAGCATGACTGCCAGGTGCTGATTGACGGGGGAGTGCTGCGGATCCGCGATCGGCAACGTCAACTACTCGCCAAGGTAAAGCGCGCCAAAAACCGCCTCTACATGCTCAACTTGAACATTACGAGGCCGGTGTGCTTGATGGCGCGGCAAGACGATGAGGCTTGGCTGTGGCATGCCTGCTATGGTCACCTCAACTTCGACGCCTTGAAGAGGCTGGCTCGAGACGGCATGGTGCGCGGACTCCAGGTGATCAATCATCCCGGTGAGGTTTGCGACAGCTGCCTCGTCGGCAAGCAAAGGCGCCCCGTTCCCGGCAGCGGCCCACTACCGTGCCAAGGGACTGCTCGACCTCGTGCACGGTGACCTGTGTGGGCCCATCTCATCGGCGACTCACGGTGGTCGGCGCTACTTTCTCCTTCTCGTCGACGATTGCAGCCGCTACATGTGGCTGCACCTCCTGACGAGCAAAGATCAGGCGCCCGCCATCGTCAAACAGTTCAAGGCCAGTGTTGAGGTCAAGACCGGGCGGCGTCTGCTCATTCTGCGGACTAATCGAGGGAGGGAGTTCACCTCAATCGAGTTCGGGCAATATTGCGCGGATCAGGGAGTCACGCGGCAGCTCACGGCACCATACTCGCCACAACAGAACGGTGTCGTTGAGCGACGCAACCAGATGATCGTTGGCATGGCACAAAGCTTGCTCAAGGCGAAAGGGATGTCGTCTGAGTTTTGGGGGGAGGCGGTGACCAGTGCTATCTTTCTCCTGAACTGTGCGCCCACCAAGTGCTTGGACGGCATGACGCCATTTGAGGCCTGGCACGGCAGGAAGCCCGACGTCTCCTTCCTACGCACGTTCGGGTGCATCGCGCATGCCAAGGTAACTCAGCCCAATATGAAGAAGCTCGATGACCGCAGCGTAAAGATGGTGCTCCTCGGGTTCGAGCCGGGGTCAAAAGCGTACCGGTTGTTCGACTCGATTGCGCGCCGCGTCCATGTCTCCTGCGACGTGGTGTTCGACGAGAAGGCCAGATGGATTGGACGAATCCCGGCGAGCTGGAGAAGACGCCTAGCGCGAGCACGTTCATCGTCGAGCACGAGATCATCGCTGATCCAGTGGAGGTCCCTGCTTCGGGGGAGCAGCCGCACACGCCGCCGTCTCGCCAAGGCTCGCCACCACCTAGCGCTCCGGGATCACACACCGAGTGTGCGGTTCGTGTCGCCAATGGCTGAGGTGCTCACCGAGATCGATCACGATGATGACGGCGACGCACAACACCAATTCAGGATGTTGTGGGACATCATCGGTCCCGCACCCGCTGGTGCCTCGGCACGGTTCCTGGAGCCAAAATCGGTCACTCCCCGAGCTACACATGGTGAGTGCAGAAGAGCCGGCCACGTTTGGCGCGGCGGAACGTGACCCGTCTTGGCGGTGGGCGATGCTGGAGGAGATGAAATCTACCGAGGGAGAACAACACTTGGGACCTCGTCGAGCTTCCTGTCAGGCATCGCGCGATCGGTCTCAAGTGGGTCTTCAAGGTGAAACGAGACGAGCATGGCGCCATCGCTAAACACAAGGCGCGTCTCATGGCAAAAGGGTATGCGCAGCACGAGGGGATCGACTTCGAGGAGGTCTTTGCCCCTGTCGCGCGAATGGAGTCGGTGCGACTATTGCTGGCTCTAGCGGCGCACCAAGGATGGTCATTACACCATATGGACGTAAAGTCCGCATTCCTGAATGGGGATCTCATGGAGGAAGTCTATGTGGAGCAGCCGCTAGGTTTCACCGTTCACAAGTAGGGGCACAAGGTGCTTAGGCTGCGCAAAGCATTGTATGGGCTACGTCAAGCCCCGCGCGTTTGGAATGCCAAGCTGGACGCCACACTTCAGGAGCTGGGTTTCAACCGGTGTAGGGACAAGCACGCGCTTTACATGTGGTGGGCGATCGGAGGAACACTGATCGTCAGTATCTATGTCGACGACTTGATTATCACCGGGACAACTCAAGTAGGCATCAACAAATTCAAGGGCGAGATGATGTCCATGTTTTGCATGAGCGACCTAGGACTGCTCACCTACTACCTCGGCATTGAGATGAGCCAAGGTGTCAGCGGGATCACTCTCTGTTAGAGCGCATACGCCGGGAAGCTCCTGGAGCAGAACAGCATGGCAGAGTGCAATTCTTGCCACACGTCGATGGAAGAGAGGCTTAAGCTATCCAAGGCATCGACGGCACTGCCTGTGGACGCAACCCGCTACTGGAGCATTGTGGGGAGCCTATGCTATTTGACTAATACCCGGCCGGACATCACGTTCGTCGTGGGGTACGTGAGTCGGTTCATGGAAGATCCGCGGGAAGATCACCTTGCCGCAGTGAAGCACATCCTCCGGTACATTGCCGGGACACGGAGTTTCGGCATCATCTACCCGAGGGAAGAAGGAGGAGGGCTGGCTTTGTCGGGCTATAGCAATAGCGACATGGCCAGTGACCTTGACGGGCGAAATAGCACCACTGGCATCCTCTTCTTCCTCGGCACAAGCCCAGTCTCCTGGCAGTCGCAGAAGCAATGGGTTGTAGCTCTCTCTTCTTGCAAGGCAGAGTACATCGTTGCTGCAACGGCGGCCTGTCAAGGGGTATGGCTTCACCGGCTGTTGCAAGAACTCCTGGAACGGAAGCTTCCAGCGCCGGAGCTCAGAGTGGACAACAAGTTTGCCATCGCACTCAGCAAGAACCACGTCCTCCATGACCGAAGTAAACACATTGACACCCGATTCCATTTCATCCGTGATTGTGTCGATGGAGGACAAATCATCCTCGAGTTCGCTGACACCGAGCGGCAACTCGCGGACATTCTAACTAAGCCACTCGGTTGCGTTCGCTTTCTCGATATCCGCAACAGAATTGGCATAATCAGGATTAAGTGAAGGCAACAGGATTAGGGGGAGTTTGTTGGATTAATCAGTTGCTCTTCAGCTTCTACACTCTTTAGTTTCTACGTTATCAATTGCTCTTCAGTTTCTACGTTACTAGTTGTTTCAGTTTTATGTTGTTTATTCTATCGATGTCTTTATCATTTGCTGTCATATCAAAAAATATAGACACAGTCCAAATAAACAGATCTATATATAGCACAGTCCATCTATTTATTAAGTTAGATCGTATATGCCGTATTGAATGCTGTGATCTGCCACGCGCCACTTTTGCCAGATATGGCCTCCCTCCTATCATAATGCCCGGAATGGCCCCTCGCACAGTCAGGTCCCCCGTCGCACGCCCCAGGATGATCGAACAGTGACATGTACAACGCCAACAAAACTGTACTAACCCCGCTGTCCCGCGTCAGCTTGCCTCGGCGCGTGACAGGTCACCTTTGAACTTTGAAGGATTCCTTGAATCAGGGGTGAATACAGCGTCCCTCCAGCTCAGGCACTTGCCCGGGTTTTGCTGGCCTGAGCGGTTGAGCGCTTCGTGAGTCCATCAATCCAGCCTGCTAGTTCCTGGCCCAGCCCAACTCCTGAACCGAGAACACCCAGGCCAAGACGCCGAGTCAGTGCCTACGCCGAGTCCCAACCCTCACTCTGTCGCTCAGTCTCCTCATTCGGTTGTTGCCCCAATCCCCAAGCCGGCAAGCCCCCAACCGAACCCCAACTTCTGATTCCCCAATCCCCAGTTCAGTTCCCCACTGTCCCAAGCGGCCAAGCGCAAGCGACGGCGGCGGTGCTGGGTCTAGACGTGGGCGCGTGGCTGACGCAGAGCCTGTCCCCAAGCTCAAGCGGCGGCGGCGGCACGGCGCTGGGCCTAGGCGTGGCTGACGCAATCACGCAGACACGGGCTCTCCTCGTTCGGTCGTTCCCCTAGGTCCCAACCAAACCCGAACTTCTGATTCCCTAATCCCCACTGTCCCCAAGCGCAAGCGCGCGCTAGTCAATGTGGGCGACGCGAACGAATTCCGGTGAGGGCAAGGCGAATCAGGCGATGGTGACTCCGGGCCTTCCAGCGAGTAGTTGTGGGAGCGGGAGCCGAAAGCACACGCGCATGTGTGGTGAATCTGGCGGGATTGGGAGTCCTAGGATGGCGATTCCGGGACCGGCGGCTGTGGCTCTGGCTCTCCGGCCAGTGGCAGCAGCATTAGGCCTAGGCCATGAGGCCTAGAGCAGGTAGCATCAGGTTTGAACTTTGAATGTTTGATTATCTTCTATATGTTTTGATGCTGTGAGCTGCTAACTGCTAAGTTTCATGCTAATTGGGAATTGGGAATTGGGAATATTGTGTAATGTTGCAAACTTGTGATGTTTACGGAGTGAACAGATTCATTCTGAACTTAAGTTGGTAAAATCTAGCTCAGTAGCTCCATATATATGGATGATCATGTTAGTTGCCCCCTTTTTATTGAGAAAAAACATCTTTGGTTGCTGTTATACATATGAGAAAGCATTTGTAGGTAGTATATATTGTTGTTGTTAATCTGAAACAGAGGCAGTTAATCTTATCTAAGGTGTCATACATATGAGAGAGCATTTGTAGGTAGTATATAATTGTTGTTGTTAATTTGAAAGAGTATGCGTGATTCCGGCACTTCACACCGTCTTCATGTCATGCGTACATATGAGAGAGCATTAGGTGGCATATTTAGGGAATGAAATCAATAAATTGAGTTTTGGACAATGGATAAAGGCTAGCCGATAAGCCGAACACTTCCAAAGTTCCAATTGATTCATTTTCTGAATACAATTCCTTCCTCAAATAGAAGCCTAGCTTATGTTAAGTAGATATGCACTTGGTTGGAACTCCTCTGTGGAGCATTAACTCATGTTTGTAGCCAATGTACCGGTTGTGTAATTGTAGCCGATGAGCATTATGTGTAATTGTGTATCTGAATATCCGATGCTTGCGGTTCTCAAATCTCAATAGACTATAATTAAATAGTTAGCTTGCGGCTTGCCTAGGCTTTGCAAAATTCCTCGCTCCGCCACTGCTCGAAGCTAGATTCACCTCGTAGTCTGCGCACAGCTGAAGTTGCTGCCACAAGATAATTAAGATGTACCCGTTGTTTGTCAGAATTCGACATGCGACCAAACACCATCAGCATCACTCGACCGAAAAAATATGCTGAAAATTTTGCATGGAAACATATGATTGCGACAGGGAAACCATACCCCCCCTCGTTCTTATACCAGCCTTGTTGGGTCATCTCCACCAGTCGACAGAGACGGTAGCGCCAGCCTACCACAAACAGAGGGCGCACGCATCCTCGTGCTGTGCCTCGTTCTTATACCAGCCTTGTTGGGTCACTCGGCATAGCAGCATCGAACTGGTTTCGCAAATTGTACTTCTTCTTGTCGTCTATCTACAGTTTGTTACGATTCTTTACTCTGGCGTAGCAGACGGATCAGAGAAAGATCGACATCCATGCACGCGCGTTCAAACTAGTGTTTCATGTATCACATGTCTAGACATCTAAACCAATACTAGTTGATGTGCTTTAAAATTCATAACATTTAAAATAGGTATCTTCATATGCCTATAAAAAATATATTTGAGATATCTCTAAAATATTAAATTCAACTTCAGTTTCACTAATTTGAGCTAGTTTTATGGTATATACTCACTATAGTCGTATTAAATTCAAAAGAAGTTTAAACTGAGTTCAAAACTCACTTACCATAAATATATCAAGAGTACAAAATATTTTTATACCTAAACTCTAAAATTTTTATCGATCATACACGTGTATTGAAGGTTCCTGATGTGACACCCAAGTGCCTCATGTGTGTCTATATATATATTATATATATAGATATATATATATATATATATATATATATATATATATATATATATATATATATATATATATATATATAGACACACACACACACACACACACACACACACTCACACTCATATATATGTACTTATATAGATATATACTTATATATATGTGTGTGTATATATGTATATATGTATGTGCATATGTGTATATATGTGTATCGGATGACTGACTTGTAGCTATCAAGAGCCCCATCGCCACTACCTCTACGGTTTGCCACTACATATATACGAGCATTGGAAATGTTGAGTCCATTTGGTTATGATATTCTGGCCTTGGTTGGTAAACATCTCAGGGGTCCGGACCCTCGTTAAAACCCGGAAATCAACTCTGACATGGACCAACAAAAGCTCGAGTGATTGCGTTGCCATCACCAATTAAAGAACAGGTAATAGAACTTTCTCTTCTTACTAACTTTGTCAAAGAGGCTACATAATCAATGACCAATAAAAGACCAACGAAACGACGACTGAGAGGAGTAGTGGGAGGAGCTTTCATTGAAGTAGGTTTCAACTAGTGAAGACGAGAGACAGAATGAGACAAACCATAAAGGTGGGAGCACTTAGACATTTTACTTTTGAGTACGGGATCGACATTTTACTTTTGTCCGCAGGAGGAATTCTTCCGGGCGTACTCGTAGTATGATTCGATACTTGCTGAAGTATGTATTCACACTTATTATATATTATTTAAATAATATTGTTATATCTTTTTATCATTTTGAGTATACTTTAAAAATGATTATAAGATATTTTAAAGTGAGTTTTATGAAAAATTTCATTAAAATTCACTTTCTATAGAATACTTTGTGTATATATATTTTATATGTGGAAAAGTATATATAGCAAAAATAAAGAACTCTGATGCAATTTTCTACCAAAACTTTATTAGTGTATCTTAGAATTAATATTTAAATATACTGAAAGTGATAAATAAATATAATACATTTTAAGTGGTTATTAGAAGTGTGAGTATGTACTTCAAAAATATGGTGTGTGTGTGTGTATATATAAACACACACACACACACTCTCTCTCTCTCCTCGGCACACGCAATAACCAAACAAGCGGGTTGCATGAATCACTCAAACGCACAAATTCTCGAGTTGTGATTTCGTTATTACGTTGATTCGTGTTGGAACTAATCTTGACTCATATTAGTTGTGTCGAAGTGACTGTGGTCGAAGCAGTTGTAGCGTACTGTAGCAGTCTAAAATCACTATAGCACTCGTAAGAGTATTGTAGCAGTCTGAAATCACTGTAGCATTCGTAAGAGTATTGCAGCAGCATCGGTACTCGGAAGTGTACTGTAGCAGTCGTGGGTACTGTAGCAGGAAGCAATCGTAAGTCGTAAAAGCCTGGATGTGGTCTCAGTGAGGCCGGGTCTTCTGGGTAGTGCCGATATGCACGAGTCGTGGAGTTGTGGTGCGAGATGTGCGCAAGTTGTGGAGTTGTGGCCGGTAGAACCGGATCACAAAGTGTCTACTTATATTCTTTGTAATTAGTCTATTAAGGTAAGAGGTGTGAGTAACAAATAAAAGAAAAAAATGTGTAAGCTGTGTTACACGTCGATAAATTCTTGTATTCTTTGTTATTTATTGTCTTCCTCGTGAAAATGTGTGTTCACGGGTAAACCGCGTATGTGATCCTGGTTTTGTGTTCCAACAATTTGCAGTACATTATAGCAGAAATTATAAAAGAGTAGTTGACGTGAGGTCCATGGCAAGTTGCATTTCTTTTACTAGCTAGTGGCTTAGTTACATATTCATCTGACGGTAGCTGCCGGGCCCGAGCTGGTGAACATAACTTCTTTTCTCTATATAGTTAATCAAGCGTCAAGGCCAAGCTAGTCAATCCAACTCACTAACCTGTGTTTCGTTTTGCTCTGCTATATAGGCCATTTGTAGTGTGTATATAGATACTATACAACACTTGTTTGTAAGAATTGCAGAGACTGAAAAGGGCTGAAGAGCGCTATGGTGATCTGCTACAGTCGTTCGACGAGTACAAGACTGCCATGGATCCTGCTCATCCTGGTCACGGTGATTCAAGCCCATGGCCTGTCTCCTCCTGGTAATACACATCCAGACTTAGTTAGCTCTTACCTCTTGGATAGTACGCTTCCTTAATCTGTGCGTGGTTTGTGCAGTTCCCATATGACTATTTAGTGTTAAAAAAATTATAGAGGTACTAGTTAGTGTTTCTAAGAAGAAATCTTTTCACTGTTGTCTAATTCTCTCCAAATAATTCGATACTGAATATCTACTTGCACGAGTAAACTCACGATCTTTGCATAAATCTTTAAGACTGTCTAGTAAGCACGAGGTTGTATAAGTTACTGGTCAGTGACATGTGTATCATTAAAAGAATGCATGTTTGTGCAGGGTTTTTAAGCATCGATTGTGGATTGACAAACAGTAGCGCCTACAACGACAGCAAGACAGAATTACTATACGTTCCTGACGGTGTATATGTTGAAGGCGGCTTGAACCGCCAAATCTCGGCAGAGTTCATGGAGGGTGCCGCGGATGACCAAGAAAAGACTCTGAGAAGCTTCCCTTATGGCCAGAGGAACTGTTATACTTTGCCATCCAACCGCAGCAAAAAATATCTACTGAGAGCAACATTTACTTATGGAAACTACGATGGACTGAACAAGACCCAGGATGGCTCGCTGTTTCTGTTTGCACTCCATATTGGCGTCAATTTCTGGACGACGGTGAACTTGACAAATCAGCCTCCATCAAACACGATCTGGCAAGAAGTGCTGACCGTTGCTCCGGACAATTTCGTATCAGTCTGTCTGATAAACTTCGGGTGGGGAACTCCGTTTGTGTCCGCCTTGGAGTTGAGGCCAGTGGAAGATGCTATGTACCCTTTCGTGAATACTTCTGTGTCAGTCAATTATTTCTCTAGGCTGAGATTCGGACCAGTTGATGTTGGTCTTATCACAAGGTGAGATGGAGATCAATTTTTCCTTTCTGTTTCCATCGCTGCATTATTATCATGGTCTCTCTCATGGTGTCAAATGGTTCTTGTGGTGATGAAGATATCCGGATGATCCCTTTGATCGCTTCTGGGAGACCTTCATGAACTTCTCCTATCCCTGGTTGAATATGAGCACCAGCGAACAACTGAACAGCCTCCCCGGCAAGGACGACTTCAAGGTGCCGTCGGCCATCATCCAGAAGGCCTCGACCATAAACAGCAGCTTCAGCTGGCTCAACGTCAGCGTGAGAGCCGGCGGCAACCTCGACGCCAGCCTAGAGCTTCTCCCGATCTTCCACTTCGCCGAGCTCAACAACAACAGCCCGAACCGGTCGTTTGATATCTACAGCGACGGCGAGCGGCTGTTCGCCGACTACTCACCTCCGCAGCACCGGATGGATAGCATGTACAACAGTGGCCAATTCTTGCGCAACCCGCGCACGAGGTTTACCCTGCGCAAGGTGCCCGGCTCGGTGCTCCCGCCGCTCATCAACGCGTTCGAGGTGCACTCGCTCGTTCGGATGGACAACTTCACCACTGCCTCCGACGACGGTAAGATCAGTAGTATAGTGCGCGCGCACATTACAAATTTGTCAGGTACGCGGCGGATTCATATGGTCATCACGCACGGCAGCATCTGCTTCCCTGCTATTTCTTCTTCTTCTTTTGATTTGGGGTATACAAAATCCCCCTAAAAAATTAAAGTTGTAAGTTCTTACAGAACAACAACTGACAACAACATAATGGCTCAGACATGATACATGCGTACACAACACATATCGAGTCCCAGCTACCACCAAGAAAACTCCCTCGCAGGGGTAACTAAGCTACCCCTCAATACATAGCATCTTAAAGAAAGCAGCCACCAGCCGACACCATCAGCATTCATTAGTTGCAGACTTGCAGTAGTCTCCTTTCCTCTGCAGCATGCTCTGCAATCCTTCGTTTAACTGCTTGAACAGCACCTCCAGCTCCCTGCATCGCCTGGATCAGCTCCATTGATAAGCGTCTCCTGCATGCCTTCCTGCTGTACTCCTGCCCATCTAAGGACACATGCATTAAAAAAATTACCTCAAATGGTGATCTGATAATTCTCCTCTCAAAACCTGTTTCTTAGCTTCCACAGAGCCCACCATACAGAAGCAAGTCTAACCACGTATATCTTATCATCCCCAGGCAAATATCTATATCTGCGAATCCATACAGAATATTGCTGGAACGAAGTGGAGTGACAAGTTGCACCAGATACCATGCCTAGGGGTGAAAACGAATCAAATTCGGTCGGATATTACTCATTTCATATTCTATCCTATATTTTTTTTCTCAAATTCGGAGTCGAATACGAATAGTACCGGATAGGAATACGAATCCGGGTAATATTGTTCACAAATACAGAAAGAATATGGAGCGGTTGCGAATACGATAACGAATATCTAGTCGGATATTACGTAGAAATACAAAAGGCATATATAATGCGCACGACACCCACCATTTATTTCTAAAGAAATTTTTTGACAGGATTCTGATAAAAAAATATTTCAAACGTGGCTCCACTAGATTTCTTGCACTTCCAGAATACTTATTTGAATTTTATTAGATTTGTTGGAATTTGTTTAGATTTTTCTGGATTTTATTTGAAAGCACAGAGCAAGAAAACTTATTTTAACTATTTTCTAAAGCTAAAACTAGTTTATATTATTTTCCCAGAGCTCTCCTAGATTTATAGTATTTTGTAAATATTTTGGAATTATTTACATTTTATTGGATTTGTTAAATTTTATTTGGATTTTTCTAGATTTTATTTGAAAGTCTAGTGCAAAAAAACTTATTTTAACTATTTTCTAAAAGCTAAATATAGTTTATGTTATTTCCATATGTTCTTCTAGATTTATAGTATTTTTGTGAATTTTTTGGAATTTTTTTAGAGTTATTTACATTTATTGGATTTATTGAAATTTATTTGGATTTACTAATAGGCTGATGGGCAACTTGGGCTGAAAATGATGATTTAGCTGATGGGCCAGATATCCGATAAATATATCTGGATATTATCCGATAAAATCTCGAATAGTATCTATATTCGTCGTATAGTCCGCTCCTGATTCCGTATCCGAAAATAACTATCCGAATTCGACTCCGAATTCGACAATTATCCGACATGACTACCCGAATTCGATCCGACTCAGATTCGGCGGTCGGTCAGTCGGGAGGTATCCGATCCATTTTCACCCTCTAACCATGCCAATCAAGCTCCAAACAGCTTTGGCCACAACACATTCAAAAACCAAATGAAGGACTATCTCATTTTTTATCACAAAAATTAATACTTTGCAGGCCATTTCCTCCTAATGAGGTTATCTTTAGTAAGGATAGCAGAAAATTTTTGATTTTATTTGGAATTTTTGCTCTCCAGATTGGACTATTGGATGTCCCTTTCATGCCTTTCAACAAATGCTTATAAACAGATCTCACTGTGTAGACCCCTGAAGATTTCCAACCCCATTTGACATTGTCAGGATCTTTAATTTAAGTAACATAAACAAGTTTATCAACCAGTTGATTCAGTTGCACACAACTCCTGAGTAAGCCATCTTCTAAAAGTCAATTGCCAATGAGCCATGGCCAAGACTATAGTAGAGAAATGAATTGATACAGTTTATTCAGTTCTATGAAAAGATAATACTTGCGTATGAAATTATTTTGCAACTTCTTAAGTTATTGTTTTCATCTTGTTTTAATACGTAAGCTCCCATACCCAACATATACAGCTGCCCTTATTCCTTTCATGTTCGTTTCCATTCTCTTTTTGCTGTTGTAGTCAATTACATGAAAGAAGTCAAGAAGTACTACAATTTGGCAAGAATAAACTGGAATGGAGATCCATGCTCCCCAAGAGAGTATTCATGGGAAGGTTTGACTTGCGACTACACTAACCAGAATCCGAGGATCACCCAAGTGTAAGAACATAACCAGGACTTGTATTACATATATTCCGAAATCCAAACCTCGCAGGTCATCATCTTTCTAACCTTTGGAGTGCATTGCATCAACCCCAACTCCAAGTAGTTTAACGCTCCATAGAAGTTCACTTTAGGTTACATGTTGCTCCAAATATGTTCTTGTTTTCAAACATATGGTACTACAGAGAAACCCAGTCACGTGTCTTATTGGGCAAGATCTTGAAAACATAGGTGATTTAGTCCAAACTATTAAGGATAGTAATGTGCCAAGGGTAGAAGTATAATAGTCATGTAGGTGCTAGGAGTGGTTATGGAATTGTAGACTAGTCTAGGGTTTCTCTCTTGTACACTATATATTAGCCCATTGGGTTCTTGCAATACAACTAACAATTCAGCCCCAATTCCTCTCTTCTCTACTAAGCTTAACACAAACCTGAACCACAGAGATATTTACAAATTCTTGAAAATACATGTTGGCTTGATACCGTCACCAAATTAATCTGACTTGTATTAAGACGAGTTATTTTGCAGAAATCTGTCTGACAGCGGGTTACGAGGTGGATTAGCCATATCATTCATGAACATGTCCTTGCTGAAAAACTTGTGAGTGCTGCCTACTACATATTATTGATGTGCTAAATGAAATTATGTGGACATCTTTGTGACCCTAACACAAAAACATACATAGGGATTTATCACACAACAACTTGACGGGCACTATTCCAGATTATCAATTAAACTCACTCCAAGTTCTGTAAGTCTCTATGGCGATTAAATCTTCAGTTGATGATATAAATTTGAGATGAATGATTTGAACTACTGTTTTTCAGCGACTTGTCAAATAACCAGCTCGACGGACCAATCCCTGATTCTATTCTTCGAAGATTTAAGACCGGTCAGCTTGATTTAAGGTTTGGGATGCTCCCTAGCATGGTTCCTTACTTGATATAAAAAAAATCAAACTAAATAACTACTCCAAAAGGAAAATGCTCGACCCAAGGTTGGTTATCACAGAACAATGATATACAACAATTCATTAGCAACAGTCTGTGCACATATAACGTAAATGCATTAGTTCAAAAGCAATTGAGAAGCTGATTTGCATGCACTAGAATCTAGTAACTATAAATGTTTTAGCATCAATGGGCTTTTCAACATGAGAGGCAGACATGAACCTATTAGTAACTGCAGGTGCTTTTAGAAACCATTGTACTCCCTCTATTGAGAAATACAAGGCATATTTTGACTTTACACAAGGATTAATATTGTGGTGAAATTAAGAAAGGTATGAGAGAAAATGACTTCGATACCCCTCATAATTGTCTTGAAAAGATGAGAGAGAATACTTTGTGTGGACTGCTGGTAAAGAATAAATGCATATGGCTAAGAGTGAACAAATAGGGGTATAGTAGGAAAGACCTCATTAAATCTACATACAAACCTTATATTTCTCAACAAGACCATTCAAACTAACTATAGTTTATATTTTCCGACGGAGGAGTATTATTTAGAAGCACTATTAGCATGTAAGTCATGTTAGAAAAAGGAGGCATGTTATAATCATAATTTGACAGAGCTGTCATAACTAATATTTTTTTTCAGCTAATTTTATTTGTCTTTATCTGTTGTGTAATTGTGACACTAGACTAGCAGGCAATCCCTTATGCTCAAAAGTCAGAGATAGGTACTGTGCAAATAAGAGGAACACCAGACATATCTTGCTCATCGCAGTGATAGTTCCAGTGGTGCTGGTATCCCTCCTAGTAGTGCTATGCATCCTCTGGAAGTTATGCTGGAAAGGTAAAACAAAACACTATTATCTAAAATTCCATTCTCATCAATGCAATGGGTGGTAGACATTAGACAACAGCTTCAAACCTTTACTTTCATGTAAAACGCAACTTTGGAACTTTGCAGGGAAGTCAGGAGATGACCATGAAGATTATGCTATGTATGAAGAGGAAACTCCCCTATATATTGACATCAGACGGTTCACATACGCAGAGCTGAAGCTCATAACTAACAACTTCCAATCAATCATTGGAAAAGGAGGTTTCGGTACTGTTTATCATGGCATACTGGAAAATAGTGATGAAGTTGCTGTTAAGGTGCTTGTGGAGACATCTATAGAAGAGTCAAAAGACTTCCTCCCCGAGGTATACCACAAAACCAACTAGGCCAAACCATTGGTTTCTTCAATAAAAAGTAAAATGCAACAAGACATCTAAAGTCCTTTCCACAGTCTATATTCAAGAAAAGAAAGTGATGCAATTGGCTTCAGCTCTGGGATGTTTGAGAATGATATCTGCTGCTGCAGGTGCAAATCTTGTCAAAAGTTCATCATAAGAATCTTGTGACTTTGGAAGGATATTGCCAAAACATGAAGTGTCTAGCACTCGTCTATGAGTTCATGCCTAGAGGAAATCTTCAACAACTTTTAAGACGTGGTAGGTACAACAAACTTGTACTTTCTTAGTTTATCAAGCATGGTTGATTCAATGGTGTTGCACTTTGTTATCACTAACACGTGTATAAGTTTTTACAGCGACCATTTGTACTTTCGATTCAATTTTATTGAATCATTCAAACCTAAAATCTGTTTAAATTAAAAAAAGAAGTTGACCTATTCAGGGTTTTACTTTTCGGAGACCAACAACTTCCCATAGACCCAGACGCCAACAGCTCTCATTGACTACTTGGGAATCACCTAGTTTCCAAATCTTCATCAATATATTGTGCCTGGCGACATAATATCAAAATTGACCTGACCTAGTCATAACTAAAAAAGAAAAAGAAACTCTGAAATCAAACTGGCATGGGCTTGATATCCCACTGTAAACCGGATTTTCTTGTTAAACGCATAACTGGAGGCCTGGACTGTTATCCTGCTAGTCAATACAATTGAGTTGGTGCAGCTGATTTACTCTGTATAGATATTGGACTAACGAGTGGGGCAACCATAGTTGCATTCTTGGAGCCATATTCTTAAGTCATAACCATGACATGATAGTCAAATTCTAAACATGTACACCTTTCAACGCCGGTGACAAACAAAGCAACTAGTGAGGTACATATTCAAAATATACTTCAATAGATTGGTTCTCTTGTTAATTGGAATTTTATTAAATATGCTCTGGTAAAGAGAAGGAAAAGCAGTGACCTTTTGAAGATGAAAGTATCTGTTTATGCAGCACAAAAAATATAGGATTAGATTATAATACACCAATTGATGCTATGCTTAATTTTTGTATATATATAACCATCCTTTTGTTAGCTTAAAAATTTGTACAAATTACATAAACTGGTATTTATGCTAATATGCACATATCGAATGTCTTATATTAATTTGGTAAGCTTTGATGCAGAACATGACTATAGCTTGAATTGGGAAGAACGACTTCATATTGCACTTGATGCTGCACAAGGTCTACATTTCAATTATGCGTCTTTATTTAGCATTTGTATGCGTGTGTTGACAAAGTATTGTCTCAATGAACTATAGGACTGGAGTATCTACATGCGTCATGCAACCCATCAATAGTTCACAGAGATGTGAAGACTGCCAACATCCTTCTGGACCAGAATCTGGTGGCCAAGATATCTGATTTTGGGCTTTCACGAGCTTTTAGCACAGCTCACACGCATATATCTACTGTTGCTGCTGGAACACTTGGCTACCTCGACCCTGAGTACCACGCTACTTTTCAACTCACCACCAAGACAGACGTTTACAGCTTCGGCATTGTATTATTGGAGATCATCACCGGCCAACCTCCAGTATTCATGGATCCACAAACCGTTCACGTACCAAATTGGGTGCGCCAAAAGATTGCGAACGGAAGCATTCACGATGCTGTTGACAAGATATTGTCAGATCAGTACGATGCCACTTCCCTGCAGAGTGTGGTAGACATTGCCATGAACTGCCTGGAAAACGCAGCCATCGACAGGCCGACCATGACCGAGGTTGTTTCCAGGCTCAAAGTGTGCTTGCCAGCGGTTTCAAGAGAGAAGCAACCCCCTCGACAGAAGAATGTCATGGATCCTGACATTCCAAGGCAGTTCCAGTTAATGATTTCAGGAGCTTCAACAATAAGCAATGAGGGCAGCTTCTCCCAGTCTGGAATGATTTCTGGAGCTTCAACAATAAGCAATGAGGGCAGCCCCTTCCAGTCTAGTTATCCCGGTGGGATATTAGAAATGAGTCACCTTCCTGGACGGTGAAAAGGAAATGCCTATGGAGCTAGGAGAAGGTTTGGTAATTTGCTTAATTGCGTCGTCGTTGATTGGAAGAGGCTGGCTGTATTTCCTTGTTTATTTCAGTTTGTAATCTTGCTTGTTTACTAGCTCAACAATGAAGCATCCTCTTCCATACTAAAACAATTGGTGTGTTTCAAGTTTGCTGCTTACGAATCCAGCCTTTTATTCCCCGATCTTTCTTCCAAGGCCGTGGAATTAACTATTTGTTCCTTTTACCAGATCATTTGATCATTTCGTAGTTCTTGGACTATCACAAAATTATATGCGATGGAGTAATGAAACAACCTTTAACTTCAAATGGATTTGAGCATTGTTTTCAATTGCTATTGCCGGTTTTGTTCTTGGCCCTTGGATGGCTTTGAGATTCGTGCTTAACCCTCCCTTGCCCTCCCCAATTCTTCCTCGCGCGGGCGCCGTCGGCCGAAGCCGCCCTCCCCTCTCTTTGCGCCGTGCGCCGCCCTCGCCTCGCACCCGTGCACCGCGCCCACTTGCCTCCCTGTCAGTTCACTCGCGTCGATGCCGTCGGTGGACCCGCGGCGCGTCGGTAACGCTCCAACCGCCGCTCGCTCCCCCTCATGTCCCGCGGACACAGCACCTCCCCGCTCGGCTTCCCTCCTTCGGACCGGCCGTGCACCCCTACTCCTCTCAGGGTCAAACCCCCGACCAATCATCAGCAAACAGCGGCTGGCTATGCGGCGTGGACGCCATGACCTAGAGGAGTAGACCCCTCATCCTTCCCATCGGCCGCCATTAATGGCCGGAGACTCGCGAGCTCCCCTCCTCTCCCCCGAATGTTTAAAGCCAATTGCTTCCGCCTGTGGCCTCGCGCTACCCCACTCTCCCTCCCCGAGCAACCAATCGAGCCCCCGTTGCCTCCAACCTGCGCCACGGCCACCCACAGTTCGGTAGCTCCACCCCCGATCTCCTTCATCCTCCCGCGAAAATGCAATTACCTCCTGCTAGAGCCTCCCCTCACCATCGCATTCAAGAATCCGGGCTCGATTTTGCATTAGTACTCCCCCTTCGCTCTGCCCTCGTACACCTCCCTCCGACCACCACCACCTCACCGTGGACAGCCCAATTGGAGCCCTCCCGAGCTAAACCGACGCCGCCCCTGTGTTTCCCTCCCCCACTAGATGGTGAAACCGAAGCCCTTTTTCCCAAGAACATTATTAAACGCTTCCCGAACCACCACCATCTTCACTTTCTCTTTCCTCTCCGGCGATGGCCACCTTGGGATCCCACCTCGGGTTAAGCGCTCAAAAAGGCTCTCCTAGACTCCCTACATCTCTCGGTTTCACCCATGTCCCCGCCGACCCCCTCAACATTCTAATCAAGCGAAGGAGCGGGGCTCTGTTCTTTCCCCTCTTCGCGGGCGACTGGAGGAAGAAGACGACCCCTCCCGGTGCGTGGCCTCCTCTCGCCCCTCGATCCGATCCAGCGTCCCACGTTATATCTCAGCGTACCGGTTCGCGTGGAATGTCGTGGCCTCATCCTCGCCCTCCATCCCCGATCCTGTGGCACCGAGCAACGAAGTGCGGTTTAAAACGTACCGATTCGTTCTCGGGCGGCGTGGCGATATCCTCCCCCTCGCGCTTCATCCGGCGGTCGGTGATGGCGTCGCGTTGTCTCCACGCCGCCCGCCGGCGCGCGTGTCACGGCGATCCGGCGGCCCACGGCGGCGTTGAGCAGCGCGTTGCGCGCGTGGCGATTTCGCGCGCTCGGTGGGCGGGCGAAATCTTGTTCAAGTGAGCAGTGACCTTGTTGTTTTTCGAGCAAGTTTTGGCATGTTATATCTCTTTTGATTCGTTTTGTCGCGATTTCAAATCCGATGTCCATTACTCTCGTTCCTCTCCCAAAAATTCAAGTCCAAGCTCCTCAACTGTTTTACAATTGTTTAAATTATTTTAATTCATTTTCCTTTCCATTGCTTTGTTTAAAATCAAAAGGACTTATTCGTTATCTCATGTGTGTGTTTATTTGCGGTAGCTGCGGCGATTCAGGGGCGAGTGCAGTCGCGGGCCGACTTCCACACATTTCGAGATCTTCGAGGTGATCGGCAGCGCAAGGCAAGTTGCAATCTTTGGCGCATGTTGCACCTACAAGTTCCGTATTTAGTATTTAAACTATTTGCATTACTACTACTTGCTCAAATCAATTAGTTAATTAAAATAGAAATGTTTTAGAATGACTTGTATATGTTGTAGTTATGACCTACCACTAGACATATGCCATATTTAACTTAAGGCCACATTCACCTTGATAGACTTAGAGGTTTTAAATTAGTATTTCATGTATCTAAACCTCGTGTAGTCATTCACATAAAATGACGAGCTATCGAATAGACTTGATAGTTCGTGGTTTTTCTCGTAAATTAAATTCTTGTACTAGGGTAAGGCGAAGTTAGTGGAGTGCCCCGTAGTGGACAAGTCCACGACCTTACCCTAGGGTGGAGGGTGCAACAGGCGGGTGGCGATACAGTTCGTATCGTTTATCGGTTGTGGTTGGCGATCTCGGGAGTAAATAAAGAACAAGAACCTTATGCTGAATTTAGAGCACGAGACACGCTCAACGCAAGCATTGATCTGTCAATCTAATCCGGTAATTGCTCATTTTAAGTGAACCCCTACGGGAGTTTGGAGAGGTGATACGGGTGTGTAGACACCGTATGCACAACGATGGGTCTTTACCAATTCGGTGGTCGTGTTCGCATTGGCCCGTGGATACCCAAATCGGTAAGGTTGTAACTTTGTCGGGTAGGGTCTATATAGTGATTTGAGCGATGAAGGATTTGGCCTTCTCAATCTGATCGCACACAAATGGCGGTGTGTATATAGCTTGACATTAGCAATTGAGAAGTCTTGTGGGTAAAGGTGAGCAACTCTACAGTGAAACTTAATTGTATTCGAATCGCGTGCTTAGGTTAATGAAGTTGTGCTTGATGGGTGATACGATGTGAGGCATAAGTAGCGTTCAGAAATTTTTGAACATGTGTAAAGAGAAGAAATTTATGTTTAAACCCCCTTTTCTTTAATTATGATATAGTGGAGTTATTGTTTCTAACTTGTTTACAAATAAAATTGCATCCACCCAAATAAATGAAACCAATTTACACCCCTCACTTGGAATTCCGTGCATATAGTATGTGAGGCTTACCATTGTAACTTGTTGAGTGCGGTGGTACTCAAACTTGCTTAAACATAAAATTCAGAAAATGCCCTTCAAGGAGAAGACCAAGTCTACGAAGAGGTTTCGGAAGGGACCGATGGCGCGGATGAGCAGTGGTCGTAGGTCTTAGCCACACTCGGGCTTGATCGCTGGATTTCTTTTGTAATGTAAATTATTTGGGCTTGCCGCCCCGCTACGCTAAACTCGACCGACGCGTCGTATGTTGTAATAAACTTTGGATCTTTTGTTGGAAGCTTGTTGGCAACGATGTACAGTGCATGCGATGCGTCGCAATTGTACGGTCTACGGATAATTGCGGATCCCCGCACGTCCCCGGAAACGGGGGCGTTACATAGGTGGTATCAGAGCACACACGCTTGACTGTAGGCTAAGACCTAAGGCTGATTAGGAGTGCTATTTTATAGCAAAAATCTAAATTCAAAACTTAAAAAGAATTTACATAAAATATAAGTAATATTGCTATCTTTTTCCTCTCTTGTGCTACCTCATCTTACTTAGTTTACTTTCTGCATAAGTTTCGTTTTTTGCAAATTGTTTATGCTTGATCTCATCTAACTTCAAAAATTTTGTCGTTTAAGCAGATGGTGCGATGCTACCACTCGCGGCCGGAACAGCTGACCGGGTGGCCCGTTGAATTGTGGACGATGCAGCAGTACTTGGGAGCCACCGAGGACCAGAAGCCCCTCTTCCACTCTACCCGGTACCGCCTCGACGGCGAGGATTACGAGTGGAGGACCACCGTCGTGTTGGAGCCCCTAGCTCTCGACCCGATCGACCACGGAGTTTCGGCGGCAGAGGTCGTCGGGGCGACTCCATTCGGGATGCCGCTAGGAAGGCGGTGATGCACCTCGCGAGTACTACGGCGCGAGTTGACGATCGCGCCCGAGGTGATCCCGGCATGGATGCACGGGGATCATCCGCTCGCCCGAGACAGACGGACGGGGCGATCCCGTTGAGGTGACATCACGCACGTGGTACATCGGAGGTGATGTACTCCAAGGCGTGGAGAGAACCAAGATCTACGCCGTCGTGCACGCGGCTCGGCGAGAGGCCCTTTTCCTTCGTCGGGACTTGCGCGCTTCCTCGAGGTGGAGGCCGGGAGAGGTCGAGTGTGGGAGTCCTCGGGCGTCCCGACTCCCGCCCGCGTCGTCGAGGATGACGGCCCTGCGTGTCGGAGTCTTTTCGACCGTCGACCTCCATTGCCCCACCACCGCTACCACCGGCCGTCGATCCCGAGGAGGAGGACCACGAGGAGGAGGACCCGAGGAGCGGTGCAGTACATCTGCGAGTCGCCCCGGCGTGGACGGTGGCGACAATTAGCGGCGGCGGGCGGCGGCGACTTTAGTAGTATTAGTATCGCTAGCGATGAGGATGCGCTAGCATAGCCACACCTTTGTATCTAGTAATACTTTTGGATTGTAATATAAGTTGTAATAGAAGCCGTATGTGGTGGAACTTGACTTATGCTTAATGGAATCTATGTTTAATTATCACTTATTTTTGTTTGTTTATGTTATCTATAAGTCGCCTTTTTCAAAATTTCTTCTTCCTCTATTCGCCTAGTTCTTATCTCATTCGTTCTAAACTTACCTGAGTTCATCAATCTTACTTATCTATCGTGGTTTATTAAAAACCTCATTGCAAGGCTAACTCCAAGGTTTTTAATTGGCGAACTCAATGGCGAACCCAATCCAAACCAAGGAGGTCAACAAGCGGGAGAAATGATCCGTAAGCAGTTTAGCCATGATAGCCAATGTACTAGCAACCATGGAAAGAAACCGGACAAGATTGATGGAGCAACACACAAGGCTACTAGAACAGATGGCTACAAGACCCGCGATGGCGGTGGCTTTCAATGGCGGCTGGTCACGCGAAGGAGGCCCAATTACATCAAGATGGACCGATTTCCAAAGACACGCCCACCTACCTTTGCGGCGTCTTGGACCCCATGGCGCCGATGATTGGCTTAAGGATATAGAAAGAAGCGAAGGCGGTGCGGTGTGATGATAAGGAAAAGGTCTTGTATGCGTCACACCAACTCCAAGGACAAGCGGCAACCTGGTGGATCAACTACCAAGACATGAATGAAGGCAGGGAAATCACTTGGGCAGAATTTGAAGAGTCATTTCGCAAAGTCCATATTCCTACGGGAATGATGGAAGCCAAGCAACGAGAATTCATGGCGTTGAAACAAGGTAGTAATACCATAATGGAATATCTACACCAATTCAACCACCTGGCTCGGTACGCCCCAGACGAAGTGAAGACAGAAGCTAAGAAGATGTCCCGATTCCGGGGTGGACTACAGAAATCACTAAAATATCATATTTCTGCAATGATATTCAGAGATTTAACAGAGATGGTAGATAGTCTCCTCTCATCGAGAAGAAGCGAGGCGAGATGGAGACTTCAAGAAAAGAAAGACTATTATGAGGCCGTCATCGTCCTCTGGTAGTTATAAAGGACGTACCATCATGTCACCCCAGAGTCAAAGCCAATCTAACAGACGATTTGTGCTAGTATCCAGACCGCAGCAGACAGGGTCACAACAACAAGGTACCCCTCAACCGGTGGCAGTCAAGTGCAATATTTGTTCAGGAAATCATTACCCCCGGCAGTGTCCTCAAAAGACCAATGCTTGCTACCACTGCGACCAGGTTGGTCATTTCAAAGACCAGTGTCCCAAGAGGGGATTACCTTCTGAAGTGGCAAAACTTCAAACTAGGACTCAAAGAGACGTCAAGCCCGTCATCAACACGAATACAGCCCCACAGACAGGCTACTTACAACGTCCCTCGGCGCCAAAGCAATACATTCCAACCGGAATCACTGTGGGAGCCCCAGCTGGATCATCCACTGGATATCAATCAAGCAAAGGTAAAGGAGCAGCACGACCACCCTATCAAGGAAGGGTGAATCATATAAGCTGCGAGAGATGCGGCGAGGATCAAATGGCGTTATTGTCGGTATGTTTTGATCAACTCCAAGCGACATTAGTTTTATTTGATCTGGTGCAACTCATTCATTCATTTCCACAGATTTTGCTAAGAGAAATCAACTACCATTTACTTCTCTGCAAAGTTTTATCTTGTGCAAACACACAGGAGTAGGATGGAGTCCGCCGGTGTAGTGAACTAAATTTAGATATTGAAGGAGTAAGATTTAAGGTCAATCTACTAATGTTAGAAATGAAAGGACTAGATGTCATCCTAGGGATGAATTGGTGGCTAGAAATAAAGCCAAGGTAGATGTGAAAACAAGATAATCATACGACGATCCGGAAAGGTCACCGGTCACGATCAAGACAGATTCAAAACTGATAGATGGCGTGAAAGGAAGTGTGCACAAAATAATAATGGATGATGGGAGTCAAGTGCCAGTGGTCTGTGAATACCCAGATGTGTTTCCAGAAGAATTACCAGGAAGGCCACCGGATAGACAAATCGAACTCGTCATTGAGTTAATACCAGGCACTAGACCCATTACCAAACACCATTATCGGATGTCAGCACATGAACTGAAAGAGCTTAAGTTACAATTAGATGAACTGGAGGAAAAGGAGTTCATCCGACCCAGTGTATCACCGTGGTCAGCCCCCGTCCCATTCGTTAAAAAGAAAGACGGAGCCCTCAGAATGTGTGTGGACTATAGAGGACTGAATGCAGTTACAATAAAGAATAAGTACCCACTGCCTCGGATAGATGACTTGTTCGATCAATTGAAAGGAGCAAAGGTATTTTCAAAAATCGACTTGCGATCGGGTTATCACCAATTGAAAATCCGAAAGCAAGATCGAGAAAAGACCGCATTCACCACGAGATATGGATTGTATGAATTTTCAGTGGTACCTTTTGGATTAACCAATGCCCCTGCGTACTTCATGAATTTAATGAACCAAGTATTCATGGATCAGTTGGACCGTTTTGTAGTTGTGTTCATTGATGACATATTAATATATTCCAAAAATGAAGAAGAGCACAAACAACACCTACACATGGCCTTGACCAAGCTCAGAGAACATCAGTTGTATGCCAAATTCTCAAAGTGCGATTTACGGATGAAAGAGGTTGCATTTTTAGGACATATTATTCTTGAAGAAGGTGTTAAAGTCGACCGGAAAAGATCAAAGCGATTATGGAGTGGAAGCAACCAACGGCGATTCACGGAAATAAGAAGCTTTCTTGGATTGGCGGGTTATTATCGCGATTCATAGAAGGGTTCTCTAAGATTGCTCGCCCACTTACACAATTGCTTAAGAAAGAGAGTCATTTCAATGGGCGGATCGGTGTGAAGACGATTTTCAACAATTAAAGATTAAATTAACAACGGCTCCGGTGTTAATACTCCGAATGCGAGAAAAGAGTTTGGATATCTTGTGATGCCTCAAGGCGGGGTTTAGGTTGTGTATTAATGCAAGATGGGAAAGTCGTAGCTTATGCTTCAAGGCAATTACGGCCGCACGAAGAGAATTATCCAACTCACGATTTGGAATTAGCAGCTGTCGTTCACTCCTTGAAGATTTGGAGACACTACTTATTGGGTAACCATTGTGAGGTTTTCTCCGATCATAAGAGCACAAGTACTTATTCACACAACGAGTTAAACACGAGACAACGAAGATGGCTTGAGTTAATTAAAGATTATGATGTGGATCTTCAATATCACCCAGGGAAAGCCAATGTAGTGGCAGATGCACTTAGCAGGAAAGTTTATCAAAGTATAGCAAATGAAGCCCGATGTCCTAATACGCTTGAGAAAGACTTACAAAGATTGAACCTATCAATAGTGGAACAAGGATTTGTGGCGTATTGGAAATTCAGCCACTCCTGACGGATCGTATTAAAGCAGCTCAGGACGAAGATGAAGAAATCCAGCAACTGAAAAGGAACAGTCAGGGAGGAAACTCCACGGACTTCACTATAGGTGAACACGGGATTTTAAAGTTCCAAGGACGATACTGCATACCAAATAAGAAGGAATTAAAAGATCTCATCTTAACAGAAGCTCACTCATCCCAATTGTCAATACACCTAGGAGGTACAAAAATGTATCAAGACATGAAAAAGAGGTTCTGGTGGAAATCCATGAAGAAAGAAATAGCTGAGTACATATCTAAATGTGACGTCTGCCAGAAGATAAAGATAGATCACCAGAAACCGGCAGGGCTGTTACAACCATTGCCAGCACCCGAATGGAAGTGGGATGATATCGGTATGGATTTCATTACAGGACTCCCAAGGACACAAGAAGGGTATGATGCCATTTGGGTCATTGTGGATAGACTAACCAAAGTAGCCCATTTCATACCGATTAAACAGACCTACGGAAAAGATAAGCTAGCAGAATTATACTTAACCAAAATTGTAGTACTGCATGGAGTACCTAAAAGAATCGTGTCGACGGAGGAGCCCAATTCACATCAAATTTTGGGAGAAGCTACATGAAGCAATGGGCACGATTTAGCTTTCATCTGACTTATCACCATAAGCGGACGGCGAGACAGAAAGAACCAACCAGATTTTAGAGGATATGCTCTGAGCTTGTGCACTTGTATACGGGCGGCATGGAATACATGTCTACCATTTGCACGTTCTCGTACAATACGATTATCGAGCGGCATTAAAATGTCGCCTTTTGAAGCTTTGTATGGTAGAGAATGTAGAACCCCACTCAACTGGTGAAACGAGAGAACACCAATTCCTTGGACCGCAAGTTACTCAAGACGCAGAGGCACATGTAAGAATAATAAGGGATAGAATGAAAATAGCACAAGACCATCAGAAGAGCTATGCGGATAATCGTCGAAGGGATTTAAGTTATGAAATTGGGGATTATGTATATATCAAGGTCACACCCTTTAAAATTATTAAAAGATTTCAAGTAAAGGAAGCTAGCCCCAAGATATATTGGACCTTTTGAAATTGTAAAGAGAATCGGAGAAGTGGCATACAAACTGAAATCGACACGGGATTAGCAAGAATACATGATGTGTTCCATGTCTACTTAACTCGGGAAGTGCTGCGCCAACCGAAGAAGGCATCCCGATAGAAGAAATTGACTTACAAGATGATATGACATATGCGGAAGAACCACTACAAATACTTGAAACTACGGAGAGCCTTCTCGGAAATCGGAATATCGAGGTTCTGCGAGTCAATGGAAGAACCACTCTACCACCGAATCGACATGGGAAAAGGAGTCAGACCTACAGCGAGACTTTCCCAACCTATTCCCTGGTCCAAGTTAATCTCGTGGTCGAGATTCTTTTAAGGGGGGTAGGTTGAAACAACCTTTAACTTCAAATGGATTTGAGCATTGTTTTCAATTGCTATTGCCGGTTTGTTCTTGGCCCTTGGATGGCTTTGAGATTCGTGCTTAACCCTCCTTGCCCTCCCAATTCTTCCTCGCGCGGCGCCGTCGGCCCGCCGCCCTCCCCCCTCTTTGCGCGCGTGCCTCCTCCGCCTCGCGCCCGTGCACCGCGCCCACTTGCCTCCCCTGTCAGTTCACTCGCGTCAGTAACCGTCGGTGGACCCCGCGGCCGCGTCAGCGCGCTCCAACCGCCGCTCGCTCCCCCTCATGTCCCGCGGACACAGCACCTCCCCGCTCGGCTTCCCTCCTTCGGACCGGCCGTGCACCCCTACTCCTCTCAGGGTCAAACCCCGACCAATCATCGACAAGCGGCGGGCGGCTGTGCGGCGTGGACGCCATGACCTAGAGGAGTAGACCCCTCATCCTTCCCATCGGCCGCCATTAATGGCCGGAGACTCGCGAGCTCCCCTCCTCTCCCCCGAATGTTTAAAGCCAATTGCTTCCGCCTGTGGCCTCGCGCTACCCCACTCTCCCTCCCCGAGCAACCAATCGAGCCCCCGTTGCCTCCAACCTCGCCGCCGGCCACCCCTGGTTCCGGTAGCTCCACCCCCGATCTCCTTCATCCTCCCGCGAAAATGCAATTACCTCCTGCTAGAGCCTCCCCTCACCATCGCATTCAAGAATCCGGGCTCGATTTTGCATTAGTACTCCCCCTTCGCTCTGCCCTCGTACACCTCCCTCCGACCACCACCACCTCACCGTGGACAGCCCAATTGGAGCCCTCCCGAGCTAAACCGACGCCGCCCCTGTGTTTCCCTCCCCCACTAGATGGTGAAACCGAAGCCCTTTTTCCCAAGAACATTATTAAACGCTTCCCGAACCACCACCATCTTCACTTTCTCTTTCCTCTCCGGCGATGGCCACCTTGGGATCCCACCTCGGGTTAAGCGCTCAAAAAGGCTCTCCTAGACTCCCTACATCTCTCGGTTTCACCCATGTCCCCGCCGACCCCCTCAACATTCTAATCAAGCGAAGGAGCGGGGCTCTGTTCTTTCCCCTCTTCGCGGGCGACTGGAGGAAGAAGACGACCCCCTCCCCAGCTGCGTGGCCTCCTCTCGCCCCTCCGATCCCGATCCAGCGTCCCACGTTATATCTCAGCGTACCGGTTCGCGCGGAATGTCGTGGCCTCATCCTCGCCCTCCATCCCCGATCCTGTGGCACCGAGCAACGAAGTGCGGTTTAAAACGTACCGATTCGTTCTCGGGGCGACGTGGCGGTATCCTCCCCCTCCGCGCTTCATCCGACGGTCGGTGATGGCGCGTCGCGTTATCTCCACGCCGCTTGACGCGCGCGTGTCGCGGGCGATGCCGACGCCCACGGCAGCGTTTGAGCAGCGTTGCGCGCGTGGCGATTTCGCGCCGCTCGGTGGGCGGGCGAGTCTGCTGTTCAAGTGAGCAGTGACCTTGTTGTTTTCGAGCAAGTTTTTGGCATGTTATATCTCTTTTGATTCGTTTCGTCGCCCCGATTTCAAATCCGATGTCCATTACTCCTCGTTCCTCTCCCAAAAATTCAAGTCCAAGCTCCTCAACTGTTTTTACAATTGTTTAAATTATTTTAATTCATTTTCCTTTCCATTGCTTTGTTTAAAATCAAAAGGACTTATTCGTTATCTCATGTGTGTGTTTATTTGCGGTAGCTTGCGACGATTCCGAGGCGACGGTGCCAGGTGCGGAGCCGACTTCCACACATTTCGAGATCTTCGAGGTGATCGACGCGCAAGGCAAGTTGCAATCTTTGACGCATGTTGCACCTACAAGTTCCCGTATTTAGTATTTAAACTATTTGCATTACTACTACTTGCTCAAATCAATTAGTTAATTAAAATAGAAATGTTTTAGAATGACTTGTATATGTTGTAGTTATGACCTACCACTAGACATATGCCATATTTAACTTAAGGCCACATTCACCTTGATAGACTTAGAGGTTTTTAAATTAGTATTTCATGTATCTAAACCTCGTGTAGTCATTCACATAAAATGACGAGCTATCGAATAGACTTGATAGTTCGTGGTTTTTCTCGTAAATTAAATTCTTGTACTAGGGTAAGGCGAAGTTAGTGGAGTGCCCCGTAGTGGACAAGTCCACGACCTTACCCTAGGGTGGAGGGTGCAACAGGCGGGTGGCGATACAGTTCGTATCGTTTATCGGTTGTGGTTGGCAGTCTCGGGAGTAAATAAAAGAACAAGAACCTTATGCTGAATTTAGAAACACAGACACCGCTCAACCGCAAGCATTGATCTGTCAATCCTAATCCGGTAATTGCTCATTTTAAGTGAACCCCTACAGAGTTTGGAGAGATGATACGGTGTGTAGACACCGTATGCACAACGATGGGTCTTTACCAATTCGGGCGGTCGTGTTCGCATTGGCCGTGGATACCCAAATCGGTAAAGGTTGTAACCTGTCGGGTAGGGTCTATATAGTGATTTGAGCAGTGAAGGATTTGGCCTTCTCAATACAGTCGCACACAAATGGCAGTGTGTATATAGCTTGACATTAGCAATTGAGAAGTCTTGTGGGTAAGGCGAGCAACTCTGCGAGTGAAACTTAATTGTATTCGAATCGCGTGCTTAGGTTAATGAAGTTGTGCTTGATGGGTGATACGATGGCGAGGCATAAGTAGCGTTGAAATTTTTGAACATGTGTAAAGAGAAGAAATTTATGTTTAAACCCCTTTTCTTTAATTATGATATAGTGGAGTTATTGTTTCTAACTTGTTTACAAATAAAATTGCATCCACCCAAATAAATGAAACCAATTTACACCCCTCACTTGGAATTCCGTGCATATAGTATGTGAGGCTTACCATTGTAACTTGTTGAGTGCGGTGGTACTCAAACTTGCTTAAACATAAAATTCAGAAAATGCCCTTCAAGGAGAAGACCAAGTCTCACGAAGAGGTTTGGAAGGACCGATGGCGCGGATGAGCAGTGGTCGTAGGTCTTAGCCACACTCGGGCTTGATCGCTGGATTTCTTTTGTAATGTAAATTATTTGGGCTTGCCGCCCCGCTACGCTAAACTCGACCGACGCGTCGTATATTGTAATAAACTTTGGATCTTTTGTTGGAAGCTTGTTGGCAACGATGTACAGTGCATGCGATGCGTCGCAATTATGCGGTCTCTGAACAATTGCGGATCCCCGCACGTCCCCGGAAACGGGGGCGTTACAAGTAATATGCGAGTTGGTGCCTGATGCCTGAGCTAATAGGCAATGGCTGCCGCAATACCAACAGAGATGAAGAGACTGATGCTATGTAACGAGGGAAGAAAATGAAATCGCAAGATAAAGGAAGGGATACGTACCCCTGTCGGCCGTCGGCCCGCAGGCGGCTCCTCGATTCCTCCGTCGTCTCGACCGCCCTCTGCGGCGCTTCCTCCGCCTCCGCCTCGAAGCCCCAGTTGTACAAGAAATGGGGAAGCGGTTCTCCCCGACCGATGGCAGAGTGGTGTAGTGGGCTAGCGCCTAGCAGCCACTGGTCGGTGGAGCCGTCACCGGCGAAGCGATTTCCCCGGCTGTCTCTCCGTCGCTGAGAAATGCTTAATCGTCCGTCCGATGCCAGCTACATGTTGTCAATCTTGGTACGAGTTATCCGGCGTAACAAATTCCTTGATTTTTTTTATTTTTCTGAGCCTAATAGATAGTAAGATAGGACGTCTCCTTAAAACTTATTTTTAAAATAATTTTTCTGAGCATATAAATATATACATCATTCGTATTAATATCTTTAACGTTCGCTGTTATATTAAAAAATACTAGTTATGTGCCCGTGCGTTACAACGGAAAACCAAATAAAAGTGGTGCATACTATCAAATATTATCTCAAATGAATAATAAATATCAACTTTTTCTTATGTTATTATGTATCAAACAAAACATATATGTTCATACTCCGTAAATAAATCAAGCATCATATTAGTAAGATGTAACAATACTATATATACAATCATACAAAGGTACATATTTTTAGAAAAATTCCAAACCTACACCTTCAAGTACATGAGCCAAGAGCAATAAAGATTACGCCACACATGACCAAATTTTGTACTAACAAATGGCTAACATAATCAATGGCGATTACAGAAGAAACATAAATTTTAGCAACATCAAAGTACAAAACTAAAAGATATAGAACTGCAGATAGTAGTGGCTTCCTTCTTCGTGCATTATGATCAGATAGACGCCTGCGACAGCTTCGCTTTTTCTGGTCAAACTCAGCTAAGCTATGAAACCTAAACCAACGAAGTATTAAAGAAGAAAAAAAGGGAAGCAGGTAAGGTCAATTGTTTCAGTTAAAGAACAAGCTGTAATCATTAGTTGTAATTAACTTCTTTAAATTTATTTTTTTATGACATATAAGGCTTCTTTCTAAGATTCCACTTCCACATTATTAGCAAACTTATATAGTAGTATGCAAACCAAAAATAAATGCTCATTTTGTTCATAGTTCTTATGGCTCCACTGTTTCTGTGTATCTTGATTAGGCAAGCAGGTGATAAATATAAACAAATCTCATGCAGAATAATTCATTAAACTTAGCATCATCTAACAGTGGTTCATGCTATTATAGAACTGGCTAAATCCTCTCACCTTTTGGCGCGACCATGAAGCAGCGCCTCACCGGTCCGACCTCGCTAAACACCACCTCGAGCTACACAATACAAAGCATATCTCACATTGTAAATCCAAAGCACTTGCCTCCAAGACTCTAAGCTGTAAATTCGTAAGGGTTAGGAGGAGCTCGCGCTTACGTCAGAAGACTTGAAGGTGTAGGGTAGGTTGGAGACGAAGACGGTGGAGGGTGCCCTCCAAAGACCGTCGCGGGTGGCGGCCACTACACGGCTCTCTGCGACGCCCCATCGCCGACCGCCCAATGCTCAAGAAATCGAAGAGGCCGCGGCGGCTGGCGCTTCTCGGAGTGAGGCGCGCGAGGCGACGACGGAATGGTCACCTAGCGGAGGCGGACGACGGAGAGCGTCTGCCGTCGAGTCGAGGCCGAGATCGGGTCGATGAGGTGGAGCGCACACTCGGGATGGCGGCGAGTCTCTCCTTGATGGTGAGCGGGGCGGCGGCGTCATCGGCGGCGTCGGGAAGAGGTTCTCGCGAGCTCACGGGAGGCGAGGAAGCGGGAAGGGCGAGAGGAGGCGGATCGGGCGGCGTCATCGCGGCGTCGGGAGAGAGGTTCTCGCGAGCTCACGGGAGGCGAGGAAGCGGGAAGGGCGAGAGGAGGCGGATCGGGCGGCGGGGAGCGAGAGGAGGTGGGCGGCGCGGGGGGGGAGGCGGGGAGCGAGGAGGCGGGGCGGCGGGAGAGTGAGGAGGCGGGGCGGCGAGGAGCGAGGTGGGGAGAGAGCGAAGGAAGCGGGAGAGGAGGAGGGCGGGGGGGTGGGGAGGGAGGGTAGGGGGGGGTGGCGGGGTAGAGGAGGAGCGATGGGAGGGGCGGGGAGGCCGGGAGGGGTAGGGGTGGCGGGGTAGAGGAGGAGCGATGGGGAGGAGGCGGGGCCGGCGGGGAGAGGAAGAGGGAGGCCGGGAGGGGAGGAGGGGGCGGCGGTTGGAGGGTTTTAGGGTTGGCCGGGTGACGGGAGGGGGAGAGGAGATCCGACGATCTAAATTAGATGGAGGTTTCGACAACCATTAACTCTTTCTTTTATAATAATAAAGATAGATAAAAAATATCATCTACGACTAACAATTGTTAGCGACAGTCCAAATAAACAGATCTATATGTAACACAGTCCGTCTATTTATTAAGTTAGATCGTATATGCCGAATTGAATGCTCCATGGGCCTCCTATGATGTGATCTGCCACGCGCCACTTTTGCCAGATATGGCCTCCCTCCTGTCATAATGCCCGGATTTGCCCCTCGCGCAGTCAGGTGCCGCGCCACGTACCTGGCGCGCCATCCTGGCTGGTGTGGTTACCAACCGCGCAGAGCAGCTGGAGCATCCGCGCGCCGCGCGAGGAGAGCAGGCGTGTCCAGGTCCCGTGCGACCATCCAGGCCCCGCGCCAGGTGTCCGACGCCGCAGCAGGCGTGACCAGGCCGTGCGCCAGGTGCCTCCCAGCTGCCCGGACTGCCTCAGGGGTGATGCGCAGAGGAAGCACGTGAGGGTACACGTCTGCCCCATAGCGGGCTCCTCCGGTGCGACCATGTTATCGAGTTTTTTCTATTACCAGTAAGGTGTTTGTGCATTGTAACAGAAAATCAAATAAGTGATGCATACTATTATTAGGATATTAGATAATTAGTGCAAAGTACAATAATTTTGGGTAGCAAACTGAAGATGTGACTAATACAATAGACTTGTTTATCCTATGGATTCAAAGTAACATTGTTATCCCAAATCAGATGAGAGAAAAAGAGTAACCTATTGAATTTAACTGAAGTAAAAAAGAATGGAAACAATAATAAGTTGTTCTGACTATATTTACATGTATTCTATAGAGAAGAAATCTTCTTGTCCAATATTCAAGGATGATGTAAATAAGTTAAGTTTCTACAGGACAATGGTATGGTTAAATTCAGAGAATTTAAAAGCCTTATATTGAATTCAACAAAAAAAAACACAACCAATCTTTGATTTCAATTTCCCTGAAGGGCATAAAATAGACAACTCAATATACGGGACAAAGTTTCAGAAATTGTAGAACATATGAAAGGAGATCTGACCTAAGACATTGATGACATAGACTTTCTCTTGTAGCAGTTGTTTCATATCTTTCCCAAAGTGACCAATTTCACCATAACTTTCGTCCCAAAGCTGAGTCTGCAGGATTAAAATGAGATATGCTCAAAAGAATTTTTAAAAATGACATTAAGCTTATCTATTTGCTCTGAAGGAACCAATGTGAACAACGGAGGAAAAATATTGTATAAAGTATAGAAACACATTAAATAAAGGGAATGCATATCTGAAATAATACAATGATCTAACAAGCAAAGAAAGCGAGATTTCAAGAAGGATGTTCCTACAATGAAAACTTTTGTGGAAGCTTTTCGCTAGATCCTCAATTCCAGTGAGGCACACCTGCTTTGTCTGTTATCCGCATATATGGAAAGAAATCAATGAGCAATTTAAATAAGAGTGTTTACTGTGCTTGAGCTTCGCAACAAAAGTTACACAACCCGAAGCCATGTGGAGGCAACTTCAACTCACCATGATCTTTGTATCTAAACATTTCAAGGAAAGTAGCCCCTTGGCAAACAAGCTTTAAGCAAATTAACAAGGTCATCCAGGATACATAATTGTAACTTAGTTACTGTTATGTTCCCTAAAAATACTTAGTTGCCATATCGCATTTCAAAGTTAAGGGAAAGTCAAAACAAGTCACCATGCTGAGCAAAACATCAGCTTTTATCCGTATGTTAATTTTCCTATGAAAATGTTTAAGATCCTTATGAATGTCAAGCCAGATTATCATGGTTCAACAGCTTGGCAAAATAACTTCGACTCCATTGATGCATGTTGATCATTAGTGAGAAATCCTTAGAAACAACCCATTAGTGAGTAGATCAAGATGGTGATCTTTCCTAGAGATTAATGTTAATTTATTACACTTTAATGTGTAAGAAGCAATGAAGTATACGCTCCACTGAAACCAGCACCACATCATTTCATCAGTAACAAGTTTTCCAAATACAATCGAATATGTATCCACTGCATTGCAAGCAAGAATGTACATTGTACAATATCACAAATGCTTATGAAGAATTCAGTTTTTCAATTGAATGTTGCTCTGGTAAAAAGAAAAAAAAAGACAGAGTGCCCTATATTACTTTAAAATACAAGTGTTGCAGTGACCTAATATACTCATACACGTTCCAGTAACTGCATATAAAATTGGTCTATCTAGAATGCATGTTTGTTTGTCGAATGACAACACTCTTAAGTTACTACCAGAACATGCATTTCTTTCTTTTGAAATATTTTACTAATCATAGCCACATGGTCTGCAAGCTGGATGATGCCAAAATAAGCAGTTCTATGCTATTGTAAATAAGAGGTTTGCCATCTAACAAACTAAACATGAAAATTACCAACATTTCTTAAATTTCTTTCAGTACTTTGGAGCAGATCACCCATGAGCACTTCTTAGCCCAAGAACCGCTTGGTTGGACTACTTGCACAATTACGATGTTTTATACCAGCATCAAAGCTGCGATATGCACAACGCAGCATGCTCATGAATCATGATATGATACTATGATATCGATAGAACAAATACACAAATCGAGAGATGACTGTGGGCGTACCACAAGGACGAAGCCCCAGTTAGCGATGGGCCCCCAAAAGTGGGTGGTCTTGGGGTGGACGGGGCTGTTCCAGAAGGTCTTGAGTGCCATCGACAAGACCTGTTCCAAGGTCGAGACTGTTTAAACGGCAAGTGGACTATGCAAACATGCCCGAAATGATTAATTGTACCTGGAACAAACAATTACGCTTCAATCGAGAGAAATAAAAGGACTACCAGCTCCTTGTACCTGGATGGGGAACAGCTTGGTGATGCCCTTCCCGGCGGCGTCGGGTGAGGCGACGGGGGCGGCAGCGGAGGCGGCGGCGCGAGAGGAGAAGGGGGGAGGTGGCGGCGCGGAGGAGGAGGATGCGGCGGCGGAGAAGGGAGAGGGGTGGGGGAGTAGGAGGCGGCAGTGCGGGGATGGAGAGGAGGCGGCGCGCAGGGGTTGGGGAGTAGGGAGGAGGCCGGTGGGAGGCGGAGGAGGAGGCGAGGTGGCGCGCGGGAGGAGCGATGGAGAAAGCGGCGCGCGGGGGTTGGGGAGTAGGGAGGAGACCGGTGGGGAGGCGAGAGAGAGAGGCCGGTGGGGCGAGGGGAGGAGGCCGGTGGGGGAGGCGGAGGGGAGGAGGCGAGGGCGGCGCGGCAGCGGGAGGAAGAAACCAGGTGAAGGAGAGCGGGAGAGGCGGAGGGTGAGGGCGAGGGGCGGCGGGCGAGAGGATGGGCGGGCTCTGCGCTGCGAGGGGACCGGGAGAGGATAGGGCTTGGAGCGCGCGAGCAAACGGCCGGATCTACCCCTGGGACGATCGGACGGGCAAAAGCGGGGCGCGGGGAGGGGAGCGGAGCGGAGTAATTTTTACGGTTAGGATTTTATCTCGTAATCAGATCGGAGGGCTGAGAGGAGAGGAGTGACGACGGACCAACCACCAATTGCTTCTTTTATAATAGTAAAGATTAGTAGGTAGTATCTACTAATAGTTAAATATAGTTCTATTTAAAGGGTTGGATGGAGATTTGTAATTAATCATCCAACTATTCTCTCAAGTGTTTATGTATTAGGATTAGAATTTGAGAGAAGTGTGCTTATGGTGTGCTCTTTATCCTTTAAGGTGGAGTGATTGTAAAACTCTCTCTTCAAGTAGTAATACATCAATATTTGTTCATCTTCATAAATCTTTCATGCTTTGGTTAATTTGCTCTTGATTAGGTTGATTTTGATTCTCTCTTTCCCATTCCCCTTCTTGATCTTATTGTGCTAAGGACGTACAAGAGATAGAAATAATATCTAAAAATCAATCTCTACCTATGTAGGCACTTTGATAGCAAGTTCATAAAGAAACTATATTTTACTTGATTTTAGATTCGACAAGTGATTTCGTGATCGAGGGGTTTGGCTTAATTTCTTCAATGTTCTAACGTGCTATGATATATGAAAATACATCTAGAGATACCTTATTCATCATCTACCTACGAGAAAGTCGTATTCACCATTTTTATTTTTGCTTGGTTTTAGTGCACTCTTTCTTTAAACGCAAAAAGATCAGAATTTTAACAACAATTCTCTTGATTTTTGATTGAAATAAGTTCCTAATATCTTAAAAAATAGGACTGTTCATTGTAATATCGGACCGAATAAACCGTATCATACCGGTCAATTTGGTTTGACCGATATTCAATACGGTTTACATAAATCAGGTTTCCCGGGATTTCATTTTTTCGCTAAAAACCAAATTTCTCTCTTGCCCTTTGGGCACAACTGGGCCTCTGCCCTCCGGTGTTTCTGAATCATGAGTGTTCCTATTGAGCTCTTCATCAGTTTCTAATGATCTTTCAGTGTCCAACTTGAAATCATGACTTTGTTCTTTGACTGTTTCATGTGTTCAGTGTTTCTTTAGATCCTTTTGTTATGTTTTTCTTGTTCGAAGATGAGTTTGTCATCTATCGGATCAAAGTTTTATAGATTTTTGGTTTCAAAATTATGCTAATTTTACTGTATCAACAGTACTACCAATTTGAGATATTACCACAGTACTATAACACTAATATCGATTTTACTGTTCATTCCTTAAAATTTTGGTTTTTTTTAATTTACTAAGGTGTATGTTGACTTTTCATCCTAATCTTTATACCTCTGTAGTTATTAAAGTGAATGATCGGTGAATACTTAGAAAATTTTGAGTTATCATTCACCCTTTCTCTTCTAATGCTATCTTCGATCCTACACTAGTTATTATAGAAAAACTAAAAAACAGTTTTTAGAAGTTAAAAAGAAAAGACTCGGAGAATTGCACGATGTTTCACAGCTACTATATTCATTTTCAGAACTCAGAAGTATAGTTCCCGATACACGCAGCGCAGACGCAGCAGCACAGATGCCTCGAGGGCAAACGCTTCGAGCCCACCAGTTAAGATGCGGTCTTTCCGAATTCCGACTCACAGGATTACGCATATCTTGCCACGCTTTCTCGGTGGTGCACCGGATGGCCCTGCTGAGGTCTTCTTGCCGTGTGCTTTCCTCTCCTCTATCCTCTTCTTCCTTCGTCTGCACAGAAAGGGATATAATGAATAAGTTATCCGGACATCGAGCTCTAGGGAGTACTTTTCTTGGTGATTTTGGTGTGATGCCCTCACCGTTACACCAGCACAAAAATAAACAGATAAAAAGCTGCGTTCAGCATCATATACCAGCCTGCTAAAATTGCTAAGATGGTTACCATAAGCCTCAAACGAGGAACGCCAACTACTTGCCTGGCAACGCAAGCTACCAAGGATCGCCGGATGGGCTGATGGTCATATTCTTTTGGGCTCTGATAAATAGTACTAACTGACAGAAGCCGAAAAGAACAGCACTGTAACCACACGACCGCATCCGCCGTGCACAGGCGCGCGACAATGGACAAGTTATCGAGACAGCGACACTGCGCTCAGCTTCTATGGACCACCGCCAGGTATGCTCGGCTCGGTGTGTTTGGCACAGCTCGATGCGAGTCCAGGTTCCGGCAGAGTGCACCACGCTAGCTACCTAGAATGGAGTCGTAAACCACATGTTCGCGTGACGACGGTGTAGGTACCATTCCAAGGCACGTACACGACACGACGAGTGGCTCCACAACGTCGGACTCAAAACAAAAGAGGCTGATTGTTAAGGTCCGAACCTAAGGTGCATGATATCTATGCATGCGCATTCTAACTTAAACGTGATCTGGTCGTGCAGGCTCCGGGGCACCAAATGAAACCAACAGGAAATAGATATAAACAGAGCAGCAGAATGTGTGATGCCAAATAGTGCAGATCTCACAACGGAACGATAAGAGTGGCGCAAAGAACCAGCCCAAGAAAATCAGCAAATCCTATAGCTACAGCAAGTAGTGCGGGATAAGACTATAACCAACAGAAACGAGAAATATCTGGCGCCTCTCCCCCCAATGGCTACACCTAGCGAACTGTCACTACCAGCATGATAAGTACTTGGAAATGTCATGAAAGTATACTAGTGACTTATAAGCCAGATGGTTCGTTATTTTTTCGGAGAGAAAAGTTATTTCAGAGGGGTTTCCTCACTTGGCCATCATGACCTTGACGAACTCCTCGTAGTTGATCTGACCATCGCCGTCCACATCGGCCTCGCGGATCATCTCATCAACCTCCTCATCAGTCAGCTTCTCCCCAAGGTTGGTCATGACATGGCGAAGCTCAGCAGCAGAGATGAAACCGTTCTGGTCCTTATCAAAAACACGGAACGCCTCCTTGAGCTCCTCCTCAGAGTCAGTGTCCTTCATCTTGCGGGCCATCAGGCTCAGGAACTCTGGGAAGTCGATGGTGCCATTGCCATCGGCATCCACCTCATTGATCATGTCCTGCAACTCGGCCTCAGTAGGGTTCTGACCGAGGGAACGCATCACAGTTCCAAGCTCCTTGGTAGTGATACAGCCTAGGAAATTAGACAAGCTTACGGTAAGACGGTTTTAAACAAGAATTTGTGGACTGTGCTGTCCGGCTTATAAACATAATGACCACAAAATTAACCATAATTGCCACAGTTCATGCAGAAAAGCATAAGGTACAAACATTTGTATTAGGCAAGTAAAAGGACCCATCTGATTAGGATAACCCATTTTCATTCAGGGTACATAAAACCAACTTACGCCTGAAACCGAGCTCGTGTGTTTACAGCACCCAAGCTACACACTGCAGTAAGGCCAAACATACTTTGGTTATGAAGTTTTTCTCCCATTAGTCAGAACAATCAGGTCCACAGGTGTTCTAAACCACCTTTAGGTGATATAATATCCATATTAATAACATATAATCATTGTACACCTGAAAGACAAGTAGTCTAGCACCATTGCCATACAGATCTTCTGTCATTTGCGAAAAAAAAATGGACAGGTACTTATCACTGAAGAAAAACTAGGTAAAAAAAAGAAACTATGATCAAGCAAGATGCTATTTAAACAAGCTCATTAACATTGCATGGAAAATGATGGACGGGTGAAATTGTTATACATAATAAGTAACATAACACTGTCAATACTTTGGTTCCATGGTCTGCATAAAATATCTTAATATCCTGACAAGTAATAGCAGATCCTGACAAACAATCAATTGTACAATTATACACATTGAACCATCTGCCCCCTATATCATTTGAATTTTAGCAGACATAATGCCTGCACAAACATCATCACATTCAAACAACCAAATTCATTATTTTTTTCCTACAGAGACTAATTGAGCAATACAATGTTGCAAACAGATCCCATTTCAAACACCATCCTACAGTAGAAAGGTCAAATCATTACATGCACAGATCTATTTCATCACAGACTACTTCTACTTCATCACATTCAGACTACCTGATCACATGTTTCAAGCCTAGTTTACTAGTCAACAACATAATCAAATGGCATGATGTGATTATCGCAGTCCTAATTAATAATATTGTACATAACAAACAATTTTCCACAAACAGTTACCATAAGAAATTTGGGGGCATGGGATTGTTTTCAACAACACATATGGGGCCTCAAAGAATGAGCTATAACTATAATAGGTGAGCTGGACATATTTTTGTTTCTTCAGATATTACACTTACACCACAAACATTTGATTTCCAACTCTGAGACATCATCATATATCAAAATTATCGCAACCTAGCCTGTATGAAAACTCTTTACAGCATATCCTTGAACAAGTATTACCGAATAGTCCACCATTCTTAAGTGTTCTATTCTACGCCAATAGGGTTCACCAGTTCAGGTTAGGTCCAGATTCTCTTCCAACGCCGTAATGCAATAGAATCTGATTCCATGGAGTAACTACAGCAACCCATGATACTTCCACAAACACCTACCAGAGCACGTGGTTGCTGACAAATTGAGAGAGTAGGGGCTTAGAGCTAATGTTTCTGGGTTAACTAGAAGCAGAGACATCTAATCTAAGGAATCTGATGCCCATGAAATAAAAGCACGGTATGCAACAACATTCCATTCAAGATTCAACCACTACCTTTGAATGCTGTTCTTTCAACATTGGTACGGTTTACTAAAAAAATATGTATGACCTATTATCCACATATTGCTATATCATAGCCAATCGCCAACATGATTGCCGGGTCTGGTCCAACAACAGCTATATCAAACGGACTTCATCCAAACTCCATTGAACTCCACAACCATATTCCTGTCACATTCTGCACTTCAATTCATTTGCCTCAAACGACACATTACCAGGTGCAGCTCATGCAACTATATGTTCACATATTATGACATGACAAGCAGTTCCCGTGTTCCTAAAATCATTTGCTCAAACACTAAGCCGAGTCAAATCACTACAAGCATAAACCATACCACAAAGCATAACTCCACACGACTACACATGACAAACTTCTAACGATAACAGGGCCCAAACTACAGAACAGATCAAGTCGACACACGCAGGCGCCTTAATTACCGCTAAAACACGTCAAAACAACCAAATCACTTCCCAAGGCCCTGAGCGTCAGGGCACATCATCAGATCTGGGCATCTAGCACGCGGCGCGTGGAACAGACCAACCCACGCCGAATCGGCTGGGAGTACCGACGCCCGGTGGGCCGGATCGAGCGAGAAGGAACTCGGTGTGGCCACGAGAGATCAGCTAATGTAAATGATTGGGGGCAGAGATGGATACCGTCGCCGTCCTTGTCGAAGAGGCTGAAGGCCTCCTTGAATTCGGAAATCTGCTCGTCCGTGAGCTGGTCCGCCATGGCAACGGAAGCTTCGAGAAAGACTGCAAGGTTACGAGCTGCGCGTTAATGGCTTATGGGGTGTGTGTGTGTGTGTGTCAGCGAGCGAGCCTTTTATGGAGGAGGATTGGGGTGGCCGGATGGGGAGCTATTGAGATATTTGACTCCATGTAATATCTCGAACTTTATCTCATTTGTTAATTAGATCCTACTTATCTAAAAATATTTATAAATTTAATATGTCATTAATCTAAATTGATTAGTGTGTTAATCTATATAGTAAAACTATTCACTTATCATGTCGATAATATCATCATATAAAATTGAGTTATGATATTATTTGAATTAGATTGCAAAGTTCGAAAGATTAAATATCTGATTTCATAATTGAGAGTGTTGAACGGATTTTTAAATGAAGTTTGGAGTGAACTTATTTCATTTGAGAATTGTGGTTTTGGTATCCGATTCTTTCCCACCTTTTTCTCTTTTATTTTGTTGCCTTTTATTTTCTTTTTTGTTTTGGAGGAAAATTTCTTTTTTCATTTTTGGTTCTTTATTGTTTGAGAATATTTTTCTTTATAGTTTTGTGTGGGTGGTGATTGCAGAATATGCAGCAGGCCAATTGGATGCTAGGGTTATGGGGTGCATGACATCTTTCTTTGTTTTTGACCTTGTCTTTATTTCATTAGCTTTGATTTTTCTCCAAGATTGATTGCAAAACTTTTGTCTATTTCTCCACTAGTCCACCACCATATTTATTTATTTTGCTTTCTGTGAACGAAATGTGATTTTAGTGCATAACAACTAAATTATGACTTTTTATAATACATTTTTATTTGGCAATAATTTGGCTTGTTATACAATAAAATGTCAAACCAATTTAAATATCAGGTGAACTGGCAATGCTAACGAAGCTATGTAATAAATTATAATCCTATAATAACCTTTAGGTTGTTTGGAACGTCGAAATTTAACATGAAATAGTTTAGATGATGATCGTTTCGATTTCAACTTCTAGTTTCAGCTTTTTTTCACAATTCACTACACTATCCATTAATTCAGCTACATAAAAAAAGTCAGCTACAGTAAAAAAAGCCAAAAGCTATTGCTAAAACGATCACCACCTTCCTATGGAATCTTGAAAATTTTCCACGTATCAAAATTTAAACTGTTGGATTGAAAATTTGAAAGTAGTAATTTCCAATGCTGCTATTATTGCGTTGCGTGTGCTGTGTATCTTATTTAAAATATCTCATTTCGTTTTCAATTTTGTGTGGAGGAAGATTCACACGTGTCATTAAAAATGTGACACGTAACAGTACCAGAAAAAAAGAAGAATCTAACTTGCGAATAGATGATGCTGATCGTGAACAATCGAAAAGGAGAAGGCATAGGTGCAGGTCAAACAATCAAGCTCCTCGAAAGCGCACCAGTGCGTAATGCTACACCACCAGCGATACGCCGAAACGTGTGCCTGTTTCACTAGGAAACACTGCCTTACCGTATCCGAACTCCCCACTGAAGCACAATTTAGCAATATCTTGCTATTATTGATTGTAGAAAGGTCATGTCAAACCTTACCTGCATATCGTTTATCAACGCATCGCTCGAAATAGAAAAAGGAAGATAATCTATCAAGTAACAGCTCTGCAGACGTATATTTTCACCTCAAAACAAAGTTCTTTCGAGAATCTTGAAACAGGCAACTTAACCTGAAAACCGTTATCAGACTGAGACAAAGGAGTACATGACAAGAGAATATATGCAAGAGAAAATTCGGCATGACAAACAAAAGAATTAATAACCAACTGCAAGTGCCCTCGTAACTATACACAAACATCTGCTTTAAAATCATTACCAATGATCACAAGATAATTTCCGAAGGCTTCATGCTAACTTCCAATTTCTACTCATGGTAATGCCTTGACAGTTGCTACCCATCAGATGATAGAAGCGATGTGACTGTCAAAGATCTTTCCAGACCTTGTAGTCAGTATTCGAGCTGTTGGGCTTTATTGGTGTATCCTGACATCCCAAGAAGAAGGTTGGTCGCACATCCATATTGATCAGGGCATGCGCAGTTGATCTTGCGCTTGCAACAATAGCCACCTCATCAGCAGCAATTGTGGCTTCTCCATATCCTTTATCTTTTACATCAGCATTTTCCAACTGTTGATTATGGAAAAGTAATCAGGTAATACTAGAAGCATGCAATTCTGAGAAGTTGCGGGAGGTAATTACCCTGAATTTTGTCTTTGCACCCCAGATGACAAATGTTTCATTGCATGTATGGTGGCGATGGTTCGCACGCAAACCACCTGGCTGGATCTGTCCTACGTGCAGTGATAAACAGACCAACGCTCCACCTATCACAATTTGACATTAATAGCATATGTCCGAGTTATTTCAACAATCTTTTAGGGAACAGTAGGGAGATTGGGAAAACATTGCTGAAAATTGTATTACTTAAAAAAAACTATTACAGATAATAATACAAAGGATCCACATGATTCGAAGAGCAGGACACAAAAACAATACAAAATGAGCACTTGAGAAAAAAATTAAGTAGATAAAGGGGACAACTCATGCACAACTTAGACTCTACTGACATTAATAGCATATGTCCGAGTTATTTCAACAATCTTTTAGGGAACAATAGGGGAGATTGGGAAAACATTGCTGAAAATTGTATTACTTAAAAAAAACTATTACAGATAATAATACAAAGGATCCACATGATTCGAAGAACAGGACACAAAAACAATACAAAATGAGCACTTGAGAAAAAAATTAAGTAGATAAAGGGGACAACTCATGCGCAACTTAGACTCTACTGATTACCAAGACCAATTGATCCTCTTCTTTCACCTCCAGAAATGTGCTTAGATATGTTTAGATGGATGCTATTTTAACAAAATTACATATGTTCCATTCAACAAAATTACCTATGTTCCATTCGCATCTCTGCTCCCTCAGCTTTTATTAACCAAACAAATTGGATTGTTTCTGGATCTGTGCATGTCTCCTTGCACTAGGGCCATGCTAAATATTTATTTTATACAAAATTGTATGAAATTTGTACTTAGTACACTTCCTGTTCCCTAATATGTGAGTACAAATTCCATACAACCTTATACAACATAAATAGTACGTGTACTTCTTTTATTCTATGAAACACGACTGAAAACTGAAATCCATAGTTTGCCTGCATGACTTGTATGTACTTTCTAGAAATCGTCCCCCGATAATAACCATGGCAAAACAAACATGTCTGAAGTTTTGCAACTACCAGCTGAACAGTGAGTGTAATTTTCTTATAGCTGAAGAGAGTGGAATTTTCAGATGAAGGGAGTGCAATTGTCTTTTCGACAATTGAAAGGTTCCACAAGTCATAGTAAAATAGTTTCATTTGGGACCAACAGTTTCTGATTAAGACAGTAGCAGAACTTGGATGTAACTTCCGTTATGATAAGTAATGGAATCCGGGTTTCACACCATTTTGGGGAGAAAAAAAAGTTTCATTGTTTCAGTGCCTCATTTTGCTGCATTTGTAGAAAATTGATGGAGGTACTCAAAGTGCTATAAAATTTGCACTGCACCATCAATAGATGTATCCAAGGACTAAAGCATCTGAACATTACCATGATTTGATCATATTGGCAGAAATTAAGTATTTTCAAGTTTAGCAAAACACAGTTAAAACCAATATTATAGAGCTAAACTACAGGAAGTAAGACGAGTATTTGGCATATTCATTTCGACTACCAATCCTACACTTGAAAAATATGCCAAGTTCAATGCAATGGTAAGACAACGATGGCAATCCATTAAAACTCTACCAGTTTCCCCCTAACAAGGACAACTAATAATGGAACCAGCTAAAGGTGAATAAAGCATAGAAGGAACATGTCGAAAAGTATACATGATGGAGAAAAATGTTCTCCAACTTGGTTACCTCAAAAACAACTGGTTGCTACATCCATACTGCAAATGTTCTCTTTTTCTACCTTTTTCAACTGAGTATTCGCTAAGGCAAATAGGGCACTTGAGGGTAAAACAAAACAGATAAATACTACTGACAATTGTGCGTACAGGTCTTGTTCTGTTGCCCGTTTGTTGCTTGTCAAATAAGCAACCCATTATCAGTCTATCAAATTTCTAGCACATGCTCAATAAGTAAACATGGATGGGGAAGACGAACAAAGCATCCACCAAAACAACTAACGGTAAGACAGTTTATAATGTGGACACCGGACAGTATTTTAAGGGATACAGAGGTTCCCTCTATTGAACACCAAATAGGTGGTTGTACTGGTTTGATCTAACAAACATAGTTTGCAAATCAATCGCCAATTATGCCTTCCATTTACACAACCATAGGCAATCCAACTAATCCAAGAAGCAGTGTAGTGCAATACGAAGGGGTTCGGTCAGCAGTTTAGCAACAAATCAACCACATTTGAGCTAAGATGCAGCACATGATGTCACAAGAGGGGAAGGGGAAGGGCATTCTATTCGGCGTTGAAGTTGAAACCTAAAAGATATATACTGACAGTATTATAGTTAGGCAGTAGCCTTGTGCCACTCCGAAAGGTTCATATGCCCACATGTCACATATTTTGTGCTGCACTTCCACTAGTGTCATGTTCAGAACACCAGTCAGTTATAACTTCGCCATTAAGTCTAAAGTCTGAACTGAACAAACATGAACTACAGATTTGTAGAATTGCAGTATATATTACAATTGTGTATCCACACAAACATGTGATCTATTCTATGACGCGCCCCGCCACATTGTCCAACCTGTCTATTCTAACAATGTGTTTTTTTAGTGCACTAACAACATCAATTTACAGCATCACGCCATCACCCAATTTAGTGAGCCAAGGAGGAGGTCACCTGGGAGACCGGCGTCGCGAGCGGCGGCGACGGGGTCGAGGAGCCACCCGCGTCCGTCGGCGGCGATTGGGGTGGGGTGGAGCGCGGCGGGGTAGCGGACGAGGTTGGCCTGGGGGTCGTGGGCGACGGGGGGGCGCCGAAGGGAGGCGGAGGGGGAGGGGTGGTGGAAGCGGAGGGAGATCCAGGTGAGGAAGACGAAGAGGGAGAGAAGGAAAGGGAAGGACGCCGGTCGCTTCAGGAAGTGGAGGAGCGACAACGGCAGGGAGGAGGAGGGGGCGGCGGCGGCGGAGGTGGGGAGAGGCGCGGTCTGGGTGTGGATTTGCAGCGCGATGGCCCTCCTCGGGTTCGCCATGGAAGGGTGGCGCGCAGGCGGGTGGTGAGCTGGTGCCGCCCGTACTGCCCGCGGCCGCGCGGAGAGAAGTAGTAGTTGGTGGCGGATCGGCGGTGGCGAATTGTTTTTTTTTTTTTTTGAAACTCGGAAAGCTTGTTTGGTGGGGACATGACTCATAAACACCGTCGGGCCAGAGCTAACCACGCTCACTCCATGCATTGCAAGGCGATCAGCCACCTTGTTGCAATTTCTCGGGCAGTGCAGAATACTGCAGTAATCGAAAGAAGAACCAATAAAATCTCTAATTTGCTTGAGAAGGCTTCCATGCACACTTTGATCAAGGTCCAACGAAGTCAAGCCCCGTACCAGGTCAGACGCATCGGACTCCAGAATAATTCTTGACATTCCCAATTGCGCTATCCTCTGCAGACTATACTGAGGCAGCGGTTTTCCGGCTTGAAAAAGGTCATCCCACTCGCACTGATTGCCACAACCCCTCAAGGAACTCACCAACACCGTCCTGCGATGAAACCCCATCCTCCCTGCCCCGAACCAGCTTTAAAGGAGCCATCAATATTAATCTTGTAAAAATCTTCCGGTGGCGGCTGCCAAAACCTGAGACTGACTTTCTGCTGACTCTTCGCTGTTTTCCTTCCATTTTCAAACTCTGACACATAGAAAGTTATTAGTGAACAGACCTCAGGACATGTCACTCTTTTTTCCCAGCATTCACCTTATTCCATACCGACCACCACTTCCATAAAAGAACCACAATTTGTAGCTGGGTTGGCTGTCGAAAGGATCAGATTCTCCTCAGCAAATCTCTCCCAGAATGACAAGCTGCTAAGATAATGCGATAATCCTCTAAATTTAGCCCTCTCCAGCACCCCTTTACTTCTTTACATCTGAAAAAGAGATGTCCACAATCTTCGTCCAGCCTGTGACACATGGGGCACAGGGTGTCCTCCTTCATCCCCCTACGGCTCAAATTCCGCCGGACCGCCAGACTATTATGGGCTACGCGCCATAGGAACATTTTCACTTTGTTTGGGACCTTCATATTCCAAATTTTATCCCACCTGAACAGAGAGTCCCCATTTGGGTCTGGCTCCGAACTTACTGCATTTCTACCAAGCTCATTCTCCCTGTTCTGAATCGCCAATCTATATGCGGACTTAACTGAGAAGATCCCCTTTTTATCAAAGTGCCAAGCCGGTCTATCTACCATATCCTGGTTCACTCTCAGTTTTAGGATAGCCTCAGCATCAAACTCTGAGAAAACATCCTGCACTAAGGTCTCATCCCAAGATCCCAAGCTCGGGTCCATCAACTCAGCCACCTTTGTCAAAACCGTTGCCCCCTATTTGTAACAGGACGTCTTGTACTGCCATGTGGAATCCAAGGATCCGACCAGATATTCACTGAATCACCATTGCCAATGCGCCATATGAGCCCCTGTTTCAGGAGATTCACACCTTTGAGAATGCTCCTCCAAGTATAAGAAATCTCATCCTGCACCGTACACTGCAGAATACTACCATTGGGGAAATATTTTGCTTTAAGCACTTGGCCACACAATATATCAGGAAAAACCAGAATCCTCCAAGCTTGTCTAGCCAGCATGGCCATATTGAACAAATAAAGATCCCGAAAGCCCAATCCTCCCTTATGCTTAGGGAGTGTCAACTTATCCCAGGCCACCCAGTGGATCTTGTTTTTCTTATCATTCTGGCTCCACTACCACCTGCCAATCATAGAGTTCAACTCATCACACAACCCTTTCGTCAGCTCAAAGCATGACATAGCATAGGTTGGAATTGCTTGGGCCACAGCCTTTACTAGGATTTCCTTGCCAGCCTTAGATAGCAATTTCTCCTGCCACCCTTGAATACGAAGCCACACTTTCCTCTTGATATATTCAAACGCTTTCTTCCTTGATTTACCAATAGAAATTGGTAGCCCTAAATATCTCTCACTCTTTGCTTCTTGCATGATGTCAAGGACCTGTCTCACCTCATCCTTATCAACAGAGCTAGCGTTTGGGCTGAACAGAACAGACGATTTATCCCTATTGATCACTTGTCCTGAGGCTCGCTCATATGCCTGCAAAATCCTCCTCAGCTCCTGAACGTCTCCTCTGCAAGCTCTCATCAAAATCAGAGAGTCATCAGCGAAAAAAAGATGGTTAATCCTAGGAGCTTCCTTGCACACTCTAATGGGGGTTTAGATCATATACCCTCTCCATAGTTGGAAAATTGAGAATTTACCCTCCCCACTCAATGACATGTGGGGTCATCGTAGGTCACTGACACGTGAGCCAAGAGGGTAAATCTTCAATTTCCATCTAAATGGAGGGTATATGATCAATAATTCCCACTCTAATACCCTCAATCTTGCCCTCCACTTCCGCCTTCTGTAACATTGCTGACAAACCTTCCGCACAAAGAATAAAAAGATAGGGCGACAAAGGGTCCCCTTGGCGAAGGCCCCTCTGTGGGTGGATGTTGAATGAGTATTCCCCATTGACCTTGATGCAATAATTCACTGTTGTAACACACTCTATCACCTTTTCCACCCATTGCACTGTGAACCCCAATTTTAGCATCATCTTCTCCAGGAAGCTCCACTCAACTTAGTCATAGACCTTACTCATGTCTAACTTAATTGCAGCTACCCCCTGTTTTCCCCACCTCCTTTGCCTTAGGTAGTGGGTGAGCTCATACGCCAGCAGGACATTATCCGTAATAAGTCTACCAGGAACAAAGGCACTCTGAGATGGTGAAATGATCTCCGGGAGCACCAGCTTCAGCCTGTTTGCTAGCACTTTGGAAATAAGCTTGTACACTACATTGCATAAGCTGATAGGCCTTAGGTCCTTCAATTTCTCCGGTGATTTGGTCTTTGGAATTAGAACAATAACGGTATCATTTCACCCTTCCGGCATAGCAGCCCCATTAAGTACAACAAGAACCTCTTCTTTTACCTTTTCCCCCGCAAGAGACCAGAATTTCCTGTAAAAAACCACCGGCATGCCATTAGCCCCTGGGGCTTTCAGCTCACCCATATCCTTCAAAGCCACCCAAATTTCGTCACTTGAGAACGGAGCTACCAGGTTGTCATTCATTTCTTGAGTAATCTTCGCTTGAACACAATCAAGGACCTCATCATGCCGGGAACCTGCATTGGACATAAAGAGCTTCTGGTACTGATTAGCAATAAAGTTCTTTAGATGTTTTCCCTCCACCACCCCACCACCCTCATCTTTCAGCTTGCTTATGGCGTTCCTCCTTTTTCTTTCTGAAGCCTGAGCATGGAAGAATTTTGTGTTACGGTCACCTTTGGCCAACCATGTAGAGTGAGCCCGCTGCTTCCAGTAAACATGCTGCTGGTCCAGGAGACGCTCAAGCTTATAGCGCAACAAGTGCTCCTTGTTTATATACCCTTGGGAAATAGAGGCTCTCCTGATCCTCTCCAGCTCCCTTTTGGCATTTTTAACTCTCTTCTCCAACGCTCCAAGGACCTCCCGATCCCACTGCCATAACTCCCCCAACACCCGAGATTGGATTTCCATAAGACTAACCCCTCCACCTCTCATATCTTTTCCCCAAGCCTCCTCTACCCGCTCGCTACACTCCTCCTCCTCCAACCACCTCGCCTCAAACTTCTTCATGACCTCCAGAGGTTTCCTTCAATGGACCTTTTCCTTCGCACCTGGATCTGCAATGATAGGCCTATGATCTGAGTGCCGAGGATCACCATTAGTCACACAGACCAAAGGAAAGCGAGCCCGCCATGCACTATTTGCCACCGCCCTGTCCAGTCTTCCCCTAGTATAACTGGACGCCTTTTGATGATGGTTCCTCCATATGAAAGCATCCCCCACGAAGCCCAAATCATGCAGGTCACACTCCTCCAAAGCATCTCTGAACTTTACCATACTGCTCTCTGCTCTAGGAGCTCCCCCTTCCTTCTCACAACTGAAAAGAATTTCATTGAAATCGCCACAACACGCCCAAGGGAGCTTCTCACGTACAAGAAAATACTGAGCAACTTCCATGTTTTCTCCTTCTCTTCACTCCGGGGCTCGCCATAGATTCCAGTAAACCACTAAGCACACCCGTCCTCCTCCTTGATTTTGGCATCAATATGATACCTAGACCAACTCAGCACCCGCAAATCCACCTCCTTCTTCCAAAACAGTGCCAAACCACCCTTCGCCCCTACACTATCCTTTACCACCATATGTGGCATGTTCAGCTTCCACTTGAAACCCTCCATCCTTTCAGAAACAAAACATCGGGGTCCTCCTTCTTCTGGACATCCAGAAGACCACGAACTGCCGGGCCATTCCCCAACCCCCGGCAGTTCCAAGCCACAAGTCTCATTGGGACCGGCCGGGCTGACCATGCAGCCCCGCCAACAAGGAATTTTCCTCCCCCATCTCCACCTCCACTGACACAAACTGGATTTTAGCCTTCTTCACTTCTTCCTCCCCCCGGTAATCTCTCCCCTCGCTTCATGACACGACGGGAAGAAAACTGCTCCTTCGACTCCCAAGCTCGCATGCAAGCGTTTAAACAAAGACCTCAGCTTTTTTGCCTCACTTCCCCCAACCTTGGCCTGTTTAAGCTCCTCCACCAGCAGCTCCCCTTCCCTGCTTAATCCTGCAACCGCACCCTCCCCTAGAGGCGTAGAACCCACCCCATCCACCTCCATGCCGGCCTTTTCAAGAACCCCTGGCAACGCACCCTCCGGCAAAAAGACTCCTCTACCTCCTCCCTCCCCGTCTGCCAACCCAGCTTCCCCCTTCCCTGCTGCTAACCCCTCCGGATCCCCCTTACTCGCCACCAGGACCACCCTTCTCACCTCCTCCAGCTCCACCCTACTCTCCTTAACAGTACTTGTACTGTCGCCAAAGGTTAATTTTTTTTGTACCCCTCCTGTTGTAGTATTGTTAGGCAGCATCTTCAGCAAGCTCGACCCATCATCACGCAGCTCATTGTCCTCCAAAACCTTCCCCCTCCTCCCTTCCTCATTCTGTTGCAACCTCCTCCCCACCTCCCCACGCTTCCAAGAACACGACGACTTGTGCTGGTAACTACCACCTGAGCTGCTGCCCCCCGACCAGCGGCTTCGCTGATCGCGTTTCTTTGCCGGGGAGGCCCTCATCCAATCCCCAAACTGATGATCATGCACCTTCCATACCTTCTCATCACACTCCTTTTCCACATGACCCAACAAACCACAGGGGTAGCAGAAGTTTGGAAGGAATTCATATCTGAAATTGCACCAACCGCTTGGCTCCCCATTCCCATTCTCCACCATTACACCCCTGAACAGCGGCTTGCGAACATTAATTAGAGCTTTAAGCCTAAGAAAACTCCCCACAGCCGACCCATCTTCATCAGTTTCTACATCCAACGGTTTCCCCACTTTTTCCCCAATCGAACGACCTGTGCTTTCATTCATCAGACCGAGAGGCAAGTTGAAAACACGAATCCACACCGGAATATGAGTAAACTCCAAATCCTTCAGCCTCTTAGTCTCATCAAAATCCACCACAATGAGCAGATCACCTCCAAATTCCCACGGACCCTCCGTAACAGCTCTTCTCTTGCCCCCCGGCTGAAGGAAGGCAAATAGAAACATGTTATCCCCCAACTCCTTGCACCGGATACCTCTCACCGGGCACCAGATTTTGCCCAAAGTCTGCACCATCCCTTCCACAGATCCAGTTTTCATCGAGAACAGCTTGCCCATCACTGAGGAGGTCGACTGTGCTCCTCGAATCCGATCGCAGCGCTTTGATGACCTTCCGCCCTCCTCCAAAGCTTCAGACCACCCAAAAGACCCTCCAGTCCACCGCGCCGCTCGCCCCTTCTCCATCACCCCAACCCGACCACTCCTCCGACCTGCACTCGACCAAATCCTTCCCCCTCCCGAACCAGCCCTAGCCACTAACCACCTCCGCCCACTCCCACTGGACACCCCTCTTCCCGTCCCCCCTCACGGCTCACTCCGCACCACCGCCCCACCGCCTCCCCACAACACCACCACCTACCCAAAGACGACTACTCCCTCGCACACACTCCGCTCCGCCGCCGCGCCTCTCCTCGCGCTCCACTCCAACCAAACCCCTACCCTTAGCCCAAGCTCGGAATGAACTCCGACTCGAGGACTGAAGCGAGACAGCGCTGCGCGCGCCTATGGGTCTTGGAACCCTCGCGTGCTCGCTGTGGGGGAGAGGAGAGGGACAGCTAAAGCTAGGGTTCGGCTTGGTTTCTGACGCGGGGAAGCGAGGGGGGCGGCGCGGGATGGGGTGGGGAGGCGCCCGGGGAGGTGGGGAGAAGGCGGCTGGGGGCGGCGCGGGGTGGCGGTAAAAGGGGCGGCGCGGGGTGGCGGCCGGGTGTGGTTGGAGGTGGAGGCTTGCTCCGCGCGGACGGGGAAGTAGGGGGGTGGGCACCCGGGGAGGTGGGGAGAAGGCGGCTGGGGGGCGGCGCGGGGTGGCGGCGTTCGGGAGAGGAGTTGTTTGGGAGAGGAGTGTGGCAGGCAGACACTTACTGTTGTTGTGGTGGTGGTGAATTGTTGGTGGCACGCTAGCCGGCCCATCCCGCCGCAGCCGCAATAGGCCGCCCATCATCCCTACAGCCGGCCATATCTGGGCCGCCCTTTTCGAGGATGGACGGTTTAGATCCGTGCGGAATTTGGGCTGCGGAGCTTATTAGCGATCCGTTTCCGGTGCGAGTTTATGCGGTCTGGGCATCTGGCCGTCCGTATGAGTATGGACGGTTAAGATGTGTACTCCGGTTTCCTGCGCCGTGCAGCAGTGATGTTGTTTGCCTTTTTCTTTCCGCTACGACGGATGTCCTGTGTTATGGTTGATATTTTTTTAGCGTAAATGTTTTCGTGAATATATCTAATACTAATAAGCCGTTTAGAAATATGATGAAAAGATCGTTTTATTTATTTGTTTAGGATGTTATAACCATAAACTGGAAAGAAAAGACCAGTAAATAGGAGATAAATTCCCCACTCGCTCGCTGATCCACCCCATCCAAGCCATCAATCACTAAACGGACGGCCCATGATCCTCCTATCGTCCGACGCTTCCTCCTCTTCATCCACTTCCTCCGGCCCTAAACCCGCAAAACCCCAGCCCGAGCTCGCAGCCACCACCACCATGGCACCACCCGCCATGATGTTCCAAGCTCTCACCCTCGCCCCCCTTCCCATCCACCTCCCCACCGCGCGGTGCCGAGTCCGCGTACTCGCCGTCGCGGCCGACCACACCCCTCCCCCGCCGGCCTCCCCTCCCGAGCCGGCGAACAGGCCGAGCCGCCTCCTCTGGGAGCTCGCGGAGCGTAAGAAAGCAGTATCCCGGAAGAAGAAGCACCCGCTGCGCCGCTTCATCTAGATTGCAAATTGGTATTGTAGCTCGACAACCTCGTCTGTTCTTAGCAGAGCGGGGTGATTGGTTTTCTGTGTTAGCGCCTTTCGGCGTGCCTTGCCTGGTTTATTCTCGGTGGCTTTGAGTGCCATCCGCATTGTGAGTGGTTTTGTGCATTACTTTACCAAGGATGTTATGCTAGTTGATTTTAGTATTCTGACTAGTATTGGGAGACTTGGTTTAGTTTCTATTGTGGGCTCGGATTAATGCTCGATGATGTATTGATGTCAAACTGAGATTGAATTTGACAATTGAGTATAATCTGGTCTTGAGCTAAAAGATTACTTGATGTTTTATTATTGAGTCATGCAATTCATGATTGTTCTGTACACATGATTTATTCAGTCCTTAGTAGCTGTGCTCTGTGATTCACTGTGTTTCATGCTGCTTGCTTCATCTGGCTCACTAGGATTCATTGTGATTCATTTAGCTACTATATTCAGTTCACTGTATTGATATCCTCTTGTCAATTGTTACAATTGATTGTTATCAGTAGACTTTGAATTAATGATTTGCATGAAGTGAATATAAGCAAAGTTTCAGTTTAGCTCAAGGCCTAATTTACCTCATTTGGTTGTCGTCAGCGTCACCGGCCATGAACAGCCATCGGTTTGGTTGGAACCGCTCGTGCGACGGCCAAAAAGAAAAAAAAACAGATTCCACGAGTGGGCCGTGAAGCCCAGTACTAGCGCTCGTATGTTCGGACCGGGCTTTCAGACTTGGACAGCGCCTTACATCGCGCATCACAACCTAAACCCAAAAAACCTGAACCCTAACTCGGCCGCCACGGCTGATCAACCCCTCCTCCTCCTCTGCCTTCTTCCTCCTGCTCCCCGCGTGGCTCCTCCCAAATCAGCGAAAGAGGACGAATCGAGCAAATCCAAAGAAACCTGCTCCTCCGCCGATTCGCTTACTCCATCGGAGGAGGGGCTGCGAGAACAGCCGGAGAAAGATGTCGTCGCTGCGGAACGCGATCCCGCGGCGTGCTCACAAGGAGCGCGCCCAGCCGTAAGTCCTCCGACATCTGCAAATGCTTCCTGTTTCCTTTTTCATATATCTGTAAGTTGGTCGAATTCGAGTGCCATGGCGCCGCGGCCGGGTGAGCCGTTGTCGAAATTTTGAGGCGCTCTGCGGCGATTTGGCGTGGGGAGCTTCTCTGGTCTGTGCGAATTTGGGAGGACTGAGTTGGTCTTCGGATGGGTTTTGTAGGGAGGCAAGGAAGAAGTTTGGGCTTCTGGAGAAGCACAAGGACTATGTCGTTCGGGCGCGGGCTTACCACAAGAAGGAAGAAACCATCAGGGTATCACTTCTGTTCCATGCTTAATTGCTTGTATCTGGTGCTTAAACTGTATCAAACTTGGAAAAACCTTTCCATGTTAGCTGTTTAAGTTTGTGTAATTATCCAACATTCTTTGTTGTTAACTTATGTAATGATGAGTAGTTTGTGTCTTTTATTCTGTGACTTCAAGGATTTTGAGAATTGAGATTGACTCGCTGTTCCCTGATAATGAAGCAATTGGTTGTCCTTGTTGTTTGTTGTTAATTACAGAAACTGAAGGAGAAGGCAGCGTTCAAGAACCCAGATGAGTTCTACTTTAAGATGATCAACAGCAGGACCGTGGATGGAATTCATAGGCCTAAGTATGTACAGTATGGTCCCTCTAGCAGTTCAAGGTTTGATATATTCTATGTTTTAACTTGGGCTGTGTCGTGCTTTTTGTTAGGCCTGAAGCAAATAAGTATACTGAAGAGGAACTTATGCTGTTAAAAAATAAAGATATGGGATACATCCTCCAGAGTATTCAAAGCGAAAAGAAGGTTTGTGATGATGTTCAGAGCATTCAAAACAAATAAGTACTTTGTTTCTTGTGGTTCAATGCTATATTCTATTCTAATTTGAATGTGATCCCTTCAGAAAATTGAACGATTATGCTCAATGCTTCATGAGCTGGATAACAAGCCTTCAAACAAACATATTTACTTTGCTGAAGATAGGTACTGCCACTACTGCATCCGTGTTGCTTACCACTTTTGAGTTGAATTTGTAAGGTTCAATTTGAAATTGCTAGCTAGCTAAGCTTATGTCAATATTGAGATGATTAGCTGTTTTGTTTCAGAGAAGAAGCCAAAGAAATACAATCTAGGATAGAACAAAGCAGCAACTCACCTAGTTTTGGCAACATCCCTTCTCGTATAAGGAGGTAACTTGTGCTTCTCTTTGGGAATTTGGCACAGATGCGTTATATCTGTGGCTACTATTATTAGTATTATGCTTGAGAAGAATCGCTTTCACTATTGGTTTGGTGAATGACTTACTGGTCTTTAACTCTCATTCTAAACAACTTTTGTTAACAAATGCAAAAATGGTTTGACGATTTAGTTTATGTTATTCACAATTCGTGTGCATGTAATCAGGAAACTACTCTGTGATGATGTTTCATAGATGAGATGGGATTATGTTTCTCGAGCTCAAAGCATAATGTTGTGCAGTTTAGTGTATTGACTGCTACCTGATAAACTTAATACTCCCATCGTATCATTTACAGGAGAACAGCTTCTTCCTACAAGGAGTTAGAAGAGAGGAAACAAAGGGTTCAAAAGCTTGAGAAACTGTATGCAGACATGGCCCTGCAAAAAGAGTTGAAGGTACATGATCTCTGACATTTAGAATACTTCTTTTTGCTTGGGGGTAGAGAGTGTAATTGAAATAACATCATGAAAACTGGTATCAGACTTGGTTGATGTTAGATAGCTATTATCAGTTTCCACCCATTTTTTTGGATGGAACATGCCCAGTATCAGATGGAACCTTGGTGGATGATCGATATTTACACGATTTTGTGCTTTCTGAAACAGAATTTGTGAAGTTTTATGTTTACAAGTGAAAATTCTGTGAAATTCAGCCAAATCAGTGGAACTTATTCATATTTCAGCTGCAATCTAGGTCTAAAATGGCCTACATGTGAAATCTGCAAACAACTAGCTTTCTGGATTATGTGAGGGCAGGTTATTGCTGGTACTGGAGATAAGGAGATTCTGTTTCTTCTAATTAGGAATTGACTTGACCGAAAATTTATATTGTTAAGCTCTTCAGTTACTGACTTATCAAATACTGGGGCAGAAACCTGGACGCAAAAGAAAACTCCGTGAAGATGAGATCACGAACCCAACATCACAGCCTGTTTATAAGTGGCGAGCGCAACGGAAGCGGTGAGGTAGCCATCTGCCCACTTTTACTTTTTATTTCCTTGTTGACATATCAATGTTTACTTGCTGTTGTTCTTCAAATTTCAGAGGATATGGATGACTAACAAGGGGACCGTTGAGGAGTTTAAAAAACAGGATCTTTGAGAATAGGTTAAGTATTTCTAGTGGATCCAAAAGCAAATGGAACTGGAGAGTTTTTCTTGAATCCTAAAACGCACTTCCCTGTAACAGTGGCCCGCCACAACCCCCTCCCCTTCTTCCTCTTATCATATCCTTGATGATATTCGTGGTTCATGTTGGAGACCATGTACTGCTACTACTGTACCTCCATTCTTTTCTCAAAATGTTGGGCGACCAGAATCAACATGCAACGATAGTTTTGATGGATGAGTGACAACTTGAATGGTTCAATTCATGTCTCATTTGTTGTTTTCTTTCTTAACAGAATGTTTGTAATTGACCTCTAGAACTTCGATCCTAGCAACTTGATAACTTACACTCCACGATTAGCAAGCAAAGCCAGGTAATGGAATCATCTCGTCATGACTCATGGCGTCAGTCAGACAAGTTGGGCATATTTCTCAGCCGGTATTGTATCAAAGAAAATGTGAGGTTTGTACACCCTCGTAAATATCACTGCATTGCATATTTCAATACCATTTTTTGTGCTTCTCTATACACTGGCTTGCAAGTTGCAATTGACAAGGTTCAGATCTCAGCCCTAGCGGCTGAAATCCAACCCTTAGGTCCCATACTGGACTGCATATCTGCATGCAAACTAGTTCACCAAAACAAAAGGAACAAACAAAGAATACAATAAGAACTGCTTGCAAGCTTATCTAGTAATTGCAAGGGTTTCTTTTCCTGCAAACAAAGAACATCACAATCATGAAGTCCCGATAAGCAACTTGATTCACAGCACAGCAGAGCGCCCAGAAATCTAGCAATTTGATTCACAGCACAGCAGAGCCCCCAGAAATCTTGGTTCATCCTGCCGCGATTGAAGCAGGGAACAACTGAGAATGAAAGTCTCATCTCAAATACCTTGAAACAATGTAATCTGCAATTGCCATGCTTGACGTCAGACCAGGGGATTCTATTCCAAACAAGTTAACCAGCCCAGGAATACCATGGATATCCTCCCCCTGCAGTAATTCAAGTGTTTCAACTTAACGATATAGTGCAAGATAGCGATCAAACATATGTTATCAGAGAAGAACCTGAATAATAAAATCTGAAGGAGGTTGTCCAGGGCCAGAGAGCTTTGGTCGGATCCCAGAATAACCAGGTTCCAAAGACCCATCCTTGAGATTTGGAAAATACTTTCTTATTACAGGGTAAAATCTAGAACATCGGGTGGGGTTGACTGAGTAATCAAACCTGATCAACATAGATGCTAAAGTTATAAACATCTTACTATTTTCTAAAGAAGGTAACTATTTTCATAGTAACCACTGGATATGATATAACAACTGCAATAAATCTATTTGCAAATGTGGCCATCATTAGAAAGACAAATTAGATATTTGTGAACTCCATCCATTTCAATGATGCATATGACCAGCAATCATTCACAAGCTCTAGTCCTGCAGAAATCATGTTACTACTCACAAGAACTATGGTACTGCACTGTGGTGGTTGGGTACGGGTCTGAAGACCGAGAGTAGAACGCTCGCCCTCGACAGAGCTCTTCCTTGATATGGTAAAGAGATTCTAAGGCTTGACTTTAGAAGAAGAGTAAGACTAAAAACTTGTTTAATTGTTCATTGTTTGATTATGAATGATGCAACTTTTCTTTTTATATAGATGAGATTAACGCATAACAATATGGAAATTAACACAATCTAATTCAACCAATCAACTAAAAATAATATCATATTTATACTATCTAAATATAAATATATACATTTATCCATTCCTAATATGAATATATACATCTAATTATTCTCAATATGAAGATATGCATGTAACTATTCCCAATGTAAAGATATGCATGTAACTATTCCCAATGTAAAGATATGCATGTAACTATTCCCAATATAAATATATGCATAGGACTATATCCCTAAAAGATAGACGCTATTCCCAATATAAATATATGCGGATTGTGCTGTTCATGTGGCTACAGCATGTGGCACTGAGTACTGTTTGTCTTGTCTTGCCATGCAGCATGCAGCTCCATAGCATGCACCCAATTGCAGAGTCATGCAAAAACACAAATTCAACTATGTGCATCACCCAAATATCAAACAATAATCCTTGCCAGTTAGTCATCGCAAACTATAGGCCTGTTCTTTTTTGCTGCGGTTGATGGTTTTTGGCTATTTGCGACAGAGATTGTGGAAAGAGAGATACTCGCTTGTGATTTTTGATGGTACAGATATTAGGTTTTTAACGTGTACTATAATTAACTTGTAGACCATGTCTTAAAAAAAATATTCCGTTTGAAAGTTAGGTACTGTAGCAGAAGCCAAAAGCTGAAAAGAACAAGGCCTATATCAAGCATAAAACACATTAGCAAATGCCTAGTTAAGAATAATAGCATTGGCCTTCTATACATGCCAATTAAAGGTTGCATCAAGTATTGTTGGGCAAGGTATGGACAGACAACAAAAGATTTCATAACTTACAGGCTTCTTTGGTCATGGACCAAGTAAGCCTAAATGTCTGTGCATAAATACAGCCTAACCCCCGGCGAAAGAAATAGGTCAACTGCTTTGGTCATTGATTAGCTTCAATTACTTTTGCTTCAAAAACAGTGGCATGGTTAAATAGTTGAACAAACAAGTATTTGCAGCGGCTTACCTATTCAGGAAGCATGACATGTCGTCCATTCCACCATTAATCCATTCAACATCTGGGCCAAATCTAGCAAAGGCATTCAAGTCTAGCGTGACATGGACCCCTATACCGCCATCCTCTGGTAGAGGGTATATTAAGTGGCTGAAAGGACTCTTGGTTTGAGAGAGGGTGAAGTAACATCCACGGGCATAATAAGCAGGGGGCACAAATGCTTGGTCAAGGCCATGAAATCTTTTGGCAAGTGGAACTGCACTTAAACCTGCTGAATTTATCAGAAGCTTTGGAAGCAAAATAAGCTGTAAGGATACAGGAGAGCCTGCAGAATGGTTCTCCAGCTCTTTAATTTCAGAAATATGAAGCTCAAGGACTTCATCTCCAACATGCCCACTGATAACTGCCGTGTTATATGATATGGTTGTTCCTAAGTTTTCAGCATCAGCCTGCATCAGCAGAAACAAACAAGAACAAAATGTCAGTACAAGCTGGTTTAGAGTTCTGCATGATGCAACGCAGATAAAATGGACTACAATAAACATGGCCATAAGTTCAAAATTAGACATGCAGTGCAGAGGAACATAACTTCATCTTTTTCTGGTAACCATATTGGTAAAGACCCACAAAGAAAATGTTTTCGGGTTATCTAGCCTAAACTCTCCAAACATGGGGCAGGGAGCACCTTTGAGAGAAAAGACATAAAAGTTTTTGATCCTGCGTTAACTAACTAGTTAAAAAAAACTTCAATTGTGCAAAGGCCCTCTACATAAAACTTGTTTCAACTACATATACATTTTTTTCTTCTTGGAAAATGAAAAAATACTTGTAAAAGCATTAAATTTCTCCTAAGGATTGTAACTGGCTGGAAGAAAACAAAAGAAAGAAAGAATGGAATCAAGAACTGGTTTGTATGATGGTCAAGTACCAAAAGGGAGAGCATGAATGAATGAGAGTCAACTATCCCAGTACTAGGTGATAATATAGCTTTAAGACATCGAAGTTCAGGTTCCATCTCCATAGCTTGAGAACCCTCCATCATCTGAAGATCATCCACCCCATTTTCTTTAGCATTCTTGAGGAGCATGTCCAGCTTTGCAGTCTCTGCAACACCAGTAGCAACGATGAGTTTACCGAGCCGTTTATGGGGGATTTCTCGTTCTGCACAGTACTTGTAGAGCATTTCCCTTCCTCTTACACAAAGACTAGCCTACAAAAAACATTTCATAGGGAGAATCATTAACACACTGATGCGATAGGGTTCTGCATAAAATTTCATTTTTATGCAGCATAACTGTAAAATTGGGGGCCCTCCTCTAATATTCACAGGGAAGTTCTTGTCTTATAATGAGGACAAACAAAACATTATTAACAACACCAAGGATGGACAGAAGGGGTCAATATACTACAATTCTACAGGTGCATTGGCGACAGTAGTTTATTGCTAAAGTATCAACTAGAATATTGCTAGCGCAATGTGCAAAACAGAAAATAACCCAAACAGGAACGAACCTTAGCATGCCATTTTCACTTACTAGTTTTGTTCAATGAGCTTATTTCCACGATAGATGCATAATTTTCGTACTAATATTTGTTAACAATCGAAAAACCCAAGCATACGGACACTTAAGAGCCTGAAATGCTCTGATCAATGTCATTATCCAACGTGGTGAGAACTAAGAACCGATCTGCAAATGTTTTGTATGAATAAAGCCTAGCACTTTCCTAATACAAGTTACAGTACGAACAGCTCAAATATGGAATCACCAGAAATCCAACATATTTCTTATCTCCAGTGTTACAATGTAGAATCCCCATCCCCTTCCCTATAACCAGAAAAGGCTGAATCTTTTCGAAATCCACTAATTACAATGCACCATCTGGAACAAATTTCATATATATATATATATATATATATATATATATATATATATATATATATATATATATATATATATATATATATATATATATATATATATATATATAGGAAAAATATCATTTACACCCGGGTAGAATTTTTCTCTTCACATGCTTACACAGGGATGGCGTAAGAACAGGCAAGGATTTTCCATGTAACCATTTGTCACGTCAAAAAAGTATTATGCAGCCATCACTTATAATTGAGGTAACTGAAATCGTGAACAAGGCAGAAGAATTGGGATGTACTTGGATATCAAGACCAGCCCATGGGCGATCAGGTTGTGTCTTCTTTAACCATAACCATCTCATCCTCAAAGCCCAACCAAACACTTCTAAATCAAGTATCCCCAGACCACCAAGATCAATTGGCCTCTTCACTCGTCCCCAAGCAATAAGGCAATGTCCACCATTCACTTCCTTGCGACCTTTCCAAAGAAAGGCTCTTCAAATCTTGTCAATGGATTGGATAGCCCATTTGGGAAATTCTAATACAATGAGTTGAAAAATAGGCATTGCCGTGAGTACTGCGCGAACAAAAGTGGCCCTCTCAGCCGGATGCATCAGTTGTTTTCCATCTAGGTAGCGCGAACAAGAGTGGCCCTCCCAGCCAAATGCATCATGGCTGCTTTCCATCTAGGTAGCTTGTTTGCTATCTTGTCGATGATTGCATAAAAATCAGCCTTGTAAAGCTTTTTAATGGACAAAGGGAGCCCAAGGTACTTACACGGGAAAACTTGAACTTGGCAAGGGATGAAAGTTTGTACTACCTCAATATCCTGCGCTTGGCATTGAATTGGGCTTACCGAGCATTTACTAATATTAGTGACCAGCCCCGAAGCTTCACCAAAAACTCGGAGAATTTCTTTAATCATTTCCATATCTTCCACACACGGCCGTAAGAACAGCACTACGTCATCGGCATAAAGAGAAACCTGCTGGCTTGAACCTCGTGAGAGAAGGGGCTGTAAAAGGCCAACATTACTTGCCTTGTTGATTAGAGCATTAAGCACATCCATGACAATAATGAATAGCATTGGGGATAGAGGATCGCCTTGTCGTAACCCCTGTTGATGATAGATCACTTCTCCTAGCACTCCATTCACCACCTTCAATCGCTCGGGTGCGTTCCAATTTATGTTGGTTAAAGGAAGGGGACACTAATACGTCCTTTTTTCATCAGCAAGCTAGATACAGGAAGAGAAAGAATTTTATGGCAAAGGTCAAGGTGGGCGATAATATTATTACTGGTCAAGTTAAGAAGCAAGATGCAGCTTGGGATTTCTACTCTAATCTCCTCGGTACAGTTTCGCAGCGGGATTGTACGTTGAATTTACAATCCTTTTATCAGGACCCCCATGACTTGTCTTCCTTAGAGATGCTTTTTTCTGAGGAGGAAATTTGGACAACAGTTAAGTCTCTTCCTTCGGATAAGGCACCTGGCCCCGATGGCTATACGAGACGCTTCTATAAAAGCTGCTGGAGTATCATAAAAATGGACCTCATGGATGCACTTAACCGGGTGCTTCAGGGAGATGCGAGCAGATTGTTTTTGCTTAATTCGGCTTTCATTACTTTGCTGCCCAAAACACCGGATGTGTTGGAAATGAAAGATTATCGGCCAATAAGCTTGGTGCATAACTTTGCAAAATTGATCACCAAATTGATGGCCAACAGGTTGGTTTCTCAACTAAAAAATTTGGTCTCCCCCAACCAGAGTGCCTTTATTAAAGGAAGGTGCATTCATGATAATTTTCTACTGGTCCAACAAACAGCAAGATTACTCCACAAGCAAAAGGAACCTCGCGTGCTCCTCAAATTGGATATATCTAAAGCCTTCGACTCGGTATCTTGGGCATTCTTGTTACAGGTTTTGAGACACCTGGGTTTTGGCCCCATTTGGTGCAACATTCTAACTTAAACGAATTTGAAGTACTCCTTTATCACCTTAGATATACTCATATACTAATTATAAGATATTCTAATGTGAACAACATGAAACAATTACAAGAGAGTCCATAGTTTTTAGCGTATTTTATAAATACCTTTATATACGCACATAAAAAGAAGTATATCGAAAAAATGTATATACCACCTCTAAAAAATTATTCGTATTATCTAGATGGTCTTAAATACTCGTATACTACACATACATACTCTCCGTTACGCGAGATGCTCTCTACGTTGTGAGATACTATATATATGTACGTATAGTATCTCGCAACGTAGGGAATATCTCGCGTAACGGAGAGTATGTACATATAGTATACGAGTATTTAAGATCATCTAGATGGTATGAACAATTTTCAGAGGTGGTATGTATATTTTTTAGATATACTCCTTTTTATGTGCGTATATGAATGTATTTATAAAATACGCTAAAAATTATAGACCTCTTTACAATTTTTTCATGTAGTTCACATTGAAATATCTTATATTTAGTATATGAGTATATCTAAAATGATAAAGGAGTATTTTAAGTTTGTTTAGGTGGTATATTAGAGGTGGGTGTAATTACACCCGGGTGTAAAAAGTATTTTTACTATATATATATAACCCCAATCGGGGAGTGCAATAGAGAACCTGAGATCCGATGCGAACAATCAGTCGAAGGAGCGGAGCGAGGGCGCACTCACTCTAATGGCTTACCTTTCGCATGATGGGTCAGCGAGGAAATGGGAACAGCAGCTTAAGCCATTAGGTGTAGGCGCTTTCCAGAGGTGGAAGATTTACGTTCTTCCTATTTGACTCGAAACCGATCGATCTAGCCATGAGCAGGTTGAAGAGAGCTCTAACAGGCCTTGGAGGACCGAACCCACGTATGCGGCAAAATACGGGGATGACTTGTGGCTTGGGGTGAAAGGCCAACCAAGATCGGATATAGCTGGTTTTCCGTGAAATATATTAGATGTGGGTAATTACACACCCGAGTGTAAAAAATATTTTTCATATATATATATATATATATATATATATATATATATATATATAATCCCATCATGAGTCACCAAAAAGCTAACTGTTCTGATGTTCTGCAATACCACTGAGCGAAACTCTTCCAACTGACCGAAATATTACAATAACCCAGAATCACTAGTAGTTCAGGTTGCAATTATGCACAATTCGATCAGTAGCCTTAACTTTAATTTCAGCTGTCTCCCCCCACGATGCAAGCCCAAATTTCCTCCACCACATAGCGGGCAGAAATTTGGAATCCTTCTGCACGACTGGAAAATTCTACAAAGCCAAAGCCACGGCCCCGCAGGAAAGGGCGCACCTTTAGGCTGCGGGGAGGGTAGTAGATGCCGGCGTGGATGACCTCGCTGTTGCGGGAGCTGGTGCCGGTGCCGAAGCTGGAGGCCGCCTCGACCACCACGACCTCGCGCCCGGCCATCGCCAGCGCGCGCGCCACCGCGAGGCCGACAACGCCGGCGCCCACCACGACCGCGTCCGCCGCCACCCGGGGAGCTCCGGTGGCGAACACGGCGAGGCCTCGCCGGCGGCAGGTCCCCGCCAAGCGCCGCAGCGGAAGCATGCTCGGCTCTCGACCGCTCGTCCGGGCTCCGGGCCGCGGAGGTTACACAAGGTGGTCGAAGCCACAAGCTGCTGCTGGGCTTGGAGTCCTCCGGGCCACTCGGCCCGCATCAAGCATAGCCCGTTTGTGCATCTTGACATGTCTGTAACTTTGTTTTTTTTTTTTTTGCGACGAGTTTGTATCGCATTGTCTTGTTGGATTTTTGCGACCTTAAAATGGTTAAGGTTGTTGTCTTCCAGTAGAGAATTGAGAAGGAGCATGATGCTGACAAACATGGCAACAACATTCGTTATGTTGTCACTTCGGTTCGGTGTACCCAAAGCCTATTTTTTGATGGGGCGGTGTTGTTTACATGAACATCAATCAATGCAGATCTCCACATTCATCCCGTGGACGCAAGTATAACGGTAATAGAAGTACTGTGGGACACTGGGACGAATTCTAACAGTACAGCTTCTGCTTCAACGGCTGCCTCTCCCCCCCCTCCTTATCCCTCTCTCTCAACTCTGCTGTTGTAGTATCAACGATAACCGATTAGAAAGAAGATGAATAGAAAGTTCTAAAAATATTTGCTCTAATTCTAACAATTAAAACAAAAGGATTAATAAATAAACCTAGCATAGGTTTCTATGGCACCACAAATTATGTATCTACCAAGTGCAATTTTATCTACATAAGATATGGCTAATTAATAGCTAGAAAAATAAATATGGAAGAGCAAAGACAAGAAATAACTACGATGAAGACACGCGATGTTTTCCCATGGTATCAAAGATTTGCCGATCTTCACTAATTCACGTTGAGGTAAATCCAAACGAATTGAATCGGCTCTACGAATTAAGTCTAACAACCTCAATCCACTATGGTTACTCTTTCTCCGCTACAGAGATGGTGAGCACCAAATCACTCACAATTAACGCCCACTCACAATTGACCCTAGGCCTCTTCACAAGCTTTTTGAAGAAATCACCGTGCAAACTCCTTCCAAATCGTCAAGATGTCGGCAAGTACCAAGAGTAATAAACCACAGTGTTTGCTTGAAAAGAAACAAATGCCAAAATGATTAACGAATGACTCAATGCATTTAAATGCTCTTCAACTACTAAAAAATAAGAAACATGAACAAATGAGTAGAAGAGAGTGCACACATCTCTAGTGTATTCAATGAGGTCATAGATGCATGCCCTTATGCTGGTGAGAGTGTATTTATAAACCCTAACCATAAATTTGACGGTTTAGAACAAATTGTAGAAAAATTCAATAGGTGTGGTTCTTCCAACGTCTCATCGCAATTATCTTCAACTCCTTGTTAAGGGCCCAGTGTAGCTTATCCTACCAAAGATCCACGTAGTTCATGTCCAAGCCATAGAGTGAAACTCTGCACTCCATGTACTAAAAAGGTGTTGCATGTCATGGTACTTAGAGATGTACAACTCGGACATCTATAGGGCAGCCTTTCACTACACACTTCATTACATAATTGGCTAGGTTGGACCGGTGCACTCGGTACACATGGCTAATCGACAAGGCGTACTGTGCAATAGCTTGTTACATAGCCGCCTTGCTAAGGAAGCATTGCCCAACTAGGCAAGTGTCAACTTGAAACCCCCACTGGGACGCTTCTTGCAGTAGTATGAGGGAATGCATTGCAACATCATAAAGTTTGGAGGACACATAGGCACCTTCGATGACACAATTCCCCTGGGTGGATCAGCCATCTATTGTGTGTCGTCGTTGGTATCATCGGAGCCTGGGTCGGTGTCCTCGTCGGACTCCAACCCGAGTGTTTGGTCCGGTAGACACTCATGGCAGTCAATGCAAACTGACCACCACATGCTCGCCTCGTCATTTGGGATGAAATCAGGGGTGAGTCTTCCCTTTGATATTGCACATTCAGTGGTACCTCCTTGAAGCTCTGCATGTGGTTCTCCGAGTGTCGAGGAGCCAAGCTCATCATCATTTTTCGATGCTAGACGCACGAAACTCAGGTACACCAACGGTCTCCCGTAAATGGCTACCTCGGGCTGGGAGGCAATTTACATGTATCGCCTCCATACTACAGTGCCATTCACCTTCACAATCTCCCACACACCATTTGTGCAGGCGATCCCCTCGATTGCAAGTTTCATCGCCATTGCCTCTGTGGCGAACTCCTCCGGATGCAACTTCAAAGCTCATGAATATTCATAACACTAAGCCCCTCGGCCCGGAGCACCTTATATTGGCATGTCAATAGGTCCAATTCATACAAAACCATCGTCATAAAACATTATCAAGTGTTCTATATCTACGACTACCTAAAGCCACAACAACCAGATCTGCAGTAAGTGTTACAACAAAAAATGATGACAAGCAGCATGCAACTTAGTGATTACATGTGTATAACTACATACGAATAATTCATTAATTACCGATAATTTAATTACCCATCCAGAAAAAATTACAAGTGTTTCATTACCATCATCCTTACCACTTAATTACTTAGCACTAACTCATTACTTAACCCTAACTATTGCCACTACAGATATTACGATTGTTTAACTACGTACTACCATACAATAACAAATTATGGGTACCGTACGTATAAAAAAATAGTAAAAAATATAGATAAATTAATATGACCTACTTACTTCATAATACAACTACATTAATTACGACTAACTAAATAACACTAATTAACTAAGACTATAGGAGTAACATCGAAAGTATGCGATAAAAATTTACCTATCTTTCGAGAAGAAGTCAGCACTGCCGCATCCTTCTGCCGCGCCCTTAATGAGCTATGCGCTAGCTTCTCAAAGTAATGACCTATGCACTCTTAATTTTGAGTGACGACAGCGAGAATGACTTTCTACGATGACCGACTGAGATGAGCGATGACCAACTACGAGAGATTTGTATTTATGGTTGAGCGAAAAGGAATCCGGTGCGCTCACGCTGCAAATTAAGGACTCCTTGTCAACACACAACACTTGGGGTGAGGGGACGTTATGGTAATACTGATAAATGTGCAGATAAGAGAGTAGGCGAGGGGAGACGGCACGGACATAACGACATAAGTGCGGAAGAGGGAGCGTGTGAGGAGGGACGGCACGAATAGAGTGATAATTGTGTGAAGGATGAAGCAAGCAAGAAAAGATAGTAGCAACGGACTGACATATATGTGAAGAACAAATGTTAAGCACTGCAAAAGATGCCTACCACATGATGGCGATTCAATCGTTAATTAAATGAGCACCGCATATCGCTAATTTCAAGATTGAATTAATATAAATTAACATGATGAAACTGCAGTTGTGGTAACACTAGGTCACTTTGCGTATGTTTGAACTAACTGCAGTCTCTTAAAAAGAAAACTAGCAGCAGCCCCTTTCCACCCTGCTAACATGAATGCTATATTTTTGGCCATTCCTTTTTCTTCAATTAATTTGGTTGGCAGGTTAAGTTGGCATCATTAGTGTAGCATACCAGCATTAATTTGATCCACCAACCTGATCGACTTCTGCTCAGGAAAGGAAGTTGGGAATAATTCTCACAGCTTTTCGGGCTTGGACATCTCAGACCAATTCCATTTCAATTTACATCATATATCCACAAGCTACAGCTAATCGATGTATTGAACAATCGTACAGGGTACAGCTATGTTTGCCAACTTATGGCCAGTCAAGCCGTTAATAGCAACTTCTCCAAACTAAAATATCACCTAACTCACAAGACTAGCTAGTATACCAAAACCAGCTGGAACCAGCTTGTTTCTCCCAAGATTTCGATACAGTTCCAGTGTACCGAAAACATGAGCATTGTTGCGTGAGGTTGCCTTTGCCACCATTGCCAAGGCTGACTTAGTATAAATGAACTATTCTTTTGAGTCTGGTTAATATAACACAAGGAAGCAAGCAGAAACTGCGTAATAGTGCAGATGACAATATCGATCCAGTCATTATATAAGTAGTTTCATGTTTACGTTCACAGACAGAAAGCATTCTGCTACAACATACAACTTTCTTGCTGAGAGCAAGGCACAAATAAGAGCTATGTAGGGAGGATTACAAAGTGGCAGATTCAGACCTAACATAATCTATATCACCCGGTTTTCAGTAACCTTGTACGCCCATCACTTTCTAGCATTCTTTTCTTCATGTTGCCATCTAGCAGTTGGTATCATATACAGCCAGGCCTTGTAGTTCTGGACCTTCCAAGCGTGGGTTCTTCTCGAAGCTGCAAGCAAACAGAATGCACACAGGTCAACTTGTTGGCACCTAAACCAAAAATAGAGCTCAACAAAATGGAACACCAACGGCATAACAGGGTACAATAGAAACTGGAAAATGAATACTAGTAAAATGCACTACGAGTATACAACTTTATGACCATGTACTTTGCAGTTTGCATAATTTCCATTAAAGAAAAGTAGTACAGTTCTACTTTTCGTATGAGCAGAAAAAAGACAAACTGTCAACATTCTATTCTTGCCATTGATCCATATATATATATATATATATATATATATCTCGAATTCAAGGCAGCACCACTAGGTGGACTGCTACATCCAGCAGTATTCCTAGCAGCACCCAATTAAGCAAGACAAAAACAATGAAGTCTCAAATTCCTGAAACACAGATGCCCTTTCAGAATGATAAGATCCTATCCTTTTGAATCGATAACTGGAGATTATCCGCTTCATTATTAACAAAGCGGTCAACCAAACTAACATTACAAATAATGAGGTATTCACCCAAAAAAATTGCAATGGCCTCCCCAAAACACTAATGCTGTTCGGAAAGGGGGGATTTGGATCCAAATCCTTAGGATTTAGTTCCTAAAAATTCCTAGAGCAACCCCCCTCTTCCAAACAGGCCCTAACATGTTTGCAACCATATAACACATAGTGGCTGTTGATTTGTTATCGAGGAAACGCTAAATAAAAATACAAATGGATGTAAAATACAAAAGAAAATACAGTGCAACATACTAACGATGCTGAACTGACAAACCAACAAGAAAATTAAATGTAATTTTAGGATCCTCATATGGGCCGCCCAAATCATTACAGGTGTGATTTAATTTACCCTTTTAAAGTATTGGTTGAGACATTCAACTTAAAAACTAAAGGTTTCCTCTTCATATTCAGTCAAAGTTTTTATTAGTTCTGAAAATTCCAGTGTGAAATTGAGCATATCTAGAATATCTTTGAACATATCACAATACATTACTACAAAGGCAGTAAAACTTACTTGCTCAGAGGAATGTGCTCAAATGGTCCATATGTGGGAATCGTTCCACACAGATCATTACTAGAAACATCACTGAAAGAACAAGGGAGCGGAGATTGTCAAATGGAAGATCCACATGGAGTGAAGTAAACACTCAGCATTGGAAGTTGAATTGCACTTACACTACTTTGAGACTAGATATTCCAGCCAGCTCCCTCGGAATTGGCCCAGTCAAACGATTGCCATTGAGCCGCCTACCAAAGCACAACCATGTGTTAGCAAGATACAATGATGTGGAAATAAATTAAAAGTTGGAAAACCTCACTAAAGACCACAAGCCATAGGCACAGCTTAAAATATGCCGATATACATAACTACAGTATTACATCTCAAAATACAAATGGAATAGCCCTAGCAGCCCACAACCATTTGAACGACACAGTACGTTCATCTTCAGCAGAATCAGCATCAAATCCACATTCAGTTGCAAATATGTGACAGATAGCATTTGACGAACATAAACTTACAAGAATACAAGGGACTTTAAATTTCCAAGTGCCGGAGGTATAGTTCCCGAAATGTTGTTCTTGTACAAGTCCAAGCTAATAAGGTTCTTCAAATTACCAAGTTCCAATGGGATCGCTCCTTGAATGTTATTTTTGTAAAGCTCCCTGTTGCAATGCTAATGGTCAATACTACCGCATTGCATTGAGTCATTGAGATGAATAATTAAATGAACAGCAAATGGTCAATAAACATATATCTATTATGAATAGTTCTTGTATTTATCATGAGGCCAATGGACTAATATATATATACACGTACAAGTATGACATACATGCAGGTAACCCCTTATACAATAGGGGAAATACACAAGTAACAATACACATCTAACACTCTCTTAAACTTATAGTAGATCAACAACATAAAGTTTGAAGATATAAAAGTTGTGCTAGGCTTGGTCTGTGCCTTTGTGAAGAAGTCTACTAACTAAAACTATAATGGCACATACTGAAAAGTAATAATTTGACCGTGCATCTATGTCCTCATATAGAAAGCATCAACCCCAATATACTTTGTAAGCTTATGCTTCACTGAATCTTTAACAATGCTAATAGCACATGTATTGTTAGACAAAAGAGAAGTCGGTGCAGAAACAGAAGCACTAAAATTCTCAAGTAATCAACGTAGCCAAGTAACTTCCGCAGTCAACAAATTCATAGCTCGCAACTCAGCCTCAACACTCGAACAAGAAACTGTTATATGCTTTTTAGTCTTCCAAGCGATGAGAGGACCACCAAGCAAAACACAATAGACAGAGAGACCGACAATTAGAGTGATCACTAGCCTAGATGGCATCAGAATATACCTAGAGCTATAAAGAGCTAAAGTGAGGGAAAAAGAGATGATGTCACAAAGGTATCGTAGAACACAGAGAAGATGACTATAATGAAACTGAGTAGGAGCAGAAACAAACTAATTCAAGATATACACAAGGTACAAATAAGCCATCATTTGCCTTAGGGGTAATTCAGACATTTGCCAAATCAGCTACTACTCCAAAACCAAAAGCTCCACCCGAATCAAACACCTCCCACTTTCAGCCACTACTATTCCAAAGCCAAAAGCCAGAAGCTCCAGGCATTTCGAACGCTCCCATAAACTCTAAAGAAATAGAACATGCACAAAAGGGCGCCATGGGGAGAACAGCAAATGGATCCTACATTGCTACTATTCCTACATACATGTCAAACCTAGGATAGAAGGCATTAGCAACTTAATGTCATGAACGAGTTGTAGGAGGCACTGGCGAAGAGCAAAAAATGGCATCTTATCTAACTGTTCAACCTAGGATGGCAGGCATTAGTTTATAATGGAAGGCACAGATTAGCTTCTTTTAGCCCTCGACATCTTAAAGTCCGTTCCTCATCAGAATGGGTAAAGCATGTCCCTATAATTCCCTTTTGGTTTTTAAGTACATATCTACCTGCTAGAAATACTAGAAATGGTTCAGAAATCCATTACTTTATTAACATAGGTTGTGTTAACAGTACAACAGCTACAGTAATACAGTACATAGAAGCTCCAAAGTAACAAAAGTGGAAGATTCAAAAATAACTGAATTTTATAATACAAATTTTGAAATCCAAACAAAATTTCACCTGGAACATAAAAGGGCCTATCCCAGTTCAAAGCCCTTACTAATTATAACAAAGCTAATATAAATTGCATGTATGCAAGGTATCTCTTATAGGAGATATAGCCCATCTGTGAAGTACACCTGCTCTGATGGTTGCAAGAGCAGCATATCAGTCCAAATTACAAATTAATCAAGGGTGGGGCAAAAGTAGTGTAATCAGTGTTCCCCTAAGCGGCCGCCTAGCCCGCCTAGGCGCTAGGCGAGGCCTCCCCGCCTATTATTTCCATGTAATCGGCTGGCTAGGACTGCCTAGGCAGTCAAAGGTGGTCCAAGGCGGTCCTAGGCGGGCGAGGCATCACAAGGCACAACAGCTCCAGGCACGGTCAACGGTGATCCAAGGCAGCTAAGGCGGAGATGAACGGCACCTGGACTTAGAAGGTTGGGGGTATAAGAGGCGGCTCAAGTGTTTGCTCTCCCAAACCCAATTTAGGGTTGGGGATTTCATCTCCCTCCGCCTCCCCTGCACCACATATTCCTCGTCGCCGGCCGAATCTACCTCACCGCCGTCGATTTCTCCTCCCCTGCCACCGACATCGACCTCCATCCTCTAGGTACTGCTGCTGCTTCCCTCACCAACATCCTCCTGCCACTGCCTGCTGCTTGCTACTTGCTGGAATCGACGTTGTGGCCATCAATCTTTGCTGGCTCCAACGCCATCGACTTGCTGTGGGCCATGGAGACAGCAGAGATAGGCGGCGGTATGGAGGTAGCAGAGAGACAGGGCAGGGTAGGGCATGGAGATAGGAGAGGCTTGATGTGCTGCTGTGCCCCTCACCTCCTCACCGGCAGCAGCCACGCTGGGCCTGCATGGGCTGGACTGGGCCTCTTCAGTCCCATTCTTTTTCCTTTTTTTCTCTCTTCTCCTTTTCTTGTACGCTGCCTAGTCCTTCAGAAGTGCCTGTAGCCTAGGCGGTGCCTAGGCAGGCTAGGCGCTAGGCGGCCACCCTCCGCTCATCTTCCGCCTAGCGCCTAGGGGAATACTGAGTGTAATGATCAGATGCTATTATTGGTGTTTTGCAAATTGCAACATATATGGGACTCGCCAACTACTTCAAGGAATGCATAACAGCATTTATAAATGATAGAGAAGTGTATGTGTCAACAGCAGTAGAACAAAAATAATATGAGCAAGTTTGAACTTCCTATTGTGAGCAACTAGCAAAAAGAACCAAACCACATGGAGAAGAACTTACAGATATTGCAAATGCTCCAATTTCCCAAGCTCGGGCACCAGATGACCAGATAAGTTCAAATTACCAAGATCTCTGTGAGAGGGGGCATCCCAAGCAAACAATCAGATGAAGATAGTCTTGTGAAATTTCAAGCTCATATACAATACAAGAAGTCATCCATAGGTCTTTTTCCAACAAAAAAAATGTGTATGTCATCGGTTTTCATATATACAGCAATAAATATAAAATTCTGACTAATTTTTGTACCTGGAGGGTTATTATTTGGACCAACTCTGCACACCGATGACAGTAAGAAGAAAACGTCAAAAAAAATTGAGGCATACCATGCTCCATCTGCAAAGTAGGTAATGTTTTCGTAGCTTTTGGACCTTATCATCTTTTTCCTTCTAAATTGTCCCAGCTTCCCTCTTAGCCACCCCAAATCCTTGACCATGTCAAACTTCAACCATAATCCCCCAACTAACAAAAAAAACGTCAGAACACTCTCGTTAAAAGTGACACCTTTCTGATCAGGAGCGTAAAACTCTTTCCAGTCTTCATCGCCACCACTAATCTACATCGCACTTGCCTTCAGTGCCCAAAAAATCTAAATCACACACTACGTTCACAAACTCATCAGTTTCATACCAACTTGCTGATCAAATCCAGCTACTAACTCCAAGCCAAGCCACAATACCAAATCCTCGAGTAAAAAGCTGAACCTAGCACTAGTTTCTCCTCGTGCCAACAAATTATGGGTAGGAATCAAATCAACAGAACCGCAACGAAATCGCTTGCTTCTCCATAGACGCGAGCTCAGCGATCCGATTCCCCGTCCACAGACCACGGCCCCAACTCAAACCGAAGCGAGGCGTAGAGGGCGAGAGAGAGCGCGCGCGAAGGAGGAGGGGCTCACAGGCGGGTGACGCGGTTGTCGCGGTCGCAGGTGACGTGGAACCAGGTGCAGGGGTTGACGAGGGTCGGGTCCCAGCTCTGCAGGACGCCGCCGGGGTCCCGCAGGCTGCGGCGCAGCGCCGAGAGCGCGTCGCCCTCGGAGTTGGCCCCCGCCAGCGTGAGGACGAGCGCCGCGGCGATGGCTAGGGCCAGGGCACCGGTCTCCGCTGCCGCCATGGGAGGAGAGAGGCCGCGGGAGAGATCGGCGGCCGGATCTGGACGCGGAGAGGCAGCAGCAGATGGGGGAAGGGAAGGGACGGGCCGGCAGGCAGGAGGCGAGAAATGTGTAGTGCTCGTATTTTGCTAGGCTGGTGCTAGAGTACTAGTAGCACATTTGTATTGCTCGGCGTGTCGTGTCGCGCGTGTGAGAGCTGCCTGTGCTGCATGTAATGAGCCCAGTGTAGTAGCGGAGCGGACGGACTTGTACGCACGCTGGAAAGCGCCGACTGGTTGGTTGACTTGAGTCTGCCGCTGGGTCTTTTCGGCTGTTTTGGCTACACCCCACACGGCTTCAGCCTTTTTATTTCTAAAATTTAATTTTTTAAGTTTTTAGTTTTTATTTTTTCGTATTCCTTTACATTGTCTTTTAACGATGTTTTCTAATTTTTTTATTTTTTTACTTTCTTTTTTTACTCATAAAAAGTTAACAATCGTTATCATAAACAACACACAAAAACCCCGTAGCCCAGGCTGTTAGCCCTTTAGGTAGCTTTTTTTCGGTTTCTGCTTCTAGCTTCTGCTTTTTTTCACTATTCAGTATTTTGTCTTTTTCTGAATTTTTTTAGATATTTTAGGATTTTTTGTATTTTCTTTTTTTCCGTGTTCCTTTATATTGTCCCTAATGGGTTAACATTTTTTTCTATTTTTACATTTTTCTATTAAGCTTCTTTGCCAAGCTTGTTTTTAGGTTTAAGGTGAAGAAGACCAAAAGAAAAGCATCTTCTCATAGAAGCTGGAGAAGCTGTTTATAATAGGTAAGGTGCCTCTTTGGCCAAGCTTCAGCCTTGTATTTTGGACTTTTAACTTTTGATTTCTTCAATAGTCCAAACAAACAAAACGTCTTCTCAAGCAATTTCTTTAAATAGATTGTTAAACCTAAAAATATGTTGTAATAGTCCCACATTGGTTGTGGAAGGGCAAGAGACCTAGTTTAAAAGTGGGGAAGTCTCTTATCTCATTGGCTAGCTTTTGGGGTGAGAAGACCCTTACGATCCAACTAGTGGTATCAGAGTAAAATTGCAATGGCATCAGATCGGGATCGTTTCTCAGGTAAACCACTTTTTTTTCGATGGATCCGATTATCTTTATTGAAAAATTCGTATGGAGGTCTTTCTGCAAGCACAAGGTAATGCAATTTGGTAAAAAGTTAAAAATCCATATATTGTGCCTTCTGTTGTTACTACTGAAAATTCTGCTGATGTTGAAGCTAATGCTAAGCCTAGAAATATTTTGTTGTAAGGTCTTAGTAGAAACGAATTTGTTAGAATTGCTCATATTAAATCTGCAAATAAAATTTGGACTACTTTAGCTGATTATCATGGACGTTCTAAATCTGTTAAAGGTGTTCGTCAGAATCAATTCAAAAAGGAGTATTCTAAATTTGAGATAAAACCAGGAGAATCAGTAGATACACTTTTTGACCGCTTTAATAAAATTATTAGTGATTTACAATTTGTTGATGTCACATATTCCGATTCTGATAATGCACGTCAAATTCTAAATGCTTTGGATATATCTGTTTGGAATGTATTAGTCACTACTATTAATCATTCTGTTAATATGGAAACACTTACCTTGAATGATCTGTATTCTAAGATGAAAATACATGAAATTGATGTTTTGGGCAGGATAAATAAGAACAATTCTTTAGGCTTAGTGACTAACCAAGCTGACAGTTCTTCTAGTTCCTCTACTATTTCTTTGTCCGCATTATGCTCTATTTCAGATGAACAATTAGAAGAGATTCCAGAAGAGCAGCTTGTACTTCTCTCTAGTAGGGCGACCAAGGCAATTTACAACATCAGATCAAAACGAAGAGGAGGCCCAATTAGATATTATGAATGTGGTGAGCTAAACCACATCAAGATGAATTGTCCCAAACTGAGGAGCAAGGATGTCAAGGATGACAAGGCACCAACTCGTCGCTCTCAATTCAAGTTTGACTCAAGCAAGAAGTGCAATTACCGCAGAGCCGTTAATAAAGTACTTTTAGCTCTTGAGGAGATTGATTTGAGCGATGTTGATACTGGAAGCGACGATGAGGGCAATGGCAAGAAGACAAAGGAAGTATATTTCATAGGGATGTGTTTTATGGCCAACAGTGAGGAGCTCAACGATGATGATCTTTACAGTTATCCTGATGAGGTAAAACCTTCATATACTGATTTATCTCGTGCTATGCTTAGATTGACAGAAGAGCTCAAAAAGTATAAAAAGAAAATTAAAAATCATGACTTTGTTATTGAGAGTTTAAATTCTGAAATTAATAGACTTAAAGCTTCTATTCCTTATGATGAATTTTGTGAGTCTTGTAAAGTTTTGCATTCTGAATTAGAAAAAGCTAGAACAATCAATACATCAAACTTAATTCAACTTAGTAATGTAATTGCTAAATTTAATGAATTAAGAATGATACATGATTCTTCTAATAAAAAGTTAAAACTTGTAAATGATGAAATTGAAAAATTCAAGTCTAGTTCTTCTGTATGTTTAGAGTCAAGTAATTTAAATGCTAAATCTAAAACTTGTTCTAAGTGTGAATTGTTAGAAACTAGACTTAACTCATCTCAGGAAACAATTCAACATATGCTTTATCATGAGATATCTTCTTGTACTAATTATCCTAAATTTAACATAGAAATAGAAGTTTTGACTAAACAACTCAATGATTTTGCTGAAAAAGAAAGATTGACTCAGTCTAGTGCCTCTAAATATCTTGTGAATGAATCCTTTATGTGTTCAACTTGTTCCACTTTAACTAAAGAAAATGAGTACCTCAAAAATACTTTAGAGAGATTCTCTTTTAGGAAGAAAAATTTAAATATGATTCTAGACAAATCAAAAATAAGTGTGAAAAATCATGGTCTCGGATTTAATTATGTTGAGCATACTAAGAATAATCCTCCTAAGATTGTTCAACTTCTTGAACCTGGAAAAATTAAAATAAAATCTGAACCAAAACAAACGGTGTTTGAATCTGCTGGTTTTATGCAAAGTTTAGTTCCTAATGTTGCAGGTGCTAGCTCATCATCTCAAAAGACTTCTAATTATGTTAGATTTCATTGCACCTATTGTGGAAAAAATAGACACTTACATGAATTCTGTTTTAAGTGTGCTAAGAAAGAGAAGAGAGAAAAATTGAATACTTTAAAACAAAAACATGCAACATCTTTTGTTTCTAGAACTCATGCGAAAGCTAGGTTTTTAAAAAATTATTAAGGTGATTTTAAATATACTTCACGTGTTGGATTGGGATATAATTCACATTCTTTTTGGCGCTCTGATCGTTCACATGCATGTGATTTTGGCGCTAGTCCTATTTCTGCTCTTCTGCGTCATGTGTCTCAATGCTGGATTCTTAGATCTTATTTCACTAACCCCAGTACTGTGACACCGATATTTCCTATGATGTAGGTATAGTTGATGAGGAAGGGGAACACATAGCTAGTGGATTCAGGTTGTTCGAGGCATATGACCGGTGATACAAGATGGTTCTCCTCCCCCACCAAGGCATCCAGTGATGAGTTGATCACTTTTGGGGATGCTTCAACAGGCATTGTGATGGCAAAATGTTCAGTGCGCGTTAATGATAAATTCATTCTCAAGGACGTTGCTCTGGTAAGTAAATTGAAGTATAATTTGCTCTCAGTTTCACAGTTGGTAGACGATAACCTTGAAGTGAGCTTTAGGAAACATGCTTGTAGAGTTCTTAATGCTTCTGGGGATCTTATTTTTAATATATCTCGATTTGAGAAAATCTTTAAAGCTGATTTTAATCATACTTTTTCAACTGATGTTAGATGTTTGGTAGCTTCTGAACCTAGAGATTTATTTTTCTGGCACCATAGGTTGGGACACATTGGTTTTGATCACCTTACACGGATTAGTGGGTTGGATCTCATTAGGGGGTTACCTAAGCTAAAGGGTGGAAAATATTTTGATTTGTTCCCCTTGTAGACATGGTAAGATGATAGCTACTTCACATCCACCTCTTTCTATGATCATCAAAGATGGCCCTGGTCAATTGCTGCACATGGACACTGTAGGTCCTTCTAGGATTCAATCTGTTGGAGGCAAATGGTATATACTTGTAATTGTTGATAATTATTCCAGATATTCTTGGGTTTACTTTATGGTGTCTAAGGATGAGGCATTTGGACATTTTAAAGATTTATTTCTTAGACTCAATAATGAATTGCCAGGTGCTATGAAAGCTATAAGGAGTGATAATGGTACTGAATTTAAGAATTCATCATTTGCTTCTTTTTCCTCTGAAAAAGGTTTAGAACATCAGTTTTCTTCCCCTCGTGTCCCTCAGCAAAATGGAGTTGTAGAGAGGAAAAATAAAACATTAGTTGAGATGGCTAGGACTATGCTTGATGAACATGCTACTCCTAGGAAGTTTTGGGCTGAGGCTATTTCCACTGTATGTCATATTTCTAATAGAGTATTTTTTTTAGAGCCTCATTGCACAAGACTTCTTATGAATTGAGATTTGAGCGTAGGCCTAGTGTTTCTCACTTCAGAGTATTTGGATGTAAATATTTTATTCTTAAACATAGTAATCTTGATAAATTTGAATCTAGATCTTTAGATGATATTTTTCTTGGGTATCCTGCTCACTCTCGTGGTTATCGTGTACTTAACTTAAAGACTAACAAAATTGTTGAGACCTGCGAGGTTACTTTTGACTAACAAAATGATACAATTATGACATCATAAAAAGAAGTATGCTACAAGCATGCCACATGCCTAAGATTTGAGTATGGAGCAATAAGTTGTTACATGAGACTACTAGCCCATCTAGAGTTAAGATTTGCTTCACTTTTAGGCTTTGATTTTTTGTTGTAATATCTCATTGTGCTCTTTATAATTAGTTTGGTCATTGTTGTTATGCCTGTCATTGATATAAATTGCTTAATCATATTGACAGACTTGTTTTGACATTACTATATGATATATGGCTTTATATGATCTAGATAGTTCTACTCAAAAATATGACTTGGTTGCTTTATTAAATCTTGCAACATGACATGGATAATCTACAAAGTTTCTAGATTTTCACTCTCATTGCTCCTTCTTAGAGTTATTTTTTAAATATTCTTGATGATTACATTGCCAAAGGGGGAGAGAAATTTAGGTGATTGAAAAGTTTTTTGGAGTTTTAGTTCTTCACTTAGATTTGATGGTAATCATGTTAATTTAATGTGTTGTCAATGTATTCATCAAGGAGGAGATTGTTAGACCATGTGGCCAGGTCTAGGATATTTTAGGTGATGAATACATGGACAACGTTGATTATAATATTACTTATGGTCTGTTGCGTGTGTGCGATTTGACGTTGGTCAAGTTCAGACGAACTTGTACCGGAAAAATATTCTTTAGTTTTTGCATGTGCAGGTTGAAGCATGGAGGCGATCGTGGTCGATGACGAGGAGGACCAGGACTAGGATGGTGGTCCATTAACAACTTGCCTGAAGAAGCAGTTGCCTGCATGCATTGTCTCCATTGCTTATTGTTAAGTCTTTGATCATCAAGTAGTACTACTCCGTAACTTTTAGTTATGTGGTTATCTTTTATATTAATCTATTTGATATTCTATATTATTATTTTGTTCTTATTTGCTCTCACAATTGTACAAGTCTAGACGACCAGAAAATAATAATAATAATAATAATAAAGGGCTTCCGCTAAGTATTACAATCATTCACCCCCATCTGATTGCTATCGACGATCCTACAAGTGGTATCAGAGCTCGGTTCTAACATCTCTGGCCCAATGGATACTATGGTGTGAACGCCTGATGGACTATGAACCTGAGGGGCCGTCGGTGTACGGTGAAGGGGCAGTGAACGGCTGAGAGACACCAATGTGTGAAGAGGAAGATTGTTGGAATAGTCCCACATTGGTTGTAGAAGGGCAAAGGACCTAGTTTAAAAGTGGGGAAGTCCCTTATCTCATTGGCTAGCTTTTGGGGTGAGAAGGCTCTTACGATCCAACAAAATATATACGCTATCTGTGTTGGTGTCTTCATCATCCTTTGTCGTCTCTAAAAACATAAAAAAAACTATTATCCATGGCGTAAAGGTATTAACCATAGCTTAAAAAAAGGTCCCTCGATCCCCTGCTTTTGAGGAGAAATCAGAACTAACCGGTGGCTCCAACTACTTTTGGAGCCAAGGCTAAAGAAGTCGAGCCCAAACATGGAGCTAGCCAGGGGTAGTTTTGTACTAGTTCCAAAATCCTTAAAGTGGGCAAATTCTCATGGAAGCTAGATTTTTGTGAAGCCCAGCTTCTACACTCTAAAGTATGGAGCCAGAGCTTGGCCAAACAGGGCAAGAATCGGCTTATGAGGAAGAAAATAGCTCTATTTTTTCAGTTTATGAATTTCCTCGAACAAACAAATAGATTGATTTCTCCATCGCCTTGAAGTGGCTTATTGAAACAATTTTTTGAAGTAACTTATTGACATTTGATTTGTTTGCGCAAAAGAGCCATAAACCATTAGTTATAGTCATAAATCATCTCTCGCAGGCAAGCTTAATGGCAAGACATCGAGAAGGACAATGACGAAGGCACTCCTTTTGGCTTCTTTCAATGAATGGACTGCAGCTTCTCAAAATTCTGTGTGGAGTGCCTTTGCTACAATTAGGTAGTGTTCAAAATGACGATAGCTTATGACTTTTTTTACTGTAGTTGGTTGATTTTTACTGTAGCTGAGTTAGCTTATTTGGCATAATTAAATTTTAAAAAAATAAAAATAGAAAAAATATGTTAGCTCATTACGGACAATGCAAACGAATACAGAAAAAAGAAATAATAAAAAACCAAAAATAAAACAGAAAAAACACAACAAGAAAAAATGTCGTCTCTATCGCTGTCGTGATCCTCAGTGAGGCCTTAAGACACTCACAAATGTTTATTACTAAACCTTTACTAGAAGAGAGAGAGGTTACATGGGATTTTAATAACCACTACAGTAGTTTGTATATTTTAATTTGTTACTAAAAATTGTATCTAGAAGGGAGAGATAGACTGGATTGAAGAGGGATGGCCCACTATTTTCTTGGTATCTACAAAGCTTTGTTACTTGTATGAGTAACCTGCGAATTCTCTCTTTCTTGTGTCTCTTCCACGAAGCAAAAATGTGATATGGCATGGCTATAGTAACAAGTAGATACAATTGTTGGGAATGCCGTTAGAGCATTCGCGTTGGTTTGTATTTATACACTCCATATTATTTAGATATAATATTAAAAATAACATCTCTAATCACTTGTATCTTACCATAGGCCCACACAATCAGCTTCAAAATTTTATAATTTCTTCACTCCATAGACACACCTTTCATTCTACCTCCCTATTCTTTTTCCTCTCTCCTATTTTCCCCACCTCCCCTAACACTATGCCACTCTCCTAGAAGGAAAGGCATCGTCGCCCCCCTTTCCCCATCAATGTTGCCTCCCTTGTCGTCCTCCATTGCCCCCTCCTCCCCTCACTCCATCGCCTCCATCAGACGTCCCCTCCTCCCTTGCAGCCGTCAAATCCAAGGGCAAGGTGGTGCCATGTGGGGCCTGATCTGGGCCAAATTCACGACGGTGAGCAATGCTTTGATTCGGCTCGACGACAATAGGCGGTGCTCGAAGGCATGGCAACACTACACGAGTGGTAGAACAGCAGACATGGTGACATTACTATAGGTGTAGTAGTGATGGAAGACGTCGTTGCTCGAGCGGCATATGGTCGGTTCTGTAGGTACCGATGTGTTAATGCCATTTGCCCCCCCACAAACAGTGCATTTAGATACAAGCTCCCCTCCAATGTAGTTTTTTGTTGTATCTATTGTATTGGTCTGAGTACTCGCGTCTATCTCATGTAAGATACAAAGTATTTTCTCTCTTTGTCACCCTCTTCTGCTCACCATAAATCTGATGTGACATAGGTTTAAATACAAGCTAGAAGGACTATTGGGGATGCCCTTGTACTACCAGGGGCGAACCCACCAGGGGGTCGAGTGGGTTGGCACCCCCTACCGCCAGCGGGGCCCCCCTGCTTGGATGCTATGAGAATGTGCAGGAAACGGCTCTGTAGAAGATAACAAAAGGAAGGGAATTCATGCCTTGAGAAGACTAAGGGCCGCTCAACAAGTGACAAGGTTTGGCAGGTGAAAATTGATGATACCCTTGTCTCTATTAAGGCTGCCGATGTAGAATAAGAATCTGAAAGAAAATATTTGGGAGACATTTGAGGAGCTAGCTTGAAGGCTTTCATCATTGGAGGAGGGTTGGTCCTCTTTCAGCAGCTCTCTGTCCTCTTCAACCCACTTATGTGCAACTCGACTGAATTTAAAATCTGGCCATGCTTTGATCATCTTATTAAATTTAAAATTATTGGCCCCTTTGAAGTAAAGTGAAATGTCCTTGTTTGTAATATATTTCCTGCTCTGAGCTAAGTCTTTTGGGCTTTAGAAGTTATTTTTCACATTTGAGATTCTTTACTAGAATTTATGGGGAAGTCCCTAGTAGAAAAATTCACAAAACTAATTGCCTATTCATTTCATGCTATTTGGACTTTTAAAAGATTGATGAAACTTACTTCTTTTTTAGTGTTTATGGACTTGATGCATTGATGCTAAGGAGCTAGATCGTTACTAGAGTAAAGTGTATGTTATGTTAGCTATTTTTTGTATCAGGATATGTAAATAGAAATGCTGAGCTTTCACTTTCTTTTATTCTTCAACGATATGTGATAGTTCTATTATTTGCAGTTGTTGATGACAAGTGTTGCAGTATTTAAAGTCAACAATCTTGGAAGGCATCTATTACTGATAGGAGGTGTTGGTGGAATTGTGAGTAATTTTGCTCTTTTCTTCGACTTATTTAGGTTATGTGGATAGCATGGGAGTTCTAAGATAGCCCGCTATAACCGCAATATTGTTTTTCTATCTCTCATCGGCATTGCAGCAAGGTACCATAGGCCGGCAACTTGATATTCGGTAAACCGGTGAGCAAGTTCTATTAGCCACCTAAATTTTGATCCTGGTTCGCCACTGTGTACTACTCAAGTTTTTTTTATCTGTGTCCTCTCTTTTTATATGTGTAAGATACTCTTGGCTCTAGTGTGTGTTATCTTCTCTTTTTTTATATAATGGAACATGTCCACCACCTTGAAAAGGCTGAAATTAATAATGAATTGGAATGGAGGAAGGGCAGGAGAGACAGGAACAAAAGAAGATTCCATGGCAACAAGGCTCACTGGATGTCCATGTCACGGTCCACTTCGCTGGTTTTGCGGGGTTTGTTTCTTCACTTTTCTACCCACTTCGCAAACAGGATTCCATAAAAAAAAAGGGTTTGGGACTTGAGAGCCTCTGCTTTTCAATTTTTCGCATACCCCGCATTTTCCGAAACAGGATTCGGGGCAGCACTTAGCGTTGAAAAAAGTCGATTATTCGACCTAACTTAGGCCCTGATCGTTTAGCTTTTTTGACTTCTAGCTTCACTTTTTTCACTATTCACTACACTATCCACTAACTCATTCTGATGTTTTTTCAAAAAGTTTTTTCAGAAAAGCTAAAAGCCATCGCTATTCCGATCACCCCGTTAGGAACCTTGAAAGGAACCTTGAAAGGAGATCGAATTGAAAACTCGGACACACACACACACACACCCAATGCATTATTGCCCAGCAACACTACCCAACCCCTCAATAGTAAACGGTGTACGCCGCGGGCGACGCGATGGGCTGCATCCCAAGTTATAAATCCCTTTCTGTGGGCCTGCTTACATTCACATCCCAATTGAGTCTTCACAGCTTAACGTGTCGACAAAGTTGGCCACAAGATGCCGCGCTTAGTCGATTTGCCATCGCCCGAACACACTGTAAAACCGTGTCATTGACTGGTCCATCGTTTCCAAATCCCAGCCCGTTTAGAACCCATATAAGACGCTGGGTTTTGACACCGACTCAAAGGTTTACACTGCCGCCGTGCCGACCCAGCAACGGCTAGCCGTGAGGTGCGTGCCGGGCGCGGACGGTTGGGGGGCAACGGCTACCGTTGCGACAGGACGAGGTACGGGCACGGCGCGCGCGCGCGCTGCCGCGGCAGCGAGAGAAGCCGCGTTCAGGGTGAGCGGTGCCGCGCGGCGACCGCGCACGCGAACGGTGTGCTGCGCCGGCGCCCGACGTAGCGCGCACCATCACACACGGCGCTGCGGCACGCAGCGCGGCTCGGCGACCGCACGAAACGCGCGCGCGGTGTGCGCTACGTCGGCACGACGAAACGCGCGGCACACGGTCCATGGTGAACCGCGGCATCGCGCTCGCGAAAAACGGGGGATCCGGGCACCGGGCAGGGCCAACCCATCTAGGCAAGCGGAAAAAGAAAGGGTAAGCGGGCCGCGAGACCAGCCGAGCGAAGCCGTCTCTGGACGGCCCTAACACCTCTTCTTCTCCGTAGTTTTTTTTTTTTGAAAATATGCAAGATCAATCCAAGTGCCTAATCGCTGGACGTTTAACTGGGCCAGCTTGCGTGCTGGGGCGCCAAAATTTATCGATCAGCTTACCACCGGACACCACGGAACCAAGCAACAGCCATTGCTACTTCCATCACGACCAGCAAAAGCAGCAAGGCAGAATAGTGGCTACAGGCTAGTGACGCTAACTGATGGTAATCCATCATCTAATGAATGCATATTCTTTTTCTTTTTCTTTTTTGCGAGGATCATGCATGCACATTCTTTTTCATCTACAAATTCTTCTACGGCTTCTTTTCACCGTTTCAGTTTTGGGCGACAGTTTGAAAGATGTACTCGCCACATCATAATCGCATCTACGCTTAACCAAACGGAAACTGTAAAGATGCCAAAAAAATTTGGTTGTGGTTAGTAATGATCCCTCCGAATCAGCTCCTCATTTGCAGAGAGAGTAAGGGGGTGATCGTTTCGGCTTTTTTCGGCTTCAGCTTCTAGCTTCAGCTTTTTTTTCACTATTCACTACACTATCCACTAACTCAGCTCAGCTCATGTTTTTTCAGCCAAAAGCCATCGCTATTCCGATCACCCCCTAAAACACGAGTTAACTAGAGCAGCATTTTAGATTCAATTGCATGGAAAGGATTGCGTGTGGCGCATGTCAAGACCAGGAAAAAGCATCAAGAACAAGCCAAAAATCACTACCAGTTTCAAGATTTCCTAGTGAACTCTCGAAGTTGGTAAAACTGGTACAAAGGTACCACTGATTTATACCGAGATTCATAATTTGGTAAACTACTGATTTGCGGAGAAAGTGCACATCAAGGCTGCTTTTGTTCTTTCACAAAAAGCGGATTGTGTTTCACAGAACTATTTCAAAAAAAATTTCATTTCGTTTTCACTAAAAACAAGTCAAAATTGTAGTGTAACCTTGGTTTTAGGGTAAAATGCAATCCTACGAGGTACCATCCATTGCCAACTGAAACCAACACCTGTTGTCCTTCTAAAATCTGATCAGAAACAGCTCATGTAACACTTGCACATTTCTACAATATGCTACCATGATATCCACAATGTGCAAGACATATCGTTGCGTGTTGGGAATAAGAAGATTGTTGTTTTAGCAAAATGTCTTTTCTGATCAATGCCATACAAAGAGAGCATACTGCCAAAAAAAAAGAACTGAAGATCGATGAAGTCAACTGGTATACTAAAATCATGCATGCACACATAGCCGATACTAAACTGTAGGTAGCAAGTGAGCAACTTTCAAAATATTCCCAAAAAATGTACAGATATGATATTGCAAGCTGGATGGATGGCTCAACTATATTATAAAAATGCATTGTTCCTTCAAAGAAAATAAAATTTAGACATTTAATATTATTTTTTACTCTCTGGTTTTTCCCCATTTACTTATCCTTGGCTATATTTCATTGCCCTATATTAACATAACTAAGACAATATTAAAAATAAATTATACAACTAGATTACTCGAATGTTGTACTTCAAAAGTTCAACTTGCACTTATTCACTTACCATCCACTAGGTTTCATGACAACGATTAGTTGAGATGCATGCATCTTGCATTTCCTTCCTAACATTTTATTTAAAAACTTTCTTCTCCTTTCTGGTTTCTATATATATTTGCCACAAAAGATCCTAAATGACAGTTGACGCAGAGAACAATAATATACTACATCTAGCACTAGTGTCATCAAAGTCATTCGAATAAATTTCCCACACCTAACTATTCTAGATAATGAACAAAAAAATATAACACTAGGGGACAAATTAACAAATATTAGATGGCTGAAAGATCAAAGTATATAAAGGAGTTTTTTTTTTTTGCCAAACCAAGTGATGGACTTGAACCTAACAATTAATAACTGCGCATTTTTTTTAAAAAAAAAGAAGAATAGAAGCACATCCATTAATAGAAGGCAAAGAGAATTTGGTGATCAATTTGAAATTTGTAAAACTTTGTCACCTTTATGCATTTTAGTATTAGTTGCATAGCAACAACAAGGGGTAAGGTATGCACATAATGGACCTTTAATCAAATGAGTGTGATTTTCACAAGTGTAGACCTAGAAAATACCAAAAAAAGCAGTATTTGCGTACGTGTAAACTTAGAAGTACCATATATGTAAGCTTATAAATTATAATGTATAGTTAAAGTACTGTGCACACTTCTTACATGTTAAACGCATTAATATATTTATAAAATAATTTGACTGAAATATCATAAGTTAATGAAAAGAACAACCGGTATATTTAAAAAAATGATCAAACAACAAATCGGATTATGAACTTGCTCTTTTTTACAGTACTACATATCTTTAATACTTACTCACTCAAAGGAGTAGGTGGTTGCGATGGTAGGTTCTACCATCCCTCTCATTTCCTCTCCTAACTCAAAAGATATTTTGTGGATGGATATGTTTGTAGAATCTTTTGTATAGGATTGCGTTGTCTGCACGTGTATATGCATGTGGCCAGTTGATGTGATATGAATTATATATGCAAAAAAATTTACATTTGAAGATAAGTATGTTTGCATTTAAAGAGGAAACAAGCCAATGTTCATATAATTGTTAGAAGGAAATAATGACAAGTCTGGTCTTGCTCAGATTAGTAAGAGGGAAACAAAAGAACTCAAGTTGTATTCATCCGGACACACATATATAGGGAACATATATGGGGCAGACCATGAGCTAAGTGCAATGATGCAAACCATTTTGGTTTGATCACCAAATCAACATGAAAAATTCCTCCAAAAATTGGTGCACATATATATAATTCAGGATCTAAATGCCGAAGCGGGTTCTATGTAAGTGGTAGGCAGAGGGGGTTACTTGGTGCTTAAGCGGCTTGAGCTAGCAGCCATTTTTAGAACAGCTAGCGACAATAATTAACATATATAGTAATCACAATTTCATGTTATAATGAAACCATACACATGCATTATGAAGACATGCCCTTTGTATATTGGTGCACAAGCTTTCATTTCAAAAAGAAAAAAGAACAAGTATACATTTGTGAAAGAACTAAAGAAGAGGTAACAATAGGAAGAGCAGCATTCGTCTGAGAACAATGAGATGCCATTCATCAATAGGGATAATAGATATAGGAGAAAACAAATAAATAGTGTAAGCAAGAAGTTTGTTTCAAGAGAACGATCAACTGTCAGCACGGCATGCATATCAGGTGCTGAAAAAAAAACAATTTTCCTCATTGTGCGCATATCACATTCAGAAATGGAAAGGAGCAGTAGGATTGAAAAGGACCAGAGAACAATTATATAAATACCAATGCGCAGGGAGACGCGGCGGCAGCTGCCGGCGCGCGGCGCAGCGGCCAAGGACCAGCGGCGGCGCAGCACGGCTGCAGCTGAAGCGCAAGGCGGCCATGGCTGCCGAGCGCAGCGGCCAAGGCGGCCGGGCGGCGCCTGTGACCGGAGGAAACGAGCTAATGGCCCCAAAAGTGAGTTTCCAACTTTCCATGGCCGATTTGGAAATTCTTTTCAGGTTTTGAGCGCTCGGGTTTGGGGATTTACATTAGATTTTGCAAAAGATTTCTTAAGCCCCCTCCTTCTAAATGCTAACCGAGCCATTATACTTTAGATCCGAAATTATATGCCTTAAATCCAAGTTCGGTTGGGGCTTAATTAGGGTTCATGGTGATCCTAAGGTTGCTCTGATACCAAATGTAGAAAAGTCTAATACTAAAAATATGAACTTTAGACATAAAGCCCCTAGATCAATCAAGAACACATACATAAACATTAATGCGGAAGACGTACCCGAACTTGGAGAGGCGATCAGGGTGCTTGGTGTTGCTGCTGTGAATGTTTTTATATGCTAAAATATCCTTGATTATATGCTTGTATGTGGCATATGTGCATAAAACATTGAATTCTGAGTTTTTTACATATACTTTTACTAATCCGCTAAATGAGGTTATTTGAGGCTATAGCCCGCTATAGCCTTTGTAACATCTGTGAAACCATCCGTTAAATATCTTAGCCGGCTATTTGAAACCTTGATCATAATTCAAAACTGGTGAGAATTATGGTTTCTTTCAGAAACACGTATTAATTGATTATCAGTTTCTGTGTTCTCTATATGCACACGTTGCCCACGCACTCTAGATTCTAGACCGAGAATAACACCCCCAACCCCAAATGGTGGTGACTGGCGAATTGATGATCCAGCAATAGCCAGACCATGCCAAAGAAAGCAGTACATGAAAAGGCGACCATAAAATCAGGGACAACAGTATGAAAATAACCCAGCAAGGAAAAAAAATCTTGAAATATCTATGCACATGCACACACTTGCTGGTCGATCGAGTGGCGACGATGAACATTGCATCACCTGCAAGGTGCAAACAGTGAACCAAGTAGCAGTAACTTCCCCCACAAAAGAGGTGGGGAAAAAAAAGAACACCGAGATCGACCCAAATAAATTACTACCCAGGTGGCTCGAGTCCACAGTACCATACAGTAGGCTTGAGGCATATGGCATGCGGTGAATTGTGAGGCGGATCAGGGCGAGGGCACGGGTTAATCGGAGGAGCACACACGCACGCACATGCAATACAACGAGATCCTCGTGTCATGTAAGGAGGGGGGGCACTCATGCAGCGGGCGGGGTCGGGTCACTGCACCTTGCTGTCGTGCGGGTGGTCGTAGAGCAGCGTCGGCGGCGAGAACACCGAGTAGTTGTTGTCCAGCAGCTGCAACCTGAAGATGTCCTCCTCGTCGCCCTCCTCGCCTTCGCCGAACGCGCCGGAGACGACGTCGGGCTGGCCCGCCGCGGCGCCGGTGCCGGGCGACGCGGCCGCGCCCCCCTCGGGGCGGAGCTCCTGCGCGGCCCCGTCGTCGTCGGCGCCGTTGAAGTCGTCGGGGCTGTACTTGGAGGGGTCGGCGTGGCGGCCGGTGAGCTCCTGCACGAGGGCGCGGAACCCCGCGGCGCTGGTCTTGACCCGCATGGGGTTGGAGATGTACACCACCTTGATCGGCTTCTTACCCCCGGCGCCGCCCCCCGCCTTGCCCCCCTTGCCGTGCTTCCCGGACGCCGCGCTGCCGGCGCTCCGGGGAGCATTGCCCCTGGGACTGTGCTGTCTCTGGTGATCCATTGGCGCTCCTCTATCTAGTGCCTTTCTTGGGGAAGCGGCGATCTGATTCTGAGGAGGAGCGCGGAGTGGAAGCGGAACGAAGACGCGGCGGTATGGAGTGGGCGAACGAGGGTGAGGGCTTCTTCTGGGTCTGGGGCCGGCCTGGCCATGTAAGGACAGAAGACGCGAAGGGCAGTGTGTGTGCGTGGGTGTGGGGCGGAGGGGAGGGGGATTTTTGCACGGTGGCGTCGGGCTGGCGTCGTGGAGGAGCGAGCAATAACTCGGACGGGAGGGTGGGCCGGTGGGGGAAAGAGGCGACCGGAGGCTTCGGTTTTTGGTCGCCGGGGGAGGGAGGGGAGGGGACGCCCGGTCTCTCGCTTTTCGCGTGCGACCTGGAGGGGGAATTCAGGGGCTGTTCTTTTTTTTACTGTGACGGATGGTTTTTAACTGCGATTGATAATTTTTTTTTGCTGTTTGTGACAGAGATTGTAGAAAAAAAGATACTCGTTTGCAATTTTTGATGATACAGATATTAATTTTTTAACGTATACTTTAATTAACTTGTAGATCTCATCTTTAAAAAAATACTTCATTTAAAAGTTATTTACTGTAGCAAAAATCAAAAACGACTTTTAGAAACCGTAAAGAATAGGACTTGAGAATGGGGGTTAATAGTCCATACTCTGTATGTTTTTTTAATCAACAGTGGTTAATTCGCTATTTAGGTTCCATTTAGAACTCTGTGATTTCACACAAAACACTTCAATTTCAACGAGAATAAAAAACGAAATCTCCCGCGTTCTAAACAGGCCTATGGAGCTGTTTTTTTCTTTTTAAAAAAAGTTGTGTAGAGTTTGTCTGTTAAACTTTTGCTGGATTCTTTAATAGAAACATCACATACGACCACTCGTCGCCTTTTGAAATTAAATACTCTTTTTTAAATTGAGAATCACATCAACATGTGTGGTAAGTACAGACAACCGCTTTAATTATGACAATTACGAATCCATGGGTGTTTATTTGACTACACCTGGAATCTTGCACACCAAAAAATTTAAAGGCACGGATAAGTTAAAAACAGATTAAGAGCAGCCCGTAAGGTGTACCAATTTAAAATGTGAAGCATAAGAGTATCTTTAATATATTAAATTAAGATAAGTTCAAACCTATATCACATAAATATTCTAGGAACTAAGTTTATTTTTCTCTAATGTAATGAACTAATTCCTACTAATAATTAGAACACATGTTACATTAAAAGATAATAGTATAATAATATCATCTCTTAACCGTACTCTCTCTTGGTTAATACTCATATGAATTGTTTAATGCTTTGAATAAACTCTAAGTAGAATCTGGTTCCATATATATTTTAATTATAATTGATCCTTCTAATATATTGAATTAATTTAATACTTTCTCTCTTCTCATTTAAATTAAATATAAAATTAGAGATGGTCTAAGCTGCCACTTGATCGAGACAATTTGATTCTTAAACTAAAAGAAATAAGTACTTGTATGTGGGTAAAGAAAGTTTCGTGATTCTATGATCACAGTGTATCCGTATTGTAGGGTCTACTTGGAATGTTCTAACGAGAAACATCATGTACAAAAGTGTGTGTGTGTGTATATATATATATATATATATATATATATATATATATATATATATATACACACATATATATAGTTTATAAATAGATTTTAGTTTTAGTTTATAAATAGTAACAGGTTATAGACAAATTTATAAAGAAATTTGTGTGTATGATTTTTATTAATATAAATAAAATCACTGTAGTATATATTATAATCGACTAGTAAATCTATGTTACAAAAGCTGATTAGCTTCTGGTGCATGCCTAGATGATGTAGTACATGGGGGGTGTGACCCCAGCGTTTAGAAGTTGGTGGCGGGAGAGTGGGTGGTGTCCACGGCAGGTTAATGGGAAAATGCAATCAACTAAAACGAGTATGCGGTGCAGCAGAGCCCACGCCCGGCTACATTGGCGACGTGGCGATCTTGCAGAGTGTGGGCCTGCGTCAGCGGTGGGTCCCATGGTGACGCGATTTATTCAATAAACTGTCCCCAGAATCCTTTCTCACCGCCCGCCACGGCTTACCCGCGGGCACGTACCTCCGCGCGCCCCAGCTGACACGCTGGGCCCGCTCCCGAGGTGATAGCCAGTAGTAGCCAACGAGATCCCAGGGCAGGGGCGTTTTCCTCTGTCGGGAGGAAATAAAAATTGCCACATAGCGAGGAGAGAAAAAAAAATAAATAATCGCAGTGTCACGTCTTATTGCTGGGCCCCACGTCTTAGAAGTGGGACAGTGTGAGGCCTCGTAGTTGCAACTCTTGTGAAGTGTGGACCCCACAACCAGCTCGGTATGGGAAAACACTTCGCCCACATTTACATATTTCTGTGTATATACTATTGGCGCTAGACAGCCATTGTAGGTCTTTGCTTGTCACCCACATGCCTATTATTAAAGAAAGCGCACTCTGGGCTGTCGTTGAGCTGTCCTTTTCAAGTTGAATTTTCTCCGTCTAAATTTATAAAATCTATTTTTAAACAATATTATCTATAAATATAAAATATATTTTATACTTTAATATAAAATTAGTGTAAGGTTTTCTCTATACCTCAATAAACATTTTACTTTACTTTATATTCTCATATATGTATTAAATATAATATTTAGAGAAAGTCTAATTATTTTTAATATCTTCTTAATCCATGTGTAAAAATCGTCTTGTAAACTTCAATGATGGGATTAGGGGATATTCTGGCTTATAGTTTATTTTGTATTATAACTATCTATTTTTTTACTTAGCTGTTGATTACTTATTTAACGTAAGTAAAATTTAAAAAAATTAAATAAAAATAAATTAATCTATCACAGATAAGATAAACTAATATGAAAAAAGAAAAATAATTAAAGAATAAATTTTAGAAATAATAAATTAGAAGTAGAACCGAAACAAGCTAGCTCTGTTTCGGAGAAAGGTTGAGCTGTCCTTTCTAAGTTGTAGGTTGAGCTGTCCTTTTTAAAAAAGGACACTTTATGAGTTAGAAATGCTTGAGAATTGATTCAGACATTAAAGATATGAAAAATGTTGAGCGTGATATATTATTTATGTATCTCGTTGCTGTGGAAGATGCTAAATTATATAAACTAGTCGGCTCGTTTGTAGTATATATTTAACTTTAGACTTTGAATAGTGTCGTGTCATTACGTGTTGTTTTTCGATGTCGTTGCGAGGATATAGTTTTCATGTTGCTGTTTTTCGTGATACCTTAAGATACCTAGCAATCTATTCTGTTGACGTTAAGGATGCTAAATCATGTAATCTAATCGGCTCATTCGTATATGCTACGCTGTTACGTGTTGTCTTTTCAATATCGTCGTGAGGTCATAGTTTCCATGTTGCTGCTTTTTGTGATACCTCGATATACCTAGCCATTGCTCGCTGCATGTACAAAACATGCTCGAATTCAAAGCCTAACAGTTTGGAAAAGTAGATGTCCCACGATGCAAATGCATCGACACATGTTGGGCTACAAATCTACCCACAATTTTGACGACTGTTGACGTCCAAGTTTCACCTGTATTTATTACGTGGGCACTACACGCGCGTGGACGGTGAAAAATAGTGTGTGCTTGCAGCTAGCGTCAGGTTAAAGGCCTAATCTGAAAGGCTTGTAATTAAGTGACTTGTATTTGTACAGAGGACACATGCCATCACATAGTCTTGGATTTGCCCCCTCCGACTGAGACGCGCGCCAATACGGATCTGTCTCGATTGATCCTCGTTTTTTTTTCCCTCAAATTTCTTTAGTACTTTAATCGATCGAGGCCATACAAGTCCCTATCCGGCCGTATCAATTTGATCTCCATGTATTCGTCTCTTGCTTTTCGTTACTATTCGCTACACGCTAGTACTCATGAGTATCTAATTGCTCCCATGTACATTCTCTACTGGAGTATATATCTTGATTCATGCAACTAATGTATAAATCTTGGAGTGTCTCTTTATTATATACTTGCACACACAGAAAATCGAATAAAAGCAAATCAAGTTTTGCATGCATGAATGCCTTGTTCTCTTGCACACTCAGCCTCTTGTTTCCTCCCCATCTCCATCTCCTCCCCTGCCGCCGTCGCCACAATCGGAGAGCGCTTGTGCCTTGCCTCTTCTGTTGAGCCGCTGTGCCTCCTTCCCGCCACAGGCGCGCGGCCTCTTCTGTTGAGCCGCTGTGCCTCCTTCCCGCCACAGGCGCGCGGCCTCTTGCTCGCCCCCGCACTCACGCCTCACCTCCTCTCGGCCGCTGCGCTAGCAAGGATCCAAAGCATTGAACTTTCAAGTGCATTTTTTGATTACGCATTTATTAGTATGTATAGTGTTGGGATTTGTACAGATCTAGCAATGTACCGTGTTGTAGGTTGTTATGACCTCACTGTTAGCTTCCTTTCTAGATAATTCCTGTGTGTTCATTCTGCTCCCTTCCCTTCTGAATTCACCGATTGGTCATGACTTGGATTTTCTTGCCTTTGGTTTTCAGATGAAGGTCAATTTTGAGGTTTTGTTGGGAGATAGTGAGCCTTAGGGTCGGTCAGCAAGGGAGGGTTCCATCATTTAGACATTCTTGGCATGTCTAGCCTCATAAGGTAAACATGATGTTCAATTTGCCAATGAAAAATATCCTTATGTATACTGACTGATAAAAAACAATTCTTACTGTGCTTACTTCGTTTTTATGCTCATGTCTGATTGGTTCACAAATGAGCAGTCAGCATGAATTTGTTGCACTGATGCAAGTAAAATTAGTTATACAGCATGCTTACATTACGTAGGCGAAACAGAAGGTCTATAGTAGTTTGCTCTCAATAGATGTATTGTCTTGGGTTATTGAAGAGAAAAAGCTTGAAATGACTTTAGCCAATATTGAAGAGCCGACATTTTCATATACATAGATAGAGTTATAATTAATCATATATCAATGGATGGACATGTGAGGCAAGCCAAAGGCAGCATACCTGTAATATAGATAGATTTACTAAAATAGTAGCTAAAGCCGTTGGTTTTACAATGACATAAAGAGTTTTTGCGCTCTTTAAACACTGCCTACCCGCATAACTCTGTGTATTATGCAATATTGTGTCTTACAATAGTTATTTGGGAAGAGACCTCGTAGTTATGAAGTTGACTACAGTTTAGCTACTGATGTTTTGTTTACGGACCAAGAAACAAATCTACCTTTGCTATGTCCTGCTCTTTCTGCAACCATCCATCAGGAAAGCTTGATAGATAAGAAAATCCTTCATCGTAATTTTTCTTTTGTTTGCTAGCTTCCTTTGCATCTTATTCCCCCCAATTTTAGGATGCCACTGTCTATAGGAAGAATGTTCATGCTGACAAGTCAGATGCTACAAAATTTGGCATGGTCCCTGCACTACGAAAGGTAGAATTGTTATCTTTTCGTTTGTCTTTCTGCAAAGCTTTTCATATTCAGTGCATTCGAGATTTAGCTTTATTGGTTGTTCTCTAAACCATCTATATAGCAGTAGTAACCATTTTCCCTACAATGAAAGTTGTGAATGCCAATGTGCTGTTTGGTAGGGGATGAATCCATTTATGGAATGGTTAATTTTGTTTTCCTTGGTTTCTTTCCTAAATCTAGTGTTCTATTGCTTACACAACTTTTTTTCCACATGGCACCTCCTCTCGGGCAGTTATCTCCTCACGGCTGTCGATGCTATCTAGGTAACTCAACTCCAGAACACAATATTGAGAAGGAAATAAATAAGAGCCTAGGTTTGTTAGTTTGCCTTAGGAAATGCATAAGAATCAACCGTTATGTTATCCTCAAGTAGTTGCTTTTACATTCAGATAATCCATGGTTGTCTTTCATTGTATGACTTTACTTTCTTTAAGTTGTATGTTGCTCATTCTACGAACACTATGTCTTTGATAAGCAAAAGAGAGCAAGTTTCAACATTGCTACTCATTCTTCAAAAGGCATATTGGATTAGGTTTACTCCAATTTATAGGGAGAATCCTATGTCCATCCCTTGGAGGCGTAAACTACATACTAACCATCATTGATGACTACTCGAGAAGAGTTTGGGTATACTTTATTAAGCACAAGTTAGATATGTTCAAGACATTCAAAGAGTGAAAAATTATGATAAAAAATAGACCAGCAAGCATGTTGAAAAAACTCTGAATAGATAATGGCTTGAAGTTTTACTCGAAAGAATTTGAAACATTGTGCTAATCGGTACACTGTTAGCTGTACATTTTAAGCTCTCTTCAGCATCAAGTTTGCAAACAATTAAAAAGGTTGAATACATGTTAAGTGTTCTGTTTGCAAGTGCAGTTGGATCACTAATATATGACATTGTCTGCTCTCATCCTGATTTATCTCATGCTTTGAGTGTTGTCAGCAGATATATGGTCAATTCTAGCAAAGACCATTGGATGGCTGTTTAGTGGTTCTTCTAGTATTAAGGGGCACTTTCGACGCTTGCTTACATTTTGGACAAACCAGTGATGGACTAGTCGGATATGTTGATTTAGACTTCACAGGAGATATGAATAATTGAAGATCTCTTGAGGGTTATGTTTTCATGGTTGGAGGTTGTACCGTGAGTTGGAAAGCTAGTTTGCAAGCTACTGATGCTCTCTCTACCACCGAAGCTTAGTACATAGCTATTCCAGAAGCCTATAAAGAGATGTTCAGGTAAGAGGTTTTTACACTGAGCTTTGTAGAAGTACATCTTACATAAATATTTTCTGCGACAGTTAAAATGCTATTTATCTTATAAAAAACCAAATGTTCTATGAGAGAACAATGCACATTGAAGTCAGATATCACATCATCCAAGGAGTTATTACATAAGGTGATATCAATGTTTTAAGATTAGTACTTATGAGAATTTAGCTGATATGATGGCAAAGCTAGTTCCTACCGCTAAGTTTAAGCTTTGCCTAGACTTGGTCGTTATCATGTGTTAGTCTTTTTGGATATTTGATGCACAATAGGTATTTTACGATTTTATTGAGAGGTTCTTCGGTTCTTCTTTTTTGCTACAGGAGGAATTCGGTTCAAGATGGATATTGTTGTATTTTGTGATCTGAATTTGGTCGGGTCCGACCACTGCTGATTTTTTCAACCACTTGAAGAGTTTAATCAGGAAAGCAATACGAATTGATAGGGGTTTTGATTTGGATCATCTTCGAGTTCTTAATAGACTTTGTACCGATCTACATCAAACATGGTGCACTAAGGTGCATACGTCAACTGGAATCAAACGTGGTTACTTGAGGCGCTTCCGACTACAATTGTACACTGTTATCTTCTGAGACTCTTCGAGCGGGTGCTATTTTCGTCTCTAAGAAGGTTGTTGTTTCAGTTTCCAATATGTCTCTATTTCGTTGCCGACTAAGACTCTATTCCTTTTTTTCGTTAGGGACTCTGATTCCTAGCATATAAATATAATCCTATAGTCGTACAGTTAAGATATGCTGAAACACATCGAAGTTTTCCGTGCTTGTAACTTCTCATCATATAGTGATTTCATCGATTGCGCGTCCGTGGTTTTTTACTTAAAATGATTTTTCATGTTGAATCTTTGTCTCGTAGTCTTAATTGTTCTTCATTGTTTTATGCTCTATTCTATCGATTTCGTAACAAGTGGTATATCCGATCCTAAAACTCATGTATGGCTGTCAATTTATATGTCACCAGCCAAGCAGAAGTACATATGTGGTTTGTGTTCCTTCTGATCAAGTCATCACAGTGCTTCCCTAGTTCAAATTGGGTTTATATTTTTGTTTCTACGTGCATGCCCTAAGTCTGAACAACACTTTTAATGGGCATTCTTGGTTTTCTTCTGTTAGGTGTACTCTTCAGATCTGGTCCAGATTATGAGTCCAAACTCCCAATTCATCGACACCTGCGGTTATGCTTGTCCATCTCTATCCAGTCCTAGTTTTTGCGGTGCTTGTATTTTTGTCTTCTCTTTTCCCCTCATTTTCTTTCACGAGTAGTTCTTCGCAAAGTTCTGAAGTTTACGATTGAGCTGGCCTTGTCCCTGCAGTTTTAATACTCATCAGGCTAATTAGCAGTGAGTCGTTGTCATCTTCAAATTTAAAACAGTTTGTTCAAAACCACACGAGAATGTCATTATCATCTTCTGCCTGCCTACACGAAGTAACCGTGGGATCCTCTGCTACATATATCTGTCGCACAAGTTGTCTGCTCCAGCGTGAACAGATTCAGGCTAATTCAGAGCAATGAATTCCTCAAGCAAGTCGTTTCTCACGTTTGTGCACAGTGCGTCGTTTGTGCGGCACCCGGCACATGCTGATAATGGCACAGGAAACCCACATGCCTCACGGCAGCAGCAGCAGCAGCAGGATCACATGCCATTGAGCCATTGACCTGACCATGCTTCTTATTCTACATGTGAGCAAACTGCAAATGCTAGTCGCCTCTGCTTGCATTGTACTACTCACTACGAGCCAGAGCGTGGAAAAAAAACTTCAGAAAGTAGAGGAAAAAATGGTGCCCAAAGCGTGCTCCTTTCATGAACATTTTGATTTCGCCGTATGCTACTCACTTCTCTTACATCTGAAATATACATACACTCATCGTCCAGAGGTCACTAACAGAGAAGGACTGTTGAGAAAGAAGTATGGACAGTTCTAACACGAGCTGGGTGCCTGGGTCAATACAGAAGCATGCATCACACCGTTGTTCGTCACACAGTCACATAGTGAGGCCCCCTCCCCCTCCAATTCGCCATGTTTTTGCAGACATGTATGCGTGCCTTCCTGACAGTGAGCAATGCCATGGAAGAGCATTGCTCTGGAGTGTGCAACACATTGTGACAATGCTCGGTGCCAAAGCTGATTCTCCTCTCCTATAGCACGACGTCGCGTCGCTTCTTGGGGTTCGGCTCGGGGTTCCCTTTCCTCATCATCGCCGCGAACTCGCTGTAGTCGATCCTCCCATCCTGCATAACAATTCCAGCCGATTAGCTATGCATCATCAGAAATTCAGAATGCCAGTCGTTGCATGATGTGCAGCGAAAAGATTGTTGCGGCTTACGTTGTCGGCGTCCACTTCTGATATGATGTCCTTTATATCTCTGCCATCGAGAAGCCCTTTCTCCCTGAGAGCTTGCTCGAGCTCCTCCTTCGAAATGCAACTGCCAAGAAACCGGCACAGATGACAAAAGTAAGAATTCGGTGCTCTAAATGCAACTTTGCACCGACGTTTGAGGAATGTGGAGTTACCCGCTGTTGTCCTTGTCGAAGTACTGGAACGCAGTGTAGAGATGCTCTTCTCTGTCCATTCTGTTCATGTGCATCGTCGCTGTGATGAACTCCTCGTAATCGATCGTTCCATTTCCATCTGCGTCGGCCTGAATTTGCAGCAAATACCGCATGAGTTGAAAAGCATTGTGCCATATGTAGTACATCGATCACATATAAGCAAACTATGCACTTACGGCTTCCATTAGCTGCTGCACTTCAGTCTCCGTGAGCTTGGTTCCCTGCTTGGCGAGACCTTTCCGCAACTCGTCGACGGTTATCGTGCCGCTGTTGTCAGAGTCCATGCTCTTGAACATCTCCTTGAGCCCTCTGATCTCTTCCTCCGACAGGCATCCAGCGATGACCTGCGTGCCATGGATTCATGCAGAAACAAGGCGAGTTCGTGATGAAACCTGTACTAGTTCTTGAGTTCGGAACGACTGAAAAATAACCACGGACCCTTAGCGCGGCTTTCTTGAACTGGTTCATGGCCCTGAACTGCTTGAGCCTGTTCATGACAGCATTATCCAGTGGTGTATCGGGCGCTTCTCCGTCTTCCTTGATCCAAGGATGATCTGAACAAAAATAATAATAACATTTTGCATGGTTTAATAACACGTTGACAAAACCGTGAAAGCAAGATGATACTTCAAATGTTCAGAGTTGAGCATACTGAGGACTTCATATGCAGAAATTCTCTTCTTGGGGTCAGAGTTGAGCATCTTCCTGACGAGGTCCTTCGCACCGGGCGAAATGCGCGGCCACGGGTCGCTGGTGAAGTCCACCTGCCCCCTCAGGATGGAATTGAAGATGCCGTGCTCTGATTCTGAAACGGCAGATTCCTCTCGTCGTCATCATCGTTGATTCTTTTCTTAGGACGTAAACGGTTAAACGCGACGAGAAGGATGAACAAGATGGAAAACTTGCCTGCCCAGAAGGGAGGAACTCCGCAAAGAAGGATGTATAGGATCACGCCAACGCTCCAGATGTCTGCCTCGGGGCCGTAGCTCCTCTTCAGGACCTCCGGCGCGATGTAGTACGCGCTGCCGACGATGTCCTTGAACACCTCCCCTGCAATGGCGGCAGGCCGGAAACGAAATCAGTAATGCCATTGTTTCATCCAGGATTTGATTATTTGAAGCAATGCCGATGGTGCCATTGCTGTCGTTTGCCAGGCAAGAAATGCATGCACGCCTGCCTTGCTTGAAGAAGACGGAGAGGCCGAAGTCGGTGGCCTTGAGCGGCGCGTCCTCGTCCTTGCTGAGGAGGAGGAAGTTCTCGGGCTTGAGGTCGCGGTGGATGACGCCGAGGGAGTGGCAGGTGTGGACGATCTCGACGATGGTGCGGAGCAGCGAGGCGGCGGCGCGCTCGGTGTAGTGTCCCTTGGCGATGATCCGGTCGAAGAGCTCCCCGCCGGCGCAGAGCTCCATGACGAGGTGCACGGACTGCTTGTCCTCGTAGGCGCCCTTGAGCTCGACGATGTTGGGCTGCCCGGCGAGGTGGTACATGATCTGCACCTCACGGCGCACGTCCTCGACGTCCTCCTTGGTGGACAGCTTCCGCTTGGCGATGGTCTTGCACGCGAAGCGCTGGCCCGTGGCCTTGTGCGTGCAGAGGCTGGTGACGCCGAACTGGCCCCGGCCGAGCTCCTTGCCGACGGTGTAGATGGTCCGCACGTCCTCCATGGGGCGGCCGAGCACGGGGCCGATGGGGGCCGGCGGCTTGGCGGGCGCCGGCGCGGAGGAGGGGGACGCGCCGGCCTTGAGGGAGGTGCCCGTGCGGCCGGTGGAGGGATCGGAGGTGGAGGCGGGGGCGGGCTCCGCATCCCCAGAGCAAGGGCAGAAGTTGCCCATGGCGCGCGGCGGCGGGGGCTGAGCGGCGCAGGGGGTGTGAGGGTGGTGGTGGGATGCGGAGCCGTAGGGGGTGGAGGGGGAGGCGACCGGGGAGTCGTATTGGGAACGGTTTCATTGCCTCCCTACCCGGGCGGGAGGACGGGGCGGGAGGAAATGGCGGGAAGGCAACGGCCTCCTCCCCCACCCTCGGTTTGTCTGCTTCCAGTATTAGTATTCTGTATCTTACTCGTTTTTGGAATATGACTACGTGACGAGACACACTTGAAGGCAAGTTTGGTGGGTCCAGGGTGGAAATCAAAATTAAGCATGTAGAAAATTCCTACGGATATTTAACTGTTTGCTATAAAAATCATTCAAAATTCATGCGCTCCAAGCAGACATGAATATGTTGTACACGTATGCTCCATAGACCGCAGTTAAACTCCATCGATCTGTCATCTGCGTTGGAATTCTGGTAACATCTCCATCTTATCTACACAAACAGAGGAAATTCTTTATTTTCCATTCGAAGTTGGCCACTTCCCTAATATGTCATCGCGAAAATGATCTTTCCTTCGTTGCCAGTGATCCATCTTACCTGCGTGAGGCAGTGAAAATAGCATGGTCCATAGGTGTGCGTATTTGTCTTGGACCTATCATCGCTGGTACATGTAGTTTTATTTGTAAAGCATTTTGATTTGAACCAAAGCAAGTTAACAGTTATTTTTTTAGAGTAGGGGGTTTAATGATTCAATATCACAATCAGTACCACATTTAACCTTTAGAAGATTACTTATGCCTCGAGTTTAGGGATCACACTCACAACTTAGCTTCATTAGCCGGAAATACGACGCATTTGAATGATTTAGGTTTAATCTCTGTAGAGAGTGTCGTGTTTTATCCATAAAATGTCTTCAATTTGCAGTCATTGAGAGACGAAATAACCATTCAAAAGTCCCACAACATTAGTTTATATCCGATAGACGTTAGGGCCATCCTAGCAGTCAGGATCATACCAGGCCTACGGTATGCCGTCTGTCGACTGCTTACATCAGTTGTACCATTGTGTAGCTCAGCAAGTGGCACTCGAAAGTTCACTTTGACTCACCCTCAACTACTGATATTAGTATTCTCCTATAGGCTTCATAAAGTAGGACAACATACTAGGCTAAGTCCGATTTTTCAATCACATGGATGGGTGGCGATTTATGTCAATTTGACACTAGGTTCTAGTCCTTATATACTTCAGGTGAGGCATCCAAACAAACCAATTTATAGACCAACGGGAGCATAGCATACAACCAACTGCTTGCCCAATCCTCTCCCTTGGCCAACGTTCTCAAAACATCACTCTCGGTGAGTGATCCAACATAAACATCACGATTCATTTCATGTATAAGTCTCGACACATCAAGTTGTGATGGTAGACGGCAAGTGATAAGTGATTGCAGTTCTTATTTCTTCACTACTTTGTTAATCTAAAATATGGTATACTACCTCTTAGTTTATCAAGGAGAATCGTATCAGATTATTATTGTTGGGTTTGTAGACAATGGAACAACTTAGTAGTGGTGCAGTTGGCTTCTGGAAGTGAAGGGGAAGGAAGAGAGCTAGCTATTGTTGTTGTTTTGGCTTTAAAGACACTCAAAGGCGGTGGCTAAAGGCAGAGACAAAGCGTGGGAGTCAGCATGGACAAGCGTGTGCGTCTTGCAGGTGAGCTAGCGTGTGGTGGTGTGAAAGTACAACACTGGTGTAGGAGCGAGGGTGCGGCGGTGGCATGTGTGGCTGGTGAGGTGGTAGAGCGGTGAAGCAACGGCGATGGTGTTGACCAGGTGAGAGAGATGGTGCAGTGCTGGAGTCGAGTTAAAGCGTGAGCTAGTGCAGAGCTGGGCCAGGAATAGACGAGTCGGCTGAAAAAGGAAAAGAAGGAGAAAAGAGAAAAGGAATGGGGTGTGGCCCATAAAAGAAAGAGGGGAGAAAGAAAAAAAATTGTTATGGGCCAGGTTAGGTTAAAAATGACCCAAAAGAGAAAAGGATTTGGGGAATTAGATATTTTCCAAGGATTTTAAGGGAAAATATAGCATTTCTGGCACACAAAAAATACAAGGAACTCAGAAAAATGCAACAAAAATCGAGAGATTTTGCAAAAAAAATTATGCATTTTTGGAACTTTTTGGTTTGTCACATAGTGGCAAATAAATAATTTCCTCACACAAATATCATGTGTAATTGGAAGATAGGCCCTTTGGGCTCCTAGCTTGTAGCTTTTTGCTTTTCTACAATAACTAGCTTTTAAATAGAGTGTGCTTTTAAGATAGGGTTTACAAGTTGATTATAGTAGACACTATAGCAACTTTATCTATATTGGTCAAAATCGCACATGAGTATTTCTCTCCGTACTTTCTCTCACGAATAGACAAAAGTCATAAGCCGTAGCCATAAGCTATAAAATGCATCCCAAAAGATCAAGCCACATATAACAAAGCCTATAATTGAAGGGGGAGATGTAATGCTTAGCAATTGAGGGATAATACTCCAAACCAGATTGGGTCCATGGGTGGGAGGCCCATAGGCCTCTAGGCAAAGTTACTATGCAACAATTGTTGACAATTGCACCCTGTGGAGGAGTGATACATACTACAACTTGAACCGAAAGCGTAACCAAGCTAGCAAGCGAGGAGTAGTACGCACGCAACATCTGCTTAGGCAGTCAATTTTTTGGATTTAATTTCATGATCCTGAGAAAACATAAGCAGGTTTAAGCAACGAGTGAGCGACCTAGTAGCCGTCGAAAAAGAGGGCCTCCCTTGGTGGAGGTTGGAGGTGACAATTTGGACTACTTTCATTGGGATGAACTCCGTCCTAGCCATCGGGTTTGAAGAAGAAGACAATAGATTTCGATGAGGGGAAATCAAATTGGAACTGGGCTGAGAGATTACCATGTAATGGGTGGGTAGGAGGCCAAAGATTTTTTTTGGAGGAAGGGGGGAATACATAGCGACTTGAGGAAACAGTGCGCCTACCAACAAGGAGATAAACTCCACAACCACAAGTGATATGTTTATTTGGTGGGGGTACTAACCGAGGATTTGTGCACCGATGAGAAGGAAAACTACCGCCTAGAAGGCAGCAGACGATGACATGCCCGAGGGAGCTTAGGTACTAGATGAAGATTGTTGATGGAGCAACGTGCCAACAAAAGCCGTCAGCCAAGGATAGACTCCCCGAGGAAGGTTCAACGCCAAACCGACCTTGGCCCACTAGCACTGGAGTAGCCGGCGTAACACCGCCAGTACCACCTGAATTGGGTCTAAGAAGATTTAGATCTGGGAGAAGCGGGGGAGGAAGCCAAAAGTCCTCGTGAGACACTAGCAACCAACACACAAAGGGAGCAATACCAATGGAGCTTACCTCGTTTGACTCTCCAGTAAGTCGGAGAGTGAGAAGAAGAGGCGGCCACTAGGAAAAAAGAAGAGGAAAAGAACTACAAACTATATAGAAAACTTAAAGCTAGCACACTACCGCTACAAGGGGGTTGGGTCCCCCTTTCCTCAAGCAGTTGGCGAGCACACCGACCGCCAAAGATGGGGAGGGAAGCTAGATATAGAGAAACTAAGAAGAGGAAATGAAGAAGTTTAGAGCAGAGCTCTCTAGGCCTCAAATGAGCTGTGGCTCATTGAAGGACTGACTTTGATAACCAATTGCGTCCTCGAGAAAACGGGTTGTCGTTACTAGGCCCTAGATGAAGATTTGAGTGCTTAACAAACAATTTTAGCAGCAGTGTGAAATTTTAAGAACGGGATGGCAGGCATGGCAGAGCTGTGTGGATCGCAGTGGCATAATCTACTCGGGCATGTCAATAGAGGCGGGTGGCATAACTTCGAGTCCCCATCCATATTACCACTACATGATAGTAGTAGGCCCAAGCTACCATGAAGGGAAAGAAAAGAAAAGGCAGACACAACTTTACAAGTGTGAACAGCTGGCTGGAGATCCCTCGCACGTGTACCCCCGCACGCTCGGGCCAAGGGTGCACTGCCCTCCTAGTGTTGTCGGCCGGTGAAGGCCGTTTGCTTCTTGTACTTTGGCTTTGCATCTTCTGTTTCACGATACTTCGGGGACATATGGTATACATGTGTACTCACGGTAGCACTATTCTCTTTGACCCTGTTTAAAAGTGTTGTGCCCTTTAGCTAATCACGAGAGATTGAGAGAGTAATGAATACTCGTGTTAAAAAATCACTTCGTTGAAGTGGCTCCTATAATGATTTTTACAAATAATTTATAGAAAATATAAAAACAACTCTGTTTTAAAAACTAACTTCTAAAAATAAAAGGCAAAAATTATTTGAAACAAGTTATTTATCGGAGGAACACACTCGCCATGCATGCTACGAATCCTGCATGGTACATTGGTGTACTACTAGTCCTAGGCTGTTCATACGTGTGTACCAGATCGAGCACGCCTTTCGATTCTTCACTCGATTGTGCCATGCATACATTCATAGCTAGGGCCTAGGGATGGAGGCAGACGTACAGATCGCAGAGGAACGCGTGAGAATTGATCCATATCTGACTTCAAGGTGCTGATCATTTTTACCAGCCACGTGTTTGCCAAATCTCGTTAGAGTTCAGCAGATGGTCAGGTACATGACCCTGATCTTGAGTACCACTCCATGATAAGACATGCAACGGCCTAAAAAAAACTGCCCGTGACTCTCTTCTCATCTAGATATCGTCTTACCTTCGTGCCTACGAGCAACTTCTTCTGCTCATAAAAAATTTGTTTTAGACATCTCTAAAATGTAACTTTAATAAACTAATTTATATTATAATAAACTTGTAAAACCTAATGGCTATTGGGAACGAATCAAATTAGATGTTCTATTTCTCAATCTTTCTGACTTGCTACCAAGATCAAAAGGATTAAAAAAGTCGGTCATTCACAACCACTGATGAAAGATTCCTTGAAAAGTTAAGGATTAACTGTTTTTTTCAAAATTGATTTTAAAAAGAACAAATTATGTTTTATACATACGAGAAAGGTAATCAGAAAAATAATCTTTTTTCTTTTATCGCTTAGGAGCCGTGTAAGATGAAAGTCTCATGCACGGTTTTGCATGAGAGAAAGAAGCAAGGAATCCTCTTTTCGACACTGGCTCCCCCACTCCAGTCGTTGCTTTTCTTTTGTTACTTCAAAATATGTAAAACATAATAAAATTATATTATTGTGAAAGTTCTTTTCAAGACAAATATATATATCATATTTATATGTTCAATTTAAATATTCAAAAAGTATAGCTAACTAAAGTTTGAAAAATTTACTAGATGCACCCATAAATGACATTTTTTGTGATTGGAGGGAGTAATAAAAGAATAAATAAATAGTACTATTTTAAATGTATTGACAGTATATCCATTGGTCTCTAACACCACGTCCTATTGTAAGCAGTTAATTATCGACGGAAAATGTTGGGTTGAAAGAACCAATAGTAGTCCTAATCATAAATACATATTATTTTAGACATAAGTGTAGTTAAAATTTTAAAACTTTAACTATCAGTATCTTTTTAAATATTTAAATTAGATACACAAAAATCATATATGTATATTTATCTTAAAAAATATTTTTATAATATTATAATTTTATTAGATCTTATAAGTATATTATAATAGAAAATTAGTGATTAAAATTATATTTTGAAAATTATGTGGATATGTACAAACATGCACTAGTGACCGGGGAAGTAATACTCTGTCACGGAACGAATAATAAAAAAAGATGACATCGTCTTCTTTTTTGCTTTTGTCAAACAAACATTGATCGCCAGATACAACAAATACAAACGGGAAGCGATGAGAGATCACGGGATAAGTACCCCGGGAAAAGTAGAAGAAAACAAAAACGTTCGATCCTTTATCTACCTGGATTGTCTTCTCAAGAAAACGATTGCCCCCAACACCTCAAAACTTCGAGGCGACGTGCTGGCACTTCCCTATCACTCGATGCAATGCATAGGACAACACTAGATTCGACGCATCTCCTCGATAATCTCACCACCAGCAAAAAATTTTGGAACCGAGAAAATGACCAAATATTCGACCAAAAAAATATCTCGAAATCGACCGCTTAGCTTGATCAACAGTGGATCCATCCGGACCGCTCGTTACGGATACTATGCATGGCGATGAACGGCCCAGACAAGTCCATGGACCCGGCGAACCAGGCCACTTCGCGAGCTGGGCCCCGCATGTCACGACGCTCGGCCCCACGGAATCTCACGATCATGCGGATTTCAGATGACGACAATCAGATTGGACGGTCAGGATCGGCTCCATCGGCGCATGACGAAGCGTCGTATTTTTAATTTATTATGTGTACATCTGAACAACTTGTAGGTTTTTTCCCCGAATGATGGGATCATCCATACACATGCGCATGCATGTCACTCGTGGCATAGTAGGGCTAGCAGCGCTTGCTTATAGGATGAGATTTTTTTCGTGTGATTTCAAATGTAAAGGTTAATTATTTATGCACAATGGATTCAATATAGTTGTTTTAGCGTGTTATTCAGTGAAATTTCGAGTTTCATAGACAACAACTCATGAATGTTGAGAAACTCATATTATTTTTTCTTGAGAGTTTATAATTCACGTATCGATTACTCTCTTTGGGTCACAAATATATATCGTTTTGAATATTAACATGGTCCCTAAAACACTATTTTGATCACGAATTTTTATTTAATATATTTATAAATCCAATAAAATTTATGATATTATGAAATGTTTTTTGAGACAAATATGCATATATGATTTGGTGTATCCAACATAAATATTTAAAATATATTGATAACTAAAGTTTTAAAAATTTTATTACATATTTTTTAAAACGATATGTATCTGTGACTAAATGAGAGTATTTATCATCCCATTGCTAGCACTCACGCCCGACTTGTAGATATGTTGGCAAAGCGACGGGCAGGCTCAGATGACTCTGACACACTCTTTCAGAGTCACTACAGGTGAAAAAAAAATGAACATGGAAAACTGCAAAAAGTTTAGTCTCCAAAAGTTGATTTTCCCTTTGGAATAGAGGAATTCAATAGGATTTGTATTACTTTGTATGGAACTCCTACAAAATTCCTCTCTTCCAAACGGGACTGAAATGGGCATTGGGAAAAGTTTTCGAGCTTTTACGTATTTTATTGTTGTTTCGTGAAATGAGTTGGATTGTTGTGACGTGAAAAATATGAGAGATATAATGGCAAATATTGTAAACCGGTGGTTCTCCCGAGGGTGTTGGTTGAGGAGATAACGAGGACTCAACAAATCCTGGGAAATGGTGCAGCGGTTAGCAGAGAATTATCAAAGCCATGTGAAGAAAATTGCACCAAAACCTCCTGATCGTTTGTGCTGCAACCTGTACGGCACTTTTGCTGCGCAACTCCTCGCTAGGCAAATGCAATTTGCTTCTCAAACCTCCTGATCTTCCATTAGCTTCTTTGTCTTCCTCCTCACTACGGTGAGTATTTAAAACCATTCAATTCTTATTTACATTTTCTTAGATAATGCTCTCTCGTAAGCATGACACACTTGCTACTTGTACTCACAACATGCTTGCTCCATTGCTCTCGGCTACCCAATACTATCTTGTAGTCAAACTAATTTTCAAAGTTCAGTGTATCACAAGATGGTTAGCTCAACCGAGATTACGCTATGTGTTTCTTTTTTCTGAAGAGTAATTTCTATAGAGCGAATTTTATTAGCCCAGAGTAAAGCATAGATGAAAAGGTTTTCCTACTACTAATCCAGCTGCAAATAAAATAACCAGCCACCACAAGCAATAAGCTAGATAAGAGTAGACTAGTGGGATGATATGAGCATCAGACGGGCCCACTGCGGTTGCGGAGGCAGAGGATGGCTCCCGCCTAGAGATTGGCATTGGTCCAAACGTCACTCCTCTAATGGGACTCACAAAACTAAGAAATCATTATAAAACGGCCGGAATTCGACGCTTTGCGGAGTTGGCTCCCCTCCTGCTGCCGCTGGTGCTGGTGGTGACTCCCCCCACTCCATTTCTCTCTCATCTTCTCCTCCCCTTCACCCCAAACACGGGAGAGCACTTGCTCCCTCAACACACCACCCCCTCCCCCACCTCACAACTCTGTCGAATTATTGTTCGACCGATCAGAGTGTCAGGCCATGCAAAGATCGTAACTTTTCTTTTACAAGACCTCTCCTCTGCGCGTTCTTGATTTGCTTGCTTTTGCTGTTGGTGGTGGCGCCGTCGCAGCGTTGGTGGTTGTGCCTATCTTGTCTTGGAGAAAAGAACCCTTGCTTCTTCTCGAGTTGGTTGCTTGGTTGTCTGAGGTGGTGAGGAGACAGGAGTGCCGGGTTGCATGGTGATTTATGGTGGCGGATGGAGAGTAGGCTAGGAGGAAGGGCGGCGGCGGCGGCGGCAGCGAAAGATGCGCGCGGGGCGATGCCGGGCTTTGGGCCTCCTCAGCACACCATGTACGTGGCCCCCATAGCCAGTTCTTGGACACGCTTTCTCCATTTCTTGATGGTTTCTTCTCCCATTTACCTGCTTATTTCTGCATGCTCTTCTGTTTGTCTCACCTGCCTGTATAGAAACGATCCCTGATTGTTCATTAGTTAATTGATCATGGTATTGGGAAACGTATGGATTGTGGTTGATTGCCTCTGCTTTTCCTGGAGGAAAAAGTCGATTGCTTTTCAGATTAGCTCTTGTCGATGTAGAATATGGTGACCTATAGCTCATGTGCTGTAATGATTTGAGGGTGGAGTAACTTTGCTAGTGTAGGTTTTTGGTTGCTTCTGCTCTTGTTGTTCTTATGTCGCGGGAGTGCAAGGACTAAGGAGGGCCTCACGCTCTGGCTGGCATGATATGATAAATTCGTTTGTGCCTGGTCAGCATTCTCAGGGGCTTGCTTATCATTGATCACTGGACCACATATATATGTCCTTCACAAGGACTCTGGAGATCATCACTGTGGTAGGTCCAGATCTTAAAAAAAAGAAAGGAGAAGATGGGTATGTAAGAGTTGGGCATGCACAATTGGGGTCAATACATATAAGAGTTACTGTATGTTTTGAATGAAGTATCCAGTATTGGGTAGGGAGTAAGGCATATTGTGTGGTGGGGAATGAGCTTTGGCTGAACCTTGCAAAATTTCTGTCATGATCTTCAAAATTCTTAATCTATACATGACAAAGAAACTATTTTTTTGTACGGTTCTGAACCAAATTTATGCTGTTGACTGTAGTGCATCCAAGTGGTCCCTTTGATGGTTAGTACATGGGCATAGAAGTTTCCAAACGATGCAACTGAATGCCCGTGTGTTATTCTTGTAATGGAAAAGAAATGTGTAGATTGCTTTGATGACTGTTGCTGAGTAGACATTAAGTGTTGGGCATAGGATGTATGTGATACTCAGGAGTCAGGACAAAAGAAGAAAAGAAAAGTGCTTCTAGTACGCAGTACGTACATTATTTTCTGGCCTGTATGTAATTTTGGTGAACAATGTTTTTCAGCCACACAGATGTGAACAGCATGCAACCTGATCGTACTGATTTTGGGGTGCTTGCTCATTCTGCTGGATTCCGAATAGAAGATCTTGCTAATCTTAGTACAAGTATGTAACTCTGTTCTCAATCAAATATGCTAGAAAATTACCTCTTACATATTATGTTTTGCAGGTCTAGAAACTTCAATTATGGGCCATGTGCACTTTTCTGTTTTGAGAAAATAGTTTTGGCTGTACAGTGTACAGTTACAATTCCCTATCATAGATGGCAATGAAGTAGTTCTGTGGATGTACATGAACTACTAAAACCTTTTTGTTGACTGCCTGTGGCTTGACTGATGCTCCTTTATTTTCTGATCTTCAGATACTTTGTTCAATCTGAAGCTAAATACTCATACCATTGTCAATGATCCCCTTCAGTTTGGAAATTATGGGAAGGTATGCTGGCCATGCACTGATAATTCTTGGTGATAGATCAAACACCCATTTATTAAGTGATCTGCAGTGGGAATTGATGCAGTATTGCTCTCCTAGTTGCAGTCTATTTCTCCGACTGATATAACTACAGCAGCAGCAGCAGCAACAGTTGATCCTCAGGCACTGGTACAGCAAAAGGGAGCACAACCAAATCTGGTAGCTTTAAGGACTGGTAACACTGGGAATTGATCAAAAACCCATTCATTAAGTGATCTGCAGTGGGAATTGATGCAGTATTGCTCTCCTAATTGCAGTTTATTTCTCTGACTGATATAACTACAGCAGCAGCAACAGTTGATCCTCAGGCACTAGTACAACAAAAGGGAGCACAACCAAATCTGGTAGCTTTAAGGACTGGTAACACTGAGAACTGGGGAGAGTCAACTATGGCTGATTCAAGTCCTAGGACTGATACATCAACAGATCCAGACATTGATGAGAGGAATCAGATGGTACCTGCTATTCTGAGCTCACAGTTTTCTCAGCCTTTTTTTGTGATGGCATGCTTGATGTTTACAAAACTATTCATTCTCATATGTTTTCGAGGTTTGAATTTTCTTTCAAAAGTCCTTTGCAAAGAATTGCTTGAATTTGCGTTAAGTACAACTTTTTGAAATCTCAATATTTTATCCATGTATAAATGCCTTAAATGAATTTTGAGGTGTTACACATGGAAGCTTGATATTTATCCATCCTACTTAACCTTGTAACCAATTGAATTTACCCCCATTAACACAATTCATGAAATAGTTGTTGCAATGGTCTTTGTTTTCCTCACTTTACTGGTTATCTGCTTAACAGTTTGAACAAGGACAACTTACTGCCCCCACAGCTTCTGATTCTAGTGACAAATCAAAGGACAAATTACATCACAAGGTACTCTTATCACTACATATTTGATGCTTCATCATGTTGTAACCCACTGTTGAAAGTAAAGGTCTCTTTTCCCAACAGGCACTTCGTCGTCTTGCCCAAAATCGTGAAGCTGCCAGGAAAAGCCGTTTAAGAAAGAAGGTCAGTTTGTATGTTCTTGAAATGTTCACTCCTATCAGATTCCATTTACGTCGTGCTCTCATCTACTGTGGTAACACACTACTTCATTTAAACAGTGTATTACAGATTTAGTTTCCCTGAAGCTTTATTGGTACTCCATGTGTTTGTTTTCCACACAAAATTGTGTGCCTAGCTCATGATTGTATCTGCAATGGTAGATTTGATTAGCAACCTTTTTCTGTTATGATCTTAACACTATTTTTTTCGTTTTCTTCTATATACGTTTTGCCTCACCATTTTGGTAGAATTGATTTGCAATGTTTCATCATTTGTTTTCCTTAGGCATACGTACAAAACCTTGAGAGTAGCAGATTGAAACTTACTCAGTTAGAGCAAGAGCTTCAGCGCTCTCGCCAACAGGTAGAACATTTATATTTCCATGCAGAATTTATCAGAAGTTTCTGGAGTTAAAACACGCAGTACCTAAATTTTACCAATGTATGCTTCTTCAGGGTATTTTTATTTCGACATCAGGAGATCAGTCTCACTCAATGAGTGGAAATGGTAACATTATACTCCCATGACTTCTATTTTCTCTTTTCTCAAAATTTTAGGTTAATGTAATCAGTAGTGTGTATTCTATTTTGTTATGTGACTTCTAACTGCCCTTTCTTGGGTGCTCCTTAGGATAGGAGATAAAATAAGGTAGAGACAAGCAACAACTGAAACTAGCTACCATGACATCTAGCTTATTGTAGCCCGGGGTAAATGTTGCTTTCTAATTTTTGCAAGTATTCAACAATTCTTTATTCTAATAACTATAAAGCTATGAAGATTAAGATAAGAAACCATCTCAAAACAAGCAATACAAGTTGCTGAAATTTTAAAGAAGAATAAACAAAATCGGTAGTTCCAATATTATAATTGCGGTACTACCGATTTTTTGAAGTACCGATTTTATAACTACGGTACTATCGATTTTTGAAATACCTCCATTTGCACTACGGAACTACCTTTCCTCAAAGAACAATAATTTTAGCACGAGTTAAAAAAACAAGAATTGATGAAACTTTTGACTCATAAATTCAAATGATATGAAATTTTACAAGGAACTTCTCTAGGATATTGTGAACCTATTCTAACAAACAATTATGAAAATCATGGCTAAAATTGAGACATTTTTTCAGTTTGTTGGTAAGTTGCACCAAAATTAAGGCAAAACCCCAAACGGTGAATACAATTTACTCGTGGGTAAATGATGGCCAAGATAGCTCTAGATGTATTCCCACATATCACAGTAAGCTAGAACACCGAAAAACCTGACCTAAATACCCTTGAAAGAAGAAATCACGTAATGAGGCCAAAATCAAGATAAACCGGGTTTCTTTATGAACTTGCTATTAAAGTGTCTAAATAATAGGAGATTAATATGCAGAGGTTATCTCTATATCAATCACATTCTTGCCACAACAAGATCAAGAAGAGAGAAGAGAGAAGAGAAGAGATCAAAACCAATCAAAACAAGAGCAAATCAATTAATACAAGAAATACACAAAGAGATCATCAAAGATGGATGTATTGCCACTTGAGGAGGTAGATTTTACAGTCAATCCCTTATAATAACAGAACTCTAACCCTAGAGCACACACACAAAGTTCCAATCTAAGGAACTCTAATCTCCCATGGAAGGGAGGACGTGTTAGCTACCAAAAGTTTTAGTCAACCTTCTCAAACCCTAGCCCTTGCCTCTCCTCCCCTTATATAGCCTCACAACTTGATCCAAAACCTAATAGATCTACCCATTAGAACAAATCGGGGATAACTCGTTAACCCCACCTAACACCGGGTTTTACTCTTATACACGCTTCTCAAAGCGGCCTACAACCATTAATCTATTAGTAAATCAACATTTGATCCACTTTACATTTTTAGCACATACATGACCTAAACACTTAGTCCAACTCCGCGGTTTTGCACACCGTCAATTTTTCGATATTGGGCAATTTACCAAAATGCCCCTCTACCGCTTTCCACGAAGCTTCCCGCTTCCGTTGCCACGAAGCATCGCCCATGCTTCGCCATATTCCATGTGGCCCCAATGGCTTGTCGCCAAGCCTCTCACTCGTCCGGATCCCATCGAATCATTCTCGCTTGCAAACGACCTAAGTCACTTGGTACACCACAAGCTTCTCCTCGCATATGACAGCACCCGACTTCCTCGACCGTTTGGACCTCGGCTCCTCCCTGAGCCTAGTCCTGATCGACCTTGCTATTGCCCGTCATGTTCACCACTGGTAGCTCTCGCTCCGGTTCCTTGTCGTCTCGGTTTGCAACCACCCCGCAAGTCTCAGTCATCTTTAGTGTCTCGCTGACCGTTCTAGATCTCAGCACCATCTTATACCTAGTCCCGGTCCTCCTACGTCTCATCATAAACTAGCTCTGAAGTCCTACAACCAACAATAACAATAAGAAAATTGTCACGTAGCACCGCACGATACATAAAGTTATCAATTGATATAATGAATCTAAACAATACATAATGCAAAACGTATGCAACCAAAATGTTGATCCTAAACTTAGGACCAAACAATAAATCCCTGTGCACACATGCAATGACCCAGGTCAACCTATGATCAAATTCCCAAAAGCCCTGCTTTTCTGGGAAGATCGGTAGTACCGCTCTTAACACGCTGGTACTACTGCTCTGCGGTACTATTGCTACTCAAGCCGGTACTATCACACTCGTTTGGACCTCTCTGAAAAAAAAGGACCACTGCTCTATCAGTACTACCGCCTTGTGGTACTACTACGCAAACACTTGTGGTACTATCACGCTTATATCTACGGTACTTTTGATTTTTCCGGGACTTCCAAAGAATAGGCCAAATCAATTGCAATCTTTACAAGATTCTCAAAACCAAACTCAAATTCCGCAAATACTCTAATCCAAAAGTCAATTACTCATCACAACCATGAAGTGACTTACATATGGTCTCACACATATACTTGTATACCTAGCGAAGTATTGTACCTTATGTAGGATTACAAGTTTACAAGCAGTGTTACTGTTGGAAAAGCTCTATATTTGTGTGTTTGATACCATTATACTGCCAATGCTTTTTTTATGGTAATGTTCTCTAATTTGTAGGAGCTTTGGCGTTTGACATAGAGTATGCACGGTGGTTGGAGGAGCATAACAAGCATATCAACGAGTTGAGGGCTGCAGTCAATGCACATGCTGGTGATAATGATCTTCGAAGTATTGTTGATACCATCATGGCACACTATGATGAAATTTTCAGACTCAAGGGTGTGGCAGCCAAAGCAGACGTTTTTCATGTGCTGTCAGGAATGTGGAAGACCCCTGCTGAGAGGTGTTTTATGTGGTTAGGTGGCTTCCGGTCATCTGAGCTTCTTAAGGTACCGATCTAGTATTATTTTTGTTGCACACACAATTCAATTCCTTCCCTCTCAGGAAATGCCTGTAAACTCCAAGGCTCCTCCTGCTTAAGGTTTGTTTGGATAGGTGGGGACTGGACCTAATCCCTTCGGATTGGCAGGGAAATTGAACTGAAATCCCCACCAATCCGACTGGATTGGTTCTAATCTCACCTATCCAAACAAGCCCTTAATGGGGTGTTTTTTCTTTTTCATTGAACCTAAAGTTTGCTTAATGCCTTTGCGATAAAACGTTTTTGTGGCTGCACACTATTTAATAATGTCAGGTTATGCTTGGGCCCCATATGTTTGATGAAAAACTCTTCACTTTTGACTGGATGGATTTGGAAGTTAGAAAAGCTCATATGTCATCAGGCCCATATTTCTACTTGTGGAGATTATACTATTTTGCTGGATTTTATATATGATTTATTGTTGAAGTTGCCATCTAGTTATGACTATTTTTTCACGGCTTGTACAGAATTCGAGATGATACACTTCTGACCAGTACTTACTGTGTTCCCATCTAGTTCTTTTTATACTAACATTTCTGTTGCAGTTACTGGCAGGTCATTTAGAACCTCTTACTGAGCAGCAGCTTGCTGGTATATGCAACCTGCAACAGTCCTCTCAACAGGCTGAAGATGCTCTTTCTCAAGGAATGGAAGCACTACAACAGTCGCTTGCCGAAACCCTAGCATCTGGATCCCTGGGCCCTGCAGGATCTTCTGGTAATGTTGCAAACTACATGGGACAGATGGCAATGGCTATGGGAAAACTTGGCACCATGGAAAACTTCCTACAGCAGGTAAGTGATGCAAATCATGTAGTTGCTCATTTCATTACATAGTATTATTCTCTGTCTGTGCTTAATCCGTTGCATATCTTGGAGGATGAAATTTGGGAGTAGCATAGCCAACCTTACTCTGAAATGGAATGGCTACATGATTTTTGATGTATTGAAAAGACTATCTAAATGGTAATAATAAACAATAAAATCCCAAAACAAAGGTAGATAGGTGGATTTTAACTTCACATTTCTACTACTGATGCATCAAGGAATAAGAACCATTATATAAGGGAGGAATAGCAAGAAAATGCAGAGAAGTTCTATTGCTACTTTTGATTATCTGTTTAACAAATGTCTTATCTGCAGGCTGACAACCTGCGGCTGCAAACTCTTCAGCAAATGCAACGCATATTAACCACTCGCCAATCCGCACGAGCTCTACTTGCAATAAGCGACTACTTCTCCCGCCTACGCGCTTTGAGTTCCCTTTGGCTCGCCCGCCCACGGGAATAAACTGAATCAATTCATAAATATGATATTGTTAGGTACTGTATCTTTAGTGTTATATTGCTCTCATAGTTACCCAGGTATTCCGTACTCCCTAGATTCTTCACACTGTTCATGTATTGGTGAGATATTTGGATCAGAATCTTTTCATGTATGTGTTCAAGTGAATGTTCAGTGCGTATTGTAGTCTGTAGACGACATCATATTATGAGTTAATGGACAAGTATGTAACATTTTTTGAAAAAAAAATGGAGATGTAAATACCTGCGGAATAATCGAAGATCTTATCAAGTGAAGATATTGGAGGGTATGGTTGGATAATGAATCATGCAACCTAACAATGGGATGAAACATTTCAACATTTAATTATTTCGATATCTTTTCACTTAGTTTAGTTCTGTTCTTCCCAAGAAATGAAGAGAAGCTCAGTACCACGTGGATCATGCCTCATACACTCATCAATAATCATCCTTGGTTCCATGTGTTAAAACTTCAGGAGAATCTCACACTGTCTCTCTTCATTCATTCAATTGGTATATATATGTACATACGAACCCTAACCCTAGTTGGGCCAATTGGGCTAGATACAAGTTAGGCCCAGATACAAGTTGGCATATATACACACACTTAGCATACACTTAACACGCCCTTAAACTTAATGTGGATCAAAAGGATCAGAAACATGGAGTTTGAGTAGATGTTGATGATGCTCTCGAGTTTAGGGCTTGGTGAAGAAGTCAGCAACTACTCAGAAGGCATATATTGAAGAGCAATAGCCGACTGCTGGCAGTGAGTCTGTTTAAACGATGCATCACACCAATATATTTAGTCAACTCATTCTTCATTGGATCATTAGCAATCTGTATGACACTAATGTTATCACAAAAAATATGTGTAGGGGCATCACATGAGACACCAAGATCAGCTAGCAACCAACAAAGCCAAATGATCTTCAATGTAGTAGTAGCAAGAGTCCGTAGCTAGCCTCAACACTAGAGTGTGATACTACAATCTGTTTTTTGGACTTTCATGCTATCAGAGATGTCCCAAGAAAGATGCAGAAACCAATGATAGATCGGCAATCAATTGGATCGCTTGCCCAGGTCGAGTCAGAGTAAACGTGAAGCTGAAGTTGACTTGACCACATATAGAAGAGGCGACAGAAGCAGTCCCCCTCAAGTAATGTAAAACATGAAACAAATGACCATAGTGAGTCGAAGTAGGAGCATTAACAAACTGACTGAGCACATGGATAACATTAGCAATGTCCAGTCTTGTAACTATAAGATAAACAAGACTGCCAACATTATGACAATAGCGAGAACGATAATCAAGCAATGTGCCATTAGTAGGACGAAGTTGGAGATGAAGCTCCATAGAAGTAACAACAGTCCGTGTATCAGTCAATCTTGAGCGAGTAATGAGATCTTGAATGTATCGATGCTGAGAGAGATAGTAACCACCATCTATACAAATGACCTCAATTCAAAGAAAATAGTTAAGAGATCTCAAATCAGGCATCACAAATTGCTCAACAAAATGTTACTTGACAAAAGCAACATACACTATATCATCTCTAGTGATTAGCATGTTATCCACACAAAGTAAAAGTAGAGTGCGGCCATGCTAAGATGTATAAACAAATAAGGTAAGATCATGATCACTAGGAGAGAAGCCTACAACACGAACTACTAAGTTGAACCGCTTAAAACAGGAATGGAGTGCTTACTTGAGACCATAGAGAGCACGTCAAACACAACAAACATGTCCCATAGGAGCTTCAACTCCTAGTGGTGGCTGCATGTAAACCTCTTCATATAGATCACCGTGTAGAAAAACATTCTTTACATCCATTTGAAAGATAGTCAATGAACGAACAGCAGCCATAGCAATTAAAGTGCGAACTATGGTTATGTAAGCCATAGGAGTAAAAGTCTCATCATAATCATGTCCATGTACCTGCTGAAAACCACGAGCCACAAGACAAGCTTGTAGCGCTCCACTGAACCATCAGACTTTGTCTTAACTTTGTATACCCATTTACATGTGATAGGAACAACATGTGTAGGTAATAAAACAAGACCCCAAGTGCCAATATATTCCAAAACTGCAAGCTCCTCAGATATGGCAAACTATCACTCAGGAATACCAACTACCTCCTGATAGGTATTAGGCTCATATACAACACAAATAGTGGGAAAGACAAAACGATTAGAAGCAGTAATAGTAGTACGATCACGAAGGTCATACCGAGATGTTCATGCAGGCGGTGGATCATCAGGATGAGCATTAGTGGTACTAGTCAGAATATCAGAATGAACCGGAGTGGAAGAGTGAGAATCCAAAAGAACTCTAGATCGACGACTGTAGTGAAAAGGGAAAGGAGATGTCTGGTACAAGAGGTATAGTAGAAGGAGCTGGAGGAGAAGAAGACTCTAACTGTGGAGTGGAATCAACTGAAGGAATAGGAGGAAGATATAGGAAGGAAATAGACTCTATGGAGAATAGAGTTCAGAAGTAGGAGAATAAAAAAAAGGATGACTCTCATCAAAGGTGACATCACGAGATATGCAAATGCGACGTGTAGAGGAATCATAGCAACGATAGCCCTTATGCTCAAGGCTATATCCAAGAAAGACACTCTACCCACTGAGCTGTTAGCTCATTGCGCTCTTTGGGAGCAAGCAAAATATAACAAGTATAACCAAAGACACGAAGATGATCATAACTCAGAGGAGATCCAAACAAGACATCTTCAGAGCATTTGCTCTAAAGACTAGAGGAAAGCTGAAGGTTGATGAGATAAATAGTTGTAGAGATAGCCTCTGCGTAGAAATGAGAAGAAACAAAGGATGTAATTAAAAGAGTACAAGCAGTCTCAATTATGTGTCAATGCTTGAGTTTAGAAACACCATTTTGAGCATGAGCATCAGGGCAGGAGAGTTGAGGAAGAGTGCCTTCGGAAGACAGAAAGAGACGAAAAGCAGTAGAAAATACTCTCCCTTGGAATCAAAATGAAAAGTACGAATGCCAGAAGAAAACTAAGTATGAACCATCTTAACAAAAGACTGATATATAGACAACAATTGAGAGAGATGCTTCATGAAAAGACTGATATATAGACAACAATTGAGAACAAAGCTTCATGAAGTAGATCCAAGTATAACGAGAATGATCATCAATAAAAATTACATAGTACTTGTGACCATCTTTAGATACAAAAGGAGCAAGCCCCTAGACATCAGAGTGGATCAAATCAAAAGGATGACTAGATCTAGAATCACTAGATGGATGTGAGAGTTGTAGCTATTTACCAAGTTTACAACCAGTATATTCATAACTAGTATTAATAAAAACATAACTTAGGATACCTTGATGAAGAGAGAAGTGAAGAGCTTCACTGCTCTGCTGGTAGCACTACTAGAGATACTCCCATAGTTTTCGAGCTGATGAGAGATCAATGAAGCACATCCGAATGGATATCTCTGCACTCATGCACAGGATGCCCATCACACGATCATAAGCAATCCTCTAGGATTGAGCAGCTGACAGATCTACCGTATGAAGATCAGGATGTTCCTCAATATGGTGTAAAGCAAGACCGATTTATCTGAGAAGCATACAAATAGATGATGCCCACTCATGATAGTTCTGACCATTAAGTTTGATACCTGATGCCAAAAGAGTGCCACCACCAAGGAATGGATCAATAGCAGCCATAATGTGAAAATAGATATGTCCAAGCAGTGGCAAGCAACATTGCAATAGGATGGTGGTGAGTTGACTACGGTCCTCTCCAGATCGAGAGGAGATACAGATGTCAATGGCTAGAGGCGGCAACAGTGTCAACAAAATCAAGAGGAGGTCGCGCTATCCCTATCAAGCCAAGATTGAGAGGAGCTAGCGCGATCCCTCCTCTTGGTCGTCGAAGTCCTCACCGGCGACAAACATGCCGGTGAAAAATGTTGTTGGAGCAGTGAAAAATGCTGTCAAAGTAGAGGATGATGTTACCGTTGGGTCCGGCCGAAGCAGCTGAAGAAGAGGGGTGAAGATATATATGTACATACAAATCCTAACCCTAGTTGGGCCAATTGGGCTAGATACAAGTTGGGCCCAAATACAAGTTGGACTACACACACACTTAACACCATTTGTATTGGCATGCAGCATGCTAAATTGCTAATTATGTTTAAGAATTTAAAACGATAAGTTGTGATCATCATCAGTAGTTCAGCACGTCTGAACCAAAATTTCGCTGAACCATTCCAGGGGAAAAACGTACAGAAATTACACTATAGGGCCTGTTCTTTTTGGCTGCGGCTGATGGCTTTTAGCTGCGGCTGATGGCTTTTTGGCTATTTACGATAGAGATTGCGGAAAGAGAGATACTCACTTGCGATTTTTGATGATACAGATATTGATTTTTTAACGTGTACTACAATTAACTTGTAGACTTCATCTTAAAAATACCCGTTTAAAAGTTAGTTACTGTAGCAAAAGTCAAAAGCGGCTTTTAGAAGCCGCAAAGAACAGACCCTATACTTCCCCCGCTTATCAGAGTTTTTTTTAGGGCCCCGCTTATCAAAGTTGCATGTCCTAGATGGAAAAATATACTGAACTCAAACAAACTTGTAATATTCCAAGCCAGAAAGGTGCTTCACATACATAGGCAATCTTACAATTTTACCTATTGTGAATCTGAATTTAAATAAAGCTGTTTGTATACACGAACTACACATGGATCAGACAGTGCACCTTGGAGCAGCTTGTTCTCGAACCAGGTGGAAAAGGTGCTACTGTCAGGGGCAATAAGATCAAACATGGGCATCGTTAAGCAGCACTTTTTCCACGTTGTACAGGAGCTCGAAGGGAAGCTTTGTAGGCAGCATCTGACTTCTCAATGCCATCAAAGAGGTAGCCAAAAGGCGGCATCCTGATGTATCTTCCTGAGCCGGGAACAATGTTCAGAATGCCATCCTCCCATACCACTCGCCCCTTTGAGATCGTGACCTCTACCATTCCCTACACAAATTACACAAGAAACATCCAAGTTGGATTCGAGTTTAATGTCAAATACAGCTGTGACCAGTGAGGGACCAACCTTTCCTTTCCTCCCCTCGTACACATTTGTGTTGGATCTTGAATGGTGTGTGTGGGCACCCATCACAAAGTTCCTTTTGGGATTTAGGATGATGATATCTGCATCAGATCCTTCAAGGATTGCTCCTTTCCGAGGGTATATGTTGAAAATCTTGGCGCTGAAAAGATTTGAGTAATTTGTATCAATGTACTTCAATTGGATAGTGGGTCATTATTTTATGTAGCTACTAAATTTCTATACCATTCAGTGCTTGTCACTCTTACATAATCAGTGACAGATATCTGGCCAGTCTCCTGCACACATTGTATGAATGTCAGAGAACAGAAATACTGGAAATAAAACCAATGGATTACCGATTGGCTAATATCTTTTAAAACTATAGAAAATTTTCCTTTAAAAACAATTGAAAATCTTAACTTACCACCATGCTATCCCAAATTATATGCATCCTTTCCTCAATACCTGGGTTCAAGTATTTAAGAGAGATGTCTAAGCCGGCTTTTATTCGCATAGAACAGGAACCTATTATAAAAACCACAGTTCCCTTTTCTACTTAACTATTAGCACTAAAGCTCACTAGCCCTAAGGATTACCATTTACACCATTGGGAATCTTCCTGAAATCATCAGAGCCGAAAGCTTTCTGTGTGGAGTTGAAGGTACAATGATCAGTTCCTACAAGCTGCATGGAAACAAAAAACAGTTAGATGTTTATGCAAAAAGAGTTTCCTTCCCCATAGTTGGCAATGCACAAGTTGCTTTTTAACAAATAATATGTCATTATTGTTTGCCAACTCACATCCAATTCTCACTAAATATGCAAAAGAAATATGTTAAGAACTCTGCTACTTTCGGGAATTTGGACATGACACAAGTGCATCACCTGTAAAATTCCTGATGAAAGAGCAGCTTGAAGTGCTTTATTATGCCCTGCTTCCCGGATTGGAGGACTCATCACATACCTAGAAAAATCATATGAGATAAAAGGAATCATAATTACATAAATATATTATCGAGTTTGTGTTTCTATGTACTTTGAAGCAATTGTGAAGTCAGGATCCCAAAGCCAGGAATCATCAAGGACTAGCCCAGAAACCACAGGTTCACCGATGACTCTCTGCCCTGCAAAGTTTGAGTTTACATCAACCTACGTTTTGTTTGTCAAATTATAGAAATGTTGCAAAATTAAATCAACTTATATATTTGGGACATGTTCAATCAAATGGGACCCGTCCAGTTCACCAAACCCCAGCAGGTCATTTGAAACCATCCAAACCTCTGGAACTCTGGTCTGGGACTACATAGTAGAAACTAACCAATGGATGCATCTTTCTAGGGGCTGCCTGTCTATTCATGTTGCGAGACTAAATGTTCATAAAAGAACTCTGGCTTGTTTGCATGCATAATGAACTTGTATGGAACTAGAAAGGTCAGGCAGTTGACCTTCTCTTTTAGCCTTGGCGATCTCTTCCATGGCATCAATGCTCATCACATGAACAACATACAGCGGTGTATTGATGAACTTTGCTAGGCGAATTGCCCGGGCAGTTGCTTCCCCTTCCAACTGCAGAGAATAAGAAACAACTTATTGACTCTTCATTAGCTTCCCGTGAGAGGAAAGCACAAAAGTTAATAATGTATCTAACTCACTGCAGTGACTTAATTATTGTCAAAAAAAACTGAACATGTCAAGATAAAGGAGCATAACAGTAAAAGAGAAGGTTCAACTTGGAATTACAATTGGAGGTCTTGATAGAGCATGTCCTTCTGGACCAGTTATCCCAATATCAATCATCCACTGCTGTCCCTCAGCAACAGCATCCCCATTCTCTGCATGAACCATAGCCAGAGCACCAAGAGACTTGCATTTCTGTAAGCCTTGCAGGAGAAGGTCATCGGTGACCATGAAGGAACCTTTATATGCCATGAAGAACTTGAAAGAATTGATTCCTGAAAATGGTTGGCAATTAAACTTTTGGACACATTTCGGCACATAAAAATTGATACAATCTTACATCATGTTATGGGAGATATATCAGATTATAGGAATTTTGTAAAGTTGATTGTCAGGCCAAAATATGGGAGCTGCTTCATGCAACACAGTACAAATCCTTAATAAAATAATCAACAATACAGAAGGGCCAAAATATGCACCAACCATGTTCCTTAACCATCACTTCCATTTCCCTTGAAACCTCGCCATTCCACTTTGTAATGGCCATGTGAAATCCATAATCCATGGCGGATTTTTCTGCTTTCTGTTTGTAAGATTCCAAGCCTGCAGTTAAGTTTCCATTCACTGGAAGGACAAAGTCAATGTGCATTGTTGTCCCACCAGCCAGTGCTGCAGCATGACCACTAAAGAAGTCATCTATGGCAACAGTTCCCATGAACTCCATCTCCAGGTGCGTGTGAGGGTCGATTCCACCTGTGACATTTGCCAGAAGCCTGATGAACTGAACAACAAGTGACAAACCGATTCCTTAAACATTTACCACAACTGAAAGAATCACCTGGCAAAACATACTTTCCAGTTGCATCAATCACTTTGACATTATCGTCACCAACCTAGAAATGACATGAAGACACGAGACTATAAAATTGCAAGGTTGGAAAAGCAAGATTCGTCATGATTTCATCAGAACATTTCATTTCATGTCCATGGAGTTCACAAAGAAAAAAGTGATCCATTCCATGGATACAAAGAAAAAGCTATCTTCAGTACCATCTCAATAAAAAGGGAAATGGTGTTTTTGCTGGCAACTTTAAGATGCATCTATTTTCTTTGAAACATATCCATTGCTCGCTATGTTAAACTCTGAGCTTGGAACATCAAATTTCTTTTAAGAGAACATGCAGTAAATTTGCGTGCCATTCCATTACGAAAGAAAGCAAGGATACAACCAACTAGGTTCGTGGGGACCCAACCACCCGATCCCAGAAATAAAACGACCAATTACAGAACGAACTACAGAACTTAATCTCTGGGGAATAAAAGAAACGACCCAAGGAACATCAAATTTCAGAATGCAAGCTTTGCTTTTGCATGGGTTACCCATATTATTTTCCACTAACCATTGAGAAAACAAGTAATAATATTGGAGTAGGGTGAGCAGACTAGGATGTGATAGTAACATAGGACAAAGGAAACAGAGGTGAACTCTTGTGCACCCTCCTAAAATGTTCTTAGGAAACAGAACACGCCATGACCCATGAAGATCTCCCATTTGCCATTTGCCATTTTGCTTTGGTTTACGAGCACATGAAAAACAGAAAAAACTTTTCTATTCTATATTAGGCTCTTGCTGATCTCAGAAAAAGAAAGAAGGAAAAAGGTCAATAATAGCAATCTACTGTGTTACTGTCCCTGCATAATTCCATTAACACACTTTACATTCACCATAAGATTATGTAATGACCTAATATAAATTTCATCCTAAAATAAGCAGTGTCAGGAATCCCAAGTATCACAATCTCTCTCTCTCTCTTTTTTTTTTTTGCTGTTGATAGAGCAAGTAGCAACCCACTTGGCATCCAATAACATGGCTACAGGTGCGGCAGCAGAGTGGACACTCTGGGTGGATTGGAACCAAGTCAATCCTCCCCGATTCAAATAACCAATCCGAATCTCCCCAAGGCAAGAAGGCACAGTAACCAACCACTCACCGGGATGTTCGGCCGGACGGCGACGACCACGCCGTCCTCGACGTACACGTCGGCCTCCTCCGCCCGGTCCGCGTTCACCACCGTCCCGCCCTTGATCAGGATCCTCGTGCCGTCCCCTCCCCCGCCGCCGCAGCCGCCGCCTGCACCTCCTCCGACGGCCGCGCAGAACTTCGCGCGTGCACCCAAATCCAACCACGTGAGACAAGTAACGAAACAGGCGACGGTCGTGAGACGGAAGCGAAGCACCCACCTCGTGCGCCGGGTGAGACGCCGCGACGGCGGCGGTGACGATGGCGAGCAGGAGCGGTAGCAGGCCGAGGCGGCAGGGCGTCGCCATGGCCATTTGGGTGTGCACTGCGCAGCGGAGCGGAGAAGCAGGGGAAGGAGGACTAGACGCTATTCGTTCGCAGGGTAGTTTGTCGTCTACTAAGCACTGGGTGCGTCGTACGCGAGAGGACTGCTGTATTTAACAAACGGAAGGAACCCGTCGAGTTTTTCACGGTACGCCGCTCCGTTATTCTGTCGATCACTTGGCATACGACAGGTGGACCAAGGACTCACGCCACTGAGATATGAATTAACATGTCCCGAAGACACGTGCACCTAGGACCAATAAGTTAGTTTTGTGAGATATTAATCTTTTTCTCTTTTTTTTGACTTCTCCAGATATCAAAATAAACGGACTGTTTTTCTGAACTAGATTTTTCAAATAACTTTTTGAGTCTACAATGGTATTCATCATCTATGTCTCTATCATCCGCTATCGTATCGAAAAGCGTGAATAAAACTATCAGCTCCATCAAAAAATAACCAGGCTGACATGCCCCCAAACTACACTTAAGACCCCACTCATTTTGGTTTAAAATCAGCTTCGCTTCTGACTTCTATTTTTTTTTCAATATTCAGTAATTCTATCTTTTTCTGATTTTTTTAGATTTTATGAGCTTTTTTGCCTTTTCTTTTTTTCTTATGTTTCTTTGCATTATCCGTGATGGACTAACATGTTTTTTCTATTTTAAATTTAATTATACTAAATAAACTAACTTAACTATAATAAAAAATAAATTAAATACAGTAAAAAAATCATAACCCATGGTCGTTTCGAATGCCCCTAACGTTGATTGGTGGGAGCGGCGCACGAGCTTCGGTCCCAATCTATTCGGATAGTCTTCTTTCCAAGGCTGCTGACTGAAAGCTGAAGAAAAACGGATCGAATCGGCAGAATGACAAAACAAGCAACGCATGCTGCAGATACCGTCAGGGTCATTGTCACCCTGTGCCGTAAGAAACTGAGGCTTCGTTTCTTACGGCTTCTGCGACTACGAAGTGCACAAAGGCAGCGCATTATTCCCTAAAAAATGCCTAGCATTATCTCTGGCTGGAACAAGTCCTGCATGCGCTTTTGACCATTTGCAGTTAGCGACAGGAATAATACCAGTAGCGAAGAAGGTAGGTGTTGTATATTATGCGATATAAGCTTATCTTCTCATTGCCTCCACCGACAGGTGGGGCCCGCACCCCTTTTTTCTCTCTTTTTCCTCAATTGTGAAATTCCACATATGCCCTCTGGGCCAACAGTAGGTACACTCGTGAAGACATTTCTCAGGGAGATGCCTCATGCTGCCTTGTTGACCTGTTATGCTCCGCAAGGTATCACCCAATCCATCAAATGGGTAACATGCATGCAAGACACAGAGAAGGAATGGGATCAGCATCTTTGTTGCCTATGCAAGATCGTCGCAGGAGGGGCTGTTCGGCCGGATCATGGTGCTTCTGCACATTTCAGGTAGTCGTAGGTGCATCATTGGTCCCCTTTCTTCAGAGTTCCAATCAAGGAGCAACAAAGTCAGTTCCTTTCTTCAGATTTTCATTTAAGGCGGCAATCACCTGAATCCAAAGAAGAAGAAGAAAAAGCTGGTATAAAGATTATGTTTCGGCCTTGCCAAATAGGCTTCCAATACAAGAAAAATCTTAAGTTCCGCACATTACTGGACTGTGTTTCATGCTTTGAGACATGTCAATGTGACTAAAGGCAAGTCAAGGGGCAAGCCATATCATCAGTTGAATTTACACAACCTCAAGATCCTTCTTGTAACGAGTAAATCATTGTTAAAATTTTTTTTATCGTACTTCAGTTATTTTTTCGAAATTTAAACGGAACTTAATTGCAAAATTAGTGCAGAAGCTTTGACATCAAATTGCCCATTTCATGTACGAAGACAAATGGCTTATGATCTAGCTCAGATCTAGACGGTTAACATAAGAATGGCCATGTAATGTTTACTGCATAAATTTTGTAGAATACAGAGAGAAAAGGTTCACAGCTTACCTTCTGCGTGACCAATGATCGTAGGAAACAAAACATATTCAATGTATTCGTTTCTGAATCAAAACTATGGGTCGCCCACCAGCTGATTTAAAAGTATGGACCGGCGAATTAACACCTCCAGGCATCAACTCCAGAAAATCTAGAGGAAACGTTGATCAGCAAACATATTTCGTTAGGAGAGGTGCTTCAATGCTTTTCTTAACAGTAATTTGCATAATTTTTAAAGCATGACGAATGGTGGATAGATGTTACTTATCTCTTCATTTGCTTTGAGATTAGTGCTACTTTTATTAGAGAGAAAAGCATTGAAGCACTGCTCGTTAGTTATTCACAGAGCATAAGTATATAACATTAAGATCCCAAAAGTCAAATGACAACAGCATACTCATGACAAATTTTATGTAAACTGTGGCAGATATTTCATTAAACAAATCAGGTCTACAGTTAACATATAATAAAATATATTTACATAGGATTATGAAGAGGGTTACATATTTTCTTCCCATTGTAATTGCATTACTTGGGCTTAGGCCTTTCTCGTTAATCCTTAAGCTTCAGATGCAATTTGCTGAGCAACAGGGTAAAATTTCCCCTTTTGAAATTATTGGGTTTCCACATATTTGACACTCCTTATTCAGTATCATCGTCGCGATCTTACGAATAAAATAAGAAAGATGGTTAGATTTCTTGGAACAGAAAGGGAATGATCTTTATTACTTATGAACTAGTTACAAAGAGGCTTACAAAGGGAATTAACTAGTCCTAATCTATCTTCTCCCCACTGATCAAAAGATTTTGATCGCCTTGGCTTGTTCTTTGGATTCAATTCAATTGAATTGTTTAGTCTCTCTGTCTTCTCTCATCCAGCTTTAAATACTGTTGAAGGGGCTCCAATTATCCATCTGAGAAGGCGTCTTCCTAAATCAACGAACACGTTTAACCGGATGGGTGGTTGTCTCAAAGAGAGATACCCGAAGGTAACTGACTTTCGGTTGTTGTCAGTAGAAGATAATCATGCGACACGAGAGATAGGGCAAAGCAACGTGTTGTTTGGGCGGATAGAGCACGTGTCTTATCCATCGTATGGGAGTCCTCTAGAAATGGGCCCTCAAGCTTGTTCACGATTGTCCGAATGGTTTCTTGGGTTGGGCAAAGTATACAGTAATCCTTCGACTAGAGTACTTAAGGAATAGCTATAGGAAGCTTACGACCATAGGCTCTTTAGGGCTTTAATTAAATATTAAAGCTGTATTTAAAGGATTATTCAATTTTCATCAGCTAGCCTTTGAAACTTTAAGTGGATTTATAATATGAATTTTTTGATTGGCTTATAAAAACCCTGGCGTGGTGCCTGTTGGCTTCATGCTTTCTCGAAAAACCTTTCGTCTTCAAGTTCCTCTACCTCTTCGCATTTGTGCCTATTGGACTATAGCCTCAAATCCATCTAATCGTCGATTCTCCAACACTATAGCCAAAATATCGGATCTGATTATTGATTGGCCAGTGTTTGAGCTTGGACCAAAAAAGCTGAAGGCTATGGAAGATGAGGTTAATCCCCAACAAAGTTTTGGTTCCATGGAGGTCAGCAATCGGGGATAACTTCCCGAGCGAAAGCGACGGCGAAATCCCAATCTTTTGGGCGTATGTTGAGTGCATATTCAGGCTACCGTCATATCCGTGTTTGTCAGAGGTCTTAGAATTCTAGGGGATCGAATTGGTTAATCGGCCCCCATTTGATAGCCTACTTGAACATCTTTGTTCATCTCTGCGAAGCGTATTTAGGGATTTCAATGAATTTGGAGTTTCTCATATACTTTTACAAGATGACGGGAAGATCGGAGAAAGTAGCGACGTCACCCGGAGGTTGCTCTCTATGGGTCTACAACGGAAGGCAAGGAGTACATTCTAATGTACTTCAAGTCCTCATGGAAAAACCATAGTTCTACATAATGCTTAGCAAAGAGAACAATCTCTCCTTCGTCGGTCGAATTGTAGTCAAGAATCTAAGGTGAAGATCTTCTTTGAAGAAAGAGGGAAAGATAAAGCGATAGATCGATACCATCATCTATCTCAAGGACAAAGGACTGACCTCATGGCACGTGGTAAGAGATTTCTCCGTGCGCCGAATCAGTCCATTGAAGTCATGCGACAACATGCTTTGGTATGAGAGTGCGAAAGACTCGACCAGGTATTCCTCAGAAAGTAAGCATCGAGAAATCCAAGTAATCAAATTCTATTTTTATTTGGTTTGCAATTTTCGACCCTAAGATTTTCTTCTTTTTTATTTTGTTAGCCTTATTTCCCATCGAAGTGAGGCAGAGGATAAAGATGAGAGGAGCCTGAAAAGAAAGAGTACCCTTGATCATAGCCATTACCTCTCCAGATGATAAGATTAAACACTTAAGGTAATATAATAATTCTTTTTATCGAGATTTATTTTTTCGATCGTGTATTGCAATACTCTTGTGATGTATATATATATTCGAGTCAGAGATTGGTGAGACGGTTGATAGCTCGGAGGAGGCTCCTCCGAGTCCCAAGTGGCGTCAAAGCGTGAGGAAGGTGTATGGAGCGCCGAGATCTCGTCATGCTCCTTCAAGCACTACCTCGGCTACTCCAACTGTGCTTTCGATCGCTCCTGTAACCGTTCCTTCGATCGTACAAGCTTATGAGAAAAAGATCTCTTTAGAGGTAGGTTTGTACTTTGACTACAAGAGTTTTTCTAATAATCCTATACCTTTTCTCATTCAAACAGAGAAATTACACCGAAGGGAGTATCTTCCTACTGCGGTCGCCTCTCCTCCGACTAGGCGGCCAGCGAGGCCATATGCCGGAGGGTGGGCACTGCCGCACGGGGCCAAGCGCCCTAGGGTGCGCATTGATTTTCGGTTTATACGGGGTTTATCGGCCAACCTGTTAGTAATTCGGCTAAATTGCAAAAAACACCCTACCCGCTACCATACATACATCATGGTCCCACCATGGCAGTAAGTCATGCTCTTTCCCAAGCAAAACTTCAGAACCCCACTGGCTAGGACTGGTTTAGTAGGGTTTAGACAGCCCGCTCGGGATTCTCTGACTTAAGTTACGGTGACTTTACCGTTTATCTTTGAATAGACGGTCCAGATTAAATGTACCTTTCAATCTGGACCGTCCATCTAGAAATAGATGGTAAAATCACCGTAATTTTAAGTCAGAGAATCCGCGCCGCAGACAGCCGGCTTGGGTTGGCTCCCACGGAGGCGGCGGAGACGGAGCCGGAAGAGACCGGCTCCCATGGCAGCGCCGTCGTAATCTCCACCGGCCAGAAGCTGGTGCCGTGGTCGAGCTGGGCGGAGTGGAGCTTCGTCCGCGACGGCCTCTTGTCCCCCTACCCCACCGCCGCTCTTCGCAAGGTAATAATACCCTTATTACCCTCTTCCCCAAAACCGGACAAGGCTCCAAAATTATAGCAGTAGGGTGTAAAGTTTGAGTGTTTTGTTGGTTCAGATCGCGGCGTGGCGGAGAAGGGCACCCCCCTCCTGATGCCAGTGGACGTGACCGCCGCCTTCGTCGAGATACGGCCGCGGGATCCTTTCTTCCGGTAATTCCCTTGATGAAAAGTTTCGACTTTTCTCTCTTTTCTTTTTTTTGGTGGCTGTGGAGTTGGGGTGGTGTTATATGCGAATTTTTTAATTTTTTCTCTCTAGGAGTGGAATGGCTGGGGATGATACGCTGGAGTCGGAGGAGATGCTCGCGATGCTTTACAGTATTGCAATCATGAGGTATGAAAACTTCTGGCGCAATTTTCATCTTATGTGGTAATGTGTGATACGTGGGCAAAACTCTCAAATTGCAATGGGAGTAGAATGGGTTCGTGGCATTATCATGCTGCTAAAGGCAAATCGCCTCTTTTATTGGGTGGGTTCAGATAGATGCCACAGCTTATTGTGCAAAGTGTAGGGCTCAGTAGGTTTAGGAAAATAAGTTTGTTTTTTGTGCATTGATGGTATTTAAATTGTTTTGATATTCATGTGGGTCCAGTGAATTTCGTTGAACGGGAGATTTCAGATTTTGATGGAAGAACACATAGTTTTCTTTTAGGGATTCATTAAGAGCTCAACCTGTGGATAATGTAAATTGAACTAGAGCTTAATAGAACTAACTTAAGGTGCCAGTATGTTGTGGGTGCTTGCTTCCTGTTTCTCTGTTTTGGCCTTTAGATTTGATTTGAACTACCATATGTTGTTTGACTGATACTCTTCATATTAGTGATGCATACCCTGGGCCATCTCTGCGCCAGCATGAAAAGGGTGCCCAACTTGGCACCAAGTTGCCATCAAGTAGTAAGCAGTACCACAGTGCTAGATGCATATACTACTGAGAATCTCTATATATGAGAATCTCTAGTACTTTTAATTCTGCTGTATTTGAGAGTCAGAAAAGTGTGCTTTGTACATTGCAGAGCTGAGTGCCTGATTACATTAAAAATTGAATGTATCATTGTATGATCTGGAAAAGATTTTAACAGTATGTGCTGACTAATTATGAGGCTTTTTTTTTGTGGGAGTATCTATCCTAGACTCGTAATGTACAGCTGCTACTCGAGTTAAATTTTTACCGAACACAACAATTCTTCTACACTTTTCTTTTTTTCTTATTTCCAGGCTTGTAAATGGTTTTCTGGAGAACCCACATAAGGAAACTGGTCGTTCAATATCTATATTAGCTTAGCCTGTTGGAATACCACGAGTTCTGGTTGACATTCGTCATGGTTAGAAGTCTTTTGTCTGTTGCATGACTGCATCTAGCTTTGAAGTCACACTGTTGTAATTGAGTCCTAATAAAATTCTCTATTGCATGTAGAGAGTTTCCATCGTGGTCTTCCCTCTCTGAGGCTGCTTCGTTTGGCAGCCATTAAGGTAGAGTGAATTGATTAGCATTTCTAAAACCTCTTGATAGCTAGTTATTTTATTTGCTACTGAGTGTTTGCCTTTTGTTATAAAGAACATAATTTGTTTGGTTGCTTGTAAGTTTTTTTCAGTATTTCTTGCCCCCATATTTCACTAATTAAGATTATTTTCAGGCATTTGATTGGTTAAAGTGTATTTACTGGGATTCCCAGACTACTGCTATTCCTGATGCTCAAGTAGAACTAAGGCCAAGATTGCATGAGATCAATCAATTTCTGAAGGGCAATGATTCACCAAAAGCAAAATCAGGTTCTAAAAGGAAACGTGAGTACCATCAGCTTATAGTAATAACTGTGATTGAGCTTGCACTTGGGCTTGTTCTGTTTCTTTGGGACCTGGGTTGTCAGAGAAAGATGCTATCTTGATTACCAGGTCTGTGACCAACTCCTGATTGTTATGAATATTGTGTGTATATTGAAGAGATCCAATAGACAATATATATAGGGAGTACTAGAGGATATTACAGATAAGGAAGGTATATAAGGATAGAATACAAACTCTATATCCTTAACTTCAAGGAAATAAAGATAAATGTGATCTCCATTCTATAAAATGTAACTTCAAGGAAATAAAGACAAATGTGATCCCCATTCTATGATCAATCAACCATTAAAAAGTAAATGGTACAACTCCGAATTTCAATACCATGGAATGCAGTGCTAAACTCAAGCTTGTTACAATTGCTGATTGTGTTGATTTCATTTCCTTAAAGATGTGCTGCTTTTTTATACATTCTAAGAAAGATTATTGATATATGTTTTTTTTGCTTTATGCCAAGAAACTTGCAGGATGTGCAAATAACACAATTCATGAAATTCCGTTGCTTATCTCTTCCATTATTCTGAACTGCCACAAAATTATTGCATATACTAGTATAAGAATAACTGTGCTCGTCATATTTGTTTGCCAGAATGTAATGATCTGATTCGTGAATATTCTTGAATTAGTTTGATTGTTACCATCTGATCCTGACATGAACAGCAATTCTCTTGTAGTATTTATGACAGATGGATAAAATTAATATCATAGATAATTATAATCATCTCTCAAGGGAATATATCTTCATGACCAAGATACCTCGGTGTTGACTGAGTTAATTCTAAATTGCAGGTTCCGAGAAATTGATTTCCAGAACCATAAATTATGTATTGCGACTTTACTATGCATGCCCCTCTGAGTTTGTCTCTGTTCTACTGGATTTTTTTCAACTCGATGCCCCAGAATCCTCTGAAAACAGTGACGTGCATCAAACTGATAGTTTGGATGTAAATCACTCATCTGATGTTCAAAATGAATATCACATAGTGATATTAAAACTATCATAACAAGGCTAGCGGAAAGAGAACCAAGGTTGCTGCTTGGCATACTAAAGTCAGCAATTGAAATGATTTGAGTCCAGGGAAGACCTGGAAAACAAAGATACTGCTCTTATAGTCGAGTGTTCTATTTTCAATTTTGTACCCTCTCATTTCCTATAGTTCATCTCATCCATTGCTTCACAAATCACAATCTTGAAACAGAAGGATTGTCATGTTTTGTTTTACTGTCCAGACTTGAGGCTGGTATCTCCATTTTAGGGCTCTTGTAGAGTTGTATTTGCACAGCTGTGTTTCTGGCCTTATTAGTTTCTGTTATATTTACAGGTGAATCATATGCATGCCTGCCAGCTGAGCCAACAAAAGGAAAAACTTATGTTCCCTGGTTCTATGACTTGTCAAAAATATAAAAGAATTAAAGGATTCAGGCTGTATTGGGCTTGTCCATGAGATAGGAGTTCTCTCTTCAGACAAGAATGCGGTCCCTCTTTTCTGTCTTGCAAAACTTCTGCAGAAGTGCTTGAGTTTGTCCATTATAGGTGAAAGATGTATCATAGATGCAGTACTACTGCTGATTGAGATGGCCGGCAATAATAATGTGAACGAGAAACTGAGGAAGCTTCCTGTGTTATCCCTGGGAAGGTCGGCTAAAGATTCTACCCTCCCTGAATCCAGTGTCATACCCAACGAACAAGAATCAGTTGAGAAGGCAACTGAGAGGCTGGAAACGTTCAAGTTGCAGGTGAAGGAATGGAAGAATGCATGTGTTAGCTGAAAATGGCACTGAGGGATCGTTCAACACGAGCACGCCAGAGAAATGTAACAGATGGTCTATAACAAAGTCTTGGACCCCCTGTCCAATAGGAATGATACCTTGTTCATTTAGTTCAACTGCTGTTCTTCCGGCCCTTGATGTCATTGACCATGAATTGAAGGACGACACATTAGAACAACGTGGAAATTTTGAGCATGATGATCATACAGAAAGGTTTGACTATCATTCTCACCCTGATAAGCAGTTGGATGAAGAAAGCATTCCGGAAATATCAAGATCGTCACCTGAATGTGGGATTTCGGATATGCCAGAATTGACCTTTCCTTTGAAGGGTAGATTACTGGTTGGTGGTGTGTGGAAAAGGTGACCGAAGAAGAGTTACTCTTCATAAAGTCAAAGATGAAAATGTTGTTGTGATATTGGATAGTTTACTTCCCACCTCAATGGTGGACAATTCGAGGCCGTAAACGAGCATATGATAGCTTTGTAGTTTCTTCAGTATTCGTCAGGATTGTGAATTTTGGCGGTGTCACTTGCTCCCCTTTTTTCACCTTTTCCGCCTTAGGGCTTGTTTGGGAACACAAATCCCGGCTGAGATCCTGGCCCATTCCTGGGGACGAAAACCCACGAGGTGGGCTTCCCCGGGCCAGATGAAAAACGCATTTGGAAGCCCATGTCACGGGGGCCCATCTTCCCCATCCGGAGAACTATTGGGAAACTAAAGATAAGGATTCCCGTTTAAACGGATCATCTCCATTTAAATGAGTCCTTATCCATAGTGGGCATCCCTCCACCCCTCTATAAATAGAGAGCCATATGGTCAATTTTGTACACCCCAATGGCCGAAACGGGTAGATGTTGATTATTTGTAGAAGCGATGCAAATCTGCCTAATCTACCATGGCGGACACGAAGTCGCGGCACAATGTCGATCGATAGATTGTGAAAAGGGTAGATGTTGATTGCATCGTAGATTAGAAACGAAAATTTTATGCATCTTTTACGCTCGATAATTGCACAAGAAAAGATTCGCAAGGCGACCTCGCATGGCCACCGCGCTGTATCGCCGCGTCTCCGGCATGAGGCAACACTCGGTGCCGTCGCACCGCGCATGTGCACCAACAGGCCCGCCACCCGTCGTTGTCGTAGTCGCCGCGATCGGCCCGGCCGCGCGCGCCGCGCAGCGCGCCACTATGCCAGCGGTGCCACCGCCGTCGGCCGCAAGCGCGCGCGCATGGCACGCCACCGGCCTCGCGCGCACGCCCGCAGCGGCACCGCCGACGCCCGGCTTCACTGCTGCGCCCGCCACGGTGGCACGATCGATGCGCGCCGCGACGCTGGCGTCTCGACTCCTCCGCTCGCGCTGCGAAGCGGCGCCAATGACACCTCGCCTCCGTTGCGTGCCCGCGCAGCGCATCTTCCGCCCGCGCCGACCTCCTCGCGCTGCGCGCGCGCGCGCGCCTCGGCCTCCTCGCCTGCGCGCTGCCGCGCGCTACCGCACGGTCTCCGACGGCCCCGCTCGCGCCCGTGCTCCGCATGGCGTCGCCTCCTCGCTGTGAACGGGCGAATGGGTCGCATGGGCGAACGCAAAAGTGGCGCAAAGAAAAAAAGGGCTCGGGTGAAGGGTAGCCCGGAAAATTTGCGATAAGCCCTCGAAAATTCTCGAATTACGTAAAATTTCTCGAATTGAAAATTTTACGTATAGACCCCAGAAAATGCAAAATTTCTGAAAATTTGTATTCTAGCATAAAAGGGTCTCGAGAACCCGAATTTTGCATTATTTTCAGCATTTGAAGCTTGTTTATTTATGCCATTATTATTTTATGTATTTTCTGTATTTATTTACTATTTTTGATTAATTATAATTATTTAATTGCTTTTAATCACTGAAAATTAGCAGTAAATTATGAAAAATATATAAAAAATTATGAAACATTATGAGAACCTATCGTACCATTTATTTACCTATAGTAAATAATTCCATGCATGTTTACCTGAAATAAACTTATATGTTTCATTCATCACATGTAGATGACTGGCATCACGAACCGGAAGTTCGAGGAGCTTGCCCAGCATGGCAAGAACTATCTGACGTGGGCATCGATGTCGAGATAGTACTTGGAGCCGTGAAGCTCCGCGCAGCTATTGGGATTAGCGTGACGCCAAACCTACACCCGAGGAAAATGATCGGGCACTTCATTTCCTCGGGCACCATCTTATTACTCTCAAGAATGAGTATATGGCGGAAAAAGCGCTAGCACTGGACCGCACTCAAGAAGCGGTTTGAGAAGCTCAAGTACACCATTCTTCTTGAGCGAGCAGAGTGGATCGGTGAGGTTTGCCGATTTCAAGGCGGTCGGAGTACACCGCCTTGTACAGACTTGTACCAATCTTCAACTCGTGGCGCGGAAACAATCCGCCCGCAACTATCGTCAAGATGGCTACAAGGAATACGCGAGTTGATTGATATGATGCAGTGAAGTGAGGCTCGGGGCGAACTTCTCTGCAAGAATTACGTCACTCGGCCATTGGGAGCTCCACTGACGTGAAGCCACGCCGGGAGTTACAAGGTGCAAAGCTTTTGATGAAAAGAAGGGAAGAAGGGTAAGGTCGTTGCCCGAGAAAAGCAAGTCGGATGCTCCAAATGACAAAGGGCTAAGGAGAGTGGCAAAACCTCGGCCCGATGGAACCAAGGTTGCTACAAGTGTGGCAAGTGGGGACATTGGTCGCGGATCGTAAAGCAACGCAACATGTCATTGATGCCCACTAAGCCCAGAAGAACAATGGCAAAGGGCAGCCTGAAGCTCACTTTGCAGCTGTTGAGGGGGAGCATCATGAGCCGCTGCCTGAAATGATGGAGGTTGAGTCCATCCCAGCGAAGACCTCACGACTTAGAGCGGCCGCCTCATGATTTCTCTCGAAGAGAACATCACGATCAAAAGATAGCAGAAGAAGTCAACGATTTTCTAGTTGATTCCGTCTGATGCACAGAATGCATAAGACGTTAATTGTCATTTATTTTGCATTAAATGGACAAGTTAGAACTTGCATGGATGGTACTCTAGTTTTATGTTCTCGTGATGGTTAGATGATTTTGGAATAATTCATTCATTTATTCAGTTTACAATGGCATGAACACGTGTGGCTATATTATACCAACATTAAGGCGCTGCAGTATACCTCGCTACAAGAGGTATTGAAGTTCGAACTATTCTGTCTCTGGCATGACAGATTAGGCCACCCACGTCTTAGGATGATGAGAAATATAATTAACAATTCTCACGGGCATAATATTAATGTGAAGAATTTCTCGAATCATGAAGATTTTGCGTGCCCTGCATGTGCCACCGGGAAATTAATTATTAGACCCTCCACTCTGAAAGTGAAGGATGAAGTCTCGCATTCTGAACGCATCCAGGAGACATTTGTCATCTATTCAGCCCATCTCAGGGCTATTTAGGTATTTCATTATGCTCATTGATGCTTCCTCAAAATGGTCATATGTGGGTTTATTATTCACAAAAAATCATGCTTTCGCCAAATTGATCTCGCAAACCATTCGCATCAGAAATGTGTTCCCTGATCATCGCATCAAGTCCATTAGAATGGACAATGCTGGAGAATTTACTTCAAAGGCATTTGATGATTATTGCATGGCGATGGGGATTGCGGTTGAGCATTGATGCATCGCATGTCCATACCGTAATGGTTTGGCGAGGCATTGATTAAGAGAATTAAATTTATTGCCCGACCACTTTTGCAGAATTGTAATTTGCTAGCTACATGTTGGGGACATGCAGTCCTACATGCAGCGAATCTCATCAACTTTAGACCTTCGGCCTACAACATCCATTCACCTATACAACTAGCGCAAGGGTCACCACCAAAAATTTATTATCTCAGGAGGTTTGGATGCAAGGTTTATGTACCTATACCCCCTCCGCAGCGAACTGCAATGGGCCCTCTCCGTCAGACTGGGATATATGTTGGTTGTGAGACTGCATTCATAATCAGGTATTTGGAACCCATTTCGGGAGATTTGCATACTGCCCGCTTCGCTGACTGCATTTTGATGAGGATAATTTCCCGACATTAGGGGGAGGAAATCACCCCCTTGATGAAGAATGTCGAAAATTACGTGGGAAGCCACGGGAATTCCTACACATGACCCACGCACTAGTAAAGCAAATAAAAAAGTCCAGAAGACAATAAAAGTCCAGAAGACAAGAGAAGTCCAGAAGATAATTGATTTGCAAGCATTAGCGAATCAACTGCCTGATCACTTTAGTGATTTGAAGAGCGTGACTAAGTCGCATGTGCCTGCACGTACTACACCGGAGAGGGTTGAAATACCAAAGAAAGCAGAAAGTATCCCCAATCTCATCCAGAGGCCTCGAAAAAAAAAGAGGACGAGAACTCCGGCTCCTCGAATCCTAAGTAACCGGGGCCCTTTGGTGAAAAGGATAAGAAGGACTTATCACACCGATCATCGAAGTCCTCGAATGAAAAAGGGCAGTTGAGACTGACACAAGTATGACACTGTTGAAAAGGACATACGGATCTGAATATCCCCATCGGCATGGATGTGTGCGCACACATCTGAGCGAACAACTAAAGGACTTGCCACCGCAATTGAAAGAAGCGTCACGCAAGATGAAGCTCCGAACAAGCAACTCATGAAGAAATAGCTATAAATTATGTACACGGAGTCCCCACACCGTTTTCACGGGGGAAAATACCCTCGCCTCCCCACGTCGGGAGAACTTCCCCGTTGTGTCGCCTCCTCTTGCGACAGCACCCCCCATCCCCGCCTCACGAGATACCTCGCTCGCGACTGCCTTCGCCTCCTCAGCCTCCCTCGCTCACGACCGCCTGCCTCGGCCTCCCTCGCTTGCGCCATCGACGCACGCCTCCTTGACCAGATCCTCTTCGCTGCGCCACCTTCGCCGAACTCACCGCGCGCCACTCAGACTGCAGCTCCACCCGACGCGGCGGTGACCTAGGTACGTACGTACGTCTATTAATTTTGTCAATCTGCTGTTACTCTTTGCTCTCGTCGTCTACTGTCTGTTGCACGGTCAAATTTGCTCGTCTACTGAATGCGATATATGGATGATTCGTTAAGGCGTTGTGGACACCAAGGAGCTGAATTTATGACGAATCTATTTTAGTTGAATGCTAGAAATTTCCTAGTGTATCTGCAAGAGAATTGAGCTGAATTTGCCATGGCTTTGCTGTGATGAGACAAAGAATTTACCATGGAGTGTGAGATGAAATTGGTGAGTTTTTGTTGGGTTATTGTTTGTTGGAAGGAATGCAGATGTTGTCCGTAGTTTTCTATTTGTCCGAAAACAAGATGGGTTGGTAAATTCAGTATTGAAATCCCGATTTAAGTATAATCTAGTAACTGGCTTGCTACAACCCTAATTCTGGTGGCAAGTGGCCAGTTACTACCCGATTGCCCACCAGTAAACAAACACTACTACAGAAAGAAACATACTAGACGTATCACATAGATGATTTTAAGGAACTGTCAGTGTTGTAATTATCACAGACAGTTTTACAAACGTGATCGTTTATGTTACTAGTGATAGTTAGAACCGTCTGTGATACATAACTATCGCAGATGGTTTTCGGTAACTATTACAGACGGTTCAAATTACAAACTGTTTGCGATGCCTTTTGTTATTATAGATGGTTTTTAATCTGAACAGTCTGTGATAATTTCATATATCACAGATAATTTTTACTCCGAATTGTCTGTAATAATTTCATATAACACAGACGGTTCTTAATAAGAACCGTTTGTGATAATTGTATCATAAACGGTTATTAATAAGAATCATCTGTGATATATTTCCTGCCTAGTAATCCTCTAAAATTTCATAATCTCTCGTCTTCTATCCGAGATGAATCCGAGTCTGAGTAAGATTCCATTCTGAGGCACCTTAGTAAAATAGTGTAGAAGAGTAGAGAAAGATTGGCACAAACACCACACACCTAAAGGGCTGGGGTAGCTTTGTATATATATGGCCTGATGTAGGCATACAAGGAAAACATATACAAAGAAGTCACATACAAGGTAAGAGCATACAAGAAAAACTATCTAATAACTCTAATACCCATCCGCAGTCGCAGTGGGAGTCCGGACGCAAAGATTGGATTGAAACTCCTGAAACAGTTGGATCGAGGACCTTTTGTCATGATGCCCGCGAACTGATGAGAGGATGGCACGTGCAAAACACGAACTTCACCAAGCGAAACCTTCTCGCGGACGAATTGAATGTCAATCTCGATGTGCTTCGTGCGCGGGTGCTGGACTGGATTAGTCGACATGTAGATAGCATTGACATTGTCACAATAGACAACAGTCACCGAATCAATTGGGGCGTGAAGCTCTTGGAGAAGTTGCCGCAGCCAGCAGCACTCTGCTACAGCATGGGCAACAGCACGATATTCAGCTTCTACACTTGATCGAGACACGGTTGTCTGACGTTTGGAGGACTAAGAGACAAGGTTGTCACTGAGATAAATGCAGTAGCCGGAGGTGGAGCACCATGAGTCTGGCAGCTGGCCCAGTCGATATCGGAGTAGGCAGTGATAGAGGTCACCGGGGAGAGGCCGATGTGGAGACCGGCGTCGAGACTACCTTTGACGTATCGCAGTATACGTTTGATCAACGCGAGGTGGGGCTCCCGTGGATCATGCATGAAAAAGGCACACTTGCTGGACAGGGTACGCCAAGTAAGGGCGTATGAGTGTCAGGTACTGTAGAGCCCACGCAAGGCTGCGATACTCGGACGGATCGACCACTGGAACTCCGTCGTGGCCGAATAGCTTGGCTTGAGTGTCCACTGGTGTGGCTGTAGGGTGACACTCAGTCATGCCAGTGCGTCGCAGGAGATCAACGACATATTGTCGTTGACACAGGAAGAAGCCATCGGAGGAGCGTGCAACGGAGATGCCGAGGAAGAAGTGCAGGTCGCCGAGGTCCGTCATAGCAAACTCCGAGTGGAGCAAGCCTATGAGGTACTGTAGGAGACCTTGGGTGAAAGCCGTGAGGACGATGTTGTCGATGTAAAGCAGTAAATATGCCATGTCGGTCGCCTAAGCTACTCGCACCACCTGGATGATAGTCGTCGGACAACCTTATACAAATTTTATTAGGCATGGTTGCATAAACAGCATGCACTCGTTTCCAAAGTGTTGGCAGTTTTGCATAAGCCCCTTCTATGCAACAGTGTGCATCAATCTTCTTAACTCCTATCTAATGTCCATGGAGATCGGCTCCAAAGCCCTTCTATGGCGACGCTGCAAAGCTTAGGGTCTAAGGAGAAGCTGTAGGTGACCCAGTACATCATATCTGTGATTTGAGCATTCTAGTCGTCTGGGTGTACCAGAGTAGTTTGAGCAAAACTGCTCAAGTTAACACCGTTCGAATCTTCACGAACGGTGCTCACATCGTAATGCACGTTTACTGTAGTGAGTATCGGTATTGCTGATGTCTGCTTGCAAATATTTTCAATGTTATAACTAGTCAAATCACATCACATGGTATGGAACTACTGCTGTAATTTACATTTCTACGATCGTTCGTCTATCATGAACTACTACACTACCATCATAGCGTAACCCCTCATCATTTGCACCGATGCCGCTCTTTTCCTCTACCTTAATGCACATCAATTCCCTATGTCCTTCCACGCACACCGATGTCGCTTCTTCTCTCGCTACTCGAGCTCTCTCATACTATAAATTATTTATAATGAGTTTCCATAATATACATGACATACTGATTTAAATGTCAATATACGAGTTCTAACGATACTCGTGAATTTTCAATGTACTAACGATATTAAATTCATTCCTAATTAGCCATAAATGCTATCTAATAATATTTTGCACAAAGCAAACTATTTATTGCATATACAAATATTTTCTAAATTTTATGCAACTATAATTTTCTACTAATGCCAATTTTGTACATAATATTGACTAAATTTTCTACAACTATAATTTTCTATAACTATAATTTTCTACAACTATAATATTTATTAAATATTTTACAACTATAATTTTCTACGAATGCTAATTTTCTACAACTATATTGACTAAATTTTATACAATTATTTACGTCATACCAAAGTTATACTACTCTTTTTTACAGCTATAATTTTCTATGGATCCTAATTTTATACTAAACAAACTATTTACTTCATACAAAAATATAAACTAAAATATAAAAACCTCTCAGAAATAGCGGAACCTTTCCTCTCCTTTCTTCTCTTCTCTTTACCCTTCTCTTCTATTTGCTTTCGGTCAGCGCTAGTGGAATAAATAGGGGCTCGACCGAGCGGGCGGTTTTAAATCCCGTGCAGTCCGAACTGTCGGACGATTGGACCTCCAGTTATCTAATGGTTGGGCAATAAGGTCCAGTCGCTCAATCGTTAGACGACTGCAATTATGTCATCTAACGGTCGACTAACTGTATGTATGTCAAGCAGTCGTTGGATAACATGATATAGTCGTTCAATGATTGGGTGATCAGAAGTTTAAAAACAAATTTTTGCAGATATATTTCTATAATTTAAAATAAAAATAGATTATTGTTCTTAAAAATTCCCTGTCCTCCGCGTAGCTGCCCCGCGCGCCGTCCCGGACAGCCACGCGCGCACACGTGCAATCTTGTGCCCCCTCGTGCCGCGCTTTGTGATGCGCTAGTGCGCTACTGTGCTATCGTCGTCCGTTAAAGCTAGTCGGCACGCACACGTGTCCATCGCACTGGCAGAGCAGCAACGTTATCGTCTAGCTACTAGCTAGCAGCGGCCCTGCGAGCTCAGGCTATTCGGCCAGTAGTACTCTGTGTAGGGGTACTAAACTTGCTCAAGATTCTAGGATGACTTGTCAGAAGGTTGTTTCAATCATGAACCATGGTGTTCACGCTGCACAAGATTCTAGGATGGCTTGTCAGACGGTGTTGCCGGTTCAATCATGAACCATGATTTTCACGCTGCTCAAGATTCTAGGATGACCTGTCAGAAGGTGTTGCCGGTTCAATCATGAACCGTGGTGGTCCAGCCGTGGAACCGGCGATCGATCGATGGGTTGGCTACTGCGCCGCATTCGGCCTGGTTGAGCAATGATAGGCGATTCCGATCGCCGCGCTTGTTGATGCATAACACGTAAGCGAAAAGGACGGTACGCCTCCCTATCCCCTGATCGCCGTGCCAGGGACCACTACACCTGGGCACGGGTCATCCTCCTCACCCAACGTACGAACGACACCGCCACGGACAGGCGAACGTGCATGCCGCTGCATTCCTTTTCTAGGCGATTTGACGTCGCTTTCAGTATATAGGCCTTTTCTTTGTTACTTTTAAAAACAATTTTTAATTTTTAAATAGAATATTTTTTAAAATAGAATCTACAAATTAATTGTAGTATATATTAAAAACCAACATCTGTATCAGTCAAAATCATAAACGAATATTTCTCTCCATAATCTCTATCACGAACAACCTAAAATTCAAAATTTTCAATCAAAAGCTATAAACCATAGCCACAAGCCAAAAAAAGAACATACCCTATACAGTGCTTGTTCTTTGCGGCTTTTAGCTTTTGTTATAGTGTCTAACTTTCAAATAGAGTATTTTTTTAATATGGAATCTACAAGTTAATTGTAGTACATATTAAAAGCCCAACATCTATATTAGTCAAAATCGTAAACGAGTGTCTCTCTCCATAATCTCTGTCGTGAACAACCGAAAATTCAAAAAATTTAGCCAAAAACCATAAGCCACAACTATAAGGGTTTGTTCTTTTTGGCTGCGGCTGATGACTTTTTGGCTGTTTGCGACAGAGATTATGGAAAAAGAGATAATCGTTTGCGATTTTTGATGGTACAGATATTAGGTTTGTAACGTGTACTACAATTAACTTGTAGGCCACATCTTAAAAAAATACTTCGTTTAAAAGTTAGGTACTGTAGCAGAAACCAAAAGCCAAATAGGCTTGTGCCCAGTCGAACAGGCCCTAAGTCAAAAAAAGAACAGGCCCATAACCTCGCTCCAAACTTCTTTAGTTTATGGTTTTTTTAGCTTTCGGTTTATTTAAACCAGAAGCTATCTGGAACGCTATATGTTTTAATTTTAGCTTTTTGCCTTTGTTTCATTATTCATTTACATTATCCGTGATGATATAACGATTTTTCCTATTTTCTCAACTTTTTATTGTTTTTTCTCAAAAAAACTACCGTCATCACGATGTAATTTTAACCAAAAACCACAGCGAGAAGGTTAAGCAAAGCTAGTCGGAGCAACTCAAACTGGCACATTTTACAGGCGTCAAACCAGCATTGGCAACATCCGACCGACCCGCCTCGGGAGAATATACAGCATTGTTTGCAAGGACGCGAGCAAAGGGTTTCGAGCATGTCGCGCTGGCCAGATATTCATGCCCAATGTCCTGTAAAGCACAGTCGCACATGTCGATCGTACCATCCGAACTGAGCATTACACAGGGGTGATCAGAATAGCGATGGCTTTTGGTTGAAAAAATATTGTAGGTGCCATCACCGACAAACCGATCACCCCCACAGAGTGAGCCATCACCGACAAAGGGCATGGAACCAAGTCACCAACGTAAAAAAAAATCCCCTCTCGATGGCACGACCAACAATAGAATGCACCAGGTCAGGCCACGCTTGAGGCAAACAAACCTGTGACAGGCTCAACAGCATGCAAGACAGGCCTAGTCCCAAGTCCCGACCCGATCCAGGTGGCCTATCAGGATCAGGCTTAGCCACAAGGTCGATCAGTCGTTTCTGAGCCGAAAATCACTAGCCCAACGCAGCCCCAAACCCAGGCTGCTCTACTACGATAGTGGAGCACAATGTAAGGCAGGCATGCGGCGCACAAACGACAATCTCTGGAGCAGATCGATCGCAGTTCGCCGGACAGCTCGCTGCTAGTGACAGCCACATCGGCGACGTCACCGGGAAAGAAGGGATAAACCGAGCTAGCCGCATCCCAGCCAAGGCGAACAGAACTGGACACGCGCCCACGTCCAGCCATCGATTTTGACGTCGCAACTAGCTAGAAACACGCGCGCGCGCGGCACGGCCGGCCGGTCCCCCCTCGGCTCAAAAGTGGAGCTCTAATGGTTGCCGTCTGCGTCATCGCTCGTCGACGTCGACGTCCCCCTGCATACGCTGAGCTCGCTTGGTCTGCTCCCTGCCTGTCCATCTGTGATTGAACGGGGCCGGCTAATTAAGGCTTGACGCGGCCCGCGGACGTGCTGGCTCAATTAACCCCGTCGCCATTAATGCGAGCACGGGGATGCGCGTGCCGTTGCGTTCGGAGGCACGGCAGCCATGGCGGTGCGTTATGAGGCGGGAGACGATGGTGTCCAGACACGCATTGTGACAGGGAATACTAGCGCTCGTTCATGTGCGCCGTCGCAGCTCACGCTTCACGCCCGAGATGCATGCTAGCATGGCCGTCACGTCACACGAGCTCCAGTTCGAGCTGAAGCGTAGCACCGACACCTTCAGTGAAGCTTCCCTTGCATCTGCCTGCAGCATCGAAATCTATGTGCCGGAATGGAACACGAGTACGAGTTTTACCAGCCGAACTTTAGAGTAGGTTTTCTCCGTCCTTTCGGTGGAGAGATGGAAAACGTTTTCGTTTGTCGTCGGTCCCTCGGGTCTTTCGATCCTCTTTGAGGCACAATCTTTTCAGTTTCTTAAAATAGTTTTTAAATTTTACTATAGTATCTAATTTTTAAACAAAATATTTTTTAAAATAAAGTCTACAAATTAATTATAGTATATATTAAAAGTCCAACATCTGTATCATCTAAAATCATAAACAAGTATCTTTCTCTCTGTAATCTCTGTTGTAAATAGCTAAAATTTAAAAATTTTAATTAAAAACTATAAATCACAATAAAAAAGAACAAATCTTACTCTAGCACGACACGTCGAGTGATGGAGTTTCTTTGAAGCCACGCTCCCTTCGAATCTCGATGGTTGCTAACCCGAAGCCGCCCTCGCGCTCTAATTCGTGCACGTCATTTGTTGTCTCCAGAACACGGGTTGGTAAATATTCCCTTTCACTTTTCTACCACGAGTTGCAGTTAAATAATAATAATAATCTAAGAGGAACATTCCTGACCTTTGATCCAAGGGGAAAAAAATTCATTGAGGAACATTCCATGTCCAACACGGGGAAAGCCGGCCAGGTTAATCGAACCATGCTCTAATCATGCAGGCATCTCATTCACCGACCAATGCGAAACCAAATCGAATCCATAAGACCAGGGCCTCGCAGAAAAAAATGATGTTGTAATTCGTCGCTGATGGTCAGAGCAGTAGTAATTCATATCTCTTTTTTTCAAACGAAGGGCAGGAGAGCTGCCTTCAGTTCATTGAAGAAGAGAGTACAAATTACAAAGCACAAAGAAGAAACAAACTGTACAGAGGCTATTGAGGGAGCCACCTACAGGGAAACTAACATGAGACTAAATTACAAGTTTAGCAAATATAAACTTAATTAAAAACCTTTTACACAATTAAAGTCTAAACGTTCTAGTTTTCACTAAAGCAGCACAAGCAATATCAATACTAGATACACTTCTAGCTACACAATACAAATCAATAAAAGTGCTAGAAATGTAAATACAAAAAGTAAATACAAGAGATAAATCGCAATGGAAACACGCGATATTTTTGCTGTGGTATCGAAGACTTGTCGGTCTTCACTAGTCCACACTGAGGTAAGCTCAAATGGATCGGACTGGCTCCACAAATTGAGCATAAAGACCTCAAGTCTACTAAAGTTGCTCTTTCTTCACTCCAGAGATAGCAAGCACCAAAACACTCACAAATGGTGCTAGGCCTCTTCACAACCTTTTTTTGAATAGATCACCATACAATCTTCCTCCAAGCTATCTAGGTGCTAGCAAATACCAAGAGTAATAAGCCATAACGCTTGCTTAAAGGTTTCTCAAGTGCCACAAGGATCAACAAATAATGTAATGCACTTGAATGCTCTCAACAACCATAAAATATGCAATGGAGTAAATGTGTTGGAGAGAGTTTACCAAAAGCTCAAGATATTGAATGAATATCTAAGAAGGTTAAGGGAGCTCACTTGCTACTGTGGGAAAGTATTTATAGCCCCACTCACCAGGATGACCGTTAGGTAGAAATCCCCAAAACGTGGCAAATGTGGTACTACCACACTCACTACTCAACGGCTATTTGAGGTTCATTAAATGCATAGAAACTAGCCGTTACTTCAAATATTGGTAGTACTGATTGCACGGTAGTACTGCATCCAAGTTGTAGTAGTTTTGATTTTTAGAGGAGAGATAATACTCTAAAACATACTTCTTTAGAAATTAGCTACTACTATGTAAATTTTGGTACTACCAAAGCCCAGTAGTATCACCAATCTTGCAATTATACCGCTCTACAGTACTACCGCGTAATACATGCGGAAGTACCATTTCAAGGAAAGCCAAAAGAATACTTATCTGGAAATTAGCTACCGGCATATAAAAGCTAGTAGTACCAAGCAGTGGTACTACTATTCAGGATATGCGGTCATACCAGTTTTTTCAAAGGATGTCCAGAGAGAGTTGCAAATTGAATTTTAAATGCTTGCACGAATATTGTATTGATCTAAGTGGCACAAGTTAAACTTTAAGCTACTAGTCATGACCACTCATTATAGTACGGTACTATTATGCAATTTCAATCTCTTCAACCAAACACTGAGACTAGTAAAGGACTATCAAGATGTCCTTACTATATTTTACCTTTGTCTAGCTTTATCTTGATTCACATCAACCTTTGATCACTTTTGCATATGTTTCTTATGACTTCATCGAACTCCGGGACTAAATCTTTTAATCATCTTAATAAACAAGTTAGTTTATTTAATCATTATCGTTATTAATTACCAAAATCATTTTCAGGGATCTAGTTGCTTTCATATTGTCCCATAACCTTTTAATCATCTCAATAAATAAGCTAGTTCATTTAATCATTGTCGTTGTTAATTATCAAAATTATTTTAATGGCCTTGATGCTTTCATATTGTCCCATTGACAATGGTCATTTGAGTAGTTGCGTCGAACAGGTATTTATCATGGGCATTGCAAGGCGTCCCAGTTCTGACCTAGGGCTTGTGAGGGGAGTTCTTGCTGTGCCATAACCATCGAAAACGAACGGCAGTAGCGAATTTTTTACGATCTAGCACTCCTAGCCCTCCTTGCTCAATCGGCTGGCATACTCGATGCCAACTGACATGGTAGTGACCTCCATTCGCTAATTCGGCCTCACGCGATAACCACGCTCTTCTTAGTTTGTCGATCTACTCGAGGACGGATTTTGGGACACCTATGGCCGAGAGGATGCAGGTAGGAATGGAGGTGAGTGCGGCTTTCACGAGCGTTAAGCGTCCACCTTTGGAGATCATATGTCCGTTCCAGCCTGCTAGACGGCTGCCAATTTCGTCTATTAGCGACTGCAAGTGCACCTTCCTAAGCCTTCCGATGGATAGCAGCATGCCCAAATATTTCATTGGGAAGGTTGTGCGCTACGTAGGAAGGCTTGTCAAGATGTCATCAAGGTCTAGTCCTTCACACCGAGTTGGCATGATGGAGCTGTTGTGAAGGTTTGTGCAGAGTCCTGCATGCACATCGCCAAACCAGCTGAGCATCTGTACAAGTGCATCAATTTCTTCCTTCTTCAGGGCAAACAACGAACTCTGGAGTGGAAGCCTCTCGGCAAAGCACATTCAGCGAGGAGATGGCCGATGATTAACTTCCCCTTTCCATAAAAGGCCATCCCGACTAGTTTAACCACAACAAACACCACATCGTGCTCATCATCCATCCCAGAAGGGGAAAGATGATTAACAAATAGATCCAATCTCTTTAGCACCAAACAAGTGGTTAAGCTGCTAACTTTTGACTGCAGCAGTGTGCAGGCTGAGTTAGAGACGCTCTGTTCTGTTGTCGCCCAAGTGGATGAGCTCGCGGGATCTGAGCAACCAAGGGAGAACCTGCGATGTGCCCGCCCCACCTCACCTTGTTTGCTCCACCGCCCTCCTTTGGACGCAACTCGCTTTCGTTTGGCTGCTCGACTTAACCACTCTCACCAATGTCTATGCGAGACGAACACGCAAGGTTATTTTAAGCTAAGTTGCATGATTTGCAGGCGAAGATCGTTTCAGTGAAAGCAAAATTGGGGAGGCAGTAGTAGTATAGTACTAGTGTGGCAGTGTTGCTTACCTGCAACAAAAATAAGAGTCTGGTGGTTTGCTACGATGGGTTGGTGTTAGGAGTTAGCAACAAGTAGTTGTCTTCACTCACCAACCACCTTATCCTCCTCCTCCAAACCTAAAAAAGATAAGTTCACCACCATGTGTCCTCTCTCTCCCTCCCTCCATCCCTTATTGGTCCAGCCTTTCTATCTCCATAGTCGATATACATAAACCTGGCTACCTTAACCCAGCCCCATTTCACCTCCCCTCCACCTAAAGGCAAATAGCCAAATCTAAACGCCACTAACCAAATCCTCCAGAAATTAAGGGTATGTTCTTTTCTACGAAAACTGATAGCTTTTAGTCTTAGCGCAAGCGTTTGCATAAACAAACCGAATACCGATAAACCGCTTTGAAAAAACAATAGATAAAATGTTCTGTTTGTTTATTCAAGAAAGCCACCATGCACCAGGTCATTAGTGTTGCAATTAATTAGTTTAATTGTGTGATTCGATAATTTATTTACACGCAGTGCTCGTAAAATTTTTTAGATATAGCAAATAAACACAAAAACTTACGAAATTTTTGTGAAGCTTCCCAACGAACTTCAGTGTGTAATTTGCTCATAATTTTTTTACGTTCCAAATTTTACTCGAAAATTCATTTATGTAAACTATTTATAAGATTTTTAATATAGGAAAAAAATTTTGAGCTCCTTACACAGTGAACTTGATGGTATAATTTTTTATTCAATTACGCAAGGAGTATCTATATTACTATAAAAAAGTACATACATATGGCACACTCATCTGAGCAACTACTATCTCCTCACTGTCTACCTCTCAGCGGGCGTGGCCTTGTCTTTCATCTCGTGTGTCCCGTAGGGTACGATAGCCAGTCCAGAGCTTGTGTGTTAGATCGGAGAGCTTGTGTGTTAGATCGGAGGAGGTATGAAGATCGTTCAATTTGTTGACTGGTCAGCGGTGCACCAATAGATTGAGTTACAGCAGGGTGGGTCCGGTAAGTGTCAATGTCCTCCTGCTGAGACACGTCGAATTGGGGCTGCCAGCGGTCAAGTCCTGAATAAAGGACTCTAGATATCCCGCTCGTGGAGCAGAGGAGCTCTGATCTTGAACATACGACGTGCCAGTGAAGCCGAAGGAGTTTTGCCCACTGAAGTCTCTAAATTGTGCGTGCGCTCTAGACCCTGCATATAGTGTGAACGATGATAAAATATACTACAAATTGAAATTTACGACAAAATAAATAGTACATACATATATGTATTGTATATATATATACATACATATGTACATACATACATACATATACATATATAATGGTAGCAATATGAAGCATCATATTTTTAATTACCAGATTGATGAATTGTTGTTTAATAGTGCACCTTTTACAAATTGATTTCTATCTTGATGATCACATCTAAATTGTCCAAGAAAGGCAGAATATCAAATATGCACAGATCCAATCTTTATTTCATTCTACGCACATCACAACCCACCAAAATTCACCAAATCATGGCATGTTGGCATCCTACCTTTACATTTCAGATTACAACCTTGGTTCTAATTAGAAAAGATTAACAGATGAAAGGACCTACACACCATTTCCAACTTGATGCATAATAAATTGTTTGCTATTAGCTCATGCATATATAATGACAGAACAATGATACAAATTTAAAATTACGATAAAATAAATAATTACACAAATACACACATATATATACATATATAATGACAGTACAATACTACATATTAAAAATTACAATGAAATAAATAATTACATTAATATAAATATACATATACATATATAATAGTAGTATAATACCACATATTAAAAATTACGATGAAATAAATAATTATATAAATATACATATACATATATAATAACAATACAATACTACAAATTAAACATTATGATGAAATAAATAATTACATAAATATACATATACATATATAATGATACTACAATACTACATATTAAAAATTATGATAAAATAAATAATTACATAAATATACATATACATATATAATAGCAATACAATACTACATATTAGAAATTACGATGAAATAAATAATTACATAAACATACATACATACATACACACACATACATATGCATGCATGCACACATATATGTATTACACAGGAATTACCTGCAAATATGATTGTTAATCGCCTGAGAAGAATTGCAGCACTGCAAGAAAAATTATGAGGGCGACTACAATAGTGTTCGCAATTTACAACACCCCGATAATTACGGAAAAGGAATGAGTGCAGGGAGCAAATGCGACGAAACCTCGCTTTCGGTGGTTTGCTCCCTCGTCGTGTATAGCACGGAGAAACAAATGAAGGGACTTTGGCTCGTAGCATGTAGCAAAGTTAGTAAAAAAAAACCAAAAGTGAGTAAAAACAAAGAAAAAGCACATGGCCTGTGCACCTGCCGCATGGCCACCATGCGGCAGGCCATTTATTTGTGCTAATCCTTTCTTTAGCCTTAATTAATAGTGGAAGTAAGCACTTGGAGTGCGGTGGTCGGGCAGCAGGCCCCTAGTGCACAGTGGCTGGGCTCTAGGCCACCTATCGCA